>CM075977.1:22861868-23040643 GCA_038087875.1 Malacoraja senta | reverse complement strand
GTCCCTGATAGGACAATTACATTCTTGCTTTGCTTCAGCACACAGAAACAAAGTAGGCATTTACTACAAAACAGATCAGTGTGTCCATATACCATTGTATAAATATTTACACACATGAATAAATAAACTGATAAAGTGCAAATAACAGATAATGGGTTGTTAATGATCAGAGTTTTATCCGAGCCAGGTTTAATAGCCTGATGGCTGTGGGGAAGTAGATATTCCTGAACCTGGTCGTTGCAGTCTTCAGGCTCCTGTACCTTCTACCTGAAGGTAGCAGGGAGATGAGTGTGTGGCCAGGATGGTGTGGGTCTTTGATGATACTGCCAGCCTTTTTGAGGCAGCAACTGCGATAAATCCCCTCGATGGAAGGGAGGTCAGAGCCGATGATGGACTGGGCAGTGTTTACTACTTTTTGTAGTCTTTTCCTCTCCAGGACGCTCAAGTTGCCGAACCAAGCCACGATGCAACTGGTCAGCATGCTCTCTACTGTGCACCTGTAGAAGTTAGAGAGAGTCCTCCTTGACAAACCGACTACATCAGCAAAATTGAACCACTATGGACATTGTTTTGGTTGCACTATGACTCTGTTTTTTGTGTACTATGGTCTGGTTACCTAGCATTATTGATTAGGAATCTATTCCATTATTGATTGTAATATACTTACTTATTTGTGTGATACTGTTAATGGCCTATAAAGCTGCAGCAAGTAAGAATCTTCCAAGATTCCTGACACTGAGGTGAAAAAAATGTTTTCCATTGCCAGCAATCCCTTGTATGTTGATAATGCAGAAGCCCTATAGTTTTGTGAAGAGCTCCAGTTCTTCTGGGAAGTCCTGATTGTCTCATGAGTTCCGTCAATGGAAGTCTATACTTTAAGGAATCCATGTGCAAGTCAATTCCCATGCACTCTATGCCACACCATCCAAATTAAGTGTGATAATTCACTTCTCCTTCAGTACAGAGCATCAGTCATCTCCCCAACAATAAATTGAGCAGCAAACTGTGTGGTGTGACACTGATCTGCTACAGCCAATTTGATGAGTCTGAGGCCAGGATGCTGAGAGTGACGTTGACCTTGATCTCCATGGTTAGAGTACTTGAGGTAAATGAGGTCATAAAGAATATGTCGAATTAGGACATTTGGCCCATCAAGTCTACTCCGCCATACAATCATGGCTGATCTATCTCTCCCTCCTAACTCCATACTCCTGCCTTCTCACCATAAGCTCTGACACATGTGCCTGACAGGAGGTCCACACACAAAACGCAACATATCTACATGACTGTGACAACATGGCTTCTTCACAGAAGCTAGAGCATGGCCATCAGCACTATGTATATTATGGTCTAGGTCTTTGGATGAGTGCCATTTTATGTTTACTCTCCTGGATTCCTGACCTTGTATTGATTTGCTGCAACTTCTGACCTGAAGCTTCCACTCAGTCAGTGCTGCAGCATCAGAACAACTGAGGCATCCCAGCCAATGTTAACAATATGTTTATCAAATGCTCCTTTATAGTATGAAATGATTCAGAGTACGTTAAAAGGCCAAGAAGGGCAGCACCATGGCACAGCTGGTAAAGCTGCCTCCTCACAGAAACCCAGGTGCCATCCTGACCTTGGGTGCTGTCTGTGTGAGTTTGCACAATCTCTCCGTGATCTCATGGGTTTCCTCTGGGTGATCCAGTTTCCACCTACATCCCAAAGACATGTAGGTTTGTATGTTACACCCTCGAGTGTGTAGAGAGTGAATGTGAAAGTGAGATTACATAGAACTGGTGTGAAAGTGTGATTGATAGTCAGAGATAGACACAAAAAGCTGGAGTAAGTCAATGGGTCAGACAGCATCTGTGAAGAAAAGGAATAGATGATGCTTCGAGTCAAGACCCTTAGATCGTTAGTCCGCATGGACCCGGTGGGCTGAAGAGCCTGTTTCCATGCTCTATCTTTCTTTCAATCAATGTTCTGAAACTGCAGCTATTTGGCGAGTGGCTCTTTAATTGCCATTCCTTGGCGAGCTCAGCTGTGGAGAGAACTGGCTTTTATGTGACAGTCAAAGAGTCATCTAAACCAGCACATGGGAACTTCCATTTATATCAGCAATGCTGGAAAATGTCATTGTACTATGATTGCCTCAATGTGATTACTGCACATCAGATGTGATGGCATGGATCCGTAGAGGAAGTGTCCAATTAAATTTTGCAGTTGGCATGTGATCTGGTAAAGATTAAATTGCAACTTACCCTGAAGTAGTGATCTTTCCAGTTCTAAATCCAGATAGAATCAGTACCCTTTAATCTAAACACAAAGTTGCGGGAGGAACTCAGCGGGTCAGATTGGATCAGTCTGAAAAAGAGTACCTGACTCCAAAATGTCATATGTCCATTCCCTCCACAGTTGCTGCCGAACCTGTTGAGTTTCTCCAACACTTTGTGTTTTGCTCCAGCATTTGGAGTTCTTTGTGTCACTCTTTTATTTAATTATTGTCAGTATTTGGGTAGTGCTACAATGGAAAACTGTACCCTAAACAATAGTCCTAATATACCGTATGGCCAACTGAGTTGGTACTTGTTAAAACAGGCTGGCAAACTATTTCAGATGCCAGGAGTTGAGCTGTTAAGCCATCCCTTGAATTTGTTCATGTTACTCCCAGTGTCACATGCTAGTGAGAACAGGAATAGAAGGATAGGTCAGATGAATATGAAGTTGTGGAGCTGGTGCAGGGGGCAAGAATTCAGGTTTTTAGATCATTGGGATCTGTCTGGAGCACAGGTGACCTGTACAAGAGGGACAGGTTGCACGTGAACTGTAGAGAGACTAATATATTGGGAGGGAGATTTGCTAGTGCTGCATGAGAGGGACAAGTATATGGATAGGAAGGGTAGCTAGGGATAAACAGGGATAGACAGGGATAGTGTCCAAATGCTGGCAAATTGGACTAGCGCATATTTCCAACTTGTTTGGCATGGACATGGTGGGCTGAAAAGTTAGTTTGTTGTGCCATGTTGCATTGTTCTTTGACTCTATGAATCCATACAGTGCCCTCCATAATGTTTGGGGCAAAGACCCATTATTTATTTATTTGCCTCTGTACTCCACAATGTGAGATTTTTAATAGAAAAACTCACATGTGGCTAAAGTGCACATTGTCAGATTTTATTAAAGGGTATTTTTATACATTTTGGTTCCACCATGTAGACATTACAACTGTGCAATGAAGGGCACTGTATAAGAATTACAGTCATGTTCATGTAGGGTGGACACCTTGCCAAAAGGGTTTAACAGCTTCACTAAGTTCACCATTTCACCTGTTGAACTAATTCCTACCTTTTTGTCTTACCGCTTACAGGTAACTATAGCTGTTGGATAAATTCCAACTTCTTAATCGTTGGATAAATTCCAACATCAATAATCAAGTAACAACAACAAATTCAACTTCAGAATTTCTGTTGTGCTTATATCAATGAAAATGGCTGAGAGTTTGCAGGACTTTGTTCTGCTGGGTATTCACCATGTTAGATTAAACTCCTATTTTTACTATTGAGGTATTTTCTTCTATGCTTCATCAATGAATCAATTATGGACAGAACATTGGAGCACTGCACCTTCCTGAATTGTCATATTAGCCTAGAAGATCCCATAATTTATGACCAGATATGCCTAATAAATCCCCCAAAACAATATATTTACTTATTTCTCGAAAAAATTGAGATACTAGTTTATGTGCATACTGTCATTTTCATCAGAGTATTTTGACCTTAAAACATTTGGAATTACTTACTTTATTATCCTATACAACACAGGAGCTAACAGTTGTTGTCCATATAAATCCAAAATCGACAAAGATGTTCAATCATAATAAATAATATTTATTAATGACCTTATTGTGTTTGTAGACTGTACCTCTTCTTTCACTCTATTTCAGCAATACCTTGATTTTGTAGAGATACTAGACCAAGTGGGACCCGTTGGGTCCCGTCCCCTCAACGGGGAAGGGGGGAGAGGGGGTGGTGGGGCTGCAGCGTCACACACACACTAATCACCCCCTCTCACACAGGGGGCGGAGGGGAGGGGAGGGGAGAGGGGGGAGTGGGGGGGGGAGGGGAGGGGAGAGGGGGGAGTGGATGGAGAGGGGGGGGAAATGGAGTGGGAGGGAGGTGGAGGGGGAGGGGGAGGGGGGAGGCAAAGGGGGGAGGGGAGAAGGGGGGAAGAGAGGAGGGGAAGAGAGGGGGGAAAGGGGAGAAAGAGGATGGTGGAGGGGGGGAGGTAGAGGGGGGTATAGGGGGAGGGGGGGATGGAGTAGGGGGGAGAGGGAGTAGAGGGGAGAGAGGAGGGGGAGAGGGGGAGGGATAGGAGAGGGGAGCGATAGGAGGAGGGGGGAGAGGAGGATGGGAGGAGAGAAGGGGGGAGAGGGGGATGTGGGAGAGAAGGATGGGGAGAGAAGGATGGGGGAGAGGAGGAAGGGGGAGAGGGGGAGGGGGGGGGAGAGGAGGACGGTGAGCAGGCTGTGGACGAGCGGGCTGCAGGGCCCATGGCAAGCTGGCTGCGGGGCTCATGGCGAGCGGGCTGCTGGGCCCATGGCGAGTGGGCTGCTGGGCCATGGCGAGCAGCGGGGCCACGGAAGTCAGGGGGCGATAAAAAGACTGCGAGTTGAGGGGGGGTGACGTCACTCACAGCTCGTGGAAAACAGTGCAGAGCAGACCCATTGTGACAGCATCAGCTCATTTATTTTCAAAGATATTTCAGATTTGTGAACATATTCATAAATAACTGAAGAAATATAGTTCAAATTTTTCAGGTAAGCCAATTTTAGACTTCACGAGATAAAACTCTACATGAATACGTAAACATTTTACTGTTAGAGCATCGTTTTTTTCGAGCAGTATGATTATATACACACACATCCAAGATCAGACTTTTAATAGTTACTAGACCAAATGGGACCCATTGCAGGGTGAGGGGCGGTCTGCGGCATCACACATACTAACCAACCCCCCCCACACACACAAACACACACAAACCAATCCCCCCCCTACACACACACACACACACATACATACACTAACCACCTCCACACACAAACTAACCATATTATATTAATATTATTCATGCACTCTTTTTACCCCATCCCCCGCCCTATCCACTCAATCATAGCCCCAACTCGCAGGCATGGCTGGAGAGGGAGGGGGGTAGAGAGAGAGGGACACAGAGGCACAGAGAGGGACACAGAGGCACAGAGAGGGACACAGAAGCACAGAGATTGACACAGAGGCAACAGAGAGTGACACAGAGGCACAGAGAGGGACACAGAGAGGGACACAGAGAGGGACACAGAGGCACAGCGATGGATACAGAGGCACAGAGAGGGTCACAGATGCACAGAGAGGGGCACAGAGAGGGAGACAGAGGCACAGAGCGGGACACAGAGAGGGACACAGAGGCACAGAGAGGGACATCGTTTATTTTCAAAGATATTTCTGATTTGTGAACATTTTCTTAAATAATTCAAGAAATAAAGCTCAACATTTTCAGGTAAGGGATTTCTGAATCCACTGGATAAAACTCTACGGAAATATGTAAACATTTTACCGATAGAGTGTAGTTTTTTCGAACAGTATGATTATACATACACACGCACACACATACATACCAACACACACACACGCACAAACATCCAAGATCAGAGTTTTAATAGTTACTAGACTAAGTGGGGACCCGTTGGGTCCCAGCATCACATGGGAGGGCTGGTCCCCCAACGCAATATTCCACCTCTCCACCAATTCCAATATTGGTGGCCAGTGGGGGGGGGGCTTTCTGGAGCATTAGTATGGGTGTTGTGGGCTGAAGGGACTGGTTTCCAGAGGGCTAGTATGGACATTGTGGGTTGAATGGATTCTAGGGCTGGCGGCTCAGTCACTCAAGCCTGTTGTGCTGGCAGCTCACTCACGGCTGTTGGGCTGGCAGTTAACTCACGGCTATTCCTTCAAATTTCATTTCAAGCAGGGTTGCAGGCCACCAAATTCAAGTGCAGTTTCTGACCGCTTCAAGCAGGGTGCAAGGCCATCAAATTCAAGTGCAGTTTCATACCATTTCAAGCAGGGTGCAAGGCCACTAAAGACAGCGAGTCGTGACCTCTCCCTCCTTCATCTTGCAGAGACTGAGCCACGCCCACACTTCTGGGTTTTATATTCCCTCCACCGCTCCCACCAGAAGAGGCGTGGCCTTCATGGCTTGATTGACAGGAGAGAGAATCTCAACATTTGTTAAACACTAATAACTCTTTTATTTCTCATCGATAGGAAAAACCCTTAGCACCTGATGAGCGGAGGGGGACTCTGAGTAAGATGGTCAAAAATCACAGCCATATTTGGTAGCGTCTTTTCTAAAATCAATATAAAGCGCAAACAGGAAGTGGTCAAGATTAGACATTTAATTGTATAGAAGGCAAGGCAACTTTAATTAGGCAAGGCAACTTTAATTAGGCAACACAGCATTAGCATTTCCAAACCAAAGGCAACACTGCTTTAGCATTTCCAAACCAAAGGCAACACAGTTTTAGCATTTCCAAACCAAAGGCAACACAGCTTTAGCATTTCCAAACCAAAGGCAACACAGCTTAAAAGGCCTGTCTCACGAGTCTGCGGTCATTGGCGGTGATACAGGAAGTATCTACCGCTCGTGGACCGCCAGAGACCGCGGGTTCGGTCAAACGCAAACTGCCGAGGCTGTGCGGCGTTGGTCCCAACACCGCACGGTGCTCACAAAAAGTCAGCAATGTTCAAAAATAATTTCTTGCCGCAAATGAGGCACGAGTGCGGCACGGTCACCGCCACAGCCGCCGCCAGTGCGGCACGAGCGCCGCGAGTCGAACCTTCACCGCCACAGCCTCCGCCAGTGAGGCATGTGTGCGGCACGGCCGCCGCTACAGCCACCGCCAGTGAGGCACGTGTGCGGCACGGCCGCCGCCACAGCACCATGATCCGAATGACGTCATCGCGTAGCGCGTCGCGTTGCGCGATGACGTCATCACCCGATGCCGCAAGCTCTTGGAACCGGCCGTACGGAGATCACTCGGCCCCCACGCAGCATCCGTGCGGTGCTCTCGTGGTTGCCGTGCGGTCCCCTCTTCCGGCGACGCCGCGCTTCTCCGCCAATGACCGCAAACCCGTGGGACAGAGCCTTTAACATTTCCAAGCCAAAGGCAACACAGCTTTCGCATTTCCAAACCAAAGGCAACACAGCTTTAGCATTTCCAAACCAAAGACAACACAGCTTTAACATTTCCAAACTATATTTTCAAACCACATTAAGGGACTGACAGGTCAGTAAAACCACTCACAGTTTAGTAGACATGTGTTCAGAGTTATTCACAGCTCAGACTGGGAGATGTGACCCTCTCGCTCCCTCATCTTGCAGACACTAACTGAGGCACTCAACACTTCTGGGTTATATAGTCCCTCCGGAAGGGGCGTGGCCTTCAGGGGAGAGAATCTCAACATTTTTTAAACACTAATAACTTTTATTTTTCATCGAAGGGAAAAATCCACTTGTCCTGCGCAGCGGAAGGGGACTCTGAGTAAGATGGCCAAAAATCACAGCCATAAGTGGCAGCGTTTTTCTAAAATCAATATACAGAACAACAGGAAGTGGTCAAGCTCAGACTTTTAGTAATATAGATAATATAAGATAAAGAATATATTATATTTTCTGGATATCAATACATTTTTGTAGCTGACTCTGATGAAACGTTATCCTTGTATAAAATTTAGCAGGAGATGCTTTGTAATTTACATTGATCATTTTCCTTCAATAGAAATATAATTCTTTATTGTGAGGTTTGAATAAATATTTGATGTGGTATAGATTGTTACATTTTTGTTCACTCATTTCCATGCCTTAAATTAAAGATCTTGGACAGACAAATGTAAGTAAACAAATTAAATTTCAGATGAGTTTATTGCTTTTTAACATTAAATGCTTCATATTTCAATATTTGCAATGGAGATTGAGTGATTTCCTGTTTTCTGTAAATAGATTATAATTAAGTTGTTTCAAAATCAGAATTATCATTTGAATATTTTGAATATTTCTTAAGTTTGAAATGCTTGGAGTAACACTATTTTAGTTAATTATCTCCACCCTAGGAAATGTTTTTGATCACAAATTTGTTTTGTTTTTCTTTCAATTACAGGAATGTTCTCACGTTTTGCTGATCAATCGGAGCCAAAGAGAGATCAACTCAACCATCAGGTGTAAATCTGCATTAGAAGGAGAGAAAATAGCCCCCACAATTATGCTAAAGCTGGCTAGGTAGTCTGAAGAATGGTCTCAACCTGAAACATCATCCGTTCCTACTCTCCAGAAATGCTGCCTGTCCTGCTGAGTTACTCCAACATATTGTGTCTATCTAAGGATGCGGCGCAGTCTCTTGGCTTTTGTGGTGTATTTTAGTGCTATTTTCAGTTCCACGCAAGACCCAGGTGAGGAAATGCTTGGAGGAATATCATTACAACAACTGCTGCATTCCACTGATTAAAGATTGATAAAACTTCAATAGATTTGAAATATATATTCTAGCTATGTAATCATCTGCACCAGACAATATGTCCTCTGTTGCCTTCATAAAATTGAACAAGAACACATTGCTATTCCTGATACAGTATTGCTTTTAATGAAGGTAAATCACAGAATTGTAAATAATATACTTCCGTTACTAATATTTCCATAGATTGAGTCTGGCCAGTAATAAGTGGATGCTTGTAACATCCATTATTATTTTCAGCAGAAAGTTCCAGAAGTTGTAATATTAGTCTATGAGCCCTCAAAAAGCCTGCAACTCAATTTTCAAGGATTAACTTAACTGTAAATTGGTCACCAATTAGGAAGACAAATATCATTTGTTATCCTTTATTGCAGGAGATCTATTACAGAGAGTGAAGGAGAAAGGAAGAATTGGAATACATTTCATCAAAGGGCAATGAATCTTATGAATCCCTGGACTGCGATGAGCTGTAGATCTCCTCTTAGTCCTGAATGTATTAAAAGCTGAGACTGATAGGTTTCTTGGCATTTAAGGAATGAAAGCCCATATGGCGGATAAGGCAGACTAATGTAGTTGACGCTGACATTAAGTCAAGATTTTAGTCAATGAAGGTACAGGTTCAAGGGGATTTATGGCCACATTCTGATCCAATTTCTTACTCCCTTATGTTCGATTAATTCCAATAAATGGCCAAGAAATGATTTCAGTTCTGTCTTCTTTCATTTTCCATCGACTGCAATAACCCTCGGAAAAACTGCACTACTAAGATTAAACCATCTTTCAGATGTTCGACATCTGTCATAGATTTCTCACTTTTTATGTTGATGTTGTAAAAAGTATATTTCCATGAGTAAATGTTTATGTGCTTGAGTATATTATACTAATCCTTCAATGTTTCCAGACCCCTATCATCTCCCATTTTATCTGTAGGCAAATTTATTTTTCTTTACCTCAGAATATATTATGAAGTTGGATATGCTAGCTCAATCTCAACCACTATACTGATAGACATTATAGATTGTTACATAATGGACATTTAATTTTAAGGATGCTGCACAATTTAGAAGAAAGCATTTTGAGTTAATGATGTTTCATTCAAAATACATTGACTGATAGAACATAACCACACACAACAGATATCTATGTTATCAGTTTTTATATCAATATGTATTGACACTAACTCAGTTTCTCATCAAAAATCTGAGTGGCGCTATGCAAGAGAGTCCCAGTTGTAATCAATTCTGTACAAATCAGCATTTGAAACTATTATGGTACCGAAGGATCTGATGTGTTTCTTTTAAATAGGCTGCATCTCCCTTAATTTAATGAAAAACAAAATTGTAAATAAAAGTCTAAAACTTTTATAAACCATTGTTTCTACAGTTTAATTGCCAAGTATTGAACCTGGAATGAAAACCCACATACAGTGGCTCCCGAGGTAACAAAAGACCTGACTTATGGAGATCTGACTCTACACTAGATCTCCTATAAATGTTTTCTTGGTCTCACAAATACAATTAAAATGTTTTGTGGTGTTTATTAATAATTGGATACAATCCATTAGCTTAATTATGGATTGTGTTAGGGTGAAAAGAGAAGATTTAATAAATTAAAAATTATAGGTAATGCATACAGAGCAATACCATATGGATAGCTCAGCAAGTCAAGCTACATTTCTGGGAATGGGCAAGTGGTGTTTCGGATTGGATTACTTCTTCAGAATGCTCAAAGAGACAGAGATTCCCACGCACCTCTTCACATCTCATCCACTGCATTCAGTGCTCCTGATGCTCTTTTACATCAGTGAGATCAAGCATAGACCAGATGACCATTTTGCCAAACACTTGCACTCTGCAAAGGACAGCTGGAACTCCCAGTTGCTAACCATTTTAACCTCCATTCCCATTGCCCTACTAACCTTTGTTGTCCTTGACTTCCTCCATTGTTAGAGTGAGGCCACTATATGGATAGCTATAGTTATAGCTATAGTCTCTAGCTGTAGTTAAATTTCAAGTGCATGTTTACTGTCATATGCACGAGTATGGTGAAGTACTGGTACAATGAAAAATCCAAGGAAACAGAAGACAGCATAAGGAGAGAAAACAAAGTAGTATTATGGGACAGGGAGGCTTGAAAATATGTGGGCAATAGATTTGTATCTTTGTTTTGGGGAAATAATTCATTTCTGACAGGAAAAAATGGGTTTATGGACAGCTCTCAGGAACTGAATGTGTTAATTACCAGAGGCTACCTGTATTACATTACAGGAGTGGAGGCTACCATTTCTGAAATAAATAATCCTTGACGTAAATTTTCAATTTAATCTTAATATTTGTTGGATTATTGCAAGCTTTGTATTATTTTGACAATATCTTAAAACTGAGCTTGTCCTGTTAATGCTAAGTAAATGCATTCATACAGCACAGAGAAGATAATTTATCCTGTTCTGCCTGAGCTGGTTTTAAGAAAAGCTATCTAATTACTCTTTCACTACTGCGTTGCAAATCATTGCTTTATAATTATCAAATTAAGTTTTCAATTTTCCACTGCCCTTTTAGTCAATTCAAGATCGCAATAATCAGGGTCTAAAAATAAATTCAACATTTTTCCTCTGGCTTTTGAGACAATAATTTTATTTTTTTTATTCTCAAGTTGCTGATATTTCATCAATGGTGATGACTTTTCTCTATCTTCTTTGTTCAAAACTATCATAGGTTTTAACACCACACAGAATTGTCCCAATGATGCAAAAACCTGTGTCAAAACTCAGACACATAACTCATGTAGAATGTCATATTAACACTTTTAGATTTGAAAACATTTTAGATTTGAAAACTATTTGCAATGAAAATGTTTCCAGAACAGTGTAAAAGTGCATTACTCTTGAAAGAGAGCCTGACATTTTCTGATGAGTTAAAAGAATGTTGAAGGATCATTTACTCTTCACGTTGCGGATATGTATGTATCAACTCAGTCATTGATGGGCGAGTTACAGATGTTCACATCTTCCCACAGATGAGTGCTTTTATGAGCCTGGTGAATAACACATAGATACTCAGGATCATCAGGATTGATGCTGGTTTCTACACTGGATTCAACGCATGCACACAAATACTGGGGAACAGTTGAGTTTTCCATGTGATTTATACTGCTCCCCCTTGGCAGAATATTCTACTTTGTGAGGATAGCTACCACTAGTTTTTTTATTTTCAAGTCAAGGGTGTTTTATTGTCATATGCCTTGAAACCGAACAATAAACTGAACGGCTGCCTGTCCTGCAGCTGCCCGTCTTTTTCCCTTCTTTTTTTTATTATTTTTAGTACGTTGAGTGTGTAGTCAGGGGGCCTAATCTTTTTATGTGTGGGGGGTGGTGGGGGGGAAGGGGGAAACTGTTTTTCGAGTCCCTACCTGGTCGGAGGGGTTGCCTTCCTCCGAGCAGCGCCTTCGACCTGTCCTTGCGGCCTACCAGCGTGTCCTGGAGCGGCGTTTCCCTGGGGGACCTGGCCAGAACACCGGCTTTGGTGGCGGCGCAGACGTTTCCCTGAGGGGACCTGGCCAGAACACCGGCTTTGGCGGCGGCGCAGACGTTTCCCTGAGGGGACCTGGCCAGAACACCGGCTTTGGCGGCGGCGCAGAACATCGGCTTTGGCGGCGGTGCAGCGCTGGAGCGATGTCGTGGAGCGGGCGATGCCTTTCCTGGGTCGCCGCGCTGGGACTCCAGTATGCTGGGACCGCCGATGGGAACATCGTGGAGCCGCGGTTCTGTGGAGCGGCCACCTGCGACGCTGAACGTTACATCCCGGAGCCTGGGCGAGAATATCGGGCGCCGTGGCGGGACTGTGGAGGCCTCAGTGGGCCCGACTCTGGGTGGACAAGAGGATGGGGACTGGACTTTGTGCCTTCCCCCACAGTGGGAACCATTGTGGGGGGATGTTTTTGTGTTGAACTTCTTTTTGAACACTATGTTGTATTTTTATTAGTGTGCTGCAAGGACATCTGAATTTCCCCTGAATAAGGGGATTAATAAAGTCTTATCTTATCTTATATATTATATATATACATATATATATTAGTACAACTGTAGGTTAATGGGTTTAACTCTTTGTTGTAAATATTGCCCCAATGTTCCCGAAACTTGCTCCCTGCATACACAACTACTGATCCTGGAAATGACCCACCACCCAGCAGTAGAGCGTTGTAAAAAGATTTGCCAATACTAAATACATGCCATGGAACAATTTAAACACTACATTCAACAGGAATTGTATCAAACATAAAACAATTGTAGATGCTGGGATGCTGATATAAAAACAGTGAATGCTGGAAATCTTTAGGAGTGTAGGAAAAAACTGCAGATGCTGGTTTAAATCGAAGGTAGACACAAAATGCTGGAGTAACTCAGCGGGACAGGCAGCATCTCTGGAGAGAAGGAATGGCCGCCGTTTTGGGTCGAGACCCTTCTTCAGATGCTGTACAATGGGCTCAACCCAAAACGTCACCCACTCCTTCTCTCCAGAGATGCTGCCTGTCCCGCTGAGTTACTCTAGCATTTGGTGTCTACCTTTACTGGAAATTTTTATCTGGTCAGGCAGAATCTGTGGGGAGGGAACCTAGTTAACATTGCAAGTTGATGACTTTTCATCAGAATGAAAAGAAATGGGAAGGAAGAGTAAGGGGAAGGGCAAAGGGAAGAAGTAAAGAGAAAACACAGACAGGGGAAGGAAGCTTTGTGACCTTTGCACCAACTCCGCACTGGAACGTACTAAATTTTTTGCTTGAAATCAGCAACAAGGTGAGCCTGTGGAAACTTACATCAGCAATCTAAAACATATTGCTGCACGCTGCCGTTTTGCTAATCTGTGTGATGAACTAGTCTGTGACAGACTGGTAGGAGGAATCCTTAATAATAAAGCATTACATTGGTTAGTAAGTAAAGTAAACAATCTACAGGAAGGAAGACAGAGGATATGAAACAGGTAAGAAGGGGAATGGAAAGTTTGGAAAAGGAAAATAAAAATAATGGTAAGGAGAATGGTTAAAGGAATAGAGGAGGCATGAGGAGAGAGGTGGTTAGTGACACGAGAAGGAGGTGGGACGGAGAAGGTATCCATTGTCCACTGAATTCTAAAATAAATTGGTACTAAATTTGGACCTCTGCTTCCAAGAACTGTCAGAATCTTTCCTGGGAAGAAGAAACGAGTCTTCGAAAGAAGTTGATCTTTCCTCAGGTTATTTACTTCATATACTCTTTTTTCACGCTATTATGAAACACCATGGGACATTGTAAAATTATAAAGATTTTGACTCTTTGGGGGAGAGGAAGCATGCTGCCAATGAATTTCATTCTAATGAATGTAAATCAATCTGCAGCCAGCTAAATTCAAGTAAGGCCCAACAATCAAAACAACCCACTTAGTTTAGTTTAGTTGTGTTTAGTTTAACGATTCTGCATGGAAACAGGTCCTTTGGCTCATGAGTTCACACCGACCATCGATGATCACCGATCACCTGTTCGCACTAATTCTATGTTATCCCACTTTCCCAACCACTCCCTACACACTAGGGGCAATTTACAGAGGCAAATTAACCTACAGACACACACATCTTTGGAATGTGGGAGGAAACCAGTGCACCCAAAGGCAACGCATGTGGTCACATAGAGAACAAGCAAACTCCACACAGACAGCACCTGAAGTCAGGATTGAACCCGGGTCTCTGGCGCTGTGAGGCAGCAGCTCTACCAGCTGCGCCACCATGCCTCCCATGCCGTCCACCATGCTGCTCACTTACATACCACCTGTACAAAACATGGGATGCCCCTTGTAGAAACAAAATAAAAACTGCAGATGCAAGAGACTCTCAGCAGTCACTTTTAGTTTCTGTGGAAAGGGAAATAGCTAATGTTTCAGATCAATTATCTTTCAATGGAAATATGACATCAAATATTTTATAAAATGAAAAAAATGGTGAACGGTTGGGAGAAGAATGGGAATGTCTATGATGGGATGTATACCAAGGAAGGATGTATGATCACAAAATGCTGGAGTAACTCAGCAGGACAGGCATCATCTCTGGAGAGAAGGAATGGGTGACGTTTCGGGTCGAGACCTTTCTTCAGACTGCGATTCCTACACAATGGAAGGATGTATGATAGGATTAACTAAAGATCACTAACGAGATTAAAAACAACTCGAGAATCATTCCCCACAGATGGTGCCTAACCTGCTGAGTGTCTCTAGCATTTCCTTGATTTTTTAAATGTGATTTCCAATGCATCATGTTAAATTGTAGCTTCTGTGCACAACATAGAAACATAATCATCTGACAGTTTATCACATTAGTGAGGAAGGAAGAGTATTCGTGCCCCATTTTAAACATTTTGTTGCAGTACTTGAAAATCAAATGTTAGCTGTGAAATATATAATGAGAAGATCTCTGCAGAAAACATGTTTACAACAGCAAGAAGCTTTTGCTAACAGATAAAGATCTCTCTTACATTAAAATGTGTTGTGCAGGCCGCTGAAACTTGGAATTGTTAAATGTACATTTATTTTTTAATACATCTGTTGCTAGCCACCACAGGAAAGTATACAGGAGCATTAGGATAAGCCACATAGAAACCATTATGAAGAGATGTGTTTCATAAGATTGTAAGTCTTTGAAACAGGAACAGGCCATTGGCCCCTCTTGCCAGCACCACCATTCAGTATGATAAATGGCTGAATTTCTTTAAATATCAGGACCACTTTCTTGCACTAACCCTTTATCCTTGAGACACTAGGAACTGCAGGTGCTGGTTTACACAAAAGGACATAAAGTGCTAGTGTAACTCAGCGGGCCAGACAACATCTCTGGTGAACATGGATAAATGACCTTTTGAGTCAGGACCCTTCTTAAAATATCTCAGGAGAACATGGATAGATGACGTTCCGGGTCAGGACTCTTCTTCAGACGGAGGGTCAGACAGCATGTCTGGAGGACATTGATAGGTGATATTTCAGGTAGGGAACATTTTGTTTTAACCCTTTATTCTTTATACATAAACATAATTGAATCTCTTCTTTGAATAGACTCAGTAATACTCTGCAACCCCTCTTAGGTACAGATTCACAACCACCTAGTAAAAAATATATTTTCGTTTCCACCTTGAATGCCTGAAAACTTAATTTGAGATTGTGGCGCCTTGAGGCAAGGGAAATATCAACTATGCCTTTACGTTGTCAAATCCTGTAAAGATTCTTTGTGCATTTCAATGAGATCATCTTTCTTATTCTCCCTTTTAAATTCCAGGGAGTATAAACCCAGTCGGCTTAACTTTTCTTCAGATAAGAAACTGTCATCCCAGGAATCAATCAGGTAGACTTCATTGCACTCCCCCCTATCAAACAGTATATCGCTCATTAGGCTGGAAGACTAGACATCTTCTGGTGTTGTCCCATAGGACCCTCAATGACTGGGGCAAGGCATCTCTGTTCTTGCACTCAACCCATTCATCACAGAGGGCTACTTAATGCTTGTCTCCTGAATAACTCCGTCATTTTTCAATATTTTGTGCAAATGACATCCAGATAGATCTCTTTGGATAAAACTTTTGGTTTCTCATTATTTGAAAAATATTTTTTTCTATTCATTTGGATGGACACACATTTTTCCACTTCACAATCTGAAATATCCTCATCCATTCACTGAGCCTGTTTACCTATGCCTGCATCCACCTTACAGCCACACTGGCCCCTAGCCTTGTATCGTCAACATATTTAGATATAATACCTGATCCCCTCATATAAAATGTGGATGTAGATTGGGTGGTCAGGGCGGTCACGGTGGCACAGCGGTAGAGTTGCTGCTTTACAGCAAAATGCAGTGCCAGAGACCCGGGTTCAATCTCGACTATGGGTGCTGTCAGTATGGAGTTTGTACATTCTCCCCGTGATCTGCGTGGGTTTTGTCCGAGATCTTCGTTCCTCCCACACTCCAAAGACGTGCAGGTTTGTAGGTTACATAGAAACATAGAAACATAGAAAATAGGTGCAGGAGTAGGCCATTCGGCCCTTCGAGCCTGCACCGCCATTCAATATGATCATGGCTGATCATCCAACTCAGTATCCTGTACCTGCTTTCTCTCCATACCCCCTGATCCGTTTAGCCACAAGGGCCACATCTAACTCCCTCTTAAATATAGCCAATGAACTGGCCTCAACTACATTCTGTGGCAGAGAATTCCAGAGATTCACCACTCTCTGTGTAAAAAATGTTTTTCTCATCTCAGTCCTAAAAGATTTCCCATTTATCCTTAAACTGTGACCCCTTGTTCCCCAACATCGGGAACAATCTTCCAGCATCTAGCCTGTCCAACCCCTTAAGAATTTTGTAAGTTTCTATAAGATCACCCCTCAGTCTTCTAAATTCCAGCGAGTACACGTCGAGTCTATCCAGTCTTTCCTCATATGAAAGTCCTGACATCCCAGGAATCATTCTGGTGAACCTTCTCTGTAGTCCCTCTATGGCAAGAATGTCCTTCCTCAGATTAGGAGACCAAAACTGTATGCAATACTCCAGGTTTGGTCTCACCAAGACCCTGTACAACTGCAGTAGAACCTCCCTGCTCCTATACTCAAATCCTTTTGCTATGAATGCTAACATACCATTCGCTTTCTTCACTGCCTGCTGCACCTGCATGCCCACATTCAATGACTGGTGTACCATGACACCCAGGTCTCGTTGCATCTCCCCTTGGAGGTTAATTGGCTTGATAAAAATGTAAAATTGTCCAAGTTGGCGATATGCAGAGTACTGCCCTGCCGACTATAAAATTAAGAAGGTTCAGAAGGATTGTGAACAATTTGGGTCCCTGCACTCGTTCCTGCGATATCCTCCATATGACATCCTCCATATGACAGTCTCAAAATCTTAAAATGATCCATTTATTCCTTATTTCTATTTTCCATCAATTGACCAATCACTCCCCATGTAAATCACTCCTCAATAATGAAAAACAACAGCCACTGATTCTTCCAATTATATTTAATAATCTCTCATACAGGTGATGCTGTTTTTGTGCTGTGAGCAAGTGGCAACAAAAGAGGGAAGAGAAGGTTACACATTGTAGAATTATCACCTTGTGCTTCCTCCAGTTTTATCATGGGTTAATGTGGGTTATTGTAGGAGATGTATACTGTGTTGGAGACATACCGGATCAATATTGACAGAACCTGCATAACATGCATACATTGTAATAATTAGGAAACATTTGGCATTGTGGGAAGTAATGACTGTGAAAGGAAGCAGCTCTGAAGATATTACTGGCCAATGTATTGGTCCTGGCATGGTGATTGCCGCAAGCTAAATTTGATCGTTCCTACCACAGCGGCTTGCTTATTAGTTGCAGGTCTGACAATCTGAAATATCAGGCCAGTCATTGGGAGAACTTTGATTTAAAACCTACACTGCCCTGTGGCCATATCCAGTCATGGAAAAGGCTCCAGGAGTAAACCTCAAGAAAATCCAGAGTCGGAGCCCCTAAGGCAGTTCGTCGTTGTCTACAACCTCACTCTGGCAGCTCCTGCGATAGCGCTGGTGCCAAACTGTAACGTCCCTGCTGATCCTTTGGATTGATCAGCGATGTGGAGAGGGGGGACGCGCTGCATGGGCAACAGCTTGTCCTCCATACGACATTGCCCAGGCTTGAATCCGAGTAGGATGCATCATCCATGGTCAGTCATGACCGAGGGGGGCCTACTACTACATCGAGCCATTTCCCCCCCCCCCCCCCAAAATGGCACTGTTCTAAAGAGACATTTTGCAAGCAACACAACAGCAAATAATTGAATATAGCAGTTCTGATCATATTTGGATAAAAGAAACAACACAAATCGGTGCTGTAGCTGACAAGCTGTTGTCCATTTAAGTGGATTAATGAAACCTGGTTAAGAGAGAGGCAGGACTAGCAGCTCAATTATCCAGGATACAGGTTCTTCAAGAGAGACAAGGATGATGGTAAAAGTGGAGGGTGGGGGCGGGGTTTGCATTATTTGCTAAGGAGGATGTCACGGCAGTGGTCAGAGGTGACATTATGGATGGTTCATCTAGTGAGGCTATATAGGTGGAGCTGAGGAACAAGAAAGGGATGATACCTTGTTGGGAGTGTAGTACAGATGCTCAAATGGTCAAAGGGAATTAGAAGAACAAATATGCCAGGGGATTGTTGTAGTAGGGAATTTTAACTTTCCCAATCTTGACTGGGAAAATCTGTGTGTGAAAGGTTTAGGTGGGGTGCAACATCTCAAAGGTGTTCAGGAGAGTTTTCTCCAGCAATATATAGAGGGCCCTAAACGTGAGAGGGCAACACTTGAACTAGTTTAGGGAAATTGGGAAGGGCGGGTGAATGAAGTGTTCATGGAGGAGCCTTTTGGGACCAGTGACCACTGTTTGATTAGATTTAAGATCATTATGGATAGGGACAGAGAGGTCCCACATGTTAAAAGGCTAAATTGGGGTAAGGCCAACTTTGAAGGTATGAGAGAAAGTCTCGCTCAAGTTGATTGGGGTAGGTTATTTCAGGGGAAAGGAACATTAGCCAAGTTGGATATTTAAATAAATGTGCTGACAAAAGCTCAGTACATGCACCTTCCTGTTAGAGTGAAGGGCAAAGAAGGCAAATGTAAGGAAGCTTGGGTGACGAGAGAAATTGAGGCATTGGTCCTGGAAGTTACCTACGTCGGACATGTTTTCACAAGTGATGGTCTCAGACCAGACCCATCAAAAACTGCTGCTATCAACAAGATGCCGGTTCCTATTGACGTTACGAGTCTACAAAGATTCCTTGGAATGGTCAACTACCTGGGGAAATTTATTCCCAACCTCAGCGACATATCTGCCCCCCTGCGGGAACTGAAACACAAAGACGCTGCATGGTCCTGGTGTCCGCAGCACCAAAAAGCTTTTGATATCCTCAAGTTGCAAATGGCCAGCGCACCTACCCTCGCCTATTTCGCTTTGGAGTTACCAGTAATGCTCACATGTGATACGTCCCAGAACGGACTTGGTGCTGCTTGCCTGCAGACTGCTGCCAATGGCGACTGCAAGCCTGTTTCATATGCCCCTCACACACTAACTGATACTGTACAACGTTACGCCCAGATTGAAAAAGAATTACTGGCAGTGGTTTTTGCCTGCACGGAATTCAAAGACTTTATTTTTTGGGAAGTCTGTGATTATAGAAACAGACCACCAGCCGCTGGTCACCATCTTGAACAAATCCATTCACACTGATCCGGCTCGCCTGCAACGGATGATGATGCAGCTGCAGCGGTTTGATTTCAACATTGTCTATAAAAAAGGAAAGGACATGCATATAGCTGACATGCTATCAAGGGCCCCACGCAAAACCAGTGAACAACAACTCTCTGAACAGGACCAGTTCTCAGTAATGAAGGTATCATATGTTCCTACTGATTCCCTAGGCAGCCTGGTAGAACACATGGCTGCTGACGAGACTTTACACTTGCTGTCAGCAGTCATCCGACGTGGCTGGCCAGATAAACAACACAACACCCCGCTCGCAATCCGCCCATACTTCCTGGTTTGCGACGAACTGGTGTTACAGGATGGGGTTATAGTCAAGGGCCACAAGGCAGTTGTCACAGCTGTCCTCCGGGACAAGTAATTCGATGCCGTCCACAGGAGCCACCTCGGCGTGGAGGCCACCTTACAACGGGAACAGAGCATGTTTTACTGGCCTGGTATGACCAAGTACATACGTGACAAAACTGAAGTCTGCGCCATCTGCAAAAGCCTGACGCTACACCAGCAGAAGCAGCCCCTACTGCCACACCCGGTTCCTCCTCTACCGTGGTCCACGATAGCCACCGACATATTCGAATGGCATGGGAAACACTATCTGGTTCTTGTCGACTCTTATTTGGGCTGGTTTGACATCGATCTACTCCAAACCATCACATCTGAAGCAGTTATCCAGAAATTGCAACGCCATTTCTCCGTGCACGGTTCCCCTGCACGCCTTCTATCCAACAACGGCAGTCAGTTCACCAGCCAGCTTTTCAAAAACTTTACACAACGATGGGACTTTCGACATATCACCAGCAGCCCTGAGTTCCCGCAGTCCAACGGACTCGCCGAACGAGCCGTCCGAAGCGCAAAACAACTAATGGAGCATTCTTACTTTGCTAAATCTGATGTCTACCTGGACCTGCTGAATTTAAGGAACATTGCCAGGGATCCCATACTGTGTTCCCAGCCCAACGACTAATGTCTCGCCAAACCCGTGCTGCCCTGCCTGTACCCCAGCAGCTTTTGCAGCCAAAGGTTCGTTCTCCGCCTGCGGTCCAGAAACAACTACAATTCAAACGTGATGCACAAAAATGTTTTTTCGACAAATCCAGTAAGCCACTCAAACCTCTCTCCAGTGGACAGGTTGTTCGCCTCCAGACCAACAAGGGCTATGGCCGTCTGGGTCACATCCAGAGCCCTGCCAAAGAATCACGCTCCTACCTGGTTTGCGCAGATGTCAACATCTCCTTCCAGTGAAGGAACCACGTCCTGTGACTCCGCATCCAGAGGTTTCGTGTTTTGTATACCCTCCCACTACCGGGCTGGCTGCTCCACTATCAGAGTATGTTTCTCCCGCGGCCTCCGCATGGTGTTCAGCGTCTAGCTCGCCTATTTCACCGCCTGCACCCGACGGGTTGTAGGTCACATCCCCGGTTCCCTCCCCGGTCACTACGCCGGTGAATGGAGGAGATGCGGATTTGTACATGCCGGACGGGTCAGCAGGCTACCCATTAGATATGGTGATTTTGTGTAACTATCTATACTTCCCTATATGAGTTATATTGTTTAGCCACCATGTTTCCACAGATCTTTGCTTCATTTTGGTTCTACAAGGAAAGATGTAGATGGTTATTTCCTGCTAACCAATTGTAGTTTTGTCAGTAGTTGCTCCGCCTATATGCGATTTATTTTACCAAGAGCTTGCCTACGTATGTCAGTCTGAGTAGCTGCTAGTTACTGTAATGTCCTGCAGACCAATGCTGTGAGTGGACTTTAATAAACATGTGTTGTATCTTGCCGTGTATACGAGTCGACTCATTACACCCACGATGAACAGGAACGTTAAAGACGGCTAGCACAGTGTAAGGTAGTCCTTTAAAAGAGTGAGGAGGGGGGGGGTGGAAAAGGGGGGAGAAAGAGTGGAGACACCTTTAAGAAGCCAGACAACTTTTAATAAGCCAGAGATACACAGTTGTGAAGTTTAGCGGGCATTTAACATTACTGGTCGGTTTTCCTTGGTTCTGAAAACTCGTGCTTACGATTTTTTTCCCCCAATGAGCCAAATAAAATGCCCGGTCAGCAAAGGAGATTACCTACGGCTACCTCGACTATCTACAATGACATGACGACCCCACTACCACTGCACTATGAGTTCAAAAGTATCGATTTTCTCCATGCCGACCAATGTTGAAACATTTTCCACGACCAAACTGAGGCCGCGAGTAGTAACTACTATGTGGGAACTCCTCTCAACCATGATGGAGACTTACCAGTAACCACCTACAACACTACTGGCGAGCGCAGACTCTCCTAAATTCACCAATAAGGTCGCCGTAGTGGTACAGGCACTTTACTCACCATTCACCTCTGCTCCAAGTGCACCAAGTTTTGTTCCAATCAGTGAAATATTAGAAAAGTTATGAAGGTTTAAAAAATCGTGAGATCAGCAGACTGTTCTTCTCGCCTGACAGTCACCATGAAGGTAACTCCCCTTCTGGCACCCACGGAGAATAAAACCACAGAGGCGGGGCTGAGTCCGTGAGCAGTGTGCAGGCAGAGAGCAGCATGCGGGTTGCTTCTGCGGTGACCAGCACGACGTGCTGGGAGCTGTTAAGTTGAACCGGAGTGGGACCGGCAGCTGCTGCGTGAGGCCGAAAGCTGAACGTGCGGGGTGAGCAGAGTGCGAGGTGCATCTGTTGCGACCACTTCCCTTCCCACACTCCGCCTTCCCCTACACCCCCACCACACACACCCTTCCCCCAAACCTCCCTCCACCACAACCCCCTTCCCCCACCCCCCTTCCCCCAGACCCCTTCCCCCACCACCCACTTCCCCCATCCCCACCTCACCTTCCCCCACCCCCCACTTCCCCAGCCCCACATCCCCCTACCCCCACACCCTCCCTACCCCAACACTCCCTAACCCCCCTTCCACCACCCCCCTTCCACCACCCCTTCCACCAACCTCCCTCCCTTACCCCTCTCCCCCCCTTCCCTCACTCCCACTTCCCCACCCCCATTCCCCCACCCCCCTTCCCCATCCTCCTTTCCCCACCCCCTTCCCCCACCCCCGTCCCCCACACCCCATCCTCCACACCCCCCATTTCCCACACACCGCCCTTCTCCACTCCCCCCTTCACCACCCCCCCTTCCTCCCCTTCCCCACAAAACCCCCTTCACCACACACCCCCTTCCCCACATCCCCCCCTTACCCACCACCCCCTTCCCCACACCCGCCCATTCCCCACACCCCCCTTCCCCCACCCCCCTTCCCCCACAACCCCCTCACTCAAACCCCCTCCCTCTCCCCCCCTTTCCCCATCCCCCCTTCCCCCACCCCCCTCCCCACCGCCCACGCCCCTCCCCCCACACCATGCTCTCACCTCCCACCTCCACCCCCTTGCCCACACACATACCCCCACACCCCTCCTCCCCTCCAACACATGAAGAGGAAGGTGGGGGAGGACTGGGGGATGAGGGGAAATGAGCCGCATCTACGCAGTTAGGGGCTGTGGGTGAGTTGTGGAATATTGCTTTGGGGGAACAGGTTGCGTTGGGGGAACAGGTGAATGTTGTAATATTGCATTGGGGAATGGGTTGCGTTGGGGGGACCAGGCCTCCCGTGTGACTGGGACTCAACCGGTTCCACTTAGTCTAGTTATAAATAAAGCACATCAATGCCTCTACTTCCTGAGAAGATTACAGAGATTCGGTATGTCAGAGAGGATTCTCTTGTACGTCTACAGGTGTACAGTAGAGAGCACATTGACAGGTTGCATCATGGCCTAGTTCGGCAACTTGAACTCGCGGGAGCGGAAATGACTGCAAAAAGTTGTGAGCCCTGCCCAGTCCATCATCGGCTCTGATCTCCCCACCATCGAAGGTAATTATCGGAGTGTCTGCCTCAAAAAGGCAGCTAACATCATCAGAGACACACACAATCCTGGCCACACGCTCATCTCACCACTGCCATCGGGAAGAAGGTACAGGAGCCTGAGAACTGTAACGTCCAGGTTCAGGAACAGCTTCTTCCCTTCAGCCATCAGGCTATTAAACACAACACCAAATAAGCTCTGAACTACAACAGACTATTATTATTATTGCACTTTAATTGTTTGTTTTTTGAGTATATGTGTATGTGTTTATAGACACAACAACCTTTTTTAAATCTCGTTTATATACTATGTTTAGATATTCTGTTGTGCTGCAGCAAATAAGAATTTCATTGTTCTATCTGGGACATCAGATAGGTCCCACCTTCGCATGGGAGGGCTGGTCCCCCAACGCAATATTGGGTCCCACCTTCACATGGGAGGGCTGGTCCCCCAACGCAATATTCCAGAGGGCTAGTATGGACGTTGTGGGCCAAATGAATTCTTGGGCTGGTAGCTCCGTCACTGAGGCCTGACAGCTCAGTCAGGACTGGCAGCTCAGTCACTCAGGCCTGGCAGGCTGGCAGCTCAGTAACTCAGGCCTGGCAGGCTGGCAGCTGAGAAACTGCCAGAAATTCTGCCGAAAACAGGTGACAGACTCTGTGAGAGAGAGAAGGGGGAGAAGGTGGACAATCAATTTTAGACATTTTCATCTTTTTTTACAGATCACAGCAATGGTGGAAAGTCTATCCTTGCATGGATCTCTGGAGCGCTAGTATGGGTGTTGTGCGCTGAAGGGAATGGTTTCCAGAGGGCTAGTATGGACATTGTGGACTGATTGGATTCTTGGACTTGCAGTTCAGTGAGTCATGGCTGGTGGGCTGGCAGTTCACTAAGTCATGGCTGGTGGGCTGGCACTTCAGTCACTTACAGCTGGTGGGCTGGCAGTTCACTTACTCATGGCTGGTGTGGTGGTACTCAGTCACCCCTCCTCCTTTCACCCCCCCCCCCAATATTCTCCTTGCCATTCCCCTCCCCCCCACGCATTCAGTCCATCTCCCCTCAACCTCCCCCCCATGCAATCTTAGCGGCTCTCTGACAGCGCAGCCATTCCTGCCTATTAGGTTCCCATTGTGATGAAGAACACGCAGGCATGGCAAGTGCAAAAAAGGATTTATTAAAGTTTAAAATGTGAATGACTTAAAAAATAACAACAATTTAAATGTTAAAGATGAGATTTATTAAGTTATTTCTTGTTGTGTCTCATGTTGTGTTCTGCTGCTCACTGCCTCTTGATGACTCTTTGCTGTTGATATAAAAAAAAGACAATTTAAATATAGAGAGATGTGAGCGGTCAAATTTTAACAAAGAAAATCTGAGAATTTACCTCAAAAGTCATCATTCGTTCCAGTCTCAAAGCACTTGAAGCGGAGTGCAGGCCACAAATCCAACCACACAGTGCTCCAAGCAGAGTGCAGGCAGCAAGTCCAACCTCACAGCACTCCAAGGAGAGTGCAGGCAACAAGTCCAACCTCACAGCACTCCAAGCAGAGTGCAGGCAACAAGTCCAACCTCACAGCACTCCAAGCCGAGTGTAGGCAGCAAGTCCAACCTCACAGCAAGCAGAGTGCAGGCAGCAAGTCCAACCTCACAGCACACCAAGCAGAGTGCAGGCAACAAATCCAACCTCACAGCACTTCAAGCAGAGAACAGGTAGCAAGTCCAACCTCAGAGCACTCCAAGCAGTGTGCAGGCAGCAAGTCCAACCTCACAGCACTCCAAGTATAGTGCAGGCAGCAAATCCAACCTCACAGCAAGCAGAGTACAGGCAGCAAATCCAACGTTACAGCACTTCAAGCAGAGAACAGGCAGCAAGTCCAACCTCACAGCAAGCAGAGTGCAGGCAGCAAGTCCAACCTCACAGCACTCCAAGCAGTGCAGGCAGCAAGTCCAATCTCACAGCAAGCGGAGTGCAGGCAGCAAGTCCAACCTCACAGCAAGCAGAGTGCAGGTAGCAGATCCATCCTCACAGCACACCAAGCAGAGTGCAGGCAGCAAATCCAACCTCACAGCAAGCAGAGAACAGGCAGCAAGTCCAATGTTACAGCATTTAAAGCAGATAACAGGCAGCAAGTCCAACCTCAGATAACTCCAAGCAGAGTGCAGGCAGCAAGTCCAACCTCACAGCAAGCAGAGTGCAGGCAGCAGATCCATCCTCACAGCACTCCAAGCAGGGAGCAGGCAGCAAATACAACCTCACGGCACTCCAAGCAGGGTGCAGGTAGCAAGTCTAATCTCACAACACTCGAAGTGGAGTGCAAGCAGCAAGTCCAACCGCACAGCACTCCAAGCAGAGTGCAAGCAGCAAGTCCAACCTCACAACAAGCAGAGTGCAGGCAGCAAGTCCAACCTCACAGCACTCCAAGCAGAGAGCCTGCCCTGCTTGAAATGCTATGACATTGAATTTGCTGGCCTGCAGTCCGCTTGAAATGCTATGAAATTGAATTTGCTGGCCTGCACTCTGCTTGAAATGCTATGAAATAGAATTTGCTGGCCAGCACTCTGCTTGAAATGCTATGAAATTGAATTTGCTGGCCTGCACTCTGCTTGAAATGCTATAAAATTGAATTTTCTAATCAGCACTGCTTGAAATGCTATGAAATTGAATTTGCTGGCGTGCGCTCTGCTTGAAATGCTATGAAATTGAATTTTCTGGCTTGCACTCTGCTTGAAATGCTATGAAATTGAATTTGCTGGTCTGCACTCTGCTTAAAATGCTATGAAATTGAATTTGCTGGCCTGCACTCTGCTAGATATGCTGTGAAATTGAATTTGCTGGCCCGCACTCTGGTTGAAATGCTGTGAACTTGAATTTGCTGGCCTGCGCTCTGCTTGAAATGCCATGAAAATACGGTTGGTGGCCTGCACTCTGCTTGAAATGCTATGAATTTTAATTTGCTGTCCTGCACTCTGCTTGAAATGCTATGAAATTGAATTTGCTGACCAGCACTCTGCTTGAACTGAACTGAACTGAACTATATTTATAGAGCACTTTAAAAACAACCACTGTTGCAACAAAGTGCTGCACATGACTAATCATAAACATAAAACAAAACAATAAAAACATTAAAGACAGTAAAAACAATTAAAAAACAATAGGAACACTAAAACAGGAGCAAAGTCTCACGCAGGGTCAAAAGCCAAGGAATAGAAAAGGGTTTTAAGACTAGTTTTGAAAATGGAGAGTGAAGGGGCCTGTCTAATGTGCAAAGGTAGAGTGTTCCATAATGTCGGAGCAGCAACAGAGAAGACTCTATCCCCTCTGAGCTCTGGCTTAGATCTCGGTACCTCTCTGAGCTCCGGCTTAGATCTCGGTACCTCCAGGAGCAGCTGATCAGCTGACCTGAGGCACTGAGCAGGAGCGTATGAAATGCTATGAAATTGCATTTGCTGGCGTGCACTCTGCTTGAAATGCCATGAAATAGAATTTGCTGGCCTGCACTCTGCTTGAAATGCTATGAAATTGAATTTGGTTGCCTGCACTCTTCTTGAAACGGAATTTCAAGGAATAACAATAAGTGAACTGCCAGCCCACTAGCCCTGAGTGACTGATCTGCCAGCCCCCCAGCCCAGAGTGACTGAGCTGCCAGTCCACCAGCTCTGAGTGACTGAGCACCCAGCCCACGGGCCCTGAGTGACTGAGCTGCCAGCCCACCAGCCCTGAGTGACTGAGCTGCCAGCCCACCAGCCCTGAGTGACTGAGCTGCCAGCCCACCAGGCCTGAATGACTGAGCTGCCATCCCACCAGTCCTGAGTGACTGAGCTGCCAGCCTACCAGGCCTGGGTGACTAAGCTGCCGGCCCACCAGGCCTGAGTGACTGAGGTCATCCCAAGAATCCATGCGGCCCACAATGTCCATACTAGCCCACTTGAAACCAGTCCCTTCATCCCACAACACCCATACTAGCGCTCCAGAAAGCCCCCCCCCCCACTGTGGCCACCAATATTGGAATTGGTGGAGAGGTGGAATATTGTGTTGGGGACCAGCCCTCCTGTATAAACATGGGACCCAACAGTTCCCACTTAGTCTAGTACTTATTAAAAGTCTGATCTTGTCCGTGTGTATATGTGTATATATATGTGTGTGTATGTGTGTGTGTGTGTGTGTGTGTGTGTATGTATGTGGTTGTCTTTACATCTTCACAATTACATTTTTACATATTCCGATTGACATTTTTCTCGTCGATGCCGGGGTCACATCTGAACATTTCATGCGTTATTTCTCGACTTATTCACGACTGATTAAAAGTCAAAAAAAGTCAAAAGACTTTGAAATTAAAACAACCGGTTTCAAATGATGACGTCACAATGGCTCAGTTAGCAGAGACCAGCCTCAATGAAGATTCTTCACGATTAAAGATTTAAGGATGCCAACTTTCTCAAATTGTTTACTTATTCTGATTCACATTTTTTCCCTCGTGGCAGAGATCACTTTCTCTGAACTTTTTATGCTTTATTTCTCGACATTACTGATTAAAGTTTAAAAAAAATCAAAATACCTTGAATTTCAAACCAACCAGCTTCAACTGATGACGTCACAATGGCTCGATGAGCAGGGGGAGAGTGAATTGCTATTGCAACACGCAGGGCAAGTGCAATTGGAATTCTATATTTGACAGGTTATTTGCGATTAAAGCTTTAAAAATACCAACTTTCACAAGATTTTTACATATTCTGAATCACAATTTTCTGCTCGAGGCAGAGAAAACTTTCACTGAATGTTTTATGCTTTATTTCTCGACTTATTACTGATTAAAGTTTAAAATAATTAAATAACTTGAATTTCAAACAGACCAGCTTCACAATGATGACGTCACAATGGCTCGACTAGCAGGGGTAGGGCGAATTGCTTTTGCAACATGCAGGGGAAGTGTAATTGGATTTTTTTTTTTAAGATCACTGCTGAGGAAGGCAAGGGGAGTGCTGGAATCTTACATTCGGGAATGGCTTGAGTTGGATGACCACGCCTCCCATGGGGGCTACAGGTAGGGAACTGGTGCTTTGGGGGAGCAGACCCAATGGGTCTGCACTTGGTCTGGTATGACAATAAAACACTCTTGACTATTGATTCTTGACTACAACCTCAAATAAGCTCTGAACAATAGACTATTATTATTATTAGACAATAGACAATAGACAATCGGTGCAGGAGTATCCCATTCGGACCTTCGAGCCAGCACCACCATTCAAAGTGATCATGGCTGGATCATCCACAATCAGTACCCCATTCCTGCCTTGTCCCCATATCCGCTATCTTTAAGAGCCCTATCAAGCCCTCTCCTGAAAGTATCCAGAGAATCGGCCTCCACCACCCTCTGAAGCAGAGAATTCCACAGACTCACAACTCTCTGTGTGAAATGGTGTTTCCACATCTCCATTCTAAATGCCTTATGGGAACGTGTTTCTTGCCTCTAGCATGTCCAAACCCTTAATAATCTTATACATTTCAATAAGATCCCCTCTCAACCATCTAAATTCCAGAGTATACAACCCAGTCGCTCCATTCTCTCAGCATATGACAGTCCTCCCATCCCGGAATTAACCTTGTTAACCCGTGCGGAACAATGGACCAGAGTTTCGGGGGACATCTTCAACCTCTCATAGAAACATAGAAACATAGAAAATAGGTGCAGGAGTAGGCCATTCGGCCCTTCGAGCCTGCACCGCCATTCAATATGATCATAGCTGATCATCCAACTCAGTATCCTGTAACTGCCTTCTCTCCATACCCCCTGATCCCTTTAGCCACAAGGACCACATCTAACTCCCTCTTAAATATAGCCAATGAACTGGCCTCAACTACCTTCTGTGGCAGAGAATTCCAGAGATTCACCACTCTCTGTGTGAAATTTTTTTTTTCTCATCTCGGTCCTAAAAGATTTCCCCCTTATCCTTAAACTGTGACCCCTTGTTCTGGACTTCCCCAACATCGGGAACAATCTTCCTGCATCTAGCCTGTCCAACCCCTTAAGAATTTTGTAAATTTCTATAAGATCCCCCCTCAATCTTCTAAATTCTAGCGAGTACAAGCCGAGTCTATCCAGTCTTTCTTCATATGAAAGTCCTGACATCCCAGGATCTCATTACTGAGATCTGAGTTTCCCGCCTGGTTTGAAAGGGCATCAGTATTAGTGGTGCCCCAGATGAGTAAGGTGACATGACACAATGACTACCAATCAGTGGAACTATTGCCTGTGGTGATGAAGTATTTTGCGAGGTTGGTTATGCCACATATCAACTCCTACCTCAATAAGAACCTGGAGTCACTAATATTTCCCTACTGCCACAATAGATTAATGGAGGATGCAATCTCCCTGACTCTCCACTCTGCACTGAACAACCTGGACACTAAAAAAGCATATGCCAGGCAGTTGTTCACTCAGCGTTCATCATTGTATGGAGTTTGTAAGTTCTCCCTGTGACTACGTGGGTTTTCTCTGGGTGCTCCAATTTCCTCCCACATTCCAAAGATGTGCAGGTTTGTAGGTTAATTGGCTTCTGTAAATTGTCCCTATTGTGTAGAATAGAACTAGTGTATTGATGATTGTTGGACAGTGCTGACTCAGTGGACCAAAGGGCCTGTTTCCATGCTGTATCTCTAAACCAAATCAATCCTCAACTGTCATAGTCTCCAAACTTGTTCCCAAGAAGTCGTTAAGAAGATATATGGCATTTTGACTTTCACCAAAAAGGGGTTGGAGTTTAAAAAATAGGGACCTTTGTTGCAGTTGTATGGGGTGTTGGTAAGGCTTGGACTATTACATATGCTTTTATTTAAACCAAAAATATATTGTAGCTTTAGAGCAGTACAAAGGACATTCATCTGGCTAATTAATGGCATGAAAGTATTGTCCTCGCAAGAAAAGCTAAGTAATTTGTGTCTGTTTTCCTTGGAGTTTCAAAAACTGAGAGATGACCATATTCAAACATATGAGACTGTAATGTGGTAGCTATTACATTGTTTTTATGTCAGGGAGTTCAGACAAGGGGACATTACTGCAAGACAAGGGTTTGGTCATTTAAAACTGAGGTATGTAGATATTTCTTCTTGGAGAGTGTGCTGAATCTCTGGAATTCTCTGCCCTAGCAGGTAGTGGAATTTGGATCATTGGATGCATTTAAAATGGAGGTGGATAAATATTAGAACGTTCGAGGAATAAAGGGCACAGAGGAGAAGTTGAGGCCAGCCTAGATCAGCCAAGAGGGCTTTCTCCAGTTTTTATTTTCTTGTATTCTTAGTGATGTCTCTTTTCCTCTGTGGTTCCCATGAGAATTGTTTTGACTGTTGATAATTCAAGGACAAACTAAAACATGTGCTCTGTTTATGTCACATAAAAATGAGTTAAAAGCAGGGAAATGTAAAGTGTCAGACTTCCACCATCCATCTTTTAATCTGAAAATGAAAGATACTTTCATCTTTCGTTGGATTCTGAAATAAAGCAGGAAGTAATTTGTTCTAATGAAAGGTCACTCACTGACATGTTAACTGGTTCCAATTGTACAAATGATGAACACACTTCCTTTTCCATCTTTAAAGTTACCTGTCTATTAACAAAAGAAGGGCATGTATCTGTCAGAACTATAAAAAAGGGAATCATTCTTCTTGACTATTTTATCTTCCACCCTCACTAGTCAATTCATAAGACCATTGATATTACAAGACAAGTAAATAGCTTGATGCTTCTAAATATTCTCAGTTATTGTCATATAACCAGTGAGTTGGAGGCAGTGAGGCATGTGTAATCAGGCTTATTATTTGATGAATGTGTAATTGTTCAAATATTGGTGGAATTCCCACTGGTGGAGAAAAGTAGTAATTATTCCCCTGTTAAGTCTCAGGCAAAATCTTGATGTCTTGGATGTAATAGCACCAAGACCTTTGGCTGCACAATTATTTGCATGATTGATTCAATGGCAGGCAGGTTATCAAATGCTCTTGTCTTCAAATTTAAAAAAAAGTGCAGATAAGAATGAAGCATTCCCAAGGTACTTAAAATTGAAATTCGCTAATCTTGACATCACACCTTCCCACGCCAACAATGAACCTACCAGGCACCGCCCTGCCTGAAGCCATTTGTGGCTGGCCCTGATTACTTCTGGGTATTTTCTTGCTCTTCACCCATCTATTCCCAAGCTAAAGTTGTCATCAGCTATTCTTAATTTATTTTCCTGACATTAATTATCCAGAATGTAGAAACAAAGAACTGCAGATGCTGGTTTGCAAAAATAGGACACAAAGTGTCGGAGTAACTCAGGAAGACAAGATAGAGAAAATGCTGGAGAAACTCAGCGGGTGAGGCAGCATCTATGGAGCGAAGGAAATAGGCGACGTTTCGGGTCGAGACCCTTCTTCAGACTGATACGGGGGTGGGGGAGGGGGGGGCGGGAAGAAGAAAGGAAGAGGCAGAGACAGTGGGCTGTGGGAGAGCTGGGAAGGGGAGGGGAAAGAAGGAGAAAGCAATGATGAAATTGGAGGTCAATGTTCATACCGCTGGGGTGTAAACTACCCAAGCAAAATATGAGATGCTGCTCCTCCAATTTACGGTGGGCCTCACTCTCGCCATGGAGGAGGCCCAGGACAGAAAGGTCGGATTCGGAATGGGAGGGGGAGTTGAAGTGCTGAGCCACCGGGAGATCAGGTTGGTTATTGCGAGTAACTCAGGAGATCAGGCAGTATCCCTGGAGAACATGGATAGGTAACGTTTCAGGTCTGGACCCTTCTTCATCTGTTTGCCCACCAAGATAAGAGCCTAGATCATCGTAGATTACTGTGGCAGCACAGTGGCGCAAAGGTAGAGTTGCTGCTATATAGCAGCAGCGACTCAGGTTCGATCCTGAATACTGGTGCTCTGTACAGAGTGTTCACTTTCTTCCTGTGACAGCTTGGGTTTTCTCTGGGTTCTCCAGTTTCCTGCCACATTCCAAAGGTGCACATTTGTAGGTTAATTGGCTTCTATAAATTGTCCTTAGTACGTCGGGTAGGATTAATAAACGGGTGTTCGCTTGTCTGCATGGACTCAGTGGACTGAATGGCCTGTTTCCATGTTGTTTCCAATTAAACTTGATATCCTTATTTCATTCAGGAAACCTGGATCAATGTTGCTACTTTAATAACCCACTGTGTATTACTTTAATAACCTATGTACTAAACAATGAACCCAACTTCTCAATTGGCTTTGATGAGCAAATGAGCAAATGCTCACAGTCTGTTTCCCCAGTATTCATTTCAGCTATGAAGTTATCCACAGTGGTTTTGTACATCAAAATCTGGCCATGTCTGCATGTGTATGTTCCTAGTAAACTGCTGGGTGGAAATAAGGACCGAGGGGGGAGCAGTTTATGTGAAATTAGAAAATTCAGCATTGATGCCTTTGGTTTGTAGGTGGAATATGATGTGTTTTTCTTCATCTTTACATTTGGCCTCACACTGACACAGGAGGAGGCTGAGGTGGAGGAGGCACAGTTGGGTGTGGGGATGGGGAAGGGAATCTAAATGGCTAGCAACCAGGAGCTCTGGGACACCATGATGGAAAACTACAGGTGCTCAGCAAACCAGTCGCTTACCTAGACCTCTATATCTAACCAAAGTAGAGATGGCAACATCGAGAACACCTAATGAAATAGATGAGGTTAGAACCTTCTGAACCTTCTGAATTTGTAGTCGGCAGGGCAGTACTCTGCATATCGCCAACTTGGATGTGTTGTGCATACTAACTGTAGATGAGATATGCATGTGCCTTTAACATAGTGACCTCACACCCACTAACCACTCCCCATATCACAAGTATAACTACAACCTCCACACCCACAGATCGCTCTCTAGTTCCTGTGACAGACCACGTACAGCTAGTGCAATGTATAATGTCCAGTATGAATAAAGATAGTAAAGTAACGATGTCTCGATATCAATCCTTTACATGGTGTCAGAAGTGGGATGAGACAGGCATCTGCAGGCCGTCATGGACCTGGAGGCAGGCCTGCAACGCTTTCTCGGCTTGGTAAACTACCTGGGGAAGTTCATCCCCGACCTAAGCGAGCTCAGCGCTCCCCTGAGGGATCTGATCAAAAAGGACACTTCCTGGCTTTGGTTACCCAATCATCAGAAGGCATTTGACATTCTTAAGTCTAAACTGATCAGCACACCCACGCTCAAGTTCTTTGACCTGCGGCATCCCATTGTCCTCACCTGCGATGCCTCTCAATTCGGACTCGGTGCCGCCTGCCTCCAGGTCCATGACGGCCTGCAGATGCCTGTCTCATTCGCGTCCCGCACCATGACCGCCACCGAACAGCACTACGCGCAGATTGAGAAGGAGCTACTGGCCGTGCTGTTTGCCTGCTCCAAATTCCGGGACTACATCGTGGGCAACACTTTCACCGTTGAAACTGACCATCAACCACTTGTTACCATCCTCAACAAACCGATCCATGTGGCCTCATCACGTCTGCAGCGCATGCTGCTGCAGCTCCAGCGTTTCACGTTCACGGTGGTTTATCGTAAGGGGAAGGACATGTTCGTAGCCGACACTTTGTCTCGCGCCCCGCTGACGTCCACTGCTCGCCACCAATACGAAACGTCCGAGTTACTAGTACTACGATTGAACTTCGTCCCCTCGCCACAGATGAAATCCCTGGTTGAACACACTACCAACGACCCTGCCCTGCAACAGCTGTCTGCCGTCATCCGGCAGGGCTGGCCTGACCGTCGCTCGGCACTGCCGGCTGGAGCCGTGCCCTACTTCCTGATTCGGGACGAGCTCGTATTGCACGACGGCGTGGTGGTGAAGGGTCACAAAGTGGTCGTGCCCGCGGCGCTGCACGACCACTATTTTCAGGTCGCACACCGCGGTCACACTGGGGCCGAAGCCACTTTGTCTCTCGCCAAGGCACAGTTCTATTGGCCGGATATGGCAAAGTACATCCGGGAGAGGGTCTCATCGTGTTCCACCTGCAACAGCCGCGCCCCCCATCAGCAGCGTCAGCCGCTTCTACAGCAGCCCGCGCCCGGACTGCCCTGGATGGCGCTCGCCACAGACATTTTCGAGTGGCGGGGCAAACATTTCCTGGTACTCGTTGACTTCTACTCCAGCTGGTTTGCGGTTGACCGGCTGCCTTCCGTGACCTCTTCGGCCGTCATCGACAGGTTGGACCCTCACTTTAGCACTTTTGGCCCCCCGGCGAGCCTGCAGTCGGACAATGGCAGCCAGTTCACGAGCTCCGAGTTTAAAGCGTTCGCTTCCAGATGGAACTTTCGCCATTTCACAAGCAGCCCGGAGTACCCGCAAAGCAACGGTTTGGCCGAGCGCACGGTACGCAGTGCTAAGCACCTGTTGGAACAGTGTGGTGGCATTAACTCCGACTTCCACCTGGCCCTCCTCAGCCTTCGGAACATCTCCCGCGACCCTGCCATGGGTTCACCTGCTCAGCGGCTCCTGTCTCGCGCTACCAGGCTCCCACTCCCGGTGGCCCAGCGATCCCTCATACCCTCGGTCCTTCCACCTGCGGCGGTTCAGAAACGGATTGCCTTCAGGCAAGACGTCCAAAAGCGGTCCCATGACAGGTCCTGCCACCCGCTGCCGCCCCTCTTCCCCGGTCAAGTAGTCCGTATGCAGACCACTCCCGGTCACTCCAAGCTCGCTACTGTCGTCGGCTCTGCGGGGTCGCCCAGGTCCTATTTCGTCGACTACGCTGGGACCATTTACCGACGGTCTCGCCAGCACCTTCGGCTCGTCCACGAGCCGCGTCCTCCTCCCGCCGATCCCTTTGCTCCCCCGCTGCCTGTTTCCCGTCCGGCCGTTGCCCTGCCCGTGATTCCCTGCATGCCTCGCTCTGCTCCTCCTTCGCCCCCTCCGCTCCAACACACTCCGACTAGTCCTCGGACGCCTCCCCGCGCTCCCCCCGGTCCCGGCCCCGCATCCCCTCCGGTTTCGGTGCCGCGATCTCTTCCGTTTCCTCCCGTTTCTCCCTTTCAGGTTCGTCTGTCCCCGCTGGTGCCTCTTCCTCCTCCAGGAAGGGTGGATGGCGAGACGCGAACCCGGGCGGGACGTCTGGTCAAACCGCCTGACCGCTATGGCGATGTTGCCTAGCTATCCTAGCGCATGAGCCGTGGTCGCCATGTCACCTTTGTATTTGCCTGTCGTTTCGGGGAGGAAGGATGTAGATGAGATATGCATGTGCCTTTAACATAGTGACCTCACACCCACTAACCACTCCCCATATCACAAGTATAACTACAACCTCCACACCCACAGATCGCTCTCTAGTTCCTGTGACAGACCACGTACAGCTAGTGCAATGTATAATGTCCAGTATGAATAAAGATAGTAAAGTAACGATGTCTCGATATCAATCCTTTACACTAACGTGCTGTTAATGCCCCCTTAAAATTGTCTAGTGAAGGTGATTGACTATATTGTTGTCTAGTTTATTCCATTCCCTTAAGGTTCTTACAAAGAATGAGTTCTTATAAATATCTGTCCTGGCAAATGCGGTTTCGATTTGCATATCATTTCTCTTTCTTGTTCTCCTTTCTGTTGAGTATGTTATGTATTGCAGTTATGCCCACGATCCCCTTTGTACAACATGGCTACTATGTTCCTTGCCCTTCCTGTTTCCAGCGTTTCCCACTCCAGGTCGGACAGCATCTGGGTGATACTGTACCTCTATTGTAGTTCCTGATGCAAAAGCGTGCTGCTTTCCTCTGTACCCATTCTAGTTTGTTGATATGACCAGTTTTGTATGGGTCCCAGGCACATGAAGCGTATTCCAGTAAGGGTCTAACCAATGTTGTAAATGCTGTGGTTTTCACTTCCTTTGGGCAGAACCAGAGGTTTCGTCTAAGGAATCCTAGTGTCCGGTTGGCTTTAGTGACCGTGTTGTCCACGTGTTCCCCACACGAAAGCTTGCTATCAAGATGAAGACCAAGGTATGGTTGTGAACATGTACGATGAAATATTTGTCCACGGAAGACGTAGACTCGAGTTGGTGGTTTCTTCTTGTTTGAAATTACCATAATTGAGCATTTGGTTGGGATGAAGCTCATCTTCCATGTGTTTTGCCATCATTCCAAGGACTTAAGGTATTCTTGTAAGGAGTTCCTATCTTCTACATCAGTGACAGGTGTATATAAAAGACAATTATCTGTGAAGAGTCTTGTTTTACAATTTATGTGTTCAGGTAGATCATGAATGTACGTCAGGAACAACAGTGGTCAGCGGACAGTGCCTTGCGGTATTCCTGACAGTACTTGTTCTTCTAAAGAAATGTTTCATTCACAGGCCACCCTCTGCGGCCGGTTTGTGAGAAAGTCCTTAATCCAGTTACGTAAACTATTTCTGATGCCATAGTAATGCAGTTTTCCTTGGAGCCTTTCATGAGGAACTTTATCGAATGCTTTCGAAAAGGCCAGGATTGCCATAAATATATATTTCCCCTTATCTAATGCCCTTGTGATGTCATCAATAGTGACATTAAGTTGTGTTTCCATTGAACAGTTTGCTCTGAAGCCATGTTGTGAGTCCACTAGTATCCCATTCCTTTCGAAATGGTCCATGATGTGAGAGTGTATGATGTGTTCCATGATCTTACATGTAACACTGGTCAGTGAAACTGGTCTGTAATTCTCAGGCGCAGCCTTATTGCCCTTCTTAAATATTGCACAGATGTTTGCTTCCTTCCACTGTCGTGGTAGTGACCCACAATCAATTGAGGACTGGAATAAATCTGTGAGTATGGGTGCTATTTTCGATGCGAACATCTTTAGAAACCATGGTGGCAACTGATGTGGGCCCACTGCTTTGTTTGGCATTAGGTTCTGTAGTTGTGTTAGTACTCCTGCCTCATGGATCACTAGTTCAGGGATATCCTGTATGTTACTGGTTCCCATCGATGGAATGTATGACTTGTTTTCCCTCGTAAATACACTGGTGAATTGAGCATTAAGTGCTTCGGCCTTCCATTTCCCGTCACTTACAACTGTGTTGTTCACCATGAGGTCTGCAACTCCCTTCTCTCCATTACCCAAACGTTTCATATAAGACCAAAATTGCTTGACATTTTCTTTCATTGCTGTAGTAAGGTTGTTTGACACACAGTCTTGTTTGGCTTTATTCAGAGCTTTCCTTAATTCCTTCTGGCAATTTACAAAGGAATCCCAATCTTCTTTGTCTTGTGTCTTCTTTGCTTTATTGTATGCCCTCTGTTTATTACGTCTGAGTCTGTGGTGATGTCTGGTGAACCAGGGTAGGGTATTTGGTTTGGCTGCTGTTTTTTTGGGAATGTCTCTCCATGATCTGCTTTATTTCGGTTTCAAAAGTGTCCCACTTCTCCTGAATAGAAACATTCCCCATTGAGAGATAATGGTCCCGTAAAGCATCCAGGTCTGCATTGATCAGTTCCTCATTTGCTTTCCGCCGTACATAGTATTTCATTCTAGGTTGTCGTTTCCACTTGGCTGTCAGATCCAAGTCAACAATAACTATGTCAATGGTCGCTTACACCTGGTTCCACCTTAGTACCCTGAACAAGACTGGTGTTATTTGTAAATACCAAGTCCAAAATGTTACCTCTTCTTGTTGGTTTATTAACCTGTTGGTTCAGTCCAAACCCATTACAGCCCCCAATAGTAGTTCAGCTGTATCCTTGGATGCAGATTGATCCTGCACTATTGTTGAGTCTTCCCAATTAATATTAGGTTGATGATGTATGTGATTCTCTGACTCACTGGGAAGGGCTGTTGTGTCCATGGATGGTGCTAATGGTGGACCTGTCTACAACCCATTGGCATGAACATTGCATTCTCTAATTTTATGTAACTTGCTTCCCCTCAATTCACTCAGATCCTCTCACTCTCACCTTTCTTTTCCACACATCCATCCCCTCTAACCCATCTTCTTCCCATCATTCCAGTTCACCATTCCTAGACCTCATAATTTTACACACTCATTTAAATCTCTCTGAGCTTCTTCTGAACCCAATATATAACAACTTAATCAATCTTACCTTGTAGTTAAAATTCTCCAATCTTGCAAAATGATCATAAATCTCTTGTTAGGGATATTGTTAGTGTTATCATTTCCTTTATATAATGCATTTACTGGACTGTTCATAGGACTCCAGTGGTGACCTGATTTGTACAATATACTTAAAAGTAGTTTTGTGGCCACTAACCAGGCTGACAATGGTCCTGGAGAAGATAAATGTCATCAAATGGCATTAATCTACATGATCTTGGCCTTATAAATCTCCAGTTTGTGATTATGTATCTGAGATAATATAAGATGGAGTAACCACAGCACATTTCCTCTCTCCTTTTCACTCTCCTTCTCTCCTTATCTAACATCATTATCTCCTTTTCATCTTTAGCCTTTGTCACTTACCATCTGCCAATTGGACCCCCTTACCCATCATTTTCCAGGATTTGTTTTGCCCTCATCTCTCTTTCTCAGGTTTCACCACCTGTAAAAAAGAGGTGGAGTGGGATAATCTGACGAAGTGTCCTGACTGAAACGTCGTCTGTCCATTCCAGCCAAAGTGGCTGGCTGGCCGCTAAGTTACTCCTGCACTTTGGCTTTACTCATGGTTCCAGCATCTGCAGTTCCTTGTGTCTACATTTCTTCTATTTCTATCTTCTAATCCAGAATTTCCCAATTGTGTTGTATGACAAATATCTTGCATGAAAATTAGGTAGATTTAAAATACTTGCAGCAGGTCAAAATTATTTTTCCAACAGCAGATATCTGGAATCGAGCTCCGTTATTTCTGATTTATTTTTTCCGCTGTCAATAAAACCGAGCATTTATGGAAGTTAGTTAAATCAACAGGTTCAAAAACATTTAGCATGTGCAGAGCTTGTGATCGTTATAATACTTCTTCAATCACATTGTTTGAATGCTAGAAATCTAAAGTGACATATTATCTCTCTGAAGGAAAGTTTGAATGCACAGAGTTATTTTATGAAAGAAGAATATATCCACAATTCTCCAGCTCCGAAGGGAAATATTTAGAACTAAATGATTCATAAAATCTTTCTACTTTCAGAGGTCAGATTTATTATTGGATGTCAATTGTGATAAATGTTGGCTAATCATTGAACACAGGGATGACAACACATACATTTTGCCAATGTACATGTTTTTCAAAACTCTGGCCTGGAATTTTCAAGGATGGCTTCACTGTTCATGCCAGCTGTTGCCATTTCAATCAGGGTCACACTTACTTAATGAAGTTTCCAGCTCAGTCAAGCCACAGGCATTACATAAGTTAATACGGCATAGGAGCAGAATTAGGCCATTCAGCCCATCAATTCCAAGAATCCGTAAATCTCCACTTTAAAAATACCTAAACATAGAAACATAGAAACATAGAAAATAGGGGCAGGAGGAGGCCATTCGGCCCTTTGAGCCAGCCAATCATTGTGTTCATGGCTGATCATCCCCTATCAATAACCCGTGCCTGCCTTCTCCCCATATCCCCTGACTCCACTAGCCCCTAGAGCTCTATCTAACTCTCTCTTAAATCCATCCAGTGATTTGGCCTCCACTGCCCTCTGTGGCAAGGAATTCCATAAATTCACAACTCTCTCTGGGTGAAAAAGGTTTTTATCACCTCAGTCTTAAATGACCTCCCCTTTATTCTAAAAGGCCTGTCTCACGAGTCTGCGGTCATTGGCGGCGAAACGGGAAGAATCTTCCGCCATAGACCGCGCACTCGTGAGAACGTACAATTCCGGGGCCGTGCGGCGGTGTTCCCAACACCACACGGTGCTAAAATAAAACTGACAATGTTGAAAACTATAATCTTACCGCACAACCTGCACCAGTGATGCACGAGTGCGGCACGGCCGCCCGCACGGGCCGCCGCCAGTGTGGCTCGAGCTGCCACAGCCTCCACCAGTGAGGCACGTGCCTCCGCCAGTGAGGCACGTGTGCGGCACGGCCGCAGGCACAGCCACCGCTACAGCGCCGCGATCAGGACGGCCGCCGCCACAGCCGCCGCTCGTGAGTCACGTGCGGCGGGCCGACGTCATCGCAGTCGGCCCGCCCTTTTTTTTACTTACCGCAAGCACGTGGGACTCGCCGTGTTTGAATTACTCGGCCCCCGCGCAGCATCCGTGTGGCGCTCCAGTGGATAGGCTCGGCGCTCTCGCCGTTGCCGTGCGGTCCCCGCTACCGGCGACGCCGCGCTTCACCGCCGATGACCGCATACAGGTAAGACGGAGCCTTAAGACTGTGGCCCCTGGTTCTGGACTCACCCAACATTGGGAAATTTTTTCCTGCATCTGGCTTGTCCAGTCCTTTTATAATGTTATATGTTTATATAAGACCCATCCTCATCCTTCTAAACTCCAGTGAATACAAGCCCAGTCTTTTCAATCTTTCCTCATATGACAATCTTTCCTAAAGACTTGGCCTCCATAGTTGTCTGTGGCAATGAATGTTACACCTGTCGAACTTTAAATGTTTGTGAAACATATGGTCAGAAAGAAACCACACCTTTGGTCTGCACTGTCCATTAATCTTCCATTTGCACTAATTAACATGAATCCTATAAAATTCTTCAAATTTTCTCTTCAATTTAACCAAATTCTAACACTTGAATGTCTTGAATGTCACAAAAACTAAGGAGCTGATTGTGGACTTTAAAAGGGCACAACATCCAAGGACATACACACCACTGGAGATAAATGGGACTACTGTGGATAGGGTGAGCTGCTTTAAATACCTGGGAGTCCACATCACAGAGGATCTGACATGGACAACACACACTGCCGCACTGGTGAGTAAAGCAAGGCAGCGCCTTTACCACCTCAGGCAGCTGAGGAAATTCAGAGTCTCTCTGAGGATCTTTCAGTGCCTCTACTCTGGGGCTGTAGAAAGCATCTTGTCCGGCAACTTCACAAACTGGTTTGGGAACAGCTCTGCCCAGGACAGGATGGCTCTGCAGAGAGTAGTGCGTTCGGCCGAACGCACTATGGGAACTACACTCGCCCCCCTGCAGGACCAGGAGGTGCAGATCCAGAGCCAGCAACGTTATGCGGGACCCCTACCGCCCCAGCAACGGACTGTTCCAGCTGCTACGGTCAGGCAAACGCCTCCGCTGTCATGCTGTGAAAACAGACAGGATGAGACGGAGTTTCTTCTCACAGACCATCAGGACTGTAAACTCTTATCTCACCAGGGACTAATTTACTGTACTAAGTTACTGTTGTGTTGTGTCTTTTATAAAAAAATATGTTTTAACATGTAATTACTGATTCTGTTCTATTCTGTTCTGTAGTTTTTGCACAATCCGCAGGCATTGCCACTTTCATTTCACTGCACATCTTGTACGTGTATGTGACAAATAAAGTTGACTTGACTTGACATGACATTAACAGACACACAATTTACAATGGTCAATTAATCTACAAACCAACACATTCTTTTAGAAGATAGACACAAAAAGCTGGAGTAAATCAGCGGAACAGGCAGCATCTCGAGAGAAGGAATGTGTGACATTTCGTGTCGAGATCCTTCTTCAGACTGCTTAAGGATAAGGGAAACGAGAGACAGTGACGTGGACAGATAAAGAGCAATGAACGAAAGATATGCAAAATAGTAATGATGATAAAGTAACAGGACATTGTAAGCTGTTTGTAGGGTGAAAATGAGAAGCTAGTGCGACTTGGGTGGGGGAGGGATCCCTTAATACTACCTGCGGCGGCGAGAATACTGCGGCCTCTATTTAACCTGTTGTCAGGGAAGCAGCGGGATGTGCAGTGGACTGAGGTCACCGTGGCGGCCTTCGAGGGGGCGAAAGAGGCATTGGCTCGGGCGACGGTGCTGGTACATCTGTGGGTCGACGCCCCTACAGCACTAACTGTGGATGCCTCGGACTCTGCGGTTGGTGGTGTATTGGAACAGTTTGTAGACAGCCGCCAACTCAACATGGTGGAGCATGCGTTATACCTGACGGTTAGGCATTTCCGTTATTTCCTGGAGGGCCGGAACTTCTTTGTGTTTACTGACCATCACTTTCGCCTTTGCCAAGGTGGCGGACCCTTGGTCCGCTCGGCAGCAGCGTCACCTCACCGCTATTTCCGAGTTCACGACGGACATCCACCACATCGCCGGGAAAAAGAACCTGGTCGCGTACGTTTGTCCCGCTCGGCTGTTATGGACATTCTCAACGCGTCCCCGGGAATCGATCACTCCGCTTTGGCGGCGGTGCAGCTAGTGGACGATGCGATGAGGGCGTACTGAACTGCCATCATAGGACTGGTGCTCGAGGATGTGCCTTTGGGTTCTGCTGGCATCACCGTGCTGTGCGATGTCTCCACGGGGCAGCCGCGGCCTATTGTTCCGGTGGCCTGGCGTCATCGGGTTTTCGATGCCATTTATTGTTTGGCCCACCCATCCATACGGGCGACGGTGGCGTTGGTTGCTGCAAGATTCATATGGCACGGATTGCGGAAGCAGGTCGGTCATTGGGCCATGATGTGCATTCCCTTTCAAACACCGAAGGTTCAGCGGCATGTCCGCGTGCCAGTTCAAGACTTTGCGGTGCATTGCCGATGTTTCGACCGCATCAACGTGGATATCGTGGGGTCGCTGCCTCCATCCTGCGGAATTTTACACTTGTTTATGGTGGTGGACCGTTTCACCCAGTGGCTGGAGGCCATCCCGCTTGTCGACTCCTCGACCATGTCCTGCGCGCATGCATTGCTGGCCTATTGGGTTGCCCGTTTCGTGGTACCGCTGGACATCTCATCTGACCAGGGTGCCCAATTCACATCGCACGCGTCGGACACGTCCAACACTCGACGGCCTATCAACCCCAGTCGAATGGGTTGGTGAAACGGTTCTACCACCGGCTTAAGGACGCTTTGAAGACTCGCACTACCCGTGCCGGTTGGATGGACGAGTTGCCATGGGTCCTGCTGGGGATTCGCACCGCCCCAAAGGAGGACTTGCAGGCTTCATCAGCCGAGTTGGTTTACGGGGTTCCACTATCCATTCCCGGGGAGTTTATCCCAACCACTGGCGGCCCCCAGGAGTTGCCGTCATCCATGTTGGTCCGAATGCGGGAGAGGATTGGCGCCCTGTCTCCTGTCCCAACGTCTCAGCACGGTGTCGCTCCATCTCACATACCGCCGGCTCTTGCGGACTGTCAGTATGTCTTCCTCCGCCGCGACTCCCACAGGTCGCCCTTGCAGCGCCCTTACAAAGGTCCTTTTTGGGTGCTACGGCACTGGCCAACAACTTTTGAATTGGACATGGGGGTGTCGGGGGGAGACCGTGTCGGTGGCTCGTTTGAAGCCAGTCCATTTGGATCTGACCAAGCTAGTCCAGGTGGCCCAGCCTAGCCGTCGAGGGCGTCCACCATCTCATGTCCCACCTAGTTCATCCTTACCAGAAAATAATCCTTTGCGTGGGGACGTATGTACGAGGTCCGGCCGCCTCATTCGGCTGCCCATCCGTTTTTATGCCTCGGGTTCTGGGGTGGGGGGTGGGGGTAATGTGGCCTCACTGGGTGATGGGCCATGCACTTTATCTAACCTTCGGGTCTTGGGGTGTCATGTGTCCTGGTGACGAGAGGTAGGGGTCACGGTTTGGTCACGGGTGCCCCTGGGGAATATTAAAGGGTTAATTGCGCACGCACGGGGTTGTTGAGTGAGGAGAATTAGTGTAGTAACAAAGAACAAGAATTTCGGACAAACTTCATGTCTGCCTCATTCTTTAACGGACAACACCACGTCCGCTACAGAATAAACAATAAGTTCATACAAACAAGAGATCATTTTCCTGAAACTTATCCCTCTCCTTTACAACTATTTCTCGCCATTGAAAAGCATGGAATCAGCTCGTAATGGAGTTCCACATGGAACTGGCAGTACTTCTCAGACATGTTTGGATGGTAATTTCTGAATCTGAAGTTTTATCCAGTACATAGTGTTTTCGCAACAGATTGTGAGATGGTTATTTGTTATCCTGCACCTTGCACCTGCTGTATAGTCACATAGTGATCATGTTACAGAATTAATCTCCAGAACATTGAGTTCAAATCACACTGACATTTTTAGAATATAATGTTAGTTTAATGCAAAAATATGGAAATAGAATTATGGTTATAAACCCAACTGCTTCGAGAAGTCCTTAATCAGTCTAACATAATTATGACTGTACTGAATACAAAGTGATTCATGAAGAAAACTTGTAACCAAACTTTTAAAGACAACTGTGGAAGTGGGGGCAAATGATAGCATTGCTGATAAGGTTGTTACTTGCATACTGAAATAAATTTAAATAGATAAAGCAGTCACCTCATTGTGAACGATCATATGAAATATGAAGTATGTTGCTTGTCCTACCTCTAATTTCCCCAGCATTGCCTAATAATATTGCTAGCATGCAGACGATGCCTGAAACTGAATACATCTTTTACTCGGCCAAGTGCAGACCCATTGGATCTGCTCTCCCAAAGCACCCTTTCCCTACCCGTAGCCCCCACGGGAGGCGTGGTCCTCCAACTCAGGCCATTCCTGAATGTAAGATTCCAGCACTCCCCTTGCCTTCCTCAGCAGTGATCTTTAAAAAAAATTCCAATTGCACTTGCCCTGCGTGTTGCAATAGCAATTCGCCCTCCCCCTCCCAGTCAAGCCATTGTGATGTAAAAAAAATTCCAATTGCATTTGCCTTGCATGTTACAATAGCAATTCGCCCTCCCCCTGCTAGTCGAGCCATTGTGACGTCATCAGTTGAAGCTGGCCAGTTTGAAATTCAAGGTATTTACATTTTAAAAGCTTTGATCAATAATAAGTCGAGAAATAAAGCATAAAACATTCAGTGAAAGTGTTCTCTGCCTCGATGGGAAAAATGTGAATCAGAATATGTAAAAATCTTGTGAAAGTTGGCATTTTTAAAGCTTTAATCGCGAATAACCTGTCAAATATAGGACTCCAATTGCACTTGCCCTGCGTTTTGCAATAGCAATTCACCCTCCCCCTGCTAGTCGAGCCATTGTGACGTCATCACTTGAAGCTGGTTGGTTTGAAATTCTAGGTATTTTGAATTTTTTTAAACTTTAAACAGTAATAAGTCAAGAAATAAAGCATAAAATGTTCAGTGAAAGTGCTCTGTAAGAGGGAAAAATGTGAATTTGGGGCTTTTTTGGGCTTTTAATCAGTAATGAGTTGAGAATAAGTCGAGAAATAAAGCATGCAATGTTCAGATAAGGTGACCCCGGCATCGATGGGAAAAATGTCATTCGGAATATTTAAAAATGTCATTGTTACACACACACACACACACACACACACACACACACACACACACACACACACACACACACACACACACACACACACACACACACACACACACACACACACACACACACACACACACACACACACACACACACACACACACACACACACACACACACACACACACACACACACACACACACACACACACACACACACACACACACACACACACACACACACACACACACACACACACACACACACACACACACACACACACACACACACACACACACACACACACACACACACACACACACACACACACACACACACACACACACACACACACACACACACACACACACACACACACACACACACACACACACACACACACACACACACACACACACACACACACACACACACACACACACACACACACACACACACACACACACACACACACACACACACACACACACACACACACACACACACACACACACACACACACACACACACACACACACACACACACACACACACACACACACACACACACACACACACACACACACACACACACACACACACACACACACACACACACACACACACACACACACACACACACACACACACACACACACACACACACACACACACACACACACACACACACACACACACACACACACACACACACACACACACACACACACACACACACACACACACACACACACACACACACACACACACACACACACACACACACACACACACACACACACACACACACACACACACACACACACACACACACACACACACACACACACACACACACACACACACACACACACACACACACACACACACACACACACACACACACACACACACACACACACACACACACACACACACACACACACACACACACACACACACACACACACACACACACACACACACACACACACACACACACACACACACACACACACACACACACACACACACACACACACACACACACACACACACACACACACACACACACACACACACACACACACACACACACACACACACACACACACACACACACACACACACACACACACACACACACACACACACACACACACACACACACACACACACACACACACACACACACACACACACACACACACACACACACACACACACACACACACACACACACACACACACACACACACACACACACACACACACACACACACACACACACACACACACACACACACACACACACACACACACACACACACACACACACACACACACACACACACACACACACACACACACACACACACACACACACACACACACACACACACACACACACACACACACACACACACACACACACACACACACACACACACACACACACACACACACACACACACACACACACACACACACACACACACACACACACACACACACACACACACACACACACACACACACACACACACACACACACACACACACACACACACACACACACACACACACACACACACACACACACACACACACACACACACACACACACACACACACACACACACACACACACACACACACACACACACACACACACACACACACACACACACACACACACACACACACACACACACACACACACACACACACACACACACACACACACACACACACACACACACACACACACACACACACACACACACACACACACACACACACACACACACACACACACACACACACACACACACACACACACACACACACACACACACACACACACACACACACACACACACACACACACACACACACACACACACACACACACACACACACACACACACACACACACACACACACACACACACACACACACACACACACACACACACACACACACACACACACACACACACACACACACACACACACACACACACACACACACACACACACACACACACACACACACACACACACACACACACACACACACACACACACACACACACACACACACACACACACACACACACACACACACACACACACACACACACACACACACACACACACACACACACACACACACACACACACACACACACACACACACACACACACACACACACACACACACACACACACACACACACACACACACACACACACACACACACACACACACACACACACACACACACACACACACACACACACACACACACACACACACACACACACACACACACACACACACACACACACACACACACACACACACACACACACACACACACACACACACACACACACACACACACACACACACACACACACACACACACACACACACACACACACACACACACACACACACACACACACACACACACACACACACACACACACACACACACACACACACACACACACACACACACACACACACACACACACACACACACACACACACACACACACACACACACACACACACACACACACACACACACACACACACACACACACACACACACACACACACACACACACACACACACACACACACACACACACACACACACACACACACACACACACACACACACACACACACACACACACACACACACACACACACACACACACACACACACACACACACACACACACACACACACACACACACACACACACACACACACACACACACACACACACACACACACACACACACACACACACACACACACACACACACACACACACACACACACACACACACACACACACACACACACACACACACACACACACACACACACACACACACACACACACACACACACACACACACACACACACACACACACACACACACACACACACACACACACACACACACACACACACACACACACACACACACACACACACACACACACACACACACACACACACACACACACACACACACACACACACACACACACACACACACACACACACACACACACACACACACACACACACACACCCACACCCACACACCCACACACCCACACACCCACACACACACACTTTTAATAAGTACTAGACTAAGTGGGTCCTCCAATGCAATATTCCACCTCTCCACCAATTCCAATATTGGTGGCCAGTGGGGGAGCTTTCTGGAGCGCTGGTATGGTGGTTGTGGGCCAAAGGGACTGGTTTCCAAAGGGCTAGTATGAACATTGTGGGCTGAATGGATTCTTGGGTGGAAGCTCACTGACTCAGGCCTGGTGGGATGGCAGCTCAGTCACTCAGGACTGGTCGGCTGGCAGCTCAGTCACTCAGGCCTGGTGGGCTGGCAGCTCAGTCACTCAGGCCTTGTGGGCTCGCAGCTCAGTCACTCAGGGCGGGTGGGCTGGAAGCTCAGTTACTCAGGGCTGGTGTGCTGGCAGCTCAGTCACTCAGGGCTGGTGGGCAGGCAGCTCAGTCACTCAGGGCTGGTGGGCTGCCAGATCAGTCTCTCAGGGCTGGTGGGCTGGCAGTTCACTCATGACTATTGCTTGAAATTCCATTTCAAGCAGAGCGCAGGCCACCAAATTCATTTTCATAGCATTTCAGGCAAAGCGCAGGCCAGCAAATTCAATTTCATAGCATTTCAAGCAGCGTGCAGGCCAGCAAATACAATTTCACAGCATTTCAAGCAGAGTGCAGGCCACCAAATTCAATTTCACAGCATTTCAAGCAGAGTGAAGGCCATCAAATTCAATTGCACAGCATTTCATGCAGAGTGCAGGCCACCAAATTCAATTTCATAGCACTTCGAGCAGAGTGCAGACCACCAAATTCAATTTCATAGCATTTCAACTTCATTTCCAATTTTGCATTGCAGTTTCAAGCACAGGCAGAGGCAGCAGGCCAAACAACTCATTGCATTGTCACTAAGGGCTAACACATCATTTATTGCAAGTACATTGCAGACTCACAATTCAGTTGATTCACAGCTTAGAATCACATTTGTGGACTCTCCGTCGCAATCTTCCAGATCGACTGACTCATGTCCAGGCATCCGGGGTTTTACAGTCCTGCCGCCCCCAGATGGAGCGTTACCTTCATCGTGTTGATTGACAGGCGAGAGGACCAATCAGCTGATCTCAAGATTTTTGAAACTCATAACTTTTATATTTTTCATTGATCGGAAAAGTCCTCAAGGCTGCCTCAGCGGAGAAGGACTGTGAGTAAGATTGCCAAAATCATAGCGATATAGGGTAGCTTTTTTTCTAAAATCAATATACAGCCCAGATAGGAAGTGGTCAAGATGACACTTTTAGTTATATAGCTATCAAATATCTCTGAAATCAATCATAGAGTTATAGTCATACAGGACAGAAATTAGCTCCTTGTCTCACCACATCCATGTCAACCATTTTATACATCTATGCTATTCCCATTTGGCTGCAATTATTCTGTGCTTTACTTTTAGTTTCTGTTTGAGATATAGCAGGGAAACAGGCCCTTCAGCTCACCGAGTCCACACCGTCCAACACTCACCAGTACACCAGATCTATCCAACACACTAGGGACAGTTTACAGAAGCCAATTAACCTACAAACCTTTAAATATTTGTAAACTTGGAAGGAAACCAGAGCACCTGGCGAAAACCCACATGGTCACAAGGAAAGCATAAAACTCTGTAGGACTTGTAGTCAGGATCAAATCCGGGTCTCTAGCACCGTAAATCCGCAACTCTACAGCTGTACCACTGTGCCAGTCCCTATGCCTTATATATCTAAGTGTCAATGACTGGATTTCAGTTTGTTAGTAGCACATAACAATGTTATTTCACTTATTTATGAACAACAAACAGGTATACCAGAACCCAACACAGTCAGTCAATGAGAAAAATTATGTACATATCCAGAATCAACAAATTTACCCCAGGTTTGGAATCCTTGCCCTAGCACCTCAGTAGATCAAATAGCTAAAAATTATTATTGATTTCATAGGTCATTAGCACTATACAGTAAGATATCATCAATTTTCCACCTGCTTAATCCAAAGATTACTTGAACAATTGATCAAATTGATTTCCTCAATACAATGTAGACATCTGTCTGCTTCATAGTCCAGTCTTGAATCAATTCCTTTGTTCTCCAGAACCACATTCTGGCAAAGGAGTGTTTCACAACAGCAACATGCATACATTGAACTATTTTAGGCTAGAATATCAGTCTTGCAGTTTCAGATACACACTAATGACAGTCCCAACATTCCCAACACTAAAGTGCCTGTCCCACTTGGCAATTTGTTTGGCGACTGCTGGCGTCATATTAGTGTCGCCAAAAGGTTTTGAACATTTCAAAATCCAGCGGAGACAAAAAAATGTTGCAACATTTGACAAAACACCGCGCATCATATGCAGCGTCACGCTGCATCATTACCGCATCACGCCGCAAATTTTTTGGTGACCTGAAACATCAGTCAATGAAAAAATCGTCAAGTGGGACAGGTCCTTAAGACACTTATTACTCTCAGCAGGCTCTGACTGGCATACCACATCACTCTCATACATAACATCGCTCTATCCCTCGCCCTCACTTTGCTAAATCCGACCATTCAGTGGTTCTGCTTCTTCCTGCATACAGGCATCAACAGAAGAAAGCACCCCCAGAGGTGAGGACTGTACAGAGCTGGTCAGGGGGGGGGGGTGGGGGTGGGGGGGCAGAGGAACATCTCCAGGTCTGCTTGGAGTCTGTAGACTGGGCAATGTTCAAGGACTCGGCAAAGGACCTGAATGAATACGTCACAGTCATTACAGACTTCATAAGGAAATGTGTGGAGGACTGCGTTCCAACAAAATCCTTCCGAGTGTTTCCTAACCCGAAGCCTTGGATGAACCATGAAATCTGCATTCTTCTGAAGGCAAGATCCCAGGCATTCAGGTCTGGCAATGCAGTCTATAAAAAAGAAGTCCAGATACGACCTTGGTAAGGCCATCAAATAGGCCAAAAGGGACTTCTGCTCTAAGCTGGAGGATGAGACGGATGTACGGCAACTGTGGCAGGGCTTGAATGCCATCACCTCCTATAAGGCAAAGTCAGGAGGCGGCTCAAACGACAGCGAAGCATCACTCCCTGACGAGCTCAATGCGTTCTACACACGGTTCGATAAGGAGAACACTGATGTGCCTTCCCAAGCCCCTATTCGCCCTGACGGTGTTACGGTCATAGTCACAGAGGCTGACGTCAGAAGATCCTTCAGGGGGGTGAACACTCGGAAAGCACGTGGACCTCATGGTATACCCGGCCGTGTTCTAAACGCCTGTGCGGACCAACTGGCTGGAGTTTTTACGGACATTTTGAACCTCTCACTTCTGAGGTCTGAGTTTCCCACCTGCTTTCAGAGAGCATCAATAATCCTAGTCCACAGGAAGAGTGAGGTGACGTGCCTCAATGACTATCGACCAGTGGCACTAACGTCTGTGGTGATGAAGTGCTTTGAGAGGTTGGTTATGGTACACATCAACCCCTACCTCGTCAAGAACTTCGACCAACTACAGTTCGCATAGTGCCACAACAGGTCAACGGTAGATGCAATTCCACTCCGCACTGGATCACTTGGACAATAAAAACACCTATGTCAGGCTGTTGTTTATAGACTACAGCTTGGCGTTTAATACCATCATCCCTTCCAAGCAGGTTACCAAGCTCACGGAACTGGGCCTCTGCACATCCCTCTGCAATTGGATCCTCGACTTCCTCATCCACAGACCACAGTCTGTTAGAATTGGAGGAACTACTTCATCCTCAGTAACAATTAGTACAGGAGCACCACAAGGCTGCGGGCTCAGCCCCCTGCTTTACTCTACCTATGACTGCCTAGCTGGTCATAGTGCAAACTCCATCGTCAAGTTCGCCGATGACACCACTGTGGTTGGATGAATCACAGATGGGGATGAGTCAGAGTATAAAAGTGAGATCGACCGACTGACCAAATGGTGCGAGAACAACAACCTGGCTCTCAACATCAGTAAGACCAAGAAACTGATTGTGGACTTTTGTAGGGGAAGGATGAGGACACACAATGCTGTTTATATCAATGGGACGATGGTGGAGAGGGTCAATAACTTCAAATTCCTGGGCATGCATATATCAGAAAATCTTTTCTGGACCCAGCACCGATGCAATTGTAAAGAAGGCACATCAGCGAATCTACTTCCTGAGAAGATTACGGAGATTCGGTATGTCGAAGAGGATTCTCCTAAACTTCTACAGGTGCACACTAGAGAGCATTCTGACTGGTTGCATCGTGGCCTGGTTCGGCAACTTGAACGTCCAGGAGCGAAAAAGACTACAAAAAATTGTGACCACTGCCCAGTCCATCACCGGCTTTGACCTCCGCACCTTCGAAGGGATCTATCATAGTCGCTGCCTCAAAAAGGCAGCCAAAACCATCAAGGACCCACACCATCCTGGCCACACACTTATCTCACCACCAATCAGGAACAGCTACTTCCCCACATCCATCATGTTATTAAACACAATGAATAAGCTACGAGCTCTGAACTGCAAAAGACTATATTATTATTTGTTATTTCAATTATATTTGTTATTTATTGAACTTTTTCTTTTTTTTCCCATTATATACAATGTTTACATATTTACATATTCTGTTGTGCTGCAGCAAGTAAGACTTTCATTGTCCTCTCCGGAACATATGACAATAAAACACTCTTGACTTGAATCTTAACTCTTGACACCCAACTGGGCATCCTTCACTGAGTTCCACACTGGAGAACAAAGGAATTGATTCAAGACTGGAGTATAAACCAGAAAGATCTCTGCATTCTATTGAGGAAATCAATTTAATCCATTGTATAACTAATCTTTTGAATAATAATGTGGAAAATCGATCAAGATTCCTGCAACTGATTTATGTATTGATTCCTGGTGAAAAATGCATGATGTAAAACATTGACCCAAGCTGTAATGCTCCTTAGTCAAAAGCCTTGAATTTCAAACAAGTTACATTGTTTATTTTGACAATTCACGGGTAACTAAGCACATTCCCCAGACTGAATTTGACTTTTATTCCTTTGACCAGGAGAACAATGGTAGGCATTCAAAAGTCATTAGTTATCAATTCTGAAATCCGTTTAATTTGGGAATGTATCCATCCTAGTAGACACGTACATGCTTTTTTACATAAAGGTAAGATCAATGTCACCAAGGAAATTAGTCTATGTTTTGTGAAGAATGATTATTAATGTTCACTCCTGCAGCAATTGTGTTTTTGTTGCTCTGTGTGAAGTGGAACTCGATTAAGATAAGATAAGATCCCATTATTTGCTCCGTAGATCCTCCACCCATGACCTCTGATCCATTGATTCCCATAAAACCCTAATTTTTCCTGAATCTGACACACCCTGACCTTAACCTCAACTCATTTGATTCTGCTGTTATGAAACTTCTGAATTTTCTATAGAAACCTTATTCTCCACCCACCCCTCCACCTCTGCTCCCCACTCCACCCTTAAAGTTTCAAAGGCCACATCCTTCAAGACCTGTCTCACGGTGCGAGTTGACCCACGAGGTACCCCGAGTGAAAGACTCGTGGTTGTGTACGAGATTCCAAGTGTATGATCAAGAGTTTAACCGAGTTCCCACGGGTATGACTACTTTTGCCGTTAACTTGTCATTTCTGCGATGTTCCAAGTTCGTCTCCCGAGTTACCAAATTCCTCTCCCAAGTTAATCTTGAGCCAAACGTGAATGAAGGTCTGTTTTAATAAGCAACAGTGTTACTGAAGAAAGGTTTTGACCCGAAACGTCGCATATCTCTTCTCTCCGTAGGTACTGCCTCACCCGCTGAGTTTCTCCAGCATTTTTTGTCTGCCTTTGCATATTTGCAAGCCTTGTTACCACTGTTTTTTAAACAAAACAATGTTCATGCTAAACATTATGTTTATCCAAGTACGTTCACTGTACTTCCTTTACTGTAATAGACGTTGGAACCTCCTGAGTTTGTGATGGGCGCTATTTAAATACAGGGATGTCTTTTCATTGCTTGATGTTTTTCCCTGTAACATACTTAATAGAATTTAAACTTTATAATTAAACTATTTGCATCCGCATTTAAAATCTGAATTAAGCCGAATTACTCATTGAACTGACAATCGTGACATGAAAGCCATAAAGACGGAAATGGCAGACACAGACACAGAATATTTGTATCTGCATTGCATTTACGTGCAGTTCATTTGGACCACAGTCTATGGCCCTTCCGCTGCAGGATATTGAAAAGGGGACACCTGTCAGACAAGGGTAGGGATATCACCCCAAGGGGCACATAGCGACAAGAGAGTTTTGTTTAAATATAGATGGAAACACTCCTAAGTATGACACTATTGAATTTATAGACACTAATAATGCATCGCACGGTTTTTGTTTTATACATATTTTTATTCAGCAGAAAGATTATTTTTGAAATCCCACATGGCATTGGTGTAATAATAAACCACGGTTTAAGTTTTCGCAAAAGCCTTTAGGAATGGCAATAACTATTTCATTTAAAGGATAACATTTCAAATACTGGCCGTTAATAAGGACATAATAAATTTAAGCTGGAGTAAGCAATCCTTGGGTCTTCTCCGCCGTACAGGTAGATCACGGCTGATTTGGTGTCTCAAATCAAGTTTCTCCTTCATATGATATCGAATCGAATCGAAGTGCAATATACAGAGTGCAGAATACAGTTCACAGCATTGCACCGCACCAGTTGCACAGAGAGTCCAAATGTCCTTAATGAGGCAGAGGTGAATCGGACAGTACCTTCGGTTATAGAGAGACCTTAAAGAAATCTGATAATAGAGGGGAAGAAGCTGTTCCCGAGGCTGGCGCTTTCAAACTTCTGTACCGCCCGCCGGACGGGAGCAAGGAGAAGAAGAAATGACCTGGATGGGACAAGTCTTTGATTATATATGTTTTGAGGCAGCGTGGAGTGTAAATGGAGTCAATGGTGGGAGACCTGGTCTTTGTAAAATAATATATCCTATAAGATTTTTTTTCTCATTTTGAGACATATAGTAAAATACTGTGTTACGATACTAACTATTAAATCCCTTAAACTTGCAAAATAACTGTTTATTAGTTCTGGCGAGGACAGCTGACCCTTTACTTGTGCAGTGACAAGGGGAGGGGTTCTCATAAATAGCACAAGGAATGGAAATGAAACATTCACAATATAATCACTGGGAAATAAGTTGATTCCTTTCAACCAACTAATGCTGCAGGGGACGAAAGATTTTGACGGTGTCATCCAATTTAGAGAGCATTAAGACGTCTTAAATCACAAGAGAACTTGTTCATGAAATATTAGTGTTTATCTGAGTTACAAGAAGCAACTATCAACAAAGTTGTTGATCCGACAAGAAAAAGATGTTGGAATACATCAAAATAACCATGGAAAATGAAATATATAGCCTCTTAAAACTGCAGCTAATCTGAAGATTTTAAATTCATGGTTTATGAGAAAGTTTCTTGGTTGGTTTTCGGCTTGCCTTCTCTTTGGACTGCTTTATGCTTGACTAGTCTCACAATTCCTTTCAAACTTTGAGACCCGACATAAATCAAAGTTGAAACTTGCTGCCTTTAACAACATTTCAGCGGTAATCTTATCATTATTTACCACATCAGATTAGTGCAACTGTGACAAAGCTTTGCAAGGAGATCATTATCAATTTACTCCATACGTACAAAGGTTTGAGACTTTTTTTAAATTGATTCACGGCAAAGAATGAGGAAAGTGGGTGAGTTTATATTTATTTTTGACATTTTATGAATTAAAGCAAAATAGATCATATTCCGGAAGAAATTGTAACTGATGTCAAAATACCGTGGCTGGATTTATTAATTAAACGGGGCTCTGATGAAAGATCGCACTCGAAACGTTAATCCAACACGGTAGACTCAAGAGTCACTAAGTTTAACTCAAGGGCCACCAAGTTCTTACAACGAGTTTATATGTTTCAATTTTTAACCTCAAGAGTAAATTTTACTCGTGGAAAACTTTAAACATGTTTGAACTTTTTCAAGAGTTAACAAGTTTCACGGGTACCTGCCATTAGCGCCACGAGTCGCTAAGTTGCGTACACGAGTTCCGACGTTCCCACTACGTTAATCTTAAGTGATTACCACGAGTTAAATTTGTTTTAAGCTCGGGGTACCTCGTGGGTCAGCTCGCACCATGAGACAGGGGTTTTCCCCTTCACACTGCCCTGATTGGGCTTAATCCTCAGCATTCTCTTTCATTCCTTAGCTTGCAGACTTGACCCTATCCTGGATTTCCTCTCCAGATTCCATAGCATGCAAAGGAGAAAGTACAATGGTAATTCACTGACTCGGTTGCCGCTATAGCTTGCAGTAGTAGGTACTAAAGCATTGCCATGTAACTATGTGGCTCATCTATACCAGTGTACTACAATTTTGTTGTCAAATTCCATTTAAACACTTTAGGTTAGTCACAAAAATGAAAGTCAGACAATGTTGCTAATATGTAGAAACAAAGAATGGCAGATGCTGGTTTATACCAAACATAGACACAAAGTGCTGCAGTAACTCACTTGCTGGGTGAGGCAGCGTATCTGGAGAAGAATGATGGGTGATGTTTCGACTCAGGACCCTTCTTCTGAAGGAATCCCGACCCGAAATGTCGCACATCCTTTATCTACAGAGATACTGCCTGACCAGCTGAGTTTGTGAATAAAGCTGCTAATATACTGCTTGGACTAATTTCCATGCCATGACTCGTCTCAAACCACTGTGAGACATGGAACCATTATTCATGACAACAGCTTAAGGATAAGGGGGAAATCCTTTAGGACCGAGATGAGGAAAAACTTTTTCACACAGAGAGTGGTGAATCTCTGGAACTCTCTGCCACAGAGGGTAGTTGAGGCCAGTTCATTGGCTATATTTAAGAAGGAATTAGATGTGGCCCTTGTGGCTAAAGGGATCAGGGGGTATGGAGAGAAGGCAGGTACGGGATACTGAGTTGGATGATCAGCCATGATCGTATTGAATGGCGGTGCAGGCTCGAAGGGCCGAATGGCCTACTCCTGCACCTATTTTCTATGTATCTATGTATCTATGACAAGATTATAGCATTGATCTCTGTAGCAAATATAAACTTTTGTAAACACTCTGACAGAAAGAAATCATCTCTAGCTCAAGCAACACAATAAATACCTAAAAGCCCTGTTACACTGTGCGAGCTGACCCACGAGGTACCCCGAGTGAAAGACTCGTGGTTGCGTACGAGACTACAAGTTTATGATCCAGAGTTTAACCGAGTTCCCACGGGTATGACTCAAGTTTGCCGATAACTGTCATTTCTGCGATGTTCCAAGTTCGTCTCCCGAGTTATCAAGTTCCTCTCTCGAGTTACTCTTGAGCCAACCATGAATGAAGGTCTGTTTTAATAAGCAACAGTGTTAAAGAAGACATCTCCATCCTGCGGCTTTGAGTTAAAGATAGAATTCAGCGCGGCCGCATCTATTGATGTGACCTACAAAGGGAAAATGCTCACCGTCCAGTGCCAGAGCAGTTATACTGATGATTTGTTCGAAATACACATCACATAGTTAGAAGACCAGCGATCGGAGGTTTGCTATATTTTAATTGAATTTACTGCCAGGTCTACACACTGTGGGGAGACGGGAGATGAAATCTTTGAATGTGGATGGATGTCTCCGCGCCTGCTCGTTCTAAGCGGAATATATTTTTAGATGCCTTTCAAGCCGGGCTTTGGTTTTATTCCTTGTTTTTGTTTATTCTCACACACTTTTCGTGTGTGAGGGTGTGAGAAGTCCATGCCGGGTGCGGCCCGCCGCCAGCCACTGTTCTTTCATATCAGTTGCACATCAGATTGTTGGAGACGGAGCTCAGGGTTCGCCTCCTGAGCTGCTTTGGTGCCCAGGCGTGAGTTGAGGTAGAGGGAGGGTGTCATTAATCTGTCTGGGTGACAAGGCTCTTGGGTTAGGCTGGGATCATTCTCTGCGGGATGATCTTAGTGCGGGAGACAGGTGTAGGAGAGGTGTACTGACTTTGTGGGAAGACATTTTGGTAGTGATTGCCCACCAGTCTCAAAAGCCGCTGTGTCTCCCTGTCCCTGGGATAGCAGGGGGTGATCAAACAGCACAATACCCCCCTCCCCCTCCACGCCAACAACGAAGGGCAACGATCCCAAGGCTTTAGCGTCAGAAACAGCGGGCAGGCGACAATCACCCGCCATAACCCAAGAGAGATCATGCACTATTGTAGGTCTCTTTTACACGTCAGTGTTTCTGTCTTTCTCCATCTCCATTGTTGGCCCTGTCTGTCATCACCCCCATCCCACCCCTCTGCTTCCCAGCCATGTGTGTGACCCCTTCCCTCCCCTCTCCAGCTCCCCGCCCATTGCACCGGGCGCGGGGGCTTTGCACTGTCTTCACGTTGGCGATGCCAGCAGGTCAGTGCCAGTCGCCCCGGGGCAGATGCTCGCGGGCTCTCTCCCAGCGTGGGCCCCCCCCCGGACCGGGGGGGGTTCAGCGGGCACGCCGGCTCTGCCACACCATGGGCCGCCACCAACCAAGCCACCCGTCCACGTCCACCACGCTCGGTAGAACAGGAGCTGAGACTGGGAACTGTACCGCCCTTGCCCCCTCCCTCTGCAACTGCAAATAAACCCACTCTCCTGCTCACCTAACCCGCCCATCCCTTCTCTCTGGGTATTGAAGGTGCTTCTGGTCTGCAGTGTGCAATAGTCACCAAAATACACTGCATCTTAGAAAGGAAAAATACAAAACATGTCAATCCCACTGGATAGGCCTTAGACATGGTGCTGTACAACACGGAAACAGGTCCTTCGGCCCAGCTTGTCCGTGCCGTCCAAGTGGCGTCTTGGGGTAGTCCTATTTGCCTGCATGTGGCCCATAGCCCTCTAAACCCTTCCCATCCATTTATCTGTCGTTAATAACCTCAAGAAAATTCCTGCAAATGGGTCCAACTCAGAGAGAAGTCTCCCCCCTTTCCAGGGTTAATCGCTCCACTGTTTATAATGCTTCCTGCATTATGAAGTCCTCGACAGTGAACCCCAAGGGCAATCACTACCAAAGTGTCTGCCCACTCCGTCAGTACACTTGTCTCCCATACTAAGTCACCCCAACCCCACCCCCTCCCTCCTCCCCCCCCCAACCACCCCCCCCCCACACCTTTCCCTCCCAACTCCAATCGCGTCACGACCCTCTGGGAAACTGAAGGGAGCGACAATCAACTGCCACGGATACAAATAATGTCATACACAAAAAAGGGCAGATGCTGGTTGACAAAAAGTGAACACACGGTGCTGGAGTTACACAAAGACACAGCAGAAATTTGGAAACGTCATCCCATCACCCATTCCTTATCTCCAGAGATGCTGCCTGCCCGCTGAGTTAAAGAGTTCCCTCGGTAGACTCACGAATCACTAAGGTAAACGCATGGGCCACTGCGTTCTTACAACGAGTTGAAATGTTTCAAATTTTAACCTCAAGAGTACATTTTACTCGTAGAAAAGTTCAAACATGTTTGAACTTTTTCAAGAGTTAACAAGTTTTACGGGTACCTGCCGTTAGCGCCACAAGTCGCTAAGTTGCGTCCACGTGTTCCGACGTTCCCGCTACATTAATTGTACGTGATTACCACGAGTTAAATTTGTTTTAAACTCGGGGTACCTCGTGGGTCAGCTCGCACAGTGTAACAGGGGTTTAAGAGAGCAAAAGACTAATGTCCCAAAAGTGGAGATTCCAACTTGTTTTATTTTGAGTAAGATCCCAGGTCTTAGATTTACTTTCTTGATATAACTACTGGCAAAACAAACATTCTGCATTTCAATAAAGTTACTTTACTTTGGAATCATGTTTGAAAATGACTCACATTTCAGGATGAATTATTCTCCGGTCAAACTTTCCGATGAGCAGGATTTAAACCAGGGATAGGAAGAAATAGTATAAGTAAATGCAAAGAGCTCTTATACACTACACATAAAAAGTACACTATTGGGTCCAATTTCTAGAATTTCATCGTCCTTTCTCCTCCTCATTGCAGTTATCTCCAAGCTTCAAATTGTGCTTGATTATATGGGTCAACTATTTTTATACATCAAAATCTCGGCGAGGTCTTGTATATTCAGGTCAGTGGTCGTTGCCTGAATAAATAAACAGATCTGTCCAGTTGACAGGAAATTTATCTCACTTGAATAGATTTATCTCACTTGCTAGAGCATAATGAAGTCTATAATAGACGATTTCAAAGTTGCATTCTTTTGTGCAATAATTAACATAAGATAATTATGGCAATGGTTGGTCTGACTATTCAAGATAAATTATATTTATATTAACAATCAACAATCAATCATAATAAACACACTGAACTATATTGCAGAATTTTAATTAGATTTGTTTTTGCTCCTCTCCACATTGTTGTTTCAGCATGTTAATGATTTGTGTTTACAGCCTCTGGACATGCTTAGCAATTGAAAATGATTTATGGGAAATAGTTATTTCATCTTGCCCTTCCACCTCTTTGGTCCTGGGTTCAATTCATGTGCAGATGGATAGGGATCAAAGTTTAGCTTCACTGACAGCTGCTGGCAGTTTGATATAAAACTTACTCATTTCCAAATGGTCCACTCGGGAAAGTAAAATAACTGCTTTCACAGTTCAGAAATGACAGGAAAAATAAAGTCCAAGCAGGTTTATTACTTTAAATATTTGATAGCTCTGTTCTGCAAAGAGTAATCTCATTTTATCAGATGAACAGTCATTTAAATAATGGCATACTGACTGATCGCTCTGACAATGCTGCCAGTCTCAATAAAGATTAGTTTGCTTGAATATTAAAGTAAATTTCCCGATGTTGGAACAAAAATCAGAAAACAAAACCTCTAAGTGTCTGAGATATACTTATCGCAGTTTCGTTTTCTGATTTTTTTTCTGATCATTAAGATAACCATTTAAGAAAACAGTGGGGAAAGTTTTCTTTTTTACATATTTGTATTATTCTTGGCATCAACACTTCCCAAGGTTTTGAGACCGCTGAGCTTCTTGCTTTTAAAAAAAACAGGAGATTATTTGCTTTAGTTCATAATTAACAACCTGCAAATGAAATCATTACGATGGTCTATATTAAATATTATTTCAGGAAATGTAATTTCATGAGCAAATTGTTAATCAAGAAGAAAAATTACATTGTACATAAAATCATCCTCTCATTTAGATTTATTCGAGAAGTTCAAAGTCCACAGCTGGTGAGTGAATTTTTAATTTGTCTGAGTTGTTCTGGACTTGGCCCTTTGCCCAGTATTGCTGCCCATGATCCCCACACATCATGTCTCGTCTGGGGTGGGAGCTGAGGAGTGACAGTAGAAGCCCTCGACACCATCGAGCCAGGCAGTGAGGTACAGATGCGGACTAAACCTCGGGCGGTGTGATGCCCTCAGAATGCCCAAGTAGAGCCTAACAGAAGGCATAGCTGTGGGCACTTAAATATATATTTTTAAATACCTGACTTTTAAAATGCCACAGAAGGCAGTGGAGGCCAATTCAGTGGATGTTTTCAAGAAAGAGTTAGGTTCAGCTTAGAGGGCTAACGGAATCAAGGGATATGGGGAAAAAGCAGGAATGGGGTACTGATTTTGGAGATCAGCTATGATCATATTGATGGCGGTGCTGGCTCAAAGGACCATATTTTCTATGTTTCTATGTCTATGTTTCTAAAATCTATTAAAATTTAAGAAAATAATCATAATAGCTAAAATATATGATCTTTTGGAATATAGTTGTCAACACACTTAGAAATGATTAAAATTAGTTTAGTTTGGTTTGGTTTAGAGATACAGCGTGGAAACAGGCCCTTCGGCCCATGGAATTTGCGCCAAACAGAGATCACCACACACATTAACACTGTCCTATACACACTAGGAATAATTTATACATACACCAAGCCAATTTACCTACAAACCTGTAAGTCTTTGGAGTGTGGGAGGAAACTAAAGATCTTAGAGAAAATCCATGCGGTCACGGGGAGAACGTACAAAGTCCGGACTGACAGCACCCGTAATTGGGATCGTACCCATGTCTCCGGCGCCGCAAGAGCAGTAAGGCAGCAACTCTACCACTGTGCCACCCTGCCGCCCTTCCATACATGAACAAAAATGAAAAAGAAAACCTTCCTTTTATATTTTCCCTCCTACTTGGAAGCCCTATTAACATCCATGGGCTTTCAAGCCGTCACCCAGGTTTAAACTGACAAGAAATGAACGGTGATTCCCTCACGGAATGCTAAGGAGAATAAGATTTGCCCACATCTTCCATGTGGAGTCTAGAGATTTCATGTAATGACAGATGGACCACTGCCCATTATCTTTGGCATATGCAGGTTTTCAAGACTCACTGAAGTGTAACTGGATGAACACTGGTCATACATCAGTATGCCTCTGATTGCAGCAGTCAACTCAAGCCATCAAAATCTCCCCAGTATTTATGACATTAGCATCATTGCCAAAGGAATTTCACAGAGGAAATGCACACCATCTCCTTTGTTACTAGTCAGGTTCTGAGGAACCAGTACATTGCCAAGCATTATTCGTAATACTTCCTCGATTCATGTATGGAAGGGCTGACACCTTGTGGAGATCCACTTTGTTACGTTGAATTCCCCGTAAAGCAGATGAGCTTGTAACCCAAGCAAAGTTTCACTGAGGTATAGCTACAGATTTCCACCAAATAGGTTTTGTAAAAGTCAAGTCAAGTCAAGTCACATTTATTTATATAGCACATTTAAAAAACAACTCTCGTTGGCCAAAGAGCTTTACATTTGTTATAAGAATAGCACAACAAAACAAACTACATACATATATATATGTGGCCCTCACTCAGAGGACGTCAGGAAAGGCTTGGGAGTATAGATAAGTCTTTAGTCTTGACTTAAAAGAGTTGATGGAGGGGGCAGTTCTGATGGGAAAGGGGATGCTGTTCCACAGTCTTGGGGCTGCAACCGCAAAGGCGCGGTCGCCCCTGAGCTTATGCCTAGACCGTGGGATATTCAGCAACCCCAAATCGGCCGATCTGAGGGGCCTGGAGGTGGAGTGGTGGGTGAGAAGACGTTTTATGTAGGTGGGGGCAAGCCCATTGAGGGCTTTGTAGACATGGAGGAGGATCTTGAAGTTTATACGGAACCGCACAGGGAGCCAGTGGAGAGAGGCCAGGATCGGGGTGATTCTTCTTTTCGTGTCTTTGAAGCTGGTTGGCTATATGACAGTTTCCCATTCCTTTACACAGTCCTTGCATTTTTATTGAACACTGCAAGATCCTTTGAGCTGCACTGGTTGGGTAGTAGGGGGCAGACAAGGCAGTGCTGCATTGTGTGGTCCTCTTCTCCACATTCACAGGTGGTTTGGCCAGTTTCATAGCCCCATCTGGCCATGGCATCTTTTGATTGCCCTGTTCCTGTTCTCAGGCAGTTGCGCGTCTTCCACTGGACCCACGGTGCTTCTGAACCCGGAGGGAGGGCTTCAGAAGGAGGGATACCAATGTCAGTAGGAGGGGGGTTGTCCTCAAGCCTTTTTGTCCATAGTTGGAGTCTGGTTTCTTCCCGTGATGCTATTAGGGGCTGGACATGGCTGAGAAAGCTTCTCCTGGACTTCAGCCGTTGGGCCGGGGGTACACGTCCGTAGAGGAGGTGGCGTTCATCATTGGTGGCCTTGGTCATCTCTACTCGGCTGGCGACTTCCCGTCTCACATCAGCAGGGGCAATGCCAGCGAGGAGGTGCAGGTTGTTTATGTTGGTGGGCTTCAAGCAGCCAGTGATTGAGCGGCAGGTGTTATTCAACGCTGGTTCTAGTTTCTTGGCATGGGATGATCTCTCCCAAACAGGACACGCATACTCCGCAGAGGAGTAGCACAGGGCCAGAGCAGTAGATCTTAATGTGTGAGCTGTGGCTCCCCATTTGGAGTTGGTCAGCTTCCGGAGGATGTTATTCCGGGAGTTTACTTTCAGTTTGGTGTTTTTTACGTGTTCCTTATAGGAGAGAGTGCGATCCAGTGTTACACCGAGGTAGACAGGGTTGGTGCAGTGCTGAAGATGTGTTCCAGACCATGTGATGTTAAGGGGTCTGTTTGCTTCCCGGTTCCTGAGATGGAACGAGCAGGCTTGGGTCTGATGGGGTGATGTGGTCCCTTTTCCGGGTGCCCGTCAGGAGTCTCGCTGCGCCGTTTTGGACCAGTTGCAGGCGGGACAGGGAAGATTGGCTGATGCCAGTGTAAACGGAGTTGCAGTAATCTAGGTGGGAGGAGATGAATGTGTGGATGATCTTTTCCAGGTCATCAAACTGGAGGAATTGTTTTATTTTAGCTATCGTCCGAAGCTGAAAGAAGCTAGCTTTTACCACGGCATTGACTTGTTTGTCAAATTTCAGTGCTGAGTCAAATATCACGCCAAGGTTTTTGACGTGAGGTTTGAGTAGTGGGGTAAGGCTTCCAAGGCTGCCTGCTATCATTTTGATTGAGTCCGAGGGGCCGAGAAGGATGACCTCAGACTTACTCTCGTTTAGTTGGAGGAAGTTCTGGGCCATCCCACACTTTATATCCTCGAGGCAGTGGGTAAGGTTAAACAGATTTGATTGGTTTTCGGGCTTCAGGGGGAGATAGAGTTGTGTATCGTCTGCGTAGCAATGGAAGGAAATGCCGTGCCTTTCAATGACTTGGCCTAAGGGGAGCATATACAGGGAGAAGAGAATGGGGCCAAGGATGGAACCTTGTGGAACCCCACAGCAGAGATTAGCTGGGGAGGAGAATTAGTTGCCTATGTTAGTCGAGAAACTCCTACCTTTGAGGTAGGAGATGAACCAGCTCAGGGCAGTGCCATCAATACCAACCCCATACCGGAGACGGTCAATTAGGATGGTATAGTCGACAGTATCAAATGCTGCGCTGAGGTCAAGAAGGAGCAGAATTGCACAGTCGCCGGAGTCAACGGTGAGCAGTAGGTCATTGTGTACCTTCAACAAGGCAGACTCTGTGCTATGGTGAGCTCTGTAACCTGATTGGAAAGTTTCCAAGATAGTGTTTTGGTGAAGGTAAGGTATAAGTTGACTTAAAATTACCTTTTCAAGGGTTTTTGAGAGGAAAGGCAGTTTAGAAATGGGTCTGTAGATGCTTGGCAAGGTGGGGTCAAGGTTAGGTGTTTTCAGGAGTGGTTGGACCACCGCATGCTTGAAGCAGGTAGATACAGTGCCAGTGGCCAGAGAGCTGTTGAAGATGGCGAGGATGCTGGGACCAGCTGTTGTAATGACGTCCTTTAGGAGGGCTGAGGGGACAGTGTCGAGGGGGCATGTAGTAGGTTTCATGGTGGTGATCAGTTTTACAAGGGAGGGTAGAGTAACGGGTTGGAGTAAAAGGAGTAAGAGAAACAAGACGTTCTATCTGCTTCCACATTGAAGAACTTTACACTGATGAACCATTTCTGAAGCATTGTCACTTCTGGAAAATTCCAGAAGCGGTTGCAAATATCAGCTAATCAAGGTTCACAGATGGTATTGAGCTAAATGACAAGGTCATCTTTTTCAGTCACATGTGATATTTGCATCTAGGATTGGGAGTGGGCACTAAATATTGGGCAGAATATGATACAATATTTCCACCTCATTTTAAATAATGCCATGAGATCTTTAGCACCCTCTCAGAGGCAATAAATGGTTTGTTTTGACTTCTCAGATGCAACATGGTAACTTTGAACCAGCAGTCATTTCTAAACCACAGATCCAGCTCCAATGGGGTCGAATAGCTTTGATCTACAGGTACTGTATAACATCACTGACCATTAACGTAATGTTCCAGAGAACAAAGCACATGGTGATGACACGATTTTGCCTCCCATCAAATGAAATTCCAACTCTTCACATTCCTACCGCCCTGATGTTCACTTCTCAATACACTGAGCTTTGCATTCTCGCACCTGCTCTGCATGAATATTGGAACGTTACCATGTCTGAATAGGAATTTAAAACAGATTTAAACTACTTCACTAGAACCAAATAAACTGATGCATCGATAAATATTTTAAAGTTGCATGAACCATGAAAATGTCGATTGAGTTCATCTTGCACATTGTACTAATGCATCCTCAGGACAGAAACTATTGAGAGTTCACCAGTTTAAGTCAAAGTCATACAGTCTACCTCAATGGAGACCCTCGGACTATCTATGATAGGACTTTAGATGATTTTATCTTGCACAAAACTTGATTCCCTTTATCATGTAGAGTGTCTGTACACTGTGGATGGCTCAATCATAATCATGTAGGTCTTTCTGCTGACTGGTTAGCACGCAACAAAAGCTTTTCACTGTACCTCGGTACACATGACAGTAAACTAAACTCAAAATCAAACTCACTGAAACAAGTCTCTCAGCCCATCTTATCCATCCGAGATGCCCTGTCTAAGCCAATCCCATTTGCCCGTGTTTAGCCCATATCCCTCTAAATCACTCCTATCCATGTACCTGTCTCATTAATAGACCTTTGAACATTCTATCTAGTTCTGTATACACTTTTTTATTTTTGGTTTAGCAAATGTAGTTTCTGAAGACCTATTCCAGATGTGATTGTATGCCAGTCACTGATTTCAGGAAGAAAAATGTTTAAATTTTTTATGGATATTTTTGAAATGCATTCATCATCCTGAATTGCTCCTGATATGTTAAAATGGAAGCAATTTTTCATTTTCTTTTAAAATGTCAGGTGAAGAAAAGAGAATGGAGCTGGTCATGCAAAATAATGTAATTATAATATTGCATTATTAGATATTCATTACATTCTTCAAATTGTCAATCACGTAGAAGCAGTAGGCAAGACATTTTATGGTCAATAAATCACCGTAAATCATATAAACAAATGGAGTTCTTTATTTATTTCCATTGAAGAAGTGGTGGCCCATACATGTGCTGTCCAGCACTCTCACCCTTCCCATTTAATGCTTGCTGATTAGGGAATAGTTAGTGTAATTTTATAAGGCCTCTGATAATTTAAAGATGATAAGAGTTCAAGAGTGTCAGGAGTGTTTAATTGTCCTGCTTCAGCTTTGCAGGCACATTTAACACAACAGCACTACAAATGTATTTGCCATAAATTATTAGATATTATCAGATGATGGTATAGCAAATCAAAGTATGTAGTGCGACCTTGCTAGTGCAAAGTCCATGGTGGTTCATTGCTGAGGTAGGGTTAAGGTTAAGGTTGTGCAAGATGATTGAAGAGCTTGATGGCTGCTGGTAGAAGTTATTCCTGAATGTGTAGTTAATGGTTCTCAGGTTCCATTCCTTTTCCCTGATGGTAGCTGTATGATGAGAGTGTGGCCAAGGTGGTGTGAGTCTTTAGTGATATTAGGTGCCTTCATGAGGCAGTGCTTCTTGTAGATTCCATCAATGGGATGGTGGTCAATACCTATGATGAATCAAGCAATGTTCAGCACTTTCTTCAGCCTCCTTCATTCTCGGACATTCAAGTTGAATCATGTCCTTGAATCAGGCCATGATGCAATTAGCTGTTATGCCCTTCACTACACAACTGTAGAGGAGCAATGGAGTATTCAACAACATACCAAATCTTTTCAAATGTCTGAGGAAATGGAGATATTGGTGAGCTTTCTTTGTGATTACACCAATATTCTGGGCTCAGAACTGATCTTCAGAGATATGTATGACCAGGAACTTGAAGCAGATGACTTTCTCCACCACTATTACACTGAGGTTTCCCTTCCTGAAGTTAACAATCAACTCCTTGGCTTGCTAAAACTGGGCGTAAGATTGTTGTTCTGGCACAACTCATCCAGATTATTGATCTCTCACCTGCATTAACTCATTATTACCCATTATTCATCCAACGATGATAGTATCATGGACAAATTTAAAGATGGTGTTTGAGCTATATCTGGCTACACAGTGTTGGATATCAAGAGAATAGAGTAGGTGGCTGAGCATACATTACTGAGGTGGCCCTGTGCTGAAGGTCAGCAAGGTGTTGCTGCTAATTTGTCCCCACTCTGCCATTTCAGAGGCAAATTCTTGGAACAATATATAGTAGCATTTGATTTATTGTGTATAGTTTTAGTCACCCTACTATAGGAAACATGCCATTAAGCTGGAAAGATTGCAAAAAAAACATTTACTGGGATGCCGCCAGGAGTCATAGACCTCCATGCTATAGTGAGAGTTTGGGCAGACTAGGACTTTATTCCTTGAAGCGTAGAAGACTGAGAGGTGATCTTATAAAGATTTATGAAATCATGAGGAGAATAGATAGGGTAAATGCACACAATCCTTTTCCCATTGTACGGGAATCAAAAACTCAAGGGGATAGAATAATTGAGATGGGAAAGTTTTATTAGGAACCTGAGGGGGCAATTTTTTCACAGGAAGGTGGTATGTATATGGAACGAGCTGCAAGGCAGGTACAGTAATAGCATATAAAAGACATTAGGATGTACGTGAATATGAAAGTTTTCAAGGGATATGAGTCAAACAAGGGCTAATGAGACTAGCTTAAATGGGCATCTTCATCAGCATTTATGAGTATATCGCCACGATTCAAGGAACTGAGTTATAGTGAGAGGTTTGGCAGGCTATGACTTTACTTCTTGAGCACAGGAGACTGAGGAGTGATCTGACAGAGATTATGAACCATTTCCGGCTCATTCACTTTTACCTTATCCAATAGTGAGTCCTTCCATGTTGCTCTTTTTATTTGTCGGGTTAGAAAGAACTCCTCTATGCATTGTAGGAACTCTGTTTCCTTATCATCTTTACTTACCTCTTCTGTCTAACTAATGCCGGCTATTTGAAATATCCTGTGACCAATATCCCATTTGGTGTTACTTATCAGTGTATTTCTTTCTTCACCTCCCTTATACTATTAAATGAACTATGGATTGTGTATATTACTGTTGTTAATACTTTTTCAATCTTTTATTTCGATCCCTCTGGATTCTATTTTTGTCTTCTTTATAGCTGCACCTCTTTATTTGTTAAAGAAGGAACTGCAGATGCTGGAAAATCGAAGGTACACAAAAATGCTGGAGAAACTCAGCGGGTGCAGCAGCATCTATGGAGCGAAGGAAATAGGTAACGTTTCGGGCCGAAACCCTTCTTCAGACTGATAGGGGGTGGGGAGAAGAAAGGAACTGAGTTATAGAAAGGAACTGACTCATAAATGCCGATGAAGATGCCCATTTTTTTTCCTTTCTTCTCCCCACCCCCTATCAGTCTGAAGAAGGGTTTCGGCCCGAAACGTTACCTATTTCCTTCGCTCCATAGATGCTGCTGCACCCGCTGAGTTTCTCCAGCATTTTTGTGTACCCTCTTTATTTGTTCCTCATTAAAAGTGGTCATCCCTTTTGATCCACTTCCTCTCTGTCTGTGAGTTGTTTAATTTACGATTCTCACTTTTTAAAATAATCATGTCTCCCTAATCCCTGCTTTGTCCAGTTCCTATAATGTATGTTTGCCTTCAGCTTTCTGGGTTTATTGCAGACACTTTGTACTTTGCCGTGCGGGCTTGTTATAATTTTAATAGGATATAATGTTTGCATTTTAATAGGACTTCACTTAATTTATGTTTGGCCATCTTTTCAGACGTGTGCTATGTGTTCCATTGCTGTCAAAGTCCTCCTTTTATTCTTTTCTATGCTTTCTGTTCCTTTTTGTTTATATGTAAGTTTTGAACATTTCTCATATTTCCCTTGTACCTTTTTTGGTAATTCCTAAGCAATAATTACAACTTTAAATCAACTTTGACAACAAATAAATGTTTCTCGTATAACTTTTCTTTTACAATAGTTGTCCATTTTAAGAATATTGGTATTCTAGTGACCACACCAATAAGAAATGAATGTAACTAACCATTAACTGATGTATTTCATGTCCTGATGTATATTGTGAGTCAAGTGTTGGTCATTACCACTCACAATGCACATCAGTTACAGATAGGAAAGGACACTCTTGGAGGTCTCCTCAATGCTGGCCAATGCTTGTTTTATTTTTATGCTTGTTTGAGCACTTCTGATATTTAAACTGAGCTTACATTTTCATAATAGCAAGACTGAAATGCTTTATGACTGTGAAAATGTGCACTTGTTTGTCGGTGAAACGACCATTGAATTATATCCTCTCAGAACATTTCATCAAATTATATTAAATACAATGTAAATTGGCAACATTTAACCACCTGCGAGGGAGATTATGGTGACTGGCTGAAACTGACTCTACCTCTCTGTTATCTCATCTTCCAGACTGCTTGTGGTGAATATGTTGTTTTGTGAGTCCGCAATAAGCAGTAAGATCAAGGCATGCACAATGCTACTGTCTGAAAGACTCTATGATGTAAATAAGGCTTAACAAACATTATAATTGGCTATGAATTGCCTACGGTATGAATTGGCAACAGCACTTCATCCTCAGTAACCATAAGCACACAGGCACTTCAAGGCTGTGTACTCAGCCCCCTGCTCTACTCACTTTGTTCCCATGACTGTGCAGCCGAACACAGTTCCAGCTTCATCTTAAATTTGCAGACAACACCACCATTGTTAGACAAATTATAGATAATGATAAGTCAGACTATCGATCAAGAGATCGATCACTTGACTGAATGATGCCAGAACAATATCCTTGCTCTCATTGGAATGGAATGCTATTTATTGTCATTAAAACCTAGGTTTGAACAAAATATCATTTACTACAGTTTGTTACATTACAAAAAAAAACAAGACCCACACTTAACACAGTTTACATAAACATCCATCACAGTGAATCTACAACACCTCCTCACTGTGATGGAAGGCAAAGTCTTATCTCTTCCCTTTGTTCTTCTCCCGCGGTCCAGCAGTCCAACTGCAGCGTCGAGGCGAACTGGGGCTCCGATATTATAGCCCCCAGCGGGCGATGGTAAGTCCTGTGGCCATTTAGCCACGCCGGGTGATGTTAGGCCCCGGCTCTGTGTCCTTTAAACCCCGCGGTTCAAGCAGTCCAACCCGCGGTCCAGCAGTCCACCTGCAGCGTCTAGGCGAACTGGGGCTCTGATGTTAGAGCCCACGGCGGGCGACGGTAAGTCCCGTGGCCGCTAACCCACGCCGGGCAATGTTAGGCATCGCTCCGTGTCCTTTAAACCCCGCGCGTCAGCGGGAGAAGTTGCCATTGCAGGAGCTCTGAAAGCCGTCTCCCACCAGGGACCTGGAGCTCCCAATGTTCCTGTCCACCGGGCCTGCAGCCGGAGCTTCCGAAGCTCCAAAGTCGGGTCGCAGTCGAGCGCCACCACAGCTCTTCCCGCTCCGAAGACGACCAGCTCCGCGATGTCAGGTCCGCAGGCTCCACGACTGGAGCCCTCAGGTTGGTCCCGGCCGGAGGCAGCCGCCGGCTCCACGATGTTAGGCCCAACGACACCAGAGACCCGACAGGGAAAAACTCGGGTCCCCCGCACAGGGAAGAGACTAACAGTTTCCCCCACACACCCCCCCCTCCACCCCCCACATATACACAGCTAAAAAATAATAAAAACTAAGCTCAAAACATACATTTAACAAGACAAAAAATAAAAAAAGACGGATGACTGTAGTTGAGCCGCTGCCGTTAGGCGCCGCCTAACGGCGGTAAAACCAAGGAACTGATTGTTAGTAAAACCAAGGAACTGATTGTTGACTTTAGAAGAGGAAGGCTGAACATCCATAAAATTGTCTTCATCTACATGTATGTGGTGGACATTGGATTGGAGAGAATCAAACACTTTGTTTCTTGGTGTGTGCATATCTCTTAAGACCCAGTACATTTATGCTCTCATGGTTTAATTGAGCCCAAAGCTGCCTTAGGGCCTCCTCAGCAGCCCACTACTATGCCTTTTCTTCACTGGCCTGGTAATATGCCCAAAATCGCCTCCCACGGCAAATCAGTCAGCCTCTGTGCCCCAGGGCACATCCCGCAACTGACCCAGAGTGCCTTTGAGCACTTCCGAGACCACGGGAGGTAAGTCATCAGCCCGCTCACCGGCATCAACCCTTTCCTTTGCCCACCGCCGCCACTGTTATTGTGAAGGATAAACCATCCCGAATGTCCATGTTATGTTGTGGAAGCCATGGGTAAACTGTATTGCATGAGAATGGAGGTCAGTTGTTGTATATCAGAAGTACAGACCACCTTTGTGACTTGAGCTGCCTGATGATATTTTCAGCATGACGCGATGTGGCTTGGAAATGGTTTCACTCCAGGCAAATCCCATTTCCCCGTTATAGCATGGAATTCAAAACTTGTGTGCCATGTGATGTGAATTTTATTCAACTAATAAAAGAATTGCGATGAAAGTCTGAACTTGCTGTGAGTATCACAATTTTCACAATGCTTGTGATTATAATTGTTAATATTGGCTAAATTAAAGATCATAAAATGGAGGACCCCTGCAATTGTCAGAATTGCTTAACCCTTGTCAGTTGAACATTACAGGCTTTGATTGGCGTCAGCCAGTCTAGGCTCAGACTGATATGCAGGATGGTAAGGGGTCCAGGTGTTCTCCCTGTTTCTCTTAAATTGATAACATGTATAGCGGTTTTACAAACTAACCCTATAAAGTATAAAGTATCCTTAATTGTCATTCAAACAAACAAAATTGCATGCCTTGCAGTCATAACAGAGAATAAAATAACAGAACACTCAATGAACACAGTTTAACATCCACCACAGTGAGTCCACCAGGCACCTCCTCACTGTGATGGAAGCAAAAGTCTTAAAGTCTTTATCTCTTCCTTCCTTGTTCTCCCTCTGCGTTGAGGTGATCCAGGCTTTCGATGTTGGGCCCCCCGCCGGGTGATGGTAAGTCCCGCAGCTGAATTCGAGCTCCGCGAACGGGCCGGTTCAAACTCCGCGACTCGGGGCGGACAAAGCTGCCACCCTCCACTCCAGTGGACGAAGCTGGTGTTGCGGGTGCTCCGGAAGATCGGTCACCAACCTGGGACCTGCGAGCTCCCTTTGAGCTCCCTGCGAGCTCCCTGCGAGCTCTCGATATTGTCCTCCACTGAGCCCACGGCCGAAGCCTCCGAGGCTCTGAAATCGGGCCGCAGCCGCAGCGCCATCAAAGCCCCGAAGTCGGCCAGCTTCGCGATGGTGAGTCCTGGCTCTGCCTCCAGAGCCTCGAGGTCGATCCCAGTTGGAGGCCGCCAGCTCCGCCATTAGGCCTCAGCACAGACGTATATGGAGACGGGGATACGACAAATAAAAGGTTGCATCCCCCTGAAGGAAAAGACTAAAACAACTTCCCCCACCCCCCCACACATACACAACTAAAAATAAACTAAAACATACAAAACTAAAACAAAAAAAAGGAAAAGACAGACGGACTGCTGGCGAGCCGCAGCTGCTTGGGCAGTGCCGCCACTTCCACAAATGCATCATTTCTATTGAGTCACTGCAAAAGCATTGTAAACAGTATAAATAATGTTGCAAGATGGTCATCCTGTTAATTGATGATTGGTCGAACTGTTGAGCCTTGGAGAAATTGTTTGAATCTCAGGGCACATGTTTCAATGTTTGTTCTTGTTTACTTCCTTCGAGAGCTTTCTTTCTTATACAATGTATAAGCAGCTGCATTATTGGGTTAGGGAAATGTTTGTTATGTATGGGGTTAATCGATATCTGTAATTGGATTATTAAGAGACCACCCCATGTGGTTCAGCCCCTCGAGGTCCCGGGACATATAAAAGTCCACTACCACGAGGTCCAGGGTCGATCTTCTGGGAGAGCACTTGGGACTGCGTGACATTCTGGCGTGACTCTGTTTGAGCGAGGCCTAGAGGGCTTGATCAGGCAGATACGAGGATCGAACCCGCGGTGGGATAGGTATAGTAGCTGAACTGTAGTGCGCTTTTGTTAAAATAAAGATTAGTTGTTTCAAGTGCATTAAATCAGTGTTTTTACTGAAACTAGATTGGGGGGAAGCTTAGAAATGAGCAATTTACACTGGGGGCTTGTCCGTGATCTCAAAAGACCCCCAAACAAGTTTGCGATCAAGGGTGTTGAGCTGTTTCGATCGCGAGTGCAGAAATCGGGCTCACGGTGTGGTTTTCGCAATGATTCTTGGCACTTCATTAGTCGGAGCAGATCGATCACTCGCGGGCTTGGGAAAAGGGTCTAATCGAGATCATTAGAACAGAATCTAGCAAGCACGGGGGAGTGGTTAGCACGCCTTTGGGTTAGGGGCCCATAACACCTGGGCGGGGTTAGAGGCCCAAAACTTTGGTCATAGTTGGCTGACTGCAGCTGCTTTAACGAGAGCCAAATGCACTTCATTGGGCGAGGAGTGGCCCAGGGTTAGTCTTGGTATCCAAATTGGCGGGGAATTAAAATACAGGTCTGACCTTCGATTGGATCTTTGCTGGGAGCATGAATTGAAAAGGTGCGCTCTGAAAATCGGCATAGATAACACAGCGCAAAGCAACTAGGCGCTGAATCCTTGGAGAGATCCCCCGCGTAGTAGAAGAGATACGCACTATAAATTAGGAGTTCGAGATCGAGTCTATATTTGCAAAGCCAAATTTTCAAATACAGAATTTCATATAGAAGTTCTGCCAGTAAGATGGAATTCAAATTCCTGTATATAGAACTTCGGAGTTGGTGCATGTCCATGATCGATTCCGAATAGCGGCTGATCAACAGTGAATAGTAACCCTCTGGTCGATTGTTGACTAGTACCTGATAGCGAAGAGTACCTGAGAGACGGGAACCTGATTTACTTGATGAAAAGTAATCTGAATAGCAAAGGGTACCCCTAATTCTGTAGAACTTAGAGAGGAGGGATAGAAGTCCCCCTATAGAAGTCCAGTCTTAGCAGAGGGATAGTAACATTCGGGAGGAAAAGTAATAATTTAACGAGTAGTACCCCTCATCAAAGAGTAAATTAGGAAGGGGAAAATCTTCGGTATCAGAGGGAGAGGTTCACTGCGTGATATCAGCATGATGCGGCATCGAGATCGAGTGTTCGTGAACTGTGCACTAGTGCTTTCAATCATTTTGTAAATTGTAAAAATATAGCTTTTCGTATTGTCACAGGATCCGGATTTTGTAAATATTCTATGTATGAAAAAAAACAGAGTATATCTATATAATTAAAAGTCTCAACTTGACCACTTCCTGTCAGCACTTACTATTGATTTTATAAAAAAGCACTACCATATATCGCTATGAATTTTGGCCATCTTACTCACAGTCCTCCTCCGTTGAGCAGGCACCGAGGATTTTTTCCATCAATGAAAAATAAAAAAGTTGTGAGTGTTTAAAAAACCTTGAGATCCTCTCGCCTATCAATCACCGCGATGAAGGTAATGCCCCCTGTTGGGGGGGGGGCAGGACTATAAAACCCCGATGCCTGAACATGACTCAGTCACTCTGCAAGATTGCGAGGGAGAGGACACGACTCTCACTCTAGGCTGTGAATCAACTGAACTGTGAGTCTGCAATGTACTTGCAATAAATTATTTGTTAGCCCGTAATGAAAATGAAATCAGTTGTTTGGCCTGCCCTGTGCTTGAAACTGCAATGGAAATGAAGTGAAATGCAATGAGCTGTTTGGCCTGCCCTGTGCTTGAAACTGCAATGGCAATGGACATGAGATGAAAATGCAATGAGCTGGTAGGCTTGGCCTGCCTTGTGCATGAAACAGCAATGCAATGGAAATGAAATGAAAATGCAATGAGCTGTTTGGCTTGGCCTGCCTTATGCTTGAAACAGCAATGGCAATGGAAATGAAATGAAAATGCAATGAGCTCTTTGGCCTGCCCTGTGCTTGAAACTGCAATGACAATGGAAATGAAATGAAAATGCTATCAGCTATTTGGCCTGCCCTGTGCTTGAAACTGCAATGGCAATGGAAATGAAATGAAAATGCTATCAGCTATTTGGCCTGCCCTGTGCTTGAAACTGCAATGGCAATGGAAATCAAATGACAATGCAATCAGCTGTTTGGTCTGCCCTTTGCTTGAAACTGCAATGGCAATGGCAATGGGAATGAAATGAAAATGCAATCAGCTGTTTGGCCTGCCCTGTGCTTGAAACTGCAATGGCAATGGAAGTGAAATGAAAATGCAATCAGCTGTTTGGCATGTCCTGTGCTTGAAACTGCAATGGTAATGGAAGCAAAATGAAAATGCAATCAGCTGGTTGGCCTGCCCTGTGCTTGAAACTGCAATGGCAAAGGAAGTTAAATGAAAATACAATCAGCTGTTTGGCCTGCCCTGTGCTTGAAACTGCAATGGCAATGGAAGTGAGATGAAAATGCAATGAGCTGTTCGGCCTGTCTTGTGCTTGAAACTGCAATGGCAATGGAAATGAAATGAAAATGCAATCAGCTGTTTGGCCTGTCTTGTGCTTGAAACTGCAATGGCAATGGAAATGAAATGAAAATGCAATCAGCTGTTTGGCCTGCCCTGTGCTTGAAGCTGCAATGCAATGGAAGTTAAATGAAAATGCAATCAGCTGTTTGGCCTGTCTTGTGCTTGAAACTGCAATGGCAATGGAAATGAAATGAAAATGCAATCAGCTGTTTGGCCTGCCCTGTGCTTGAAGCTGCAATGCAATGGAAGTTAAATGAAAATGCAATCAGCTGTTTGGCCTGCCTTGTGCTTGAAACTGCAATGGCAATGGAAGTGGAATGAAAATGCAATGAGCTCTTCGGCTGCCCTGTGCTTGAAACTGCAAAGGCAATGGAAGTGAAATGAAAATGCAATGAGCTGTTCAGCCTGCGCTGTGCTTGCAACTACAATGGCAATGAAATGAAATGAGTTATTTGGTTGCCTGAAACCACTAATTTCGGCTCACAAGGCCCCTATTAGCCGAGAAACCAGTCCCTTTTGCCCAAAATGCCCGTATTTGCCCAGGAGGAGCATTTTGCCCCAAAATGCCCGTGCCAGGCCAGGAAAAGTCCAGAAAAAGTGCCTTTCACTAAGATTTCACTCAGAATTTTTTTTTAAGAGCCCCTTCGGCCCATCAGGCCTGTACTAGCCCAGAAAGAGTCCCTTTGGCCCGTCGATAAGTATTCCCCATGAGAGCATTAAACCTCACCCCTGTATTTGTATCCCTCCCTTCATTTGCTCCCTGTGAGATCCAGGCAAGGATAGACTTTCCTCCTTCATTGCTGTGATCTGCAGAACAAGAAGAAAAATGTCTTAAATTGAATCTCCACCCTCTCCCCCTTGTCTCTCACAGAGTCTCTCACCTGAATTTCTGGCAGTTTCTGGGCTGTCAGCCTACCATGCATGAGTGACTGATTTGCCAGCCCACTAGGCCTAAGTGACTGAGCTGCCAGCCCACCAGACCTGATTGACTGAGCTACCAGCCCACCAGGCCTGAGTGACTGAGCTGCCAGCCCACCAGGCCTGAGTGACTGAGCTGCCAGCCCAAGAATCCTTTCGGCTCACAATGTCCATACTAGCCCTCTGGAAACCAGTCCCTACGGCTCACAACACCCATACTAGCGCTCCAGAAAGCCCCCCCACTGCCCACCAATATTGGAATTGGTGTAGAGGTGGAATATTGTGTTGGGGGACCAGCCCTCCCATGTAAAAATGGGACCCAACGGGTCCCACTTAGTCTAGTCTATATAATTAAAAGTCTCATCTTGACCACTTCCTGCCTGTGTTCTGTATTGATTTTAGAAAAAACGCTACACTGTATCACTGTGATTTTTGGCCTGCTTACTCACAGTCCTACTCCCCTGAGCCACCCTGAGGATTTTTCCCATCGATGAAAAATGAAAGAGTTATGAGTGTTTAAAAAATCTTGAGATCAGCTGATTGGTCCTCTCGCCTGTCAATTACTGCAATGATGGTAACGCCCCTTCCGGGGGGGCAGGACGATAAAACCCTGGATGCCTGGACATGAGTCAGTCACTCTGCAAGATCGCGAGGAAGAGGCCACGACTGTCATTATAAGCTGTGAATCAACTGAACTGTAAGTCAGCAATGTACTTGCAATAAATGGTTTGTTAGTCCTAAATGTCAATGACATGAGTTGTTTGGCCTGCTGCCTTGCCTGTGCTTGAAAGTGCAATGCTTAATTGGAGGAGGAGGAGCCGCCATCTTGGAGGAACGGCTGCTAAACAGCAGCCGTCCGTCAAATTCACCTTTTCTTTAGTTTTAGCGTTTTTTATTTCTTTGTTTGTTTGGGGGATTTTGACTTTTAATGTGGGGGGGGGGGGTAATGGGGGAAACTATTTCTGGGTCCCTACCTGGTCGGTGAGGCAGCTTTTTCTCCAGGCTGCTTCGTCGACCCGTCCTCGTGGCCTACCAGCGGGCCTGGAGCGGCGTTACCTGGCGGGGACTGCCCAGCACCTTCAGCTTCGGTGGCGGCACAGCGCTGGAGCGCTATCGGGGAGCGTAGCGGGCGATGCCTTGCCTGAGTCGCCGCGCTGGATCGACGCGCTGGAGCTCCGGTATGCGTTGACCGCCAAGCTCAACACCTCTGGGCTGCGGGTCTGCGGTGCGACCAGCCGCGGGCGGTGGCGCCGACTCCAACATTGGGAGCCTCGTGGCTCCAAATCGGCGCGGCCCTGTCGGCTTCAGGTGCCATCGACTCCGCTGGGAAACCGGCCATTCCAGCCACTACGAGGACTCTCCCGACGGCCAGGAACATCGCGCCTCCGTAGAGGAAACTGTGGAGCCCTCATTGGGCCTGACTCTGGGGAGAACTGGGTTGGGGACTGGACATTGTGCCTTCCCCCACAGTGGTGGTCATTGGGGGGGGAATGATTTTTGTGTGCAGTGCCTGTTAGTCTGTGTGCAAGATGGCGGTCGGAGGGGAGAGTGGACGCTGGCGCGAATTGGTCGCCGCTGCTCTCTCCTCAAATTGCGTTTCTTATTTTCTTTTTGTGCTTTTGAAATTGAATTCTGTCCTTGATTTGTGTACTGCGGTGTTTTTATAATTAATTTATTCCGATTATGTGTTTTGTATTTTTGTGATTCTATGCCTTGTAAGGTGTCCTTGGGTTTTAGAAAGGCGCCAGTAAATAAAATGAATTATTATTATTATTATTATTATTATTAATTGGAAATGAAATGACATGAAATGAGCTGTTTGGCATGGCCTGCCCTGTGCTTGAAACTGCAATGGCAATGGAAATGAAATGAAAATGCAATGAGCTGTTTGGCTTGGCGTGCCCTTTGCATGAAACTGCAATGGCAATGGAAATGAAATGAAAATGCAAAGAGCTTTTTGGCTTGGCCTGCCCTGTGCTCGAAACTGCAATGGCAATGAAATTGAATACAAAATGCTATGAGCTGTTTGGCTTGGCCTGCCCTGTGCTTGAAACTGCAAATGCAATGGAAATTAAATGAAAATGCAATTAGTTGTTTGGCTTGACCTGCCCTGTGCTTGAAACTGCAATGGCAATGGAAATGAAATGAAAATCCAATGAGCTGTTTGGCTTGGCCTGCCCTGTGCTTGAAACAGCAATGGCAATGGAAATGGAATGAAAATGCAATCAGCTCTTTGGCCTGCCCTGTGCTTGAAACTGCAATGGCAATGCCAATGAAATGAAAATCCAATGAGCTGTTTGGCTTAGCCTGCCCTGTTCTTGAAACTTCAATGGCAATGGAATTGAAATGAAAATGCAATTAGCTGTTTGGCCTCCCTTGTGCTTGAAACTGCAATGGCAATGGAAGTGAAATGAAAAGGCAATAAGCTGTTTGGCCTGCCCTGTGCTTGAAACTGCAATGGCAATGGAAGTGAAATGAAAATGCAATGTTTGGCCTGTCCTGTGCTTGAAATGAAATGGAAATGAAATGAAATGAGTTGTTTGGCCTGCGTGAAACCACTAATTTCGGCCCACAAGGTGCCTATAAGCCGGGAAACCAGTCCCATTTGCCCCAAATGCCCGTATTAGCCCAGATGGAGCATTTTGGCCCAAAAGGCCCGTGCCAGGCCAGGAAAAGTCCAGAAAGGGTGCCTTTCACTGAGATTTCACAGACTTTTTTAAAAGATACCCTTTGGCCCATCAGGCCTGTACTAGCCCAGGAGTCCCTTTGGCCTGTCAGTAAGTATTCCCCCCACGAGTATTAAACCTCACCCCAGTATTTGTCTCCCTCCCTTCATTTGCTCCCTGTGAGATCCAGGCAAGGTTAGACTTTCCTCCTTCATTGCTGTGATCTGTAGAACAAGATGAAAAATGTCTAAAATTGATTCTCCACCCTCTCCTCCTTCTCTCTCACAGAGTCTGTCACCTGTTTTGGGCAGAATTTCTGGCAGTTTCTGGGCTGTCAGCCCACCATGCCTGAGTGACTGAGCTGCCAGCCCACCAGGCCTGAGTGACTGAGCTGCCAGCCCACCAGACCTGAGTTACTGAGCTGCCAGCCCACTAGGCCTGAGTGACTGAGCTGCCAGCCCACTAGGCCTGAGTGACTGAGCTGCCAGCCCACCAGGCCTGAGTGACTGAGCTGCCAACCCAAGAATCCATCGGCCCACAATGTCCATACTAGACCTCTGGAAACCAGTCCCTACAGCCCACAACACCCATACTAGTGCTCCAGAAAGCCCCCCCCCCCTCTGCCCATCAGTATTGGAATTGGTGCAGAGGTGGAATATTGCGTTGGGGGACCAGTGCTCCCATGTAAAAATGGGACCCAATGGGTCCCACTTATTCTGGTCTTTATAATTAAAAGTCTCATCTTGACCACTTTCAGCCTTCGCTCTATATTGATTTTAGAAAAAACGCTACACTGTATCGCTGTGATTTTTGGCCAGCTTACTCACAGCGCTACTCCCCTGAGCCACCCCTGAGGATTCTTCCCATCGATGTAAAATAAAAGAGTTATGAGTGTTTAAAAAACCTTGAGATCAGCTGATTGGTCCTCTCGCCTGTCAATCACCGCGATGATGGTAACGCCCCTTCCGGTGGGGCAGGACTATAAAACCCCGGGTGCCTGGACGTGAGTCAGTCACTCTGCAAGAACACGAGGGAGAGGCCACGACTGTCATTCTAAGCTGTGAATCAACAGAACTGTGAGTCTGCAATGTTCAATAAATGGTTTGTTAGTTCTTAATGTTAATGCCATGAGTTGTTTGACCTGTTGCCCTGCCTGTGTTTGAAATTGAAATGCTTAATTGGAAATTAAATGAAATGAAATGACAATGCCATGAGTTGTTTGGCCTGCTGACCTGCCTGTGCTTGAAACTGCAATGCTTTATTAGGTCCTACTGTGTTTGGAAGGAATAAATGCTTTATTAGGTCCGACTGTGTTTGAAAGGAATAAATGCTTTATTACGTCCGACTGTGTTTGGAAGGAATAAATGCTTTATTACGTCCGACTGTGTTTGGAAGGAATAAATAGGTCCAACTATGTTTAGTCTAAAAGACCCGCTCATTTCCTGACTTCCGCTTAGTGTAGAGGTCGTGCTGATTGCGTAATGTCCGGTAAGTTCAGAGTTTACGCTGATTGCGGAAGTGCCAATGACTGCGGAGCGCAACAGTGAAGAGGCCATGCTCAGCCACGTGAGTAGATTCAAGAAACTTTACTGTCTTATATATGGTGTGTGTCAGTGTGTGTGAGTGTGAGTGTGTGTGAGTGTGTGTGTGAGTGTGAATGTGAGTGTGTATTTGAGTGCGAGTTTTTATGTGTGTGTGTGTTTGTATGTGAGTGTGTGAGTGCATATGTGTGTGTGTGTGTGTGTGTGTTTGTGTGTATGTGTGTGTGTGAGTATATGTGTGTGTATGTGTATGTGTGTGAGTCTGTGTGTGTGTGTGAATGTGTATGTGTGTGAGTGTATGTGTGTAAGTCATATATATGTGTGTGTGTGAGTCTGTGTGAGTCTGTGTGTGTGTGTGTAAATGTATGTGTGTGAGTGTATGTGTGTGTGTGAGTGCATGTGTGTGTGTGAGAGTGTGTATGCGTGTGTGTGCGAGTGTATGTGTGTGTGTGAGTGTATGTGTGTGTGTGTGAGTGTATGTGTCTGTATGTGTGCATGTGAGTGTATGTGTGTGTGAGAGTGTGTGAGAGTGTGTGTGAGTGTGTGTGAGTGTTTGTGTGAGTGTATGTGTGAGTGTGTATGTGAGTGAGAATGTGAATTTGCATGAGTATGTGCATGAGTGTGTGTCTGTGGATGAGTGAGTGTGTGAGTGAGTGTGTGAGTGAGTGTGTGAGTGAGTGTGTGATGGAGTGAGTGTGTGTGTGTATGTGTGAGTGTGAGTGTATGTGTGTGAGTGAGTATATGTGTGTGTGAGTGAGTGTGTGTGTGTGAGTGAATGTATGTGTGTGAGTGTATGTGTGTGTGTGAGGTGGAGGGAGTGTGTATGTGTGAGTGTGTGTGTATGTGTGCGTGTGAGTGTGCGTGTGAGTGTGTGTGTGTGTGTATATTGGAATTGGTGGAGAGGTGGAATATTGCGTTGGGGGACCAGCCCTCCCATGTGAAGCTGGGACCCAACGGGTCCCACTAAGTCAAGTTAAGAATTAAAAGTTAAGATTTAGGTCGTGTTAACTCCGCGGACCGTCATTTGTGTTGCTGCATGTTTGCGAGTGTTTACGGATTCAGAAACTTGAAGTCAGAGTGTGTTTGAATTAAATGTTTGCATTTGTTTAAGATCGTAGTGTAGGAATCTGAATCGAGGTAGTTCGATCAGGGGTTGTACTCCTCCGATCGCTGAGTCGGGGGCGGAGTCCTCCTGCTGACCGATTGTGCCACAAGGAAGATTTCTTGGAGTGCGTGATTTGTAATAAGTGAATGGTATATATAGGGTGTTAGCTCATTTGTTTCTAGAGCTATATTTGGGATCCAGGATCTGCAATAATTGACCATGCCCAGCCATTGCCACATTTGTTTGGCTTCTTTTGGGACTGGAAATTCGCAGATAGGTTCGAGTCTGCTCTTCTCAAGACTTCTTTCGGTGGCCGAAATTATAATCCCTAGAAATTTTACTTTCTCCTGAGCTACCAGTACCTTTGATGGGGAGACCACATATCCTAGATTGGGTAGATGATTTAGTGTGCGGTGTCTTACCGATTACTGGATTCATCTTTACTAGCCACCAATAAGTCATCAACATACTGCACTAATGTTGAATTCATTTTAAACTTTAAAGTACTTAGCTGATCCTGCAGACACCTGGAAAATAAAATAGCCGAGTTGACAAATCCTTGAGGCAACCTGGTCCAGGTATATTGTTGGCCCTTATAGGTGAAGGCAAACAAATATTGGCTGTCTTCATGAAGAGGAAGAGAAAAGAATGCATGTTCTAAGTCGACTATCGAAAATACTTTGGCTTCAGCCGGTATTTGGGCTAGGATATGTGCAGGATTTGGCACTACGGCATGAAGTGGTTCTACCATAATGAGAGAAATTCTCCCTAGATTTGGCATTCCCATTCAACTTAGCTCAGATAACGGTCCACATGTTATTGGACAAATCAATAAAGAATTTTGTGAACAGCTGGGGATCCAGCAGCAATTACACTGTGCTTATCGACCACAGGCTGCCGGAATTGTAGAAAGGGCAAACCAGACCCTTAAAACTAAATTAGCCAAATTAAAGGTAGAGACTGGACTTGGATGGATTAAATTACTCCCAATAGCCCTATTTCAGATGAGAGTCATGCCTGCAGGAAAATCTAGATGAAGCCCAGCTGAAATTATTTACGGTAGACCCCTGAAAATTCCATGGAACCACAATGCAATGAAAATAGTTAATTTCCACCATATGACTGCAGAGATGACCAACTATATCTTAGCCTTGACAAGAGCCTTAAGGGATTTACATTGTAGAGTGAGAGCAGCCTATGAGGATATGTCTTCACTAATAACTCCCATTAAAGTTCAACCTGGAGACTATGTCTTAGTTAAAAATTAGGTAAGGAGAGGATCGGAAGTTCATTGGGAAGGACCGCACAAAGTTATTTTAATGACTCTGACCGCAGTAAAAGTAGAAGGAAGAAATGCCTGGGTGCATCTACATCATTGTAAAAGTATTAGTGAAGGTGTCAGTAGTTAACTTGTTTTCTCCCAGGTTTTCTTAGGAATTCTAATCAAGGACCAATGGACTATCAAGATTGATGGATGGGAATTCGCGCCCACGAAAACTCGGGAGTTGAAGACTCATCAGATGGAAATTATGGAGCTACGCCCATGAAAACTCGGGAAGCTCAATGAAATTCTGAGAAGCTAGATCAACATCTTCTTGTTAGAACATTGTTAAAGTATAGCAGTCATCATTGTATTCTGGAGTTATTTATGATGAGGGTTATCATGAATGATAAAATGGGGGAATGTTAATATTGGCTAAATTAAAGACACCATAAAATGGAGGATCCCTGCACTTGTCAGAATTGCTTAACCCTTGTCAGCTGAACTTTACAGACTTTGATTGGCATCAGCCAGTCTAGGCTCAGACAGATATGCAGGATGGTAATGGGTCCAGATGTTCTCCCTGTTTCTCTTAAATTGATAACATGTATAGCAGTTTTGAAAACTAACCCTAAATGCATAATTTCTATTGGGTCACTGCAAAAGCATTGTAAACAGTATAAATAATGTTGCAAGACGGTCATCCTGTAATTGATGATTGGTCGAACTGTTGAGCCTTGGAGTAATTGTTTGAATCTCAGGGCACATGTTTCAATGTTTCTTCTTTTTTGCTTCCTTTGAGAGCTTTCTTTCTTATACAATGTATAAGCTGCTGTATCATTGGGTTAGGGACATGTCTGTTATGTATGGGGTTAATTGATATCTGTAATTGGATTATTAAGAGACCACCCCCATGTGGTTCGGCCCCTTGGGGTCCCGGGACATATAAAAGTCCGCTACCACGAGGTCCATTGTTGATCTTCTGGGAGAGCGCTTGGGACTGCGTGAATTTCTGGAGTGTCTCTGTTTGAGCGAGGCCTTGAGGACCTTGAGGTCCTCTCCCCTGAATCTCAGTCTCAAGAAGGGTCTCGACCCAAAACGTCACCTATTCCTGACCAGCTGAGTTACTCCAGCATTTTGTGTCTATCATCGGTATAAACCAACATCTGCAGTTCTTTCCTACACATTTACCGCCTGCATTTTGGGTGGCGATATTGACCTGTGCCTGGAATCTGGTAGGTGTGAAAAGTTTTTGATAATTAGTTAAATCACTTCCCGTTTCTTAATAAGTTGCCAAAAAGACATGAGAAAATGTCTTTCTAGGAATAATTATAATTTTGTTGATAATATGTAACATTATTACTCAGACATTTAAAAGGACTTAAGACTCTCGGCTCTTGGACCAAACTGGCGCATTATTGATTAAATTCAGGTTTTGGTTTAGGTTTATTATTGACTGCAAACTTGTAGATAGAATTAAAGCCAAATTTTGACATACAGGTGTGCATGTATAGGAGTATAATAAGGGACTAAGAATACACCCTTTTGAGGCGCAGGTGCCAAGATTTATTGTGAAGGAAGAGTTATCATCTATCCTCACTGATAGTGGTCTGTGGGCCAAAATGTTGAGGATCCAGTGGCAGAGGGGGGTTCCCCACCATAAGTGGTTGAAATTGCCACAACTTCACTGCAGCTCGACTCTGTGTGGACCCTGGCATGAGAACTCAAATTATTAAAATTAATGTTGACTACAACTTTTGGGCTTCTTCCCTGGTGAGAAAATCCCAGCGCTATTACCCAGGGATGTGCCGCCTTCTGCAGGAGATCCTCTGACATTTCCTAGCAAACTCTATGCCATTATGCCAAGTAAGAGACTGACTGGCCTGAAGAGAGATGTATTGTGATCAGCACCTTGGAGCCGGTTGAAACATTGATTGCTATAGTGGAGGCAACTCGGAGGAAAAGTGGATGAAGAAGACTAGCTGGACGACAGGACTGGTATTGAAAGCCATTAAGGATTAAGTGGACATTGCAATAGACTAAATTGCCTGCAACAAAGAATCAAATATTATGAGGAACAAGGAAATGGCAGATGAGTTGATCACGTACTTTGGATCTGTATTCACTAAGGAAGACACAAACAATCTCCCAGATGTAGTAGTGGCCAGAGGACCTCGGGTGACGGAGGAAGTGAAGGAAATTTACATTAGGCAGGAAATGGTGTTGGATAGACTGATGGGACTGAAGGCTGATAAAACCCCAGGGCCTAATAGTCTGCATACCATGGTACTTAAGGAAGTGGCTCTAGAAATCATGGATGCATTGGTGATCATTTTCCAATGTTCTATAGATTCAGGATCAGTTCCCGTGGATTGGAGTGTTGCTAATGTTATCCCACTTTTTAAGAAAGGAGGGAGAGAGACAACAGGAAATTATAGACCAGTTAGTCTCACATCAGTGGTGGGGAAGATGCTGGAGTCAATTATAAAAGTTGAAATAGCGGCACATTTGGATGGCAGTAACAGGATCGGTCCGAGTCAGCATGGATTTATGAAGGGGAAATCATGCTTGACTAATCTTCTGGAATTTTTTGAGGATGTCACTAGGAAAATGGACCAGGGGATGTAGTGTACCTGGACTTTCAGAAAGCCTTTGATAAGGTCCCACATAGGCGAGTGGGCAAAATTAGAATACATGGTATTGGGGGTAGGGTGCTGACATAGATAGAAAATTGGTTGGCAGCCAGGAAACAAAGGGTGGGAATTAACACGTCCCTTTCAGAATGGCAGGCAGTGACTACTGGGGTACCGCAAGGCTCGGTGCTGGGACCGCAGCTATTTACAATATACATTAATGATTTAGATGAAGGGATTAAGAGTAACATTAGCAACTTTGCAGATGAAACAAAGCTGGGTGGCAGTGTGAACCATGAGGAGGATGCTATGAGGATGCAGGGTGACTTGGACAGGTTGGGTGAGTGGGCAGATGCATGGGAGATGCAGGATAATGTGGATAAATGTGAGGATATCCACTTTGGTGGCAAGAACAGGAAAGCAGATTATTATCTGAATGGTGTCATGTTTGGAAAAAGGGAAATACAATGTGATCTGTGTGTCCTTGTTCATCAGTCACTGAAGTAAGCAAGCAGGTACAGCAGGCAGTGAAGAAAGCTAATGACATGTTGGCCTACATAACAAGAGGAGTTGAGTATAGGAGCAAAGAGGTCCTTCTACAGTTGTACAGGGCCCTGGTGAGACCGCACCTGGAATATTGTGTGCTATTTTGGTCTCCAAATTTGAGAAAGGACATTCTTCCTGTTGAAGGAGTGAAGTGTAGGTTCATGAGGTTAATTCCCGGGAAGGTGGGACTGTCATGTTTTGAAAGAATGGAGCGACTGGGCTTGTACACAATGGAATGAGAGGGGATCATATTGAAACATCTAAGATTATTAAGGGATTGGACACGCTGGAGGCAGGAAACATCTTCTTGATGTTGGGGGAGTCCAGCACCAAGGGCCACATTTTAAGAATAAGGGGTGGGCCATTTAGAACAAAGATGAGGAAAACCTTTTTCACCCAGAGAGTTGTGAATCTGTGGAATTTTCTGCCTCAGAAGGCAGTGGAGGCCAATTCTCTGGAAGCTTTCAAGAGAGAGTTAGATAGAGCTCTTAAAGATAGCGGAGTCAGGGGATATGGGGAGAAGGCAGGAACGAGGTACTGATTGTGGATGATCAGCTATGTTCACAATTTATATAAATGATTTGGAGGAGGGAACCAAGTGTAATATATCCAAATTTGCGGACGATACAAAAATGGGAGGAAAAGTAGGGGATGAGGAGGATAGGAAGAGTCTGCAAAAGGATATAGATAAGCTAGGTGAGTGGGCAACAACTTGGCAGATGAAATTTAATACTAATAAATGTGAAGTCATTCACTTTGGGAAAAAAAATGATAGGGCAAGTTATTTTCTAAATGAGGTGGAGCTGCGTTGTAATGCAACGCAAAGGGATCTAGGGGTAGTAGTACATGATCACTAAAAGTTAGTATGCGGGTGCAGCAAGCAATCAGGAAGGCCAATGGAGTTTTGGCCTTTATTGCTAGGGGGATTGAGTATAAAAACACGGAGGTCTTGCTGCAGCTGTACACAGTATTAGTGAGACCACATTTGGAATACTGTGTACAGTTCTGGGGTCCATACTTAAGAAAGGATGTACTGGCCCTGGAGGCAGTGCAGCGAAGGTTTACAAGATTAATTCCTGCAATGAGGGGATTGACATATGAGGAAAGGTTAAGTAGGTTGGAACTCTACTCTTTGGAGTTTAGAAGAATGAGAGGCGATCTCATTGAAACATATAAGATCGTGAGGGGCCTTGATCGGGTGGATGCACCGAGGATGTTCCCAATGATCGGGGAAACTAGAACTAGGGGACATAGTTGTAGAATAAGAGGGGGCTCTTTTAAAACTGAGATGAGGAAGAACTTCTTCACCCAGAGGGTGGTTAATTTATGGAATTCACTGCCCCAGGGAGCAGTGGAAGCAGAAACATTAAATATATTTAAGTCTAAAATAGATGGTTTTTTAGCTGCCAAGGGGATAAGGGGCTACGGGGAGAGGGCAGGGATATGGACCTAGGTATGGTTAGTATAGTAAGACCTGAGTGATCTCCTGGACAAGTGTCGATCGCCTGGATTGGGGTCGGAGAGGAATTTCCCGGATTTTTTTCCCGAATTGGACCTGGGTTTTTATCCGGTTTTTTGCCTCCCCCAGGAGATCACGCGGTTCTTGGGGTGGAGAGGGGTGATAGCGATATAAAGGGGAGGGTAGTGTCTTGTGTTCTGTGTCTTGTGTCTACTGTTTGTGGGTAAGGGTGTCTGTTTAGTGTTCAGCCATGAGCGAATGGCGGTGCGGGCTCGATGGGCCTGGTGGTCTACTCTCGCACCTACTTTCTATGTTTCTATGTTTCTATCACAGTGAATGGCAGTGCTGGCTCGAAGGGCCAAATGCCGTACTCCTGCACCTGTTGTATATTGTCTATTGACATAGTTAAAAATTAAATCTGTTCAATATTTAACTATTTTTAAGTAAGATGCACAGGAAAGAAGCAAAAAGTTACAAAACTGTCTGAGATGAGTGTAAGGATATAAATATTTTTATTTTGAATTTGTATCCTTGCTGCGATCACTCATTAGTATTACAATGCCGATAAAGGGAAATCCATTATTTAGAGAACAAGGCAGATGTACGTGTACTTTCATCAACTGGAAATGTGGCAGATTGTTATATGCATTCGTACCTGACTGGAATTATATTATGACTTGATCCAAAATAGGATAGTACCCAAGTAAGGGTAGAGACAACTGGAAGGGTGACTAAAATCATGGTTGATTTGATGATGTTCTGAGGAAGGAAAGAATTCCATAGCTTTGGAAAAACAGCTGATTATTTTGGACAGAATAATTAGAGGCAATGTTACATTACACTGTCTCAAAAAGAAAAATAGACTTTTCAACAGCAGAGAATATAAAAAAGGTTGGGATCAGAGAGAAGAGTTATATAGAGGCAGATTTCAAGACTAGAAATTGCTTGTAAAAGAAGAGGAACATCATTCTACTTATGGCAGGGTTGCAAAGCTGTGGGGCTATGGGAAAGAGGAGAGTGGAAGAAATGGGATTGTTCCCTCCTTGGTTTCCTTTGTTTCTATGTTATTAAGTGTCCTATGTTTCTGAGACATATTGAATTGGATTTCATTATTAAACTTGCAGCCACCACTGTAGACATAATAATATTTTAAATAACACATCAAATCATTTGTTATTCATTATAATTTATGGCCTAGGCTATTTATTTATGTGCCACAATTCTTAGATCCATAAGGACAGCTATTGGAGATTTTCTAATTGATAACAACGTATAAGTGAATTGGGGATGCTCCGTAGCTATCATAATTCATTGTGAATTAAAATTGTATGATGGACCACTTTACTGAATACGTTTTCATATTTTTATGACAATATTTCCAATTTTTGCTTCAATAAATTATGAATGCTTTTCTTCGTATAAATGTTTAATTCTTTGGCATTGGCGATCTTATAAAAACAAACCGACATTTCAGATTTAACTTCATTTTGGAAGTATTAACTTTATAATGATTAAGTCTTGGAAATTTGGAAGTCTTGCTGCACAATCCAATTAGGTAAATTGGATGAGTTGAAATGCAATATATAATGTCAATGCTTTATTTATAAAAAAGTGTTTTCAACTGTTGTGAATATATTGTTTGCTTTATAGCAATTGCAAAGAAAATTTAAAGCACTAAATCATTCAGTTTTATTACAGCAGTGGATGACTTCCTGTAAATTATTATCCATTGTTTTATAAGGTCCATTTCAACAGCGCAGTCTACTCCAACTCCAATTACTGATCTTGCTTGCACAGATCTTGAAGCTATTACATGAAATTAGGATAAAGGAGTTCAGCGCTTCTTTGATATTTTCCATATAGATACCGAATACTTTAATTAGAAAAGGACAAAAGAGAACACCATTATATTAAATATGCAACTGATTTCTGCCAAGTGGCACTCAGCATCTTCACTGGTGAAAACAAGCACATTGCACTGTCTTCAAATCTGGCTCTATTCAGCATACCTACGTCAATGTAATAATTTGGCTTTCAAACTAAAAATCAAGATTGTTGAGTTAGGTTCAATAAGCAAAGGTTCAGCAATGTAAAAGAGTGAAGAGTGAAGTGAAGCAATACGTGAGTTTGCCCAGCCTCCATGAAGCCATTATTTTGGTTTCTTGTCCTTTTAAGTAATGCAGTGACTTCTCACTCATCCAATAGGGAATGCATAGTAATACAGGCCCTTTCATCTTTTAGAGGAATGCGAATGACTCCATGATGGCAAGCAACTTGGTAATGGTCCATGTACTTCCAGATCTGTAGCGTAGCTCCTGTCAAACTGCAACATGGAGCTTAATAAAAACTACTAAAGGTACTCAGTGTGTCAGGCATCATATGCAGAAGCATGAGCATCTTGGCATGTAATGCCAAGAATCCTTTTCCTCAGAAGATGCCACTTGACCCACTGAATTTCTACAGCAGTTTGTTTTTTGGTCACAGAGCTCCTTGAACCTGTTCAAGTAAGATCTTGGTTTCATACTCACTTTGCTGCTGGATTTTTCCAAAACTCAAGAATTCCAGTGTTCCAAACATTTTTCTGGCTCAATCATGAATGTGATCAACGACCCTGCCTCTACAGTTCTCGAAAAGGTTTGTGACTAAAAGCAGTTCCTCCTCAATTTGTACTATAATAGATGACATCTTATTGTGATAGTTCCCATTCTCTTTTTTTTTAATTCACAAGTAGAAATGTGTACTGAGTGCTTAACCTCTCAGCTTCTTAAACATTTCATTAATGCCACCTTTCATACATCTAAACTCCAAAGAACATAGACTCTACCTTTGGTTTAGCTAGAATTACTGATACTTCATTGTATATTTATTTGTTGTGTTAATCTGCCCATTAAACTGGTCCCAATGCATATGACAACTAAACAACGTTGAGCTCTTGAACTCTGTTCAAGAGACAACATAATTCATCCCAAGAACCAACGTTAGGAGCAAATGCATTCCCACATAGAATTCCATGTCTCTAGTGTTTTGAACGGTGGAAATAAAAATATCGACTCTACCTTTATTATACTATGAAGATTGTTATTCTGGTAACAAAACAAAAATGCAGCTCCACAAATAATTCACAAATTTGAGATATACTGACTAAATGTTGCAGAATCTCATCAGTATTGATATAGTCCAGACTCCAGTTAGTTATTTAAGATGACATTGGCATAGACACGTAGAAATAGAGAGGAAAAGGAGTTTACATAACCATAATGTAAATGTAAAAGAGTACTGCACGAGAATGAGCCCTTCGGCCCACAATGTCCATGTCCATGCTTAAACTAAATGCATCTACCTGCAGGTGATCAATATCCCTCCATTCCCTTGGATTTCTCACAGGTCATAAATGGGGTGTGATGGTGTGGGAGAGAGGAGTGGGTAGATGATGTGGAGACATGTAAATGTCAACCTGCACCTGACACAGGATTTGAGATAGTAATCTTATAGAATATGGCTCATTCTTTTTTTTACAAGCATAGACCAGAGAGATAGTAGCAATGTTACAACATTTTGAGATTTTAAAAATAAAGACTGGAAATTTATCCCATCAGATAAAGCATAAAACGAGGTTTAATTTGACACCTAATTCACTTTCATATCTTCAGTATTAAAGAAGTTATGGCCATTTTCATACTCGGAAATTAGCATCTTGTTCCCTATTGCTTTTCCATTGACTTAACATAAAAGCTGTGATCGAGGACAGTTAAAAGCCCATAACTTTCTTAAAAATTAAGATAACTGAAAGAATTTTTCAGTTATTATAGATTGAAGCATTCTGAAACAAATATGAAACAATATTACTTAGAAGACATGAAAGTAAAGCATATAATTAGTTAGTTACCTAATTGTAGCTAATTACAAAATTCAATTACTAGATCTACACATCTATCAATTTCTTAAGAATAGATTAACATTTTTAAATAGCCTAAGTGTCCAAATAACATTCACACAATAATTCACAATATAACATAATTTTTAAATCTCATTTTCATGAATTTACAGGCCAAATGGAAGGAATTGAATGTTTAATACCTGTAAATTAATGGGGATTTAAATCATCTTGTGAGTGAGGATTTCTGGAATGCGATCTTTTGGAACGTTCATTTGCGGTGAATTTAACCCCGTATTGGCATGAAAAATACTGCTGTTAATTCGGGGAATAAAATCACCGTGTCACATGTAAAAATGTGAATTAAAGGCCTCTTAAGGAGAACGTCTATATATAAAAATAAAGCACTTTCGTTTACCTGTCCCGCATGTGAAATCCGTCCCCGTTATCGGCGTTGACGCTTCAGGAGCTGATTTTAAAATTACTCCAGCGCTGACATTGACGATTTAATAAAAATAAAAAACACACAAATCGCCACTAGGAACGATTTGTCAGCCAAGGCTTGTACTCCAACAAAATATTAACCAGGACAAGGGAGGAGAAACCCGCGTTTTAACCCCGCCCCCCCTTAAAGGCGCCAAAATCACGCACACAGCCAGTGGCAGAATTACAGTGCGACTGAAGGTAAGTTTTGTAACATACCTAGAGATAGCAGAGAAAAATCCAGGCCCATTAATCAAACAAATATTGCAAATTATTATGGTCTGTAGAAATAATTAAATATAAGATGCACAGAGTTTCTTGCCCAGAATAAGGGAATCAAGGACCAGAGGACGTAGGTTTAAGGTAAAGGGGAAAAGATTGAATAGGAATCTGAGGGGTGACTTCGTCATACAAAGGGTGATGGGTGTATGGAATGAGCTGTCAGAGGAGGTAGTTGAGGCAGGGGCTATCCCAACGTTTAAGAAACAGTTAGGCTGGTACTGGATAGGACAGGTTTGGAGGGATATGGACCAAACACAGGCAGGTGGGACTAGTGTAGCTGGGACATGTTGGCCGGTGTGGGAAAGTTGGGTCAAAAAGCCTGTTTCCATGCTGTATCACTCTATGACTCTAAGTAACTAGGAAAAAAACAATCTGGAAATGAAAAAAAATAAAGTCTGCTTGGATTTGAAGTAAATTTTAAACATTTTGTAAATAGAAGTATAGGCTAGAAATAGTTTAGTATGCTTGGATCAAGTTATCTTTCTGTTATTTAATAGATATGAATGATTTAATTGTTAATAGATCAACACCTCAGTTAAAATAATGTTGAGAGAAAGAAATTCAATAAGAAAATCTTCAGGGTTTGTACAAATATGCATAATATTATCTATACTTGGCTCTGTGGGATTGATTATATTCTTTAGAGAAACAGAACAATGGTGTATCTATTTTAAATCACCTGGACTTAAATAAATGTGATAGATTATGTGAGTAATCCTAGTTTAAGAGGTTATGCAAGAGAGGTCATGAAATGTAGGATTTTCTTTTTTAATATAGTAAAAGTAGACGAGATAGCGCTCAAGATAGGCTGATATGGTGAATGAATTTATATTGGTATGAACTGAGATGACAGATAAATGTATTGCTGATATGCTATCATGTAAGGGGAAAGCAGAGAAATTTGGTGATATTAGGGGAGGGTGAGATGGCAGAGCCTCATGTTATCAGTTCAATATAAAACTGGATGGCAACTGTAAACAAAGATACCTCATCCGGATAGATATGATGCATTTTGTTTTATGGTTTAAAGCAAACCCAATAAACAATTTTCAGATTACTATGGCAGAAAACATACAATCAAATAATTGTATAACATACTGCATTAATTTGCAGACATGCCAAATTAAACTTACAACTTCATCTTACCTTCAGTAAGATTATGATATTTGCTGGCTCCTCTGTAATTAGGCCAGGGTAGAAAATCCAAAACACCAAATCAAGATGAAAATCGTGAATTTGCAAAATGCTGTTCAATGGGGAATTCCAACCCAATTTTGAACCTTTGTTAATGAAGAAAATGTGGTAAATGTGCAAGTCACAATGAGTTGAAATAAAAAGGTTATTTGAAAGCTACTACAACCCTTGTTCTTTATGGTTGATGCCATGAATTTGGAAGGTGCAGTAATAAGGTATCTCAGTGATTTTGCTGCTCTTGTCTACTCACCTCCTAACTGCCCCAAATCCTGTTTACCATCTGCAAGATTCATATCAGGTATTTCCAAAACCGAAGAATTCCAGTCTTCCAAACATTTTTCTGGCTCAGTCAAGAATGTGATCAATGACCCTCCCTTTCCTAGAGGCAGGAAATATGTTCCCGATGTTTGGGGAGTCCAGAACCAGGGGCCACAGTTTAAGAATAAGGGGTAGGCCATTTAGAACGGAGATGAGCAAAAACATTTTCACCCAGAGAGTTGTTAATCTGTGAAATTCTCTGCCTCAGATGGCAGAGGAGGCCAATTCTCTGGATGCTTTCAAGAGAGAGTTAGATAAAGCTCTTAAAGATAGCAGAGTCAAGGGTTATGGGGAGAAGGCAGGAATGGGGTACTGATTGTGAATGATCAGCCATGAATAGCAGTGTGGGATCAAATGGCCGAAAGGCCTACTCCTGCACCTATTGTCTATTGTCTATTGTTTATAGACTTTCCAGCTGGTAAAGGTCATGCTTTCAAAGGTATCTTGGTGAGTTACTGCAATTCCTCCTAAAAATGGTACAGATTGATGTTACTATGCATCAGTGGTGGAATTGAGTAAATATGAATGGGGATAACAGGATACAATGCATCCAACAGATATGAGTCACTTCTACCACAAGGCATTGATAATGAAGAGGATTGAAGCTGAACTACCGCACGAGAAACTAATCAAGTCATCTCCTTTGCCCTGGTAGCCCTTGAGTACTACACAGCAATAACAGTCAAGACATGCATGAGTGTACTCGCTTAATTCTGACCTGCCTGGTAGGCAGCAGCAGAATAGACACCATTTCACTTGCACTAATAATTAGGACAGTTTTCCTCTGAGTGACTCATTTGAGTTCAAGGGCATATGGTGACACCAGAGTTTTGGTGATGGAATATTTAGATGTTAATGGAGAAAGAGACATTTTTATTTGGTGCAGTAGTTAATTTCTATATCGGGAGAATGATCCTGGGAATGAGTGGGTTAAAGTATGAGGAGTGTTTGATGGCTCTTGGCCTGTATTGGTATTTATATGGATGAAGATGGTTCTCATTGAAACCTACCGAACGATGAAAAGACCAGATAGAGTGGTTGTAGAGATGAAGTTTCAGTAGTGGGAGAAACTAGAAACAGGGCACAAGCTCAGAAGGAAAGAACTTACCTTTTGAATGGATAAAGAGGAATTTCTTTAGCCAGGTGAATCTGTGGAAGTCATTTCCACAGATGGCTGTGCAGGTCAAGTCATTAGGTATTTTAAAGCAGAGATTGATCGATTCTTCATTAATAAGAGTGCGGAGAAGGCAGGGGAATGGTGTTGAGAGGGAAAAATCTATCATCCATGGTCGAATGACAATGTAGTCTCAATCGGTGGAATGGCCTAATTCTGCTCCTATGTCTTATGGACTGGAAATAATTAACCCAAGCTTGCAGTCTCCATGTTTTAAACATTGTCAAAAATTCTTGAGTTGCAGGATGAAACGAGTTCTTCCACTTATTAAATCACACAAAGGCCCCATAGCAGAAGCGTCGACGTCGCGGGGCTGAAAACTGGAAGCATCCCAAGCTAATTCTGCTATCACCATCATCTATTGCAACACGTGATGGCTCCCACTGATTGTCGCCGGAAGCTTGCGTCCTTTTTAGGACGGACGATGAGAGCGATGTCAACATTTGAAACATGGAAGATGGACACGAAAGGAGAAAATCTCACAGAAGAAGGCCATTCAGTTCATGGTGGCTTCCAGCAAAACAATATCCAGGAGATTATCATTGACTAGAAACTGAACTGGAGTTGCCATATGCACAATGTAGTTACAAGAGCTGGATACCAGCTAGAAATCTTGTGGCAAATAACCTCCTAACTTCCCCAAAGCCTGTTCACCATCGGCAAGATTCATGTCAGGATTTGCTGGAATATTTGAGTTTAAGTATAGTTTATTTTACCGAGGTACGGTGAAAAGCTTTTGTTGCGTGCTAACCAGTCAGCGGAAAGACAATGCATGATTATAATTAAGCCATCCACAGTGTACAGATACATGATAAAGTGACTAACAAGAATAACGTTTAGTGCAAGATAAAATCCAGTAAATTCCGATCAAAGATAATCCATGGGTTTCCAATGAAGTAGATAGTAGCTCGGGACAGCTCTCTAGTTGATACTAAGATGGTTCAGTTGCTTATACTTCTATACTTTCCAGGATGAATGATGAATGCAGCTTCACCAATACGTCATACTCAATTTTGTTCTATTCAGCAACAAAAAGGGGGCAATTTAAACAAAGTCTAATAAGATGCTGCCATATCTTTGAGACTGGTTTCCCTGGAGAAGTATGTGAGATTGAGGAACATACTTAAGAAGAAATTCACTGGGACAAAAAAGGGGGACAAGATAACTTTTGCAGATGAGATGAAGGAGGATTATCAATGCGTGGATGCACAGGAGATGGGCAAGGTCCTCAATGAATATTTATCATCTGCATTCACAGCAGACAAAGTATGAGGATAAAGGAACTTGAGAATGTCACTGTCTTTAAGACAATCCATATTGCAGTCGAGGAGGTGTTAAATGTTTCTAAGACATGTTAGGGTGGAAACATTTCCCAGGCTTAACCATATCCAAACACACTGTGTGAAGTCAGAGAAATAAAATGCAAGAGGCCTGGATGAGATATATGAATCATTAATAGCCATGGGAGGGATGCAGGAAGACTCGAAAATGACTTCGAAAATAGATCAAGAATTTGGGTTTGGATGGTTATTACCAGACACAGCCCTATTTGAGTCCAGCATTTTTCATTTTATTTCAAATTGATTTATCTAAATATGCCAGGGCTGTTTTCCCTGCAGCAGAGCAGGCTGTGGGATGACCTTATAGATATATAGAGGGGTGGGTACATGAACTGAGCTGGCAGTGGAAATGGTAGAGATGGATAAAATGGTAAAATTTAAAATACATTTAGACAAGTACATGAAGAGGAAAGGTTTAGTGGCATGTGGGACAAAGATAGGAAAATGGGACGAGCTCAATTATAAAATCTGTTCAGTATGCAGGAGTTGGACTGGGCGACCCGTTTCCACGCTCTATGACTATGATTCTAATTGAATTCCTAACAAATGTATTGCTGCTTTTGCCACTGGTGCAACTTCTAAGTGCAGCTATTTCACTATGTTAGGTTTTCAAATCTATGCTATCTGTTTCACGTACTCCAAATCTTCCAGATTAATCACAGGCATGGTAAAATGCACTGATTGGGCCTCTAGCTGTTGACTCATCTTCGCAATTAACCATCAAAGATCTTTTTCATTACTGACTCAGTGATATTAATCTTGCTTCTGAGATTTGGCTATGGTTTAAGTACTCATTACAGAGACATGAGCACATTACATACTCTGACACTTGAGTGCAGCATTATAGAAGCACTGCACTCTTTCCATATATTGAACTAGGGCTCTGTAAACATTCCAGTTTAATGTTAGAAATCCACTTACATTGTTAAAATTTCTCCTGATACCTATTCCAATACTCATCCCTCAACTAATATCAGTAGTAGGTTATGTGAACAATTTCTTCATTATTATTTGTGGGACTTTGTGGTTTAACTGGCTGACACATATTCCAACATTACAATAGTGACTACAGTTTAAAAAAATACTTGCAAGGCTGGAAAGTGCTTTGCTTCAACCAGAGTAAAAAAACACCATATATATGGGAATTCTGTCTTTTCTCACGTTGTATTAGTGTTGCAACACCTGTTTTTTTCAGTTTAATCGTCCGAATTACCCTTTTCCCAATTTCCCAATGATTACTAGATTGTGGGCAGCACGGTAGCGCAACTGCCTTTAGGGCCTGTCCCACTTAGGCAAATTTTTAGGCGACTGCCGGCAACTGTCATAGTCGTTGCAGGTCGCCGAAAAAACGGCGACTGAACTCCCCTACGACAGTGTCTACGATAAGCTACAACAACCGGCGACCCATTAGGACATCCACCTACGACCACACCTACAACAACCCACGACCACACAGGCGACAACCTACGACAACCGCTCAACCTAGGTTCACCCTAGACAAGCTATGACCCTGTCGGCGACAACTGAAGACAACTGAAGACAATTCAGTCGGCGGTACCTGTCGCTGGTTGACGTAGGTAGTTGCCAATGGAATTCACCAAAGTCAGCACCAGCGACAACCTACGTTACCTGGCGACAACCTACGACAGCACATACGTCAGGAGAATACAAGCTACAACAAGTCCACGGTGGCCGACTGTTGCCGAAATGTTTTGAAGACTACTCACGATCATATAGGCGACACCCTGGAGACCGTGTGGCGACTGCCTAGTCGCCAGCAGTCGCCTAAAAAATTGCCTAAGTGGGACAGGCCCTTTACAGCGCTTGTAGCTCCGGAGACCCGGGTTCGATCATGACTACAGGTGCTATCTGTACGGAGTTTGTACGTTCTCCCCGTGACCTGCGTGGGTTTTCTCCGAGATCTACAGTTTCCTCCCACAATCCAAAGACATACAGGTTTGTAGGTTAATTGGCTTGGTATAAATGTAAATTGTCCCTAGTGTATGTAGGATAGTGTTGGTGTGTAGGAATCAGTGGTCGGTGCGGACTCGGTGGGCCTGTTTCTGTGCTGTATCTCTAAACTAAACTAAAATGAGAGAGGTTAAAAAGGAAGGGTAATTTGCCTTTAGTCTCTGGATCGAAATATATCTTCAGCAGCCAATTGTCGAATATCTATTCTCAATATTTGTTTCTTCCGATTTCATTGGGTTGACCAACAGTTAACTCCTTAATTAAAAAAACTCAAATATGCAGCAAAACACATAATATTTTATGAGATGCTGGACCATTGTTTATGTTGCAGTTGATTTTTTTTGTTTGTTAGTCTTAATTTATGATTTGTTCAAGCATGCAATTTCCTCATGTTAGGAAAGTCTTTTTGTTCTATGGCACACAAAAGTTTTTCATTTAATGTCCCATTTATCTACTTCACTCATTTATATTTGTAAATAGTTTTGTCAAATTATTCATCATGTATACAAACGACATTTGTAATGTGTCCAACACCTTGAGGCTGGTCTTGTTTACAGACGACACAATAATTTTTGTTCTGGGGAGAATTTAAAACAACTACTGGACAAAATAACAAAAGAAATGGGCAAACTGAAAACATGGTTTGACAGGAACAAATTATCATTTAACTTGAGCAAAACCAAAATAATGTTATTTGGTAATTCCAGAACAAATACACTAGCAAATATAAAGATAAATGGGGTTGAAATTGAACAAGTTCATGAAAATAAATTTCTTGGGGTTATAATGGATGATAGAATCAGCTGGAAATCACACATTAAACATGTGCAATCCAAACTGTCAAAAAGCATTTCGGTATAACCATATAACCATATAACCATAACAGCACGGAAACAGGCCATCTCGGCCCTTCAAGTCCGTGCCGAACATTTTTTTTTTTTTTTTTTTTTTTTTTTTTTTTTTAATATAATTTTTTATTTTTTATTTATTTTTTTAATTAAAAATAAATACTTCCCCCCTAGTCCCATCTACCTGCACTCAGACCATAACCCTCCATTCCTTTCCCGTCCATATACCCATCCAATCTATCCTTTAAAAATATTACACAAAGTTAAGCAGGTTCTGGATCACAAATCACTCCGCATTCTCTACTGTTCACTAATCTTACCCTATTTAAATTACTGTGCGGAAGTCTGGGGCAATAACTATAAAAGTTTGCTACATTCATTAACTATTCTGCAAAAAAGAGCAATACATATTATTCACAAGGTCAGGTATTTGGGTCACACTAATCCATTATTCTTACAGTCAAAATTATTAAAATTAGAAGATTTGGTTGCATTTAAAACAGCACAGATAATGTTTAGGGCCAAAAATAAAAACTTACCTGGAAATATACAAAAATTATTTAATGTGCGAGTGGGGGGTTATAATTTAAGAAGAATATTTAATTTTAAGGTACAAAGAGTCCGCACGACCAGAAAAACTTTTGGTATTTCGGTCTGTGGAGTAGGATTGTGGAACAGTTTGAATGTGGAATTAAAGCAATGTCCAAACATGAACCAGTTCAAAATGACATACAAAAAACTTTTTTTCACAAGGTACAGGGATGAAGGGGATGGTTGACAAACAGGGGTTAATGTTTATTTGTTATTTTATCTATTATTTATTTGTGTTTTTTGGTTACTTCATACATATTACTTGTATGTGTATATCAGTTGTATGCATATATATGTCTGTATGTATCTCTAAAAATTGTCTGGGGTATTATTATTATTAATTAATTAATTATTAAATATGGAAGAAGGGTTTAGAGAGAAGGGGTGACATTAAATAAGTTATTCTTCTTCTCACTCCTTTTCGAGCTTGTAAAGAAAAAGTGTTGGACATTTAAATTTTGCATTATGCTTTTCATTGCTTTGCAAATATTGCCTGGAATGTCCAATGTTTGACTATTTCGATTTTGTTGCTGTTATTTATTCCTATTTGTGTCTTTACTTGTTCGGAACAAATAAATAAATAAATAAATAAAGATAAAGTTATTCATTTTCCATGCAGTGAAGTTTTATTTTCTTGTTTTCTTCAAATTCAAAAGTCACAAAATGGTCTCCTTGCATTCTGTGTGGTGGCACAGATAAAGGTATGAACAACAGCCATGAGGTTTTGTTCTGTGATGGTATTCTCATCCCCAAGTCCAAGGTTACTGATAAAAGTTCCACATATTCTCAGTACAATACAATACTGAGAGTGTGCTGTGTAGTCTTTGGATGGGTTCTTAACGCAGGTGCACAGAAAATGTCTGAAGCCACTATTTAATGAAAAGTAGATTTCGCCTAACAGTGGACCGAATGCGAGGGAGAAAATACCTACCTTCTGCTCATGTCTCTGCCTTCCGATGATTAGTGGGTCTTCAACTCCTGCCTGCACATGCTGCAACACAGGATTCAGAAACTCAATTTCTGGGGTCAGGCACCAGTCTATCAGATATCTCAGATATTATTGACATTTTGAGTCAAAACCCTGCATTAGGACTAAGAGAGGTGATACAGCCAGTACAATGAGGAGAGGGGGAAAGGTCAGACAGGGGTCAGAGAATGATAGTTGGACCGTGGCGGCCCCACAGAGGCTGAGCACATGGATGGGATATGCAAAGGAAGGGGGAGGTTGAAACTGGAAGACAGAAGCAAGTGGATGATAGACGGAGGAAGGCAAAAGTAGAGGCAGATGGAGTCAGGTGGGAGAAAGGGAAGATGACAGGTGCTTGGAGGTTAAAAGTAGGAACATAAAGGCTACCTATGCAGGAATCTGATTAATAAGGAAGATGATAATGAGAACCACTATGAGAGAGATGAAGGGAGTGGGAAGGAGAGAACTGGGAAGGGGGTGGGATGGAGAGAAAGGGAAAGCAAGGATTATTTGAAGTCACAGAAGTCAATATTCATACCACTGGGGTGTAAGCTGCCAGAAACATTGGTGAGAGATGGAAGTCAGTGGGTGAAATGAGTAGAAAGATGGAACTAAAGGTAGTGGACAAAAAGGGGTATTGGGGGGTGGAGGGGATGTGTGGAAAGGGGTGATAAATGGATGAAACAATTTTTTCACTCAACCTCCTGATTCCTCCAGACATTTGTTTATTGCTCCATATTCCAACATCTGCAGCCTCTGCGTCTGTATGTTTAAACAATTGTCTTGTGATATGGCAAAAACGGTTGCAGTTATATGAATATTTATTGTCACATGGTTAAATAAATTGTGCATCATATTGAGAATGAGAAATTTAGGAAATTCCAGCACCTGATCAGATTTTTGGATTGCTTGTGTCAATGATATTAACACAGCATCAGAAAAAAGCTGGTCGAGCTGAAACATTTATAGAAGTGAGCACACCCAACATTTTCTATTTTCATTCCAGATTTCTAACATCCATGGTAGGTGGCCTTTGGATGATGTTGGCATGGGAGTTCAAAGCTCAATATTATGGTGACAAGGAGTGATTGCAAGCAGTGGAAACAATCTTTAGAGTTGCAGCTTGATATAAGTTTTGATTGGTGACTGCAGGTCAGCAAGCTCAGTGTGATTATAGAGCAGCTTGATAAAGCCCTGCTTTGACTTGAGGCATCGACATGTTCACATGCACTTTCTTGCTCCCTCTTTCATTAGCAATGTAACTATTAATGGTAGGCGTCATGTGTATTGATACCAGGTTCAATTATGTGAAACCTCTTTAACAAGTAACATGCCTGCCACTAAAGGAAAATGTTTATGGGACTAAAACAGGAGTATTTATTTGATTCAGCTTGTGATAAGCTAAGCATACAGCATGCAAGCAGTTCCGACTGAGTTAATTACATGTATTATTACTGAGATTGCTTCCAGCATAGCATAGTACCTGTGTAGAATCTGATGCATGTTTTCTATCAATAAACTGCCCAGCACAGAAAGTGAACTTGTTAATAATAAGAAAATTGGGTCATGCTCTCAAAATGTTCCACATGGTATCACAAGGGATTATTGGTAGCAAATTATGTCAAAACTCGTATTAGTATGAATGTCAGGAAAATAAAAGGCAATGAAACAGGGATTTGAGGTTTTGTTGAGATTTAATTCATATATAGGCAGTATAACAACTGCAATGAACTGAATCTGGCAAGACAGGGTCTGTTTGCAGCTGAAAATAGAACAATGAGAAACTGCAAGGAAAATAAAAACTTGTTCAATGCAAATTGCATTTCAGTGTGCATAAAAAAGAAATTATTTTCACATGGAAGAAATGTAAATTTTCACAAGTTGTGAGAAAAATTGTGTCACCCGCCATTAGCTTTCACACCAAAGTGATCCGATCATTGACCTCAATATGAAATTAATGGAATTATCGCATCAATCCTGTAAATGTGCATGAAGCTGGCCTACCCGCTCAGAGCTATTAATTCAGGTCGTAAGGATGTTGTTAATAGCATGATTCATTTTGCTGAAAGTCACAACCTGGAGGCCCAGCAAGGGGACAACTTAACCCAGAGAATTACAATCATGTAAAGGGCATACTGGTTCGAGAATATTTCTTACAAAATAACTTATAAAAGTCTATTTTCATTTATATTTTTCTTCTCACTTTCATACTTCTCCCTCAATTCTTGTTTTGTATCTGATTTGATTTTGCTTTACTCATGGAGTCAGAGAGTCATAAAGTCCTTGAGCTAAACAGCGCAGAAGCAGACCCTTCGACCCAACTCCCTGAGGCCAACCAATTCACTTAACTAATCTAATCCCACTTGCCCGTGCCTGGGCCATATCTCTCTGAACCCTTCCTATCCATCTACCTGTCCAAGTGCCTTTTAAATGCCGGAATTGTGCCTGCCTTAACCAGTTCCTCTGGCAGCTCATTCCATATGCACACCACCCTCTCAAATGTTGCCCCTTAGGAGCTTTTTTAATTTGTCCCATCTCGCCACAAACTTATGCTCATGAATTTTTAACTCCTCTATCCTTGGGGGAAAAAAAACGTATTCACCTAACATATGTCCCTCATTATTTTGTGTGCCTCTATAACGTCAACTTGGCAAAGGTCACCTGAGCATTTCCAGCCTCCCTTCATAGCTCAAACCCTCCGGACCCAGTAACATCGTCGTAAATATTTTTGCATGTTTCCAGTTTGATTACATCAATTCCAAAAACAGGATGACAAGAACTGTATACAAACTATACACAACCTTACAAAAGTCTTAAATCTGTAACATGATATCCCAACTCTTGTACTCAATGCCTTGGCAAGCATGCCACATGTCTTGTTCATTATTCTGTCTACCCGTGTCATCAATTTTATGGAACTATGTATCAGCAACCGTAGGTCTGCAACACTCCCCAGGGCCCTACCATTTATTGTGTAAGTCGTGCCCTAGTTTAACCTAACAAAATACACCAATTCACATTTATCTTAATTAAATTGCATCTGCTATGCTTCAGCCTGTTGGCCCAGTTGATCAAGATCCCATTGTGATGTTATTAATCTTCTTCACTATCCACTATACCACCAATTTTAACGTCATTTGTAAACTTACTAACCATGTTATTGATATTCACATCCAAGTTATTAATATAAATAATGAACTAATGTGGACCAGGCAACAATTCCTGCGGTACACCAATTGTTACAGCTCCCCAGTATGAGAAAACAGCTCTCTGCCGCCTCCTATCTGCTACCTTCAAGCCAATTTTGCATCCAATCAGCTAGCTCATGCTCGATCCCATCTGATAGAACCTTCCAGAGCAGTGTACAAGGCAGTACCTTATCCTTTTCAAAGGTTGTTAATGTCCATGCAGACAACTGCACTGCCCCCATTAATCATCTTGGACAACCTCTTCAAAAAAATTAAATCAAATTGGTGAGACGCAATTTACCATGCACATAACTATGTTGGCTATCCCTAATCATTTCTTGCCTTTCCAAATGTATGTGGACCCTATCTCTCAGAAGCCTCTCCAATAATTTACTCACTACTGATGAAAGGCTCACTGGTCTGCAGTTTGCAAGCTTTTCCTTGCAGCCCTTCTTAAATAGAGGCACAACAATAGGCACCATTCAATCTTCCGCTACCTCACCTCACCTCACCTGGAGCTATTGATTTATTCCCCAGCTTTTCACAATCTCCTAGGATATATTTGATAATGTTCCACATTACTCCTTAGGGGATTCACTTAGGATAACACTCCCCAGACTTCAATCATTCACAATGAAATTCCTACCCTGGTTTGACCTATGTTCCAGAAGAGATCCCAATGGATCAAAAACTTGAACCCCTGCCTCCTGCACCAGACCCTCGGCCATGCACTCATCACCCACATTGTGGATTCAAGACAAAAGTTATCAGAAATATGAACAAAATGAAGAGAACTTTCACAGCTGGTAAAGAAAACAAGATGGCATGAAAGTTGGTAAGTCTCTGAACATTTTCACATCACAATCAAATATGCCTCATTAGATTTCAAACAATTCTGTAACCTCCTTCGTATCTTTGGGAATGCTGTACAGATAGCAAACTGCAGTTAAGCTCCTTGATCATGAAAATAAATTGTTTTCAATGGAATGTTTGTTATCTATAGGATACAGGTCCAAGAATTGGGCTGCATTGTGGTGCAGCGGTAGAGTTGCTGCCTTACAACATTGGAGACCCATGTTCAATCCTGACTACGGGTGCTGTCTGTACGGAGTTTGTACATCCTTCCTGTGACTACACGGGTCATAAGGTAATGAGGAATAATAGTAGAATTAGGCTATTCGGCTCAAGTCTACTCCACCATTCAATCATGGCTGATCTATCTCTCCCTCCTAACCCCATTCTCCTGCCTACTCCCCATAATCTCTGACACCTGTACAAATCATGAATCTATCTGTGCCTCCAGGAGCACAGGTTTTCTCCCATGCTCCAAAGATGTACAGGTTTGTTGGATAATTGGCTTCGGTAAAAATTGTAAAATTGTCCTTAGTGTGTAGGGTAGTGCTTGTGTATGGGGATGATCGCTAGTTGGCGTGGACTCGGTGGACCGAATGCCCTGTTTCCACAATGTATCTCTAAAGTCTAAAGTCTAAATAATAGTTAGATCAGAAACTTTGGAAAAGTTATCAGATGTTAAAACTTGTCTTCCCATGCATATGTTTAAACAATGGCATGAATAAGTTATTGTTATGTTCTTGTTTTGCGTTCTTGAAGATGTAATGAGCCAGAACACTTTGGTATTGTTTTTATACAGGTGTAGCTTATGTGCATGTGGATGCAGGGATCACATTAGCTCCACAACTCTGTGGCAGACCCATTTATTTCACTGGGTGTTTTCAATATGTTTAGGCGGCAGGACATATTAAATAATACCTCCGACTGGTAATGAACACACAATGCTTGCCACAATTGTTTGAGTCCTCTTTGAAATTCATAGAAAAGCAAAATTACTTCTGTTTGCCTTGAAATGTGTTCTTGTATTTACCATCAATCAACATTGTGCTGGTAAATAGAAGTGTACTCAAATGTTCTTGTATGTGGGATGTTATTGCAACAAAAATAAATGTGCTGTGTCCTTTAATATCATTTAATAAAAATCAACATATCTGTGTTGATTTCACTGCAACACTTGTTCCTGCTCTTATATTAACAGCGGGAACAATTAATATAATTATTAATTTAAGGCCTTAGAACTGAGCATTAAAACGCTTGGTGTGTCACTTTAAAATTGCGATTCAGTGTAAAATATCTGATAGGGAATGGGTAGCCCAGTTTACATCCCTCCTCCCTTCCCCCTCACTTCTAAAATATAAAAGCAATATGTAGCCTGTGTTGATGCCATGGGATTGTTTGTGGGCACTATTTAAGGGAGATATGAAAGGCCATGGAAGGCTCCTGAAGAACTCATCATATTTACCTATTAAAGGCTGCTGAGCTCTGGGAAAGCTGAGTATGTGCCACAGCTAAAGTCTATAAAACATGACCCGTGCTAATGATCTTTAAAGCAATTCATAACAGGCTCACAGCATGACTTCAGACCATTTTAGTTTTCATTAAACAGCAAGGGCAAAACAAATGTAGAAATTTCTGCAGCATTCTGCTGCTCTCAGCTGCCCTTTCTACTTCATTTATCCTTCCCAAAGGAAAATAGTCTGCTTTTCCATTTGAAGCAGAGAATTTGAAGGAATGGTAAAACCATTGGTGATATGATTTTTAAATCACACTTTTCATCGTTAAAGAACATTTCACAGCGAAAGTTAAAACTGAGATATTATTGGTGTCAATGGCATCAACCCGTAATAGCAATCAGCCAGCCGACCAGATATTGTTCAATGTTTTTTTTACTTAGCTGCCTTACTGGGGCACATTGAGGAGAGCTGCTGCCTCATAGCTCCAGCGAGCTGTGATCAATCCTAACCATTGCTGCTGTGCAATTGGAGTTTGCATGTTCTCCCCGTGAATACATGGTACTTTGATTTTCTCCCAATTGTGAAAGATGTGCAGCTTGCTAGAATAATTGGCTGCTGCAAATTGCCCCCCCAAAAGTAGGTGAGTGGTAGAATGCAGGGTTTGGAGGGATGGAGTTGATTTGATTTTGGGAGAGCATAAAATAGATTAGTGTAGCATTAATGCAAATGTGACCAACGTGGACTTAATGGTTCAAAGGGCTTGTTTCCAAGCTGTATTTATCAATATCTCTAACATCAGATATGTTACATAAGTGCAAACAAATTAATGCAAGTGATGATTTACTGCTGCCACACTCGGGCCAAATGTGGCAAAGAACCCCAGCAGGAGTGAAGAATCAAAGGAGGCTCACAAGTTACTGGGAGAAACTCTGCAGCCAATTACCACTGAAGTTTGTGGCAAGCCTTTAACACCACTACAGCCAAAGCTGACGGACGGATTTCCTCCCTTAAAGTTTCTGCCTCTCCATCCTTCCCATAAAGCAATCTGATCACTGGAAACAACTATCAGTTCACTAAATACATCACTTCCATCCTACAATGGTCTTAGAAAAAGACCATGGAACAGGTGATCTGGGAATTCATTGGGGGAATGTGAATTTGATTTGGGGGTGGTGTTTCATGTAGCCTCCTATGTATTATATGTATTTCCCCACTAAAATGTTTAGATATTCCCATCTTATATGCTGGAGAACTATCAGGAGTGAAACCAACTAAGAAGGCCCACTTTGCTGCTCTGCCAATGCTATGGAAGATTAATGAAGCCACATGTTGTGGGAGATGCTGGTCAAACTACTTGAAACATGGATCAGAGACATATTGAGTCCTCTTTGAAATTCATAGAAAAGCAAATTTACATTGAACCAAAGTTATATTGAGGAAATTTAGCCCTGGTGACTTCAGAAACTTAAGACTTTAGTTTAGATATACAAAATAGAAACAGGCCCTTCGACCCATTGAGTCTACGCTGACTATCACTTACAGTGCATTCAGAAAGTATTCGGACCCCTTCACTTTTTCCCCATTTTGTTACGTTACAGCCTTGTTTTAAAATGGATTAAATTCTTTTCTTTTTTTATCATCAATCTACACACGATGAAGAAGCGAAAACAGGTATTTAGAATTTTTTGCAAAGTAATTAAAAGGAAATAACTGAACTATCACATTTACATAAGACCCTTTGCTATGACACTCAAAATTGAGCTTATGTTCATCCTGTTTCCATCGATTATCCTTGAGATGTTTCTACAACTTGATTGGAATCCACCAGAGGCAAATTAAATTTATTGGACATGATTTGGAAAGGCACACACCTGCCGATATAAGGTCCCACATTTGTCAGTGCATTTCAGAGCAAAAACCAAGCCATGAAGACGAAGGAATTGTCCGTAGACCTCTGAGACAGGGTTGTGTCGAGACACAGATCTGGGGAAGGGTATAAAATAATTTCTGCACAATTGCGGGTCCCGAAGAGCACAGTGGCCTCCGCCATTCATAAATTGAAGAACTTTGGCACCACCAGGACTCTTCATAGAGCTGGCCACCCGGCCAAACTGAGCAATCGGGGGAGAAGGGCCTTTGTCAGGGAGGTGACCATGAACCCGATGGTCACTCTGACACAGCTCTAGACAAGTCAAGTCAAGAGAGTTTATTGTCATGTGTCCCAGATAGGACAATGAAATTCTTGCTTGCTGCAGCACAACAGAATATTGTAGGCATAAATACAGAACAGATCAGTGTGTCCATATACCATAGACCTTATATATACACATAAATAAACAGATAAAGTGCAATAGACTTATAGTTCAGAGTTTAATTGAATTTGTGTTTAATTGTCTGATGGCTGTGGGGAAGCGGCTGTTCCTGAACCTGGATTTTGCAGATTTCAAGCTCCTGTACCTTCTACCTGATGGCAGCAGAGAGATGAGTGTGTGGCCAGGATGGTGTGCGTCCTTGATGATGTTGGCAACCTTTTTGAGGCAGTGACTGCGATAGATCCCCTTGATGGTAGGGAGGTCAGAGCTGATGATGGCCTGGGCAGTGTTTACAACTTTTTGCAGCCTTTATAAGGCCTTTTGTAGCTCCAGAGTTCCTCTGTGGAGATGCGAGAACCTTCCACAATGACAACTATATCTGCAGCACTCCACCAATCAGGCCTTTATGGTAGAGTGGCCAGACGGAAGCCACTCCTCAGTAAAAGGCACATTACAGCCCACTTGGAGTTTGCCAAAAGGCATGACAAACAAGATTCTCTGGTCAGATGAAACCAAGATTGAACTCTTTGGCCTGAATGCCAAGCGTCATGTCTGGAGGAAACCAGGCACCGCTCATCACCTGGCCAATACCATACCTACGGTGATGCATGGTGGTGGCAGCATCATGCTGTGGGGATGTTTTTCAGCAGCAGGAATTGGATACTAGACAGGATCGAAGGAAAGATGAACGGAGCAAAGTACAGAGAGATCCTTGATGAAAATCTGCTCCAGGGCATTCTGGACCTCAGACTGGGGTGGAGGTTCGCATTCCAACAGGACAACGACCCTAAGCATACAGCCAAGACAACATAGGAGTGGCTTCATGACAAGTCTGTGAATGTCCTTGAGTGGCCCAGCCAGAGCCCGAACTTGAACCCGATCGAATATCTCTGGAAGGACCTGAAAATAGCTGTGCATCGGTACTCCCCATCCAACCTGACACAGCTTGAGAGGATCTGCAGAGAAGAATGGGAGAAATTACCCAAATACAGATGTGCCAAGCTTGTAGCATCATACCCAAGAAGACTTGAGGCTGTAATCACTGCCAAAGGTGCCTCAACAAAGTACTGAGTAAAGGATCTGAATACTTATGTAAATGTGATATTTCAGTTATTTCTTTTAAATACTTGGACATTTTTCTAAACACCTGTTTTTGCTTTTTTATTATGGGGTATTGTGTGTAGATTGATGATTAAAAAAAAAAAATTAATCCATTTTAGAATAAGGTTGTAACGTAACAAAATGTGGAAAAAGTGCAGGGGTCTGAATACTTTCTGAATGTACTGTACCTATTTGGACTAATTCTATGTCATCGCACTTTCTCAACCATTCCCTACACACTAGGGGCAATTTACAGTGGCCAATTAACTTACGTACTCACACATCTTTGGGATGTTGGAGGAAACCTGAGTACCGGGAGGAGAATGTGCAAACTGCACACAGATGGCACTCATGGTCAGGATTGAACTCGGGTTGCCGGAGCTGTGAAGCAGCAGCTCTATCAGCTGCAGCTTCACATGGCACTCAACCATTAATTTCTATTCAGTTTCCTGCCAGTTCCTCTCTCTTACATTAAATTTTGTATCTATTTCTTCTTGAAGCTGCTAATTTCTTTGATCTTTTTTTGAGCCTTTTCACAGCCAAGGTGAGGTGATGTCTGTTAATCAATCAGTATCTATCACTTAAAAAAAAAACATGATATTCAATTGCTGATTAGCTACAGCAGTGTTTAAAATGCTTTTTGCGCATGGACTCTGAAACCTTACAACAGGGTACTTTCAGTAGACACGCTGAGCTGTTAAAAAATGCTACTGCTCCTATGGGCAATTTTGTTTTGATTCTGTGGAAGGCTCTCTGGCGTGCTAACAAACAGCAGGTTCTGCACTACTGGTCACTAAAATCCCTCCATGTTATTACAACCAAAACAGTTTGATCAGAATAGCCTCTAGACTTGAAGCAGAACATTCAAGTCTTAATCGTCAAACTAATGTACACAGACAGTACTTACGTATGTGGATATTCAACCACTGAGATCCAGGTTATGATTGATTCATTCATTGAAACATACAATGGGCCATGCTCTACACATCCACAAAACTAAAGTCCTGTACTTATCTGTCTCCACTGAACCATGAGATCCACCAATGTTAAAGGTTGTTTAATGAGAAGCTGAAAAATATATATAATTTCCCATTAATTGGGAGCTATTTCTCAATGAGAGCAGACGTTGATGATACATGCCTTCACCTTCTGTGAGTCAGCATAGCATATGGGCATCTGAAAAAATGTGTTTTAAAACAAGACTTTAAACCAAATGCTAAACTCAGGGTTTAAAATGCAGCAGTGTCCCTACCTCCATGTCTGTTTCTGAGATATAGACTACCTACAGTAGGTTCCCTCACTGGGAGCAAGCAGATGCAGCCCACTTAGTTTTATTGCCAAGGTAGGATGAAGGTTGTGGATTTCTGATTAAGAAACAGATGGTTGTAGGAAAGTATCTTTTTTTGAGCCTAGTGTTGTGGCACTTCAGGCATATGTACTTCCTGCCTGATGGTAAAAGTGAGAAGAAGCATGGCCCAGATGGTGGGGATCCTAGATGTTAGAAGCCACCTTCCTGAGGCCAGGTCCCAAGTGGATGATTGCAATGGTTGGAAAGCTGGACTGAGTCCACTATTGCCCAAGATGGACTGGGCTGAGTGCGGACTCTTGCACTCCTGTGCAGTGGAATTGCCATATCAATCCAGGATGCAAGCACTCTGGATACTTTCTGCAGCACGTCAAAGTTTGTTCAGTTGAAAATCAAATTTCTTTAAAACTCTAAGAAAGTAATGGCACCGGTGGGCCCTCTTCGTGATTACACCTATGTGTTGACCGCAGGACAAGTCATCTGGGATGTTAACGCCCAGGAATATTAAACCACCAGTTCTCTTGACCATGGATCCATCAATTAAAAATTACACGTGGTTTCCCTACTTCCACTTTCTGAAGCCAACCTTTACTTCCTTGGTCTTGTTGTCGTTGAGCGGGAGATTGTTGTTACAGCACCACAGAACGAGGTGTTCTATGTCTCTCCTGTCCGCTGACTCATCTCTAACCGTGATTCAGCCAACAGTGAAGTTCTGTGATTCTGTGAGTTATTTTCTGCCTGGTGGTGAAAGCAATGACTTTAATGCTAAGGCCAATTAGAAGGGAAAAAATGGAGAAACACTTAAAACTGCGCACATCTTTTCCAGGTAGATAATTGCAGGTCTGCAAAGGTGATGTTTTAAAGCAATGCATTTCCTGCTGGGAGGAAGATCACATCAAAACTCTATTCACTTAAATTGCTGTCGCAAATTGATGGCAGGTCCATTGTGGATGAGACATAGTTATTTTGCGATATGAAACCCAGAAATTGAAACCAGATGCATCAGTTGGTGGTGTTCAAATTGCACATAAAGATAATTTAATATAATACCCATTTGCAGTGGATATCGCTCACAATGAGAAACTGAATCAAACATGTTTTTCTGGTGTCACCAGAGCACATGATTTTATCAACATGCACAGTCCACTTTTGTCTTAGCAACCTGCATTCTCCTAAAAATATAGGAATTAAAGGTGCCTGACTACATGGGATATGGGGAGAAGGCAGGCACGGGTTATTGATAGGGGACGATCAGCCATGATCACAATGAATGGCGGTGCTGGCTTGAAGGGCCGAATGGCCTCCTCCTGCACCTATTTTCTATGTTTCTTTTCTTTTTTTTTAATTTATATTTTTATTAGAAGCAGTGTACGAAAGTATAAACCACGGCATATGACATAATACATGTATTGTACAGCTTCCATTTTAATTTTAACAAAGAAGAAATAGAAAAAGAGAGAAATAGCAAGAAAGAAAGAAAGTGAAAAAGAAAGTGAATGTATAAGAATAGAACCCCTAAACTACCAAATGAGTGTAATCAAAGATTGAGTAAGTAAAAACTTTAAAAAAAATAAAAAAGACAACAACAAAAAAAGAAAAAAAAAAAAAGTGTTGATATACCTGCTTCATTTCTCACCACACCCATCACCCAGTCCGTAAATCTGTTTAATTCCAAAGTTGTGTTGCACCATACTATCCTTGTAATGAATCAATGAAAGGAGACCATATCTTTGAAAAATGCTCTGATTTTCCTGCTAAGACAAGTTTCATATCTTCAAGATGTAACGTCTCAGACATTTTTGTAATCCACATTTTAAGAGTTGGGGGAGATGTATTTTTCCAAAATTTTAATATATGTTTTTTCGCCATTATCAGGCCATAATTAAGGAAACGTCTTTGAAATATTGATAGCTCAGAGCAGGCTCCTGCTGTTCCGAAAATAATCAGTTCTATATGAGGGTCCACTTTTGTTTTTAATAATTTGGAGAAAATTTCAAAGATTTCTTTCCAAAACTTCTGGAGTTTTATGCAAGAGGCCAAGGAGTGTGTTATAGTTGCTTCTTGAGAGAGACATTTGTCGCAAATAGGAGATACATTTGAAAACATCTTATTCAGTTTAGTTTTTGAGTAGTAGAATTTGTGAAGTATTTTGAATTGATTTAAAATGTGTCTAACATTAATCGAACAATTATGTATATATAAGAGATATTTTTCCCATCTGTCTTTGGAGATTTTTAGGCCTAATTCCTCTTCCCATTCTCTTCTAATTATGTCTGACGATGGGATTGCTACATTTAGAAGGATATTGTACATGTATGATATTAGATTGTTTGTGTCAGAGTTTCTATTCATACCTTCGTCTAATATATCTGGCAGCAGAGTTTGATAATCGTGGGTATATGTTTTCAAATAGTCTCGAATTTGAAGATATCTAAAATATTGATTACCTTTCAGATTGTATTTCGACTGTAACTTCTGGAATGATAGGAGGTTTCCCATCTCGTACAAATCTCCAACCTTTTTAATTCCTAGTCTTTCCCAATAAATAAACATTTTATCTATAATGGCTTGAACGACGGGTTATTACAGGTAGCTTATTGGTGAAAGAAGAGATAGATTTCTTAGTTTAAAAGTAGATTTTACTTGTCTCCAAATTCGTAAAGTGCTGTGAATAATCGGATTTTTCTCATATATTGTGTTCTTCAACTTTATTGGGGAGAGAAGGATCGCACCTATATTAAAAGGCAAGCAATCCTCTCTCTCCATTACTAACCAGTCTACCTGTTGGCATGCGTTATCCAACCAGCAAATTACATTTTTAATATTTGCTGCCCAATAGTAGTATAAGAAATTGGGGAGCGCCAATCCGCCCATTTCTTTGGGTTTACATAGATGTCGTTTATGAATTCTATTTGATTTATAATCCCAAATAAAGTTTGTAATCCGGGAATCAAGATTAAAATAAAAACAGAGAGGGAATACGAAATCTAAAACCGGTGAACTTTCAAATACTTATATAAACAATACTAATATAGCAGATGTTTTGAGAATTGCTAATCCAACTGGCAGGGAATACTCGTTTTATTCAATGGTACATAAAACATACTCACGTATAGATTATTTCCTGGTGGATACAAAATTAATCCCTCATACTTTGAACCCAACACACCATACAAATTCGATTTCAGACCATTCACCACTAACTTTCTTTTTAAAACTGGAAGGAATGTCTAAGAATAAACCGTTTTGGAGATTTAATTCTCAAATCCTAAAAGATCCGCAAGCGAGCATATATTTAAAAGAACAAATGGACGCCTTTTTTGAAATAAATGACACTCCAGATATATCGCCTACTGTATTATGGGAATCTTTTAAAGCATTCATTAGAGGTATTATAATTTCATATCAAGCTATCCAAAATAAAAAGAATAAGAATGAACAAAGACTGTTAGAAGAACTTATTAGACAAATGGATATAGATAATTCTAAAGATCCATCAATAGATAAACATAATAAAATAATAATTTTGAAATTTAAATTAAATAAACTATTATCAGCCAAACTTATAAGACTTTTCCAAATTACAAAACAGGAGCACTTTGAATTTGGGGATAAACCGCATAAACTTTTCGTTCGCCAGCTAAAAAAACGAGAAAAAGAACAACGATCCCAAAGATTAAATCAGATAGAGGGGAATTATTAACCATACCGAAGGATATTAATAAAAGATTTGCGCAATTTTATGGGAATTTGTATACATCTAAAACGACAACTGACTCCAATAAAATTACAGAGTTCTTGGATAATTGTAATCTTCCAAAGTTAGAGTTGAAGGAACAAGAGGAATTGGGTGCACAAATCTCAATTAAGGAATTAGAAGATACAATAAACTCATTAAAGAATGGAAAAACACCAGGTCCTGATGGATTTACTAATGAATTTTATAAAAGCTTCCATGACAAAATTATACCACGATTACAAAAAATGTATCAATATGCTTTTAAAAAACAAATATTACCTGATACATTAGCTGAATCAACGATCACACCAATACTTAAAAAAGACAAAGATATAGAAGAACCGGGTTCTTATAGAGCTATAGCATTGTTAAATACAGATCAAAAAATATTAGTGAAAACATTAGCTAGAAGATTAAGTAAATATATTAGTAAACTAATAAACCCAGATCAGACGGGGTTTATCCCTAAGAGATATTCATCTAATAATATGAGACGTCTACTCAATATAATGCACACATAAATTTGAAGAACAAGAATTATCAATTATTTCGCTGGACGCTGAAAAAGCATTTGACCAAGTAGAATGGAATTATATGGATAAAGTATTACAAAAATTCCAACTGGGAGATAATTTTATTTTATGGATTAAACTATTATATAATAAACCTACAGCTAGAATATTAACTAATAACATATTATCCTCGAAATTTCAACTATCAAGGGGAAATAGACAAGGATGCTCATTATCACCACAGTTATTCGCTCTCATAATTGAACCATTAGCTGAAAAAATTAGAACACATCCAGATATCCATGGGTATAATACTAAATATTCAAATAATAAAATATCTTTATACGCGGATGATATATTATTGTACATTACAAAACCTCAAATTACTATACCAAATATATTAAATTTAATTGAGGACTTTGAATCTATTTCTGGATACAGAATAAATTGGAATAAAAGTGAAATTATGTCAATAAAACCGAAAGACTCAACACATCTTTTAAAATTCCCTTTTAAAATAGCTACAGAAAAATTTAAATACTTGGGTATTGAAATCACTAGAACATATCAAGGCATGTTTAAAGCAAATTTTGATCCTTTACTTAATAAATTAAATACACTAATTAAAATTTGGAAAACGCTCCCGATGTCTTTAATAGGCCGAATAAATGCAATAAAAATGATCTTCTTACCACAAATGTTATACCTATTTCAATCGATTCCTATATACCTACCAAAGAAGGTTTTTTTAAAACTGGATTCAGACATTACTAATTTTATATGGGACAATAAATCACATAGAATACAAAGAACACACTTGAACAAAGCTAAAGTATTAGGGGACTTAGCACTCCCTAACTTCATGTATTATTACTGGTCAGTAAATATTAAAAATATGATTCAACTGATGGACAACTCTGCCCAGCAAGTGGACTGGATTGTAATGGAGAGAGAGGACTGCTCCTCTGGAAACATTGGAGCGATCCTCCTCTCACCAATGAAACTGAATAACATAAATTATAACAAAAACCCAATTATACATAGTACAATCAGAACTTGGAAACAAATAAAACAAAATTTAAAATTAAGAAATCTATCGCTTTTATCTCCAATGGTTAATAACCCTTTGTTTAATCCCTCTATTACAGACAAATCTTTTATACAATGGGATAGACTAGGAATTAAAACGTTCGGTGACTTGTATGAAACTGGAAAATTACTATCATTCCAACAATTACAAATAAAATATAAACTGGGAAATAATCAATATTTTAAATATTTTCAAATATGTGACTATTTGAAAAAATATACACAAGATCATTATGATAGCCCAGCAGATGTATTGGATGAAGCAATGCAGATAAAAGCTGAATCAGCAAACTTAATATCATATTTGTATAATATTATCTTAAATGTAGAAATACCATCTACGGAAGGTATTAGAAGAGACTGGGAACAAGAATTAGCTATTAAAATAGGAAAGGTGGAATGAACATTTATTAAACGTGCATAAATGTTCGATTAATGTAAGACACACTTTAATACAATTTAAAATTTTACATAGATTATATTATTCCAAAACTAAAATTAATACAATTTTCCCAAATGTATCATCCATTTGTGATAAATGTCAATCTCAAGAAGCTACTATAGCGCACTCACTTGTTTTCTGTACAAAAACTCAAAAATTTTGGATTGAAATTTTTGAAATCTTTACAAAATTATTGAAAATAAAACTGATACCCAAAGCAGAATGGATTATCTTCGGAACAACGGAAGATAGTCCAGAACTAAATGTGTTTCAAAAGAAATTAATAGACTATGGGTTAATAACTGGAAAAACGCTCCAATACCAACTATAAACATGTAGATTTCAAATATGTTCGAAACGTTACACCTAGAAGAGATAAGACTCCTCCTGGCAGGTAAACCAGATCACTTCCACCTGACGTGGTCTGCATTTATAGAATTATTACAAGTATAGGGTGCAAAAGTACTTAAAAAAAAACTGAGGTCAGGTAAGGGGGGATGAAAGCTGGAGAGTTGGTATGTCCCATTTGCGTGATGCTTACAACAAAGTATTTGTTTTTCTCTTTTCCCTCTTTCTCTTTTTTCTTTTTTTTATGGTCTATTTCTTAATTTCTTTCTAATAGGGTCTTTGTTCTTTTTTGTTGTCACGTTTTTTACACTTTCACTTTTTTCCTTCACTTTCTCCTTTCTCTCAATCTCATCCTTTCCCTTTATTAGTGTAAAAAATGATGGAGTACATTAATTGTAATACGATATACGTGACGAGTACTAACGCAATTGGTTGTAATGTAATGTACTTCTAATAAATAAGTACTTTCACTTTTTTCCTTCACTTTCTCCTTTCTCTCAATCTCATCCTTTCCCTTTATTAGTGTAAAAAATGATGGAGTACATTAATTGTAATACGATATACGTGACGAGTACTAACGTAATTGGTTGTAATGTAATGTACTTCTAATAAATAAAAATTAAAACAAATTTAAAAAAAAAATTTAAAAAAAGATTTAAATAAAATAATTTAGGTAGATATATCAGTATTGATTGAAATAAATAGAGAATTTGTGGGAGGAAAATCATTTTAATGGAATTTATTCTGCCTATTAGGGACATCGGAAGTGTTTTCCAGAACTTAATAAGTGCGTTGAATTTATTAACTAAAGGCAGAATGTTTGCATTGAATAAAGAATTATATTTTCTGGATACTTGGATACCCAGATATTTAAATTTTTCTGTAGCAATTCTAAAAGGGAATTTTAAAAGGTGTGTCGGCTCTTGTGTTTTTTTTGCCATAATTTCACTTTTGTTCCAGTTTATTCTATATCCTGAGAAGGAACCGGATTCCTCTATAAGATTTAATATATTTGGAATTCTAACTTGAGAATTGGTGATGTATAATAATACATCATCTGCATATAATTATATTTCATTATTGGAATGTTTAGTATTATAGCCGTGAATGTTCGGATTTATTCTTATACTTTCCGCTAAGGGTTCAATCGCAAGGGCAAATAACAGGGTTGATAATGCACAACCCTGTCTATTGCCCCTGGATAGTTGAAATTTTGGAGAAAGTATGTGGTTGGTCAGCATTCTGGCAGTCGACCTATCATATAGTAATTTTATCCATGAAATACAATTCTCTCCCATCTGAAATTTTTGTAGTACTGTGAAAAGGTATTTCCATTCTACTTGGTCAAATGCTTTTTCTGCATCAAATGAAATAATTGATAAGTCTTCTTCAATTTTCTGTGAGTACATTATATTAAAAAGACGTCTCAAATTATTAAATGAATGTCCCTTGGGTATGAACCCCGTTTGATCCGAATGTATTAATTTATTAACGTATTTGCTTAATCTTCTTGCCAAAGTTTGCGCTAATATTTTCTGATCTGTATTTAGCCGGGCAATTGCTCTATGTGAACCGGGGTCTTCTAGATCTTTATCTTTTTTGAGTATAAGTGTGATAGTTGATTCAGCTAGTGTTTGTGGTAATGTCTGTTCTTTAAATGCATATGTATAAAGCTTGTGTAAACGTGGTGAAATTACCTCGTGAAATCTTTTATAAAATTCATTACTGAACCAGTCTGGTCCCGGTGTTTCACCGTTCTTCAGTGAATTTACTGTCTCTTCTGTTTCTTTCTATGTTTCTATGATTGGTGAGACAATACCTGGTGAATAAACTGGGCGAAATAGGCATCAGCACCCCACTATGCAACTGGTTACTGGACTTCCTCACCGACAGACCACAGACAGTAAGAGTTGGCAAAAACTCATCAGAGACCACCATCATGAACACCGGGGTCCCACAGGGATGTGTGCTGAGCCCTCTGTTGTTCACGCTGATGACACATGACTGTTGTGCCAAACATAACTCGAACCACATCATCAAGTTCGCAGATGACACAACAGTGGTGGGCCTCATCAGCCACGATGACGACTCAGCCTACAGAGAGGAGGTACAACAACTCATCAACTGGTGTGACATCAATAACCTTCAACTCAATGTCAACAAAATGAAAGAAATAACTGTGGACTTCAGGAAGAAACAGGCAGCACACACCCCACTCACCATAAATGGCAGTGCAGTGGAGTCTGTGAAAAGCACCAAGTTCCTGGGAGTACACATCACAGATGATCAGACATGGTCCACCAACACCATCTCCCTAGTCAAGAAAGCACAGCAACGCCTCCACTTCCTTCGACGGATGAGGAGAGCCGACCTCCCCCCTTCTGCCCTCACAACTTTTTACAGGGGTGCCATTGAGAGCATTCTTACCAGCAGTCTCTCAGTCTGGTATGGCAGTTGCTCTGCTGCTGACCAGAAGGCCCTACAGAGAGTGGTGAGGACAGCGGAGAAGATCACTAGATCACCCCAACCAGCAATTCAAGACTTATATCCAGCTCGCTGTCGCAAGAGAGCAACTAACATCATCAAAGACACCACCCACCCAGCACACAAACTGTTCACCTTCCTACCATCCGGCAAGCGCTACCGCAGCATGCGGAGCAAAACCACAAGATTCAAAAACAGCTTTTTCCCTCAGGCCATCAGACTACTCAACACACTAAAGAAAATTCCATGAACATTACACAAAGACCAACTGACTGCCAAATTAACTTTAACCCAATGTCTGCAGTATGCTACTTGCACAGTATGCTATATTGCACCTTTTATTAATGAATATTTTATATAATGTATATGTCCATTGTCTACTTTTATTGGTACACTGTCTGTCTGTTTTATAAATATTACTTGCACATTGGAGTATGGAGAAACGCAATTTCAATCCTCTGTGTAACTACTCGTTACATTATGTGAATTGACAATAAAATTACTATTACTATTACTATTACTATTACTATTACTATTTTGCTCCATAGAACTAATCATGATGGTTATGGGCATGCCCACATCACCTGAAGATGAATGCCCCCCACTTCACTGCGCTCTTTCCCTTACTACCATGTGGTTGTCAAGGAGAGAGTTTGATTGTTCATGCTTTTCATGCAACAAAGATTCAACAGCTGTTATCACTGTCCTCTGGAAAGGCACAGGTGATCTTTTAGGCCAAGAATCAGGGTAATTGCTTAAAGATACATTTCTTACCTTCTGTCAAATTGAACATTATCCTAGGAATGAGAACAATGTCAACTTTGAAGGCTCCCATGTTGATTCTTGCAACGATCAGATGATTGTGTAGCTCTTCCACAATCATCCTCGTTCCATTGCATAGCTTTGGGGGTTCCAAGTTTCTCATTAACATGATTGGCGATCCTTTTTTCAACTCCAATTTATGTGGTGGTAATCCAGAGATCTTGAGTGAATCGAGGAACTTTGTTGGGAAGTCAGTAGCATTAGTTCCCTCAGTGACAGCATTGAAAGAAAAGTACTCTTTAATGATTCCAGGGAAGCATGTGATACATGTAGAATTTGATCTTTCTCATCGTATCGTTGTGCAGTACCAAGAAACAATTGTCGGAGAATAATTCTGCAGGTTTGTCAAATGCGGGATAGATGAAATGCAAACAATCCTCCAGTATTTTTGCTGATAGAACCATGTCTTGTGGCATTTTAATTTTATCATCTTCATTCTTTAAAATGTCGTCTTCTCCAACTTTCAACAAAAATTGAGAATAGTTGCCTTCTCCACCTCTCAAATGCATATTTGTGTGTAATTGAAACTTGGTGAAGTGTCCACAAGTAGGATTTATTGATGCAGGAATTTTCAACATCAACATCATTTCCCCTTTCCACTACAGGAAGGAGTTGCCGAAAATCGCCACAACAAATGGTAAGAATGCTGCCAAAAGGCATAGTGTTGCTGCATACATCTTGAAGAGTTATGTCCACCACTTCAAAGCTCTCTCTCCTAATCATTGGGCATTCATCCCAAACAATAAAGGCTCTGTCCCACAGGTTTGCGGTCATTGGCGGTGAAGCGTGGCGTCGCCGGAAGAGGGGACCGCACGGCAACCACGAGAGCGCCGCACGGATGCTGCGCGGGGGCCGAGTGATCTCCGTACGGCCGGTTCCATGAGCTTGCGGCGTCAGGTGATGATGTCATCGCGCAACGCGACGTGCTACGCGATGATGTCATCACGCAACGCGACGCGCTACGCGATGACGTCTTTCGTATCGCGGGGCTGTGGCGGCGGCCGTGCCGCACACGTGCCTCACTGGCGGAGGCTGTGGCGGTGAAGGTTTGACTCGCAGCGCTCGTGCCACACTGGCGGCGGCTGTGGCGGTGACCGTGCCGCACTCGTGCCTCACTGGCGGCAGCTGTGCGGTAAGAAATTATTTTTGAACATTGCTGACTTTTTGTGAGCACCGTGCGGTGTTGGGACCAACGCCGCACGGCCTCGGCAGTTTGCGTTTGACCGAACCCGCGGTCTCTGGTGGTCCACGAGCGGTAGATACTTCCTGTATCACCGCCAATGACCGCAGACTCGTGAGACAGGCCTTTGAGTTTCACTTGCCTCGTCAAACGTGCCATGTTCGTGTCAATGTTGCATAATGTATCCTCGGTCACTTGGATGAGCCTCTTGAATCGAGAAAGTGCAGTTCTTCCAACAGGCATTAGTGTAGCTGCTATCCCAGAGGATGCTACAGCAATATCCACATCACAGTGACCTCTAACTTTGGAGAGGATCAAATTGGTGATAAATGTTTTTCCCATTCCTCCCTAAAATCCTCCCATGTCTGGAGATCTTCTCCTGCATTGAGCATATGAATCATGTCCAAACCTTCTGCTCGCGATAAATGACTTTGGGAATCTATTACTGCATTTTCCATCCTTCCAACATGGAGAGGTGTGGTTGCAGAATGGTCCATGAATCATGTGCTTGATTACCAATTTATGCAGCTCAGGATCTACATGCGGGTCTGGACAAATCTGTCAAAATCATTTGGTCTCTGCTTAATTGCTTCGTCAAGCCACAGCAGACAGTGCAATTGAGGCAGGCCTCTCTTCTGATATTCCACAGTAGAGACAAAAGCCATACAGTTGCCAAAGAGGCCATGTGGTCCAGTGAGGCATTTGATGAACAGCTTCCTTTTCAGATTCTCTTGCAATCAAGACTGGTCTATCACACGGCTGTTGATCGTGAAAGAGGCACTATCGCAGCTCCAGTTCGGATTGCAAGTCCGCCTAATGAAGAATGAAGCATTGCCATACTTCCGAACGTACATCATGGCATCCTGGCATCGTTTCATCATGTATCTCGGTCCACCGACAAATGTCGAGGAGAGGATGATGCGCTTTCCGATGTTTCGCAAATCATCATTGTCGTTTAATGCATCCGAGAGGCCTCTGTAAGTTGTTGATCTCAACGATGCTTGCTTCATGTGAATATAATTGAGCCTATCACTCTCAATCTTAGCTGCCATATCAACGACATATTGTTGAAAGAGTCGTCCTCCTCTCAAAAGGTGGTTTAATTTATAATCATGATTCATGATTCTTTAGGCATAATATTACATTGCTGTCAATTTCTTGTGGTTACTCATTTGGAGTTGGTGATGCCATCCATCAACTCCATGTGGAAAGAAAAGGATGCATTGAAAACTATTATATGACCTATGAGACTCTGAAATGATTTACATGTCTCCTCCTCTTTCTTTCAAGACAATGTGCCGTGATGTTGCTTGAGGGTCATTATCGTTTGGTATTATGACAGCAGCTTCGTTGGCAGTTTGTGTGTTAAACCGCCTTTCATGTTCCAAAGCTGGCCGATGATTTGGATTTATGACGATTGATGTCCTCTGGTAAACCTCAAATTGTTTCCTTTGCCATTTTAAGTGTTTCAATGTAAGGGTTGTTTTCTCTTATCAAGCATCAAGCATTGCAACAATTACCCTTTGAATACCAGCATTTCGCAGTATACCCATTTGCAATTCAATGCTCTCTTGGGGGTCCATAAAATAGATCTGGAAGAATCAACTTTGCTGGTGTAGATCAGGCATCAACGACTCAAGGCAATGATGAACCTGGCCTTGAATGACCACTGAAGGATTCCATCCAGGTGTCACTACTTGCTTGGCACCGAATTACGTCAATTGAAAGAGACAGTTGTATTGTCTCATATACTTTCTGAACTCGTTTGCTTGTGGTGTGTGAAAAGTATACACTCTCATGAGTTCATCAGGCAGTGGGTACAGAGGAGCAATGTTCACCATGCAGCAAAAGTTGGCAGTTTCTCCAGAGAAACGATACGCTCGACACTGAGGGCAAACCTTGGTCATTTCACCAACATCAGCAGAAAGATTTCTCCTTCCCAGTTGTGCATTTTGTCCTGTTGTATCTCTGGCCTGCTGTTCAGTCAGTCTTCTAGTTCTTTCATGTCCCAGCTCTTCAACCGTTGATCCTTGAGATGCTCACTTCTTCTTTGTAGCGTCTCTTCATCCCCTCTGCTTTGCGTTCTTTCTTGTTCATCCTCGAGACGTTCAGTTCTTTTTGGTTGCGTGTCTTCATCCTTTCTTCTTTGCATCCTTTCTCGTTGATCTACGAGATGTTGAGCTGTCTCTTGTTGCGTCTCTTGTTCCCTTCTGATTCTTGATGCTTCTTGATGTCCCTTTGAATTGTTCCTTGACCATCCTGCAGCTCTTTTTCTCCCTCTCCCTGCCATGATGTTAAAAAAGCAGCCTTAACACAAATTTCAGTTGTTAATGAACACTGAAGAATTTGACTGACATTTATTTTGAGGCAGGGGCTGTCGGGTTGGGGAGGGAGCATCCTGCAGCTCAGGGAGGGGGACAGCTTTCGGCGGGAGCCGATGGGGGAGAGCATCCTACATCCCGGTGAGAGGGACGGTTTCAGGGGTGGGCTGTCAGGGGGGGAGCATCCTGCAGCAGGGGGAGGGGCATGGCTTCTGGACAGCTTCTGGACTCAGCGTGGCTCGCGGACTCAGCCCGGCCTCTGGGACTTTATTCTCCTCACCCCAGTGATTGACAGCAGGTGCTGGAAGGGGTGCTGCCATCCCAGCGGCCGACAGGAGAAAAGACCTATCAGCTGATCTTACGATTTTTAAACCTTCATTACTTTTGTAATATTCCACCGATTGGAACAGAACTTGATGCGCCTGGAGCACAGGAGAACGGTGAGTAAGGTGGCGAAAAATCATAGCACTATTGGGTACCATTTTTGTGCAAATGTAAAGCGAAGAGGACAAGATGAGAGTTAGGCATAGAATAGGATAGATAGGATAGATAGGATAGATAGGATAGATAGGATAGATAGGATAGATAGGATAGATAGGATAGATAGGATAGATAGGATAGATAGGATAGATTGGATGGATGGATGGATGGATGGATGGATGGATGGATGGATGGATGGATGGATGGATGGATGGATGGATGGATAGATGGATAGATGGATAGATGGATAGATGGATAGATGGATAGATGGATAGATGGATAGATAGAGCCAAATCCAGGCAAATGGAACTAACTCAGGTTAATACCTCAGTTGGCATGGTAATTTAAAATGTAGCACTGGTCTCCATGTTGTTGAGCTCTTTGACTCGGTGAATGTATTGACAGGATTGTTCTGAGGACTCACAGAGCACAATGGTCGAAAGGGCCTCCTTTTATGTCACAAGGAAATTTGAGAATATGATAGATTTGAATCGTTGTGGATTAGTCATGTTTGCACTGGCAGCAAACAATTTTCACAAACTGCATTGTCTGAAACTGAAGTAATAAACAATGCAAGGTAATTGCAAGAAAAATGCTTGATAAGCCCATGAGAGTCTTATGACTGCTCTCTTGTCTTGCAGAAACCTTTCCTTAACTAACGCAATAAAATAATATACTGTAACAGAGGCTACAATTATAGAGTCCCAGTTGCTATGGAGATTGAAATATTGTCACCAACGAAAATACAAGATACATCCACCCAGGGTTTCAGCTATTATTTAGCATACAAAATCTGTTGTTTCCAAGGATAGTGTGTTTTCATGACTTTTGCAACTGCAACAATATTTATTAATTTTGGTTATTTTAATACTGCTGTCCCAATCTGTTGAAGCACTTCGTTAGACGCTCTCATCTATTCATGTGAACAATCTACATTGAGCTGGAAATAAAAGAAACTGATAACTGACTTTGTGGAATAATTCTCCTCTTCAAACGCCAGATTATTAAAAATAATGTGTTACTTGTGAGTAGACAGCTCAAAGTAATTAGCATTTTTGCAATATTTGTAAAAGCCATATCACCAATGCAAATTCTTTACTGAATTATATGACAATCATCCTCTTTTATTAGCAAGCTCAGCTCTTCTTTGAATATTCATTTAGTTAAAGAGTGATAGTGACGTTGAATGAGTAGCCATTTACATTACTGCTGGTGGATGAGTGAGCTTTTCTGGGTCATGGTAAAGTTACAGGATATCTCTGCCATAATGCAGAAATTCACTTCAGCACGAACTTAAAGTGTAATGTTTCTGTTATGTAACTGCAAAGTTTTGATTTACACCCATTCCATTCTTGGCTTCTCTGAAATATAACAACTGTCTTTAATGCACAGAATAAATTCCTTACCATTGCTTTTGTTATTAATGTACCATTTTTATTGAAATATTATTAATTGCTCCAAAGGGATTGCAAAAACAAAAAGCAATGACACTTATTTTTTGGAAGAAAGTAAATTTTATGCAAGATTACGATATTGGGTGGCAGAGAATGGGGGAGCTAATTTCTGGTTTCCAATCAGTTCATGCTTTCCTGAATCAGGTAGTTTATTTTAGTTTAGTTTAGAAATATAGATGGAAACAGGCCCTTCAGTCCACTGAGTCTACGTTGAACATCAACACCCGTTCACACTAGTTCTATGTTATCCCATTTTCTCACCAATTCCTACATCGGGAGCAATTTACAAGAGGCCAAATTAACCTCTAAAAACGCAATTCTTTGTGATATGGGAGGATACCAGAACACCCAGAGGAAACCCACGTGGTCACAGAGAGACCATGCAAATAACATACATGACGGAACCCGTTCAGGATCTAACCCGGATCTCCGGTGCTGTGAGTCAGCTGGTATTGCTGGGAGAGCTTTTCTAAAATCCTTTGCTTTATCACAATGTAAGTATTGTGCCATATGTGGATAATATCCCCCACAACACTGTCATAGGCAGAATAAATTCTCCCAAATGTGCAATATAAAATGTGCTTATGGCCAACTGAGAGATGAAACTGGTTTCTGTGTCAAACATGGGGTCATCTTAGATTCAAGATGTAAAAGCTGCTACATCATTCAGATATCCAGAACTGTCACCTTCATCACTTTTTTATTTAATCATGTATTAGCAATGTCAACCATGATCTGAATTAATAGGTTATGAATCAAAGACTACTCTGGAGACTGAGACTCACAACCTAAGCCAACCCATACCGAGGGAGTGTTAACTGTTCGAGATAATATCCCCTGAAAATGGCAAAGTGAATACTCATTTGACTTAGGCTTAGACTTAGATTCCTTTATTGTCATTCAGACCTTTCGGTCTGAACGAAATTTCGTTGCCTGCAGTCATACATATAATAAATAACAAAACACACAATAAACACACACATCCACCACAGTGAGTTCACCAGGCACCTCCTCACTGTGATGGAGGCAAAAGTCTTAAAGTCTCTGTCTCTTCCCTCTTTGTTCTCCCTCTGCGCTGAGGCGATCCAAGCTTCTGACGTTGTGACTCTGCCGGGTGATGGTATGTCAGTCCCGCGGCTGAATCCGTGCTCCGCTCCGCGACGGGCCGGTTCAAACTCCGCGGCCCGGGGTGGCCGAAGCTGCTGCCCTCCAGTCCTGCGGACGCAGCTGTAGTTGCGGGAGCTCCAGAAAAACAGGTCACCCACCTTGGGCAAGCTGCAAAAACAATCCTACAGTATTATTTGAACATTTTCAGTATCCTTAAAAAATATCTATCCTTTGCGTTCATTAATAACAAATGATGTGAGTTTCACTAGGACAGCCAGCGTTTATTATGCATGCCCAACCATCCATTGGACATGACGATGAACAATCTTCCTGAATAACTGCACTCTTTCAAAGGAAGATACACACATTGTATTTTGGGGTAATGTTTTTAAGAACTTAGATACAGTGAGAATGAAGGAATGGCAATGTATTTCCTAATCAGGATGGTAAGTGATTTGAAAAGAAACCTGCAGGTATTGAAGTTCTCAGATCTAAGCAGCCATTAACACATCAAGCTGCCTCACAAAAGCAGCAACATTAATCAAGGATGTCTGTAACTTGCTCCCATCTACAGAAGCTTGAAGGTATGCATTACCAATCTCAGGAACAGCTTCTTCCCATCCATTATGAGGCTTCTGAATAGTCCTTCCATAAGTTAGGGTACTGTCTGATTCATCTCTACCCCATTGCAGATATTGAACTAATGTGCTACAATACTGAGAAATATATTTTGCTCTCTGTAACTTCTCCTCTGTATCTAATGAGAATGAGATTGACTTGATTGTATTTATGTACAGTATCATCTGATGCATGCAAACCCAAGCATTTCACTGTACCTCAGCAAACGTGAACATAATAAACCTGAATCTAAATCCTTGTCCACCTTGATGACTAGGTCACATGTTAAATGCTTAGCCTGATAAATGCAATGCATTATGTAGATTGAGTATGTAGATGGTGGAGGAGTGAATATTTTGGGTGGTTTAATGGGTGTTAATCAAATGGGTTGTTTTTTTCCTGTATGATATCCAACGTTGAATTTCATAATACCTTAAGACTAGAAACAGAAGTAGTTACTTGTTGCCCCATGTACTTTATTTATTAGTCAGATCATGGCTGATCTCTTACTCCACTTGCTTCTATCCCTTCATTTCCTTAATACCCCAAAATCCATCAATTTGTCGAATATATTAGTATTGGTATTGGGTTATTATGTCAAGTCTACCAAGATATAGCAAAAATTATACTCAGCACCTGTGCCATCAAATATTTTGTTCTACTGTTCCTGAATGACTAATAAGGAGAACCTTCCTACCTATACTCATTCTGTACATATAGATCCTTCCTAATGTATGGTGACCATACTTGTACATACCATTCAGCGTTGCTATTAATGTTGTCTTGGTTAACACAAATATTTTCCATTTGGGCTTCCTCATTGGAATCATTGATATAGATTGTGAACAGCTAGAGCACCTCAACGGCCACAGCCTCTGCACCTAAAAATGACCTTTAAAGATACAGTGCGGAAACAGGCCCTACGGCCCAACGAATTTGTGCCAACTAGTGATCCTCGTTACACTAGCACACACTACACATAAGGGACAATTTACAATTTTTACTGAAGCTAATTAACCTGTTTATTCATATTCCCTGCTTTATTTACATTAACCAAACACCAGTCCATGCCTGCATATTACACTAGGCATTGTGCACTATTGTAATGTGTCACTTAATGGAAGGCAAAGCAAGAACTGCTGCAAACACTCAGGGTGTGCTCAACTTGAAATGTTAATTCGGTTACTCTTTCCACAGATGCTGCCTGCCTACCAAGTGCTATTGCATTAGTTGGTGATGACTCGGAGCTCTGCCCTTTGAAGTGCATGAACAGGTGCCGTGTCTGCATAACAGAAGCTCAAGGACTGAGGTTGAAATTGCATTCATTCTCGCATGGCGATGATGGAAGTTAAGCAGGTTTCCATTCAGCCCCTCCTTTATCCATTTAACCATTTGGGGATTCAGACAAAAATGCCACACTCTAGGGGATATACTTTGTCTACATCCAGTGGATCCCTGCTACTGTTTCATTCCCATTACAATGCATTTCACATGAATCCCTTACCCTCCCAATACTTCTTTATCTACATAACGCAACAACAGCCGTTCCACCATCAATCATGTTGGAATTTCCACCAGCCCTTTTTCTTAGTGTGGCTATATTTATACCATTCATCTTGAAGTTCATGCTGACAAGAAACCTTAATCACTTTAGGATCACGTGCAAAACATTTTCACTGCCGTTATCATTCATACCTGCCCTAAATTTCCTTGCCATACTGAGAAAGTGATTAAACATTGTATGCAATTTTCTATGTTCGCTGTTTGTTTCTTTTGTCCTTATTGCCTGACCTGGTTTGGTCAGTGCAAGGGTAACCTGGCTGATGGGTCAGGTCTTGTATTCATCCGTGTTGATTGAATGAGGCTACAGTTCATGCCAGTTAAAACTACTGTTGCATGTAAGGGCCTGTCCCACTTGGGTGTCATTTACGCGTCATTTACGCGACATCATTTACGTGTCACGATGCACGACGCGCACGTCGTGACACGTGCATAGCGTGCATTACTCGCGCATGGTGCATGGTGACATAGGCAGTGACGCACGGTCGCGCGCGGCGCCCCAGGATTTTGGGATTCACAAAATCTTCGCGCGCCACCAGCGTGATGCGCAAATGACACCCAAGTGGGACAGGCCCTTGAGACTTACATTATCCAGCAAGATCATATTTATGCCTATTTGCTGCATGGAAACAGGTTCTTCATATTATTTCAGGAATCCAACATTCTGTATCTCCCTGTTTGGAATCTTAACAATACATTTTTGCATTTATCTTGGATTAAAACTTCAATCTTGGGTTCACTTGTCCCTATTGAGTATTGTACAGGTCAAGCATAACACAACTCAGGGTTTATGGTGTACGCAATTCCCTCTTGCCTGGACTTCACCATTTTTCATTTTAATTTTAAGGGAAGGTTATTTGGTTAATTTTGGAAAGGCAAAGTGATTCCCTAAATTATCTGTAAAAACATGGGCTTGCTTGCTTTTCACTGACATTCTAATAAACTTCTTCAAGCATTGCAATGAGGCATTCGCTCACAGGCAATGGCTTCCCCCACTGCCTCTTTCTTTCCCATAACAATTTTAATTCCATAATCTCTTTTTGCAAACAGTTCGCAACATCATTTACTTAATCTACGTGCCCCTTTCTATGCTTATTCGTGGATCTCCATTTCGGGTATTCTCTATCAAAATTGTTAAGTTGTCAATTTTCTAGGGCAGTGATAGTCTGAGGCCCTTGTTTCTCTGATCTTGGGGAAAAGAAATAATGTTGATGTGTTACTGATGTTGAATTACATGAGCATTTAGTTTTGGAGATTTTATTAATTTCCTCTTCCCATAAATTCTCCTTGTAACTCATTCTTCATTGTAGTTATCACCAAGAGCCTTGTAAACAGTTCCTAAGTGGACTATATCTTTCATATATAGATTCAAACTCATTGCCTCAGTCTAAATTGATCATTGCTGCCACAGTCATGCCCAGGAAAGGCTATTTGATAGTGATTCCCTAATTTATCTGCAAAAGCATGGGCTTGGTGGCTTTCCAATGACATTCCACTAAACGTCTTCAAACTTAGCAATGAGACATTCACTCACAAGCAGTGGCTTCCCCCACTGCCTCTTTCTTCCCTTTCCACATGCCTATAACAAATTTAACAGATAGTAAGTAACATCTGAATAGCACACATGGAGCCCCTGCTTAACATTCTCTTCACAACAACAATTTGATAAATCAACAATTTATTCTGTTGCAAGTGAGTCAAATTCTCCGCTTAATCAAGGGGTATTCTGAACCGTCAACTTAAAGCTGCAAACAACACTGTAGTGTTACCCATATTTTTCCCACTTGTGCTTTTCTTTGTTACTATAAAAGCCATCATCACTCCTTTCCATTTAAGCCCGTGCTATCAGAATTTATATTCAGGACAATCTTTACTTTCCTTCTGTATGCATGTTACCACACAGACCTTACATTCTATTGTATTCTGTTCTTCCCCATGATCTTTCAAGTTCTCTAATCTATCAAGCTAATACATCAAACGACAGATCACTCTGTTGCTTCAATTTTTCAATTAGTTATTGACAAATCTCACAAATCTATTTTTCCGGCAGTTTCCGAATATTCCACCTTCTGCTGAAGAACATCCCTTAAGGAACAATCTAGTTCAACAGTATTATTTTGGTGCTATTCCTGCAGTTCCTGATTCACTTTCAGCTCTGTCTCGCAGAAGCTCTCTATCACTAGGCACTTGAATTACCAATGTATAAATGCTATGGACCAAGCGTAAGACATGTGGAATTGTATAGAGGGTATCTGATGATCAGCCTGGACATGGTGGGTTGAAGGCACTGTATCTCTGCTCTTTTGCTCTGTGACTATTCTTACTTTATAAATAGTAGAGTGATAAAAACACAGACTCACAATGCTGCTCCTTGACCTCTTATTCTCAAACTTACACTACCTCATACCGTTTACCTTTTTCACTTTCTTTTATTTGAAATTTCTCCTTATTTTCAGCATTCGTCATAGAACAAACAGGACTTTACAATATTGCAGCTAATTTCCTATTTCATTTGTAAAGGTTTGTGTAAATCTGACATCTGTCCCAGTCTGTCTGTCTCAGACACTGAATATCTGCATGTGTTTGTTTCTTGTTTGCACCTTTCTGAATAATAGTGTCCAAATCTTATTCCATGGCACCTAACTCAGCTTGTGACCATGGGACTGTCTGTTCTTCTATTTTAATTAGCTGCAAATAATAGCCCACAAATCATTTATTTAACTCAGTCTGTAAACAAAACTCTTTCAAATTACTTGGGGATGGTCTATTGCTTTACTTTTGAAAGAAAATAAGAGCTGCAGGATGCCTGAAATAAAAACAATATATATATAAAGTTACTCAGCAGGTTAGGCAGCAGCCATAGAGAGAGAAACAGAGTTATTTTCTCAGTCATGATGAAAATCATTAACTCGTGGTCATGTTTCTCATTCCATTGATCTAGCTTGATCTGAGTATTTCTGGTATATTCTGTTTATTTATTTCTCACAGATTTGGATTACATATTTATAAACTGTAACACTTCTGTCAGAACCATGTCTAGCAACACAACGCAGTTTATTTTCAACACTTCATCTCAACCCCACCTGGGGAAGCTTACATGTGAAAAATGTTCTTTAAGTCTGGTAAAACGACTCAGCCTCAAGTGTATTATACAAATAGAAGTTTATTACCGAATCGCCAAATACCAAAAAAATATTGCACTTATTGCCCACAGTAAACTTTGAACACTCTGCAAGTGATTCTCTCTCTCTCTCTCTCTAACTCTACTGATCATCAAATCTTCTATTCCCATTGTTGTTGACATTTTTGCTCAGCCTTTGGATGAGATATCAAGATGTTAACAATTCTTACTTTAGTTTAGTTTATTCATAAAGCTGAGTATGATTTGAATAGGAAGTGAAACAAAAGGTCTCAAGACGGTATCTCAAGACGGGCTCAGTTACCAACTCTTTGGGATCTTGTTTTGATATAATTGCAAGTTGCAGTTATCTAAACCTAAATGAAGTCAAAGTATGAGTGATCCACACAGAAAGAAAATGTGTGAGTCTTCCCCAAAGATATCCTTTAAATGAAAATTGAATAACTCTGGTTATCATTTGCCTACACGAGATTAATTTGACAACTCCCCATCTTGAATATATTAAATTTAGAGCAGAATTTGGTGATCAGCTGAGGATAGTACCTGAAAGGGTAGCAGGTAGTACCTATGTTTCTGATGTTAAAGAACAGCAGAACTGTAGTTCGAGGGCGGCACAGTGGCACATCTGTAGATTTGCTGCCTTACAGTGCCAGAGACCCAAGTTCGATCCTGACTACGGGTGCTGTCTGTACGGAGTTCGTACTTTCTCCATGTGACCATGTGGGTTTTCTCTGGGTGCTCCGGTTTCCACCCACACTCCTAAGATGTATAAGTGTGTAGGTTAATTGTCTTCAGTAAAATTATAAATGATCCCCAGTGTGTAGAATAATGTTAGTGTCCGGTGTTAGCGCTGGTTGGTGTGGAATCGGTGGGACGAAGTGCCTGTTTTCGCATTGTATCTCTAATGTCTAAAGTTTAAAGTAAAGTCTAACTATTTTAAACTTTTTGACATTGACCTGGTATTTTGTTTGATGGCCTTTAAAACTTAATATAACAAGATAGTGAAAACTGACACAAGCAGTTGTAAGTTAAATCATCATACTAATCAACCCCATTTCTCCATAGTTTCAGAAAAGTATTTTGCTTTAGTGAACTAAAGGGCCTGTCCCACTTAAGCTACTTTTTAGGCGAGTGCAGGAAACTCTGCGCTCGCCACATGGTCGGCACATGGTTGCCACGTGTTTGCTGGTGGTCTTTGGTGAGTCTCTTTCATGGTCGCGAGGAGTTCTCGCATTCTGGGAATTACTTTCGGCCTCAGTTTGGTTGCCGCAAATTTTTGGTCGGCATGGCGAAAATCGATAATCCTGTATTCGTAGGTGCAGTTGTAGTGGGGTCGCCATGTAGTTATACATAGTCGAGGTAGTCATAGGTAATGAATTGCCTTTGCTGACTGGTCATTTTCATTGGCTCATTGGGGGAAAAAAACATAAGCACGAGTTTTCAGAACCAAGGATAACCGACAGGTAAATGTTAAATGCCCGCTGAATCTCATAGCTGTGTATCTCTGGTTTATTAAAAGTTGTCTGGCTTCTTAAAAGTGTCTTCACTCCTCCTCCCCCCTTCTACCACCTTCTTCCCCTTCTCCCCCCTCTCCCTCCCACCCCCCTCTTTTAAAGAACTTACCCTACACTGTGCTAGCCATCTTAACGAGTGTGTGTGTGTGTGTGTGTGTGTGTGTGTGTGTGTGTGTGTGTGTGTGTGTGTGTGTGTGTGTGTGTGTGGGGGTGTGGGTGTGGGTGTGGGTGTGGGTGTTTTTTTGTGTTTTTTTCAGGCGAGTGCCTGCAACTTGACAGTCGCCTGCAGTCTGTTGAAAAATTGCCTAAGTGGGACAGGCCCTTAAGGCATACAACAGAGATTACTTTCTATGAGGTACTTTTTGACTATTTGATACATTTTAGATACAAACAACATCAGACATAATTCTATTCCTGTTTAATTCCACTCCATGGGATCTACAGAGGCTATATAAATTAAGCCCAGATATTATACATCAATTTTGTATATTGGAAGGAACGTAATGCATTTTTCTGTATTTATTCATCATAGGGCCTCATAAGATTATAAAACAATGGGGATATCAACTTGGCCAACATTCATAGAGATATGTTCCCACAACTGCAAGTTACTGGTACAGATATGCCATACTCTGTGGGAGAATCTTGGAAAGAATCGCTGCACTAAAATGTATTTCTAAATTAAACTATAATCTAACTAGATTCTCCTTGTGTTTTATCAATGCAGGATTTTTATTTTCCTTTAGAATTAAATATCTTTCGCTCAATGTCAGAAAGACAAAGAGATAGTGATCAACATCAGGAAGGGAAGCGGTTCACATACCCCAGTTTGCACTGATGGGGTGGTAATAGAGATGGTTGAAAACATCAAATTCCTAGGAGTCTATATCACCAACAACTTCTCCTGGACCACCCATATTGAAGCAATGACTAAGAAAGCACACCAATGCCTCTACTTCCTTAGAAGGCTTAGGAAGTTTGGCATGTCCTCTACAACTCTCACCAACTTCTACAGAGGCACCATAGAAAGCATTCTATCAGAATGCATCACAGCTTGGTTTGGAAACAGCACCATCCAAGACCGCAAGAAATTGCAGCAAATTATGGAAGCAGCCCAGACATCAAACAAACCAACCATCCTTCTATTGACTCCATTTATACCTCACGCTGCCTCGGCAAGACCAGCATATTCAATGATGAGTTGCACCCTGGCCACTCCCTCTTCTCCTCTCTCCCATCAGGCAAAAGGTATAGAAGCATGAAAACGCACACTACCAGATTCGGGGACAGTTTCTTCTCAGCTGTTATGAGGCAACTGAATCATCTAACCTCAACCAGACAGCAGTACTGATCTACCCCTTTGGTGCTCCTCGGACTACCCTGTTCAGACTTTGCTGGCTTTACCTTGCACTAAACGTTGTTCCCTTATGTATCTAAATGGATCGATTGTAATCATATATTGTCTTTCTGCTGGCTGCTTGGCACACAACATAAAAAGCTTTTCACTGTACCTTGGTACACATGACAATAAACTAAACTGAATAAAAAATGTGCATATTATTTAAGCGAGTAAGAAGAGTGCATCCATTTATGGATCAATTAGCCTGTCTTATGTTACTGAGAAATGATTAGTCCATAATTAAGGATAGATTGACTGAACTCCTTGTAAACTTGCAGCCGAGCAGAGAGATCCAGAATTGATTTCCGAAGGGTAGGTCATTTTCTAATGATGCTCATAGAAACTCAAGGAGCAGAACCTAATCTTTCGATTAGCAACTTAAAAAGCTTGCGGACACACACAGAGTTCAATAAAGTCAGGTCATACACACTCTGAATCTTTTAGACAGCAGTTGCTGGTAATTATTCTTCTTGTGTCACTTTCCGCCTCCCTTGAGCTTTTATCTTTAATTATAAAATCTAGTAATTTCTCAATGACAGATATGAGGCTAACTGTTCTGTACTTTCTTGCTTTCCCTTGTTCATCCTTCTTAAATAATGGTGTCATGCAGAATCCTTTGTTTATTTCATTATTTCCATTACCATCCCAATTGGTTTTGTATCATCATGACTTTTGTCCGTTTACCCTTGCTTTCTGGCTGATCACAAGTTTTATGTTTTGTTTCTTGCCCCCTTTGTAATGGTGCAGTATTTACTTAACGGCTGTTACACTATTAACTGTTTCATGTTCATATGAAAGATTGTATTAAACAGGTGATTGTATTAAACAGGTGATCACCATGAGTGCACTGGCAAACACAGTTTTACATCTTATATTTGCAGTATGGGAGACTGAAAGTATGGAGCCCCCATGGAACTTGTCAACTAAGATACAATAAATGATTATTTAGAATGATATTGACAAGAAATATAACCTTTTGAGTCCAAGGGCTACATGTTACTCACCAAAAAAATGTATTGTGGAAACTAAAAGGGCTGAAGCTATGACAATAATAAGAACATGCAAAACCACACCATCAGATATGGGCAACATAGTTGTGCAGCTGGTAGTGCAGCTGCCATCACAGTCCCAGTTTCCTGGGTTCAGTTTTGACCTTGTTGCTGTCTGTGTGGAGTTAGTAGGTTTGTTCTTACATGGGTTTCCTCTGAGTGGTTCCTTTTTCCTCATTTATCATAAAGATATAGAAACATATAAAATAGGTGCAGGAGTAGGCCATTCAGCCCTTCGAGCCAGCACCACCATTCAATATGATCATGGCTGATCATCTAAAATCAGTACCCCATTCCTGCTTGTTCCCAATATCCCTTGATTCCTGTGAGGAGGATGCTATGAGAATGCAGGGTGACTTGGACAGGTTGGGGGAGTGGGCAGATGCAAGGCAGATGAAGTTTAACGTGGATAAATGTGAAGTTATCCACTTTTCTAGCAAAAACAGGAAGGCAGATTACAATCTAAATGGCATCAAGTTGGGAAAAGGGGAAGTACAACGGGATCTGGGGGTCCTTGTTCATCAGTCTATGAAAGTAAGCATGCAGGTTCATCAGGCAGTGAAGAAAGCAAATTGTATGTTGGCCTTTATAATAAGAGGATTCGAATATAGGAGCAAAGAGGTCCTTCTGCAGTTGTACAGAGCCCTAGTGAGACCACACCTGGAGTATTGTGTGCAGTTTTGGTCCACTAATTTGAGGAAGGGCATTCTTGCTATTGAGGGAGTGCAGCGTTGGTTTACGAGGTTAATTACTGGGATGGCGGGACTGTCATATGCTGAGAGAATGGAGCAGCTGGGCTTGTACACTCTTGAGTTTAGAAGGATGAGAGGGTATCTCATTGAAACATATAAGACTGTTAAGGGTTTGGACATGCTAGAGGCAGGAAACATGTTCCCGATGTTGGGGGAGTCCAGAACCGGGGCCACAGTTTAAGAATAAGGAGTAAGTCATTTAGAACGGAGACGAGGAAACACTTTTTCTCACAGAGAGTGGTGAGTCTGTTGAATTTCCTTCCGTCAGAGGGCGGTGGAGGCAGGTTCTCTGGATGCTTTCAAGAGAGAGCTAGATAGGGCTCTTAAAAATAGCGGAGTCAGGGGATATGGGGAGAAGGCAGGAACGGGGTACTGATTGGGGATGATCAGCCATGATCACATTGAATCATGCACCTATTGTCTATTGATTCCTTTAGCCCGAAGAGCTAAATCTAACTCTCTTGAAAACATCCAGTGAATTGGCCTCCACTGCCTTCTGTGGCAGATAATTCCACAGATTCATAACTTTCTGGATGAAAATGTTTTTCCTCATCCCAGTCCTAAATGGCCTACCCCTTATTTTTAAACTGTGACCCCTGGTTCTGGACTCCAACATCGGGAACATGTTTCCTGCATCTAGCCTGTCCAATCCTTTAAGAATTGTATATGTTTCCATAAGATCCCCTCTCATCCTCATAAATTCCAGTGAATACAAGTCCAGTCGACCCATTTTTTCATCATATGGCAGTCCCACCATCCCGGGAATTAACCCGCTGAACCTACGCTGCACTCCCTCAATAACAATAATGTGCTTCCTCAAATTAGGAGACCAAAACTACACACATATAGAAACACAGAAAATAGGTGCAGTAGGCCATTTGAGTTGATAGGTTAATTGACCATTGTAAACTGCTGCAAATGTGGAAGTATCTGGGTAAGCCAAAGGGGATGCGTGGAGAATGAATATGGAATTATTGCAAATGGTTTCCGGTTAGCTGGCGCTGGCATATTGGGTTGAATTGCCTGTTTCCTTGTTGAATACCTATATGAGTCAGTGTTGATGAATTACAGAAACTATGTAAGTTACTACATTTTTAATGTCAGTCATACTGAAGATGAGCATTCATACCATAAGGTAAGTAATGCACAAGTACTCTATAGTTCCAGAAGCAAAATACATAATGGCATTGAAAGTAAATGAAACATCATGATGAATTTGATAAACTCCAGTTTAATGTATATGTATAGGCATTAAGGAAATGTAAAGGCATTAAAGAACTGTGAGGATGTGGGTTAAGAGTGCAGGTTTATATTGTATGCTAAATTACAGGAGATGGAGACAGTTTTCATTGAGTTTATCCTGTGCTGCTGTGCACCTCTACATTTTGCTAGATTGGCATTACTTAAGAAGGATATGGACTTGCTGGAATATCTGAGTAACTACTACATGTTTTTGGACAGACTGATGGCATAGTTCTATTTGTTTCAAGTTTCAAGACATGAACAAGAAAACAAAACAAGCAAATCAGGTTCTAGACACAGCTCCAATCACAGTTTTCTCAAATCGAAGTGACACTTCTTGTAGTCTGCCCTGCTATTTCTGATTCTAAGAATTCATGATGCTGATGCAAATCCACCTGGATTTTATGCCTGGTCGCTATGGCTATGCCACTTACTATTGTGCATTGCCTCCATCACTCATTAATATCACTGTTTTTGAGAGAGAAATAAGAGATCATTGCACAGAGGAAGTGTAGATTGAGTTTTGCATTTCTCTGTAATTGAACATTATTTCCCTTCCCCCCTGTGGATAGGTACATATTCAGAGCTGTCAATAATACGGACAGTGAATCTATCTTGCTTAGACATTTATTTCATTTTAAAAAAGGTAGAGAGCGAATGGATTTATTGTCATCGAAGCTGAGAAGCTACATTCAATGCAAACTTTTAACAGAGGCAGAATACAATTGTATCTGCTGTTTCTGAGGAGCAAAAATGAAACCCTGCAATAATCTAGGTAACATGCAAAAGCTTCCATTAATGCTATTTATTTCAACAAAGGACGATTATAATGTAACCTTTACCGCAGCCATCCCACTTGTTTTCATTTTTAATCATTATGCAAGAGACAGCAAGAATCCCTCCTCACACTCACCTCCTCTGGGGAGCAATTAAGCAATAACAAATTTGCTTGCATGTTGTGTGGATGTCTGAAATAATAAAACCATGTGACACTCCCAGCACAATGGTGGGATTTCTTACTGCTTAATCTGTGTCAAACAGTCGTTTAATTTTCAGGAAAACGGGTGCAATGTCAGCTTACCTGATGCACTAGAGGCCACAGGGAGTAACCGGTTCACACCAGAACTGTCTGAATGGCATTTATTAATAACATTACAGCTGGTGGACAGAGTGCTGGGCTTGGTTATTGTCAACACAATATCTGCTGTGCAGCCTAACTAGGGATCCAGTAACATGCAATGTACCTCTATAATTGGTCTCACATCTGTGAATTATGCAACAGCTTGCATTCCTTGAGGGGGCATTCAGGCCAGGTAACTTATTTTTCATCGACGCACATTATTTTCAAGCGACTAAAACACACACACACAAAGAACATATTGATACTATGCTAAGACTATTAAAGATTGGGTCAAAAAACAGAACTGCAAGTACTGCACAAGATTCTCATTGCACTGCCCAGGTAAATAACCACTTCAAGATAGACACAAAATGCTGAAGTAACTCAGCAGGACAGGCAGCATCTCTGGGGAGAATGAATGGGTGACGTTTCGGTTCGAAACCTTTCTTCAGACTCAAAACAACACCCATTCCTTCTCACCAGAGATGCTGCCTGTTCCGCTGAGTTACTGCAGCATTTTGTGTCTATTTTCGGTTTAAACCAGCATCTGCAGTTCCTTCCTACAAATAACCACTTCAACATCATTTAAAAATGAAATCAATTAATCCTCAGAACAAATGGCGAATGCGGAGTACCCCAAATAGAGTAAATAGTGGTAATCACACAAATGACCATGTAGGAAACCCATCTAGGTAATCCATGCTACAGTTTAGTAACTGGTTAACGTGAAGCATATGATAATTATAATATAAGCTTCTGATATGAAGGGATATTCACCTAAGAAATTGACCTGGACTGTCTTCCAGCATTAATGTGGCATTGGCAATTGATGTTAATGAAATGGGTTGGTGCCAATTCCAAAGAGATAAACACAGGTTCCATCTTGTAACACAACTTTTTTGCAGGGACAGAATGTGTTAAGGTCAAATGTCCTATTCTGCTGACGCCCTTCTTCAAAGTTATGATCTTAGGAAACAGCCTTCAAAGTTACACCACAATATAACCAGTACTGTTCCAGCTTTTGGGAGATTAGCAAGGAATGAATAAATGTCAGAATGTTAGGAAGGAGCTGGTATGGATCTCTAAGGAGAATAGAAAACATACACTTCTTCAGAGTGCTGAATAACAGGTTATAGGCCCATTGCGCAAAGGACATGAATGGCAGCAGGTTGCACAGACATGTATGTTAGGTCATGGATGCCTTTTTATATTACCTGCACTTTTGAGCACTGCACTGCAGTGAAACAACCCTCCCAGGGCTGAACAGAAAGTTAAAATAAATCAAAGTTTCCTTTCTTGAATGGTCGAGCTTATCAGCAGAGTGTCATATATGGCTTAAAGCTCAAGATCCTGAAGAGTGAAGATGATCTTGACTTTGAGAACAGTGCAGGTACTTGTATGGTTTGCCAGACAAAATTTAAGTAACAACAAAGCACATGTCTACAGGTTACCGTAACTCTCAGGAACTTTGCCTGAGAGTGAAGGGGATGCTGATGGTGACAGACTTTCTGAGCAGTTTTTGGTGAGATATGCCACACATAGCTGCATTATGTGATCACAAAGTCCTCTATAAAGGGTAACTATGACCTCACAGACACTTCCCTGGTAACATCCGCATACAAGTATATTGTTTTTCTCCTGGTTTTTAATCATTTATGAACTGATGCACATGAAACCAAAGGATTTCTTCTGGCCACTTATTTTGGAGGGAGATACCTCCCACATGCAGGTGTGACAGCTGGGATCCCAATTTGAATTAATTCTCTTGAAGATTGTTTGGGAGAAAATAGTATAGGAGATTGGCTGCGACTGCAGGAAAACTTTGGCTCATTATTTAAATAACATTCAGTTTCAGCAATGTTAATAGCTATTTTTTCTATGAGGGACTTCAACTAGTTCTCATTGAGATCACTGTTGCTGAACATTTTGTCAGAAACAAATTGTTGGTGTCATATTAGTATTGACAATATCTGTACAAGCATGTGAATTAGGATAGCAGTAGGCTATCTGGTCTTTGGTAATCTATATATTACTAAAACTCTCATCTTGCCCAATTCCGGTTTGCTTTTTAAATAGATGTGCGCAAAAACGGTATCCTTTATCGCTAGGATATTTTCGCCACCTTACTCACCGTTCTCCTCTCCTCCAAGCACACCAAGTTTTGTTCCGATCGGTGGAAGATTACAAAAGTTATGAAGGTTTAATAAATCATGAGATCATGATAAATCATGAAATCTTCTCGCCTGTCAGTCACCATGAAGGTAACGCCCCTTCCGGCACCCGCGGAGAACAAAATCCCAGAGGTGGGGCTGAGTAAACAAATGCTGATTGAATCAGCAAGAGTTGAGTCGTGAAATACGCTGTGTGGTGTCGGGAAAGTCGCTGTGTGGTGTCGGGAAAGTCGCTGTGTGGTGTCGGGAAAGTCGCTGTGTGGTGTCGGTAAAATCGCTGTGTGGTGTCGGGAAAGTCGCTGTGTAGTGTTGGGTAAGCCACTGTGTGGAGTTGGGAAAGTCGCTGTGTGGTCAGGAGACGCTGTGTTGTGTCGGGAAAGTCGCTGTGTGGTGTCGGGAAAGTCGCGGAGTGGTGTCGGGAAAGTCACTGAGTGGTGTCGGTAAGCCGCTGTGTGGAGTCGGAAAAGTCGCTGTGTGGTCGGGAGGTGCTGTGTGGTGTCGGAAAAGGCGCTGTGTGGAGTCGGGAAAGACGCTGTGTGGTCGGGAGATGCTGTGCGGTGTTGGGAAAGTCGCTGTCTGGAAAGTCGCTGTGTGGTGCCGCGGCCAGTGGCTGCTGTGTGGAGTCCCTTCCCCCCAACCACCCTCCCTCCCCCCCACACACACCCCCTCCCCCCCACACATCCCACACCCGCCTTCCCCCTCCCCCCTTCCCCTCCACATTCCCCCCTTCCCACACACACCCCTTCCCCCCACACCACCCCACGCAACCCCCTCTCCCACACCATGGTGGAATATTGCGTTGGGGAATGGGTTGCATTGGGAGACCAGGCCTCCAACGGGTCCCACACAGTCTAGTACCTATTTATAATAGTAAGATTAAACGAGAACTTACCAGTTTGAAGTTTGATCTTTATTTTATGAGGAGTTACGTTGGTGATTACGTGAAGAAGACCCGTCAGGGCGCATGTGCGTCAATCTTCAGAGCAGCAGTATGAAATCACAGATAACACAATATTTGAAGTAACATAATAAGATGAGCAACATGAGAACTACCATATGACCTTTTTATGAGAGAGGGTTGGGCGTGGCGGGCACGTAATCACCAACGTAACTCCTCATAAAATAAAGATCAAACTTCAAACTGGTAAGTTCTCGTTTAATCTTACTATTCTACTTCGGAGTCACGTGAGTGACTACGTGAAGAGTTCAAAGCTCTGTGATTTTATGCCGCTGATCCAAATCCCGGCTTCTCACTGCATTGATTGACTTTCGATGAGAAACAATCAATAATGCGTTAAACATAAAATTTGAATATCATGCAGTAACAATTGATTTGAATAATCAAAACAAACAGTAACCCCTCTATCCCAGGGGAAACTAAACAGAACTTAATACTGAATTTGCAAACAGCCCCCATCGGCAAACAGCCGATGGTAAAAATTATTGAAAAAACAATTCATTTGACCACCTGTAAAAATATGGCCGATGGGAACATCCATCGCCCTAGCCGACGACGTTGCTGCTGCACTAGTGGAAAAGGATATATACACTTCAGTGTTAATACCTGCCTAAATCAACATTTGCTATAAACCACCTTGAGATAATCTGCACTGACACTCTCCTGTGTGGCTTCATGTAACTGATAAACAATGCTGTTTCCACATTTCTCAAGGTCCTTGTAGCTTCAATATAATGAAAATAAATGTGCCATTACACATAAACATGGATCAGTAGGTTATGCTGAAACACAATTTTAACAAACCTGTGACACCTGGCCTGCTCTGTTTGAGCAGAGCGCAAATATATAACATAACATTCTCTTCAGCAACTTTCATCCTGTCTAGCAGAAGCTTTTGCAAAATCTGCACTTGCTATGCTGAACCAATGCCATGAGCATAACCACTTTCATGATTAGTTTGGCAAATTCAGAGACGTGACAGAACCTACTGTCGAACCATCTTGAGGACCACACTTACATCCCAGATCGTCATATACCTGGGTTTAGGAGGTTTAGAGTTGAAATTCCTTTCATCAATCCAGCTATATGATGAAACCCAATAGGATCTTTCCTGACCCCATCAAAACCATACAAGGACAAAGCACTTAAAGCTGTATTAATGGTGCTATAACTGAGCCCCTCATCATCGTAGAGTGTCAACAGGAACTCTAAAATATCCACAATACCTGCAGTACTATTGTCAATATTTTTTTGTACATAATATTGCTCCCATTTTTTTACATAAGTAATATACCCCTTTTGAGTACTCTTTTATCCAGGCTACAGTGAGCATGTCCACCATTCACCCAGACAGTCCTTGCCCCAGGTATGGCCTTCTTAAAACCTGCAAATTAACAAGTCAATACGATCACATAACGGATGACTTTCCCGTGATGCTCCAGTAAATTTGTATGCTTGGGAACCACGAAAAGGTGGTTGGATCCCTAACTGTAACATCAAAGGGAACCATGCTTGATTCGGCCAATTAGGTATTACAAGCACCCCGCAAAGCGGCATCCTGCTTGATTTCTTGCAGACTCCGACCTATTAGGCAAAATGGTAGGAAAGATATATAAAACATACCACCCCAATGTAACGACAAAGTATCAATTGCAACTGCCCCCTGGTCTGGTTCCCTTGAAACCTATTTAGGCTGCTGATGGTTGAACCTTGATGCAAAACAAATCGATATCTGGCATTCATATATAAGTACTATATTATTGAACACCTCCTGGTTCAACATCCAATCTGTGTTGTCATGGAACTTTCGTGACTTGGCGTCTGCTACCATGTAGAATCTACCTGGTAGATAAATAGCTGAAATATCTTTTTCAATGCACCAGGCCCAAATTTGATTAGCCAATCTGTCACAAGATACTGACTTGATTCCACCGATGTGATTAATATATATGCCACTTGCGTAGTATTGTCAATCTGAAACTGAACATGCAGATTACATTTGTTAGAGCAATAAGCCTATCCATAAATCCATAATCCATGTTGCCATAGTTGATCCATCCAGGTGAATTTCAAATCCTTATCCTGCAAATAAACAGACATTGAGTAATGTGCATCTTTAAGGTCTATAGTCGCCATATAGCATCCTCTTGCCCAGTTGCTTGGCAGTGACAATTCCATCTTACAATGTCTATACTACATCCCCCATCCTTTTTTGGCCTGGGAAAGTATTAGACACAAATTGATGGGGTTGGTGAACCAACTTTCCAATTACACCTTTATCACATAAGCTTCCAAGCTCAGTCTAAACATCCATCTGTTCTGTTAATGAAAACTGAATAGTTCTCCCAGGAACATGCTGAATGTGCAAATCACAATTTGGATTGAACTCCATTCGAAACCTTTGAACAACACTCTGTATAAACAGAGCTGAGGTAATTTGCTTCCATTCATCCCAGAACAGTTGTAATGTACCCCAGATTTAAGTTGTGTCACATTTGATATGTGCACCTGAGAACCAGGCCCACCTACCTCCTTGGTACCTGGTGGATGACGTTGTCCCCGGCTCCTGGCGGGAAAGCCGATGTTTGACCATGTTCCCGCTGCAGAATGCACCTGCGCATCTGCATTGCCGCCCGACTTGTTCCTGGTCAAGCCTCGTTTGTAGGGGTACTTTCTATTTTGGAAACTTGCCGACTGCCAGTGGCTTGATCAAGCCCACCGTCTTTGCCTCGTCATCCATGTCCTTGACACTCTTGGCGAGGTCCTCTCCGAAGAGTAGGTTGGCCGGCTGTATGTTGCTGGGCTGGAAAAATACTGCAATCTTGGAATTAATGGTGGGCCGAATGGCACTTTCCCTGAGACAATTTATCTCAAAATGGGTGCTACAAAGCAACCCTAGTAGCTCTTGCTGCGTCTCCGACACATGCCCTCCATCCACCGTTCTCGCGAACGCCGTGATTCCTGAGCCAAGTAATTTCAGGATTCTCTGCAGCTTCATCTCCTGGGCACTGCATGCCGATGCCCATCTGGCTCCATATCACCCGGTTCACTGCAGACACCTCCAGCAACTCGCAGTTACCCCGGTCTCCTGTTTCTTGGTGATTCCAGACTCTGACTGGACAGCGAATCGTACTGCCAGAGATGGGAACTCTGACAATGGCCGTCTTCGCTTTCCCAGTGGCACTCCATACTCTGATGGGACAGCGAATCGTGCTGCCAGAGAATGGACCTCTGACAACGGCCGTTCTTCGCTAGTCAATGAAGTCACCGTCAGCGTCGGGTCAGAACTGAGCTGACCATCTGCAAGCACCTTTTCAATGAGGGTGCTATCCAGCAGCCTCTATATCGTGAAGGCCAGCTCTTCTCCCAGTGGCACTCCATACTCTGACGGGACAGCGAATCATGCTGCCAGAGAATGGACCTCTGACAATGGCCGTTCTTCGCTAAGTTCCAAGTCTCCGTCAGAGTCGGGGTCAGACCTTAGCAGACCCTCTGCACTCACCTCATGCATGAGGGTGCTTTAAGCAGCCCTTTACCAGGTGCTGCCGGCATGGCCTTTCTGCAGCCTACCGCCCACACGACTCCTCCCCCCGGAGTGTGCGTTTCTGGAGCAACCTCTGAATGAGTTGCTCCATTTGGGAGAACCGTTTAAAACGTCTCCAGCCCCATACAGGCTCGTTGTGGCCCGACTCAGTTGAGTCTGAGGGCCTCCCAGAATTCCCCGTGCCATACGCCCGACTGGCGTTGGCTTTGGTGCTTTTTAGCACTAAGTCTGAAGTCGCCCCACTCCCGGTCGGCGACTGTGCAGGGGTACGAGGCAGCCGCTCACAGACCACATTCCCGCGGCTCTCCTATGCTTTACCTGCGGCTGCCCTCCCCCTGCTCGTCTTCACCATGGTGCTGCCTGTAACAAAAAACACAGAGCACGGCACCACAGTAAAGGAACTTTTCACTCCAGCTAAGTTTCCCACTTAGCTGGAGCTTTAAAACTACTTTTTTATTTTTATTTTAATTTTTTTTAATTTTTATTTATTAGAAGTACATTACATTACAACCAATTACATTAGTACTCATCACATATATCTTATTACAATTAATGTACTCCGTTTATTTTTACACTAATAAAGGGAAAGGATGAGATTGAGAGAAAGAAGAAAGTGATGGAAAAAAGTGAAAGTGTAAAAAACGTGACAACAAAAAAAACAAAAAACAAAGACCCTATAAGAAAGAAATTAAAAACAAAAAGAAAGAGTTAAGAAATAGACCCTAAAAAAGAAGAAAAAAGAGAAAGAGGGTAAAGGGAAAAGAGAAAAACAAATACTTTTTTGTAAGCATCACGCAAATGGGACATACCAACTCTCCAGCTTACATCCCCCCTTACCTGACCTCAGTTTTTTTAGTACTTTTGCACACTATAATTGTAATAATTCTATAAATGCAGACCACGTCAGGTGGAAGTGATCTGGTTTACCTGCCAGGAGGAGTCTTATCTCTTCTAAGTATAATGTTTCGAACATATTTGAAATCCACATGTTTATAGTTGGTATTGGAGCGTTTTTCCAGAATTGTAGGATTAACTTTTTTCCAGTTATTAACCCATAGTCTGTTAATTTCTTTTGGAACACATTTAGTTCTGGACTATCTTCTGTTGTTCTGAAGATAATCCATTCTGCTTTGGGTATCAGTTTTATTTTAAATAATTTTGTAAAGATTTCAAAAGTTTCAATCCAAAATGTTTGAATTTTTGTACAGAAATAAATGAGTGCGCTATAGTAGCTTCTTGAGATTGACATTTATCACAAATTGATGATACATTTGGGAACATTTTATTGATTTAATTTTAGAATAATATAATCTATGTAAAATATAAAATTGTATTAAAGTGTGTCTTACATTAATCGAACATTTATGCACGTTTAATAAATGTTCATTCCACCTTTCCTTTGAGATTTTAATAGCTAGTTCTTGTTCCCAGTCTCTTCTAATACCTTCCGTAGATGGTATTTCTACATTTAAGATAATATTCTACAAATATGATATTAAATTTGCTGACTTAGCTTTTATCTGCATTGCTTCATCCAATACATCTGCTGGGCTATTATAATGATCTTTTGTATATTTTTTCAAATAGTCACATATTTGAAAATATTCAAAATATTGATTATTTCCCAGTTTATATTTTATTTGTAATTGTTGGAATGATAGTCATTTTCCAGTTTCGTACAAGTCACCGAATGTTTTAATTCCTAGTCTATCCCATTGTATGAAAGATTTGTCTGTAATAGAGGGATTAAATGAAGGGTTATTAATTATGGGAGATAAAAGCGATAAATTTCTTAATTTTAAATTTTGTTTTATTTGTTTCCAAGTTCTGATTGTACTATGTATAATTGGGTTTGTGTTATAATTTATGTTATTCAGTTTCATTGGTGAGAGAAGGATCGCTCCAATGTTTCCAGAGGAGCAGTCCTCTCTCTCCATTACAATTCAGTCCACTTGCTGGGCAGAGATGTCCATCAGTTGAATCATATTTTTAATATTTACTGACCAATAATAATACATGAAGTTAGGGAGTGCTAAGCCCCCTAATACTAGCTTTGTTCAAGTGTGTTCTTTGTATTCTATGTGATTTATAGTCCCATATAAAATTAGTAATGTCTGAATCCAGTTTTTTTTTAAACTTCTTTGGTAGGTATATAAGAATCGATTGAAATAGGTATTAAATTTGTGGTAAGAAGATCATTTTTATTGCATTTATTCGGCCTATTAAAGACATCGGGAGTGTTTTCCAAAATTTAATTCGTGTATTTAATTTATTAAGTGAAGGATCAAAATTTGCTTTAAACATGCCTTGATATGTTCTAGTGATTTCGATTCCCAAGTATTTAAATTTTTCTGTAGCTATTTTAAAAGGGAATTTTAAAAGATGTGTTGAGTCTTTCGGTTTTATTGACATAATTTCACTTTTATTCCAATTTATTCTGTATCCAGAAAAAGATCCAAGTCCTCAATTAAATTTAATATATTTGGTATAGTAATTTGAGGTTTTGTAATGTACAATAATATATCATCCGCGTATAAAGATATTTTATTATTTGAATATTTAGTATTATACCCATGGATATCTGGATGTGTTCTCATTTTTTCTGCTGACGGTTCAATTATGAGAGCAAACAACTGTGGTGATAATGAGTATCCTTGTCTATTTCCCCTTGATGGTTGAAATTTCGAGGATAATATGTTAATAGTTAATATTCTAGCTGTAGGTTTATTATATAATAGTTTAATCCATAAAATAAAATTCTCTCCCAGTTGGAATTTTTGTAATACTTTATCCATATAATTCCATTCTACTTGGTCAAATGCTTTTTCAGCATCCAACGAAATAATTGATAATTCTTGTTCTTCAGATTTATGTGAGTGCATTATATTGAGTAGACGTCTCATATTATGAGATGAATATCTTTTAGGGATAAACCCCATCTGATCTGGGTTTATTAGTTTACTAATATATTTACTTAATCTTCTAGCTAATGTTTTCGCTAATATTTTTTAATCTGTGTTTAACAATGTTATAGCTCTATATGAACCCGGTTCTTCTATAACTTTGTCTTTTTTAAGTATTAGTGTGATCGTTGATTCAGCTAGTGTATCAGGTAATATTTGTTTTTTTAAAGCGTATTGGTACATTTTTTGTAATCGTGGTATAATTTTGTCATGGAAGCTTTTATAAAATTCATTAGTAAATCCATCAGGACCTGGTGTTTTTCCATTCTTTAATGAGTTTATTGTATCTTCTAATTCCTTAATTGAGATTTGTGCACCCAATTCCTCTTGTTCCTTCAACTCTAACTTTGGAAGATTACAATTATCCAAAAACTCTGTAATTTTAATGGAGTCAGTTGTCGTTTTAGATGTGTACAAATTCTCATAAAATTGTGCAAATCCTTTATTAATATCCTTCGGTATGGTTAATAATTCCCCTCTATCTGATTTAATCTTTGGGATCATATGTTCTTTTTCTCGTTTTTTTAGCTGGCGAGCGAAAGGTTTATGCGGTTTATCCCCAAATTCAAAGTGCTCTTGTTTTGTAATTTGAAAAAGTCTTATAAGTTTGGCTGATAATAGTTTATTTAATTTAAATTTCAAAATTATTATTTTATTATGTTTATCTATTGATGGACCTGCAGCATTATCTATATCCATTTGTCTAATAAGTTCCTCTAACTGTCTTTGTTCATTCTTATTATTTTTATTTTGAAAAGCTTGATATGAAATTATAATACCTCTATTGTATGCTTTAAAAGATTCCCATAATACAGTAGGCAATATATCTGGAGTGTCATTTATTTAGAAAAAGGTGTCCATTTGTTCTTTTAAATATATACTCGCTTGTGGATCTTTTAGGATTTGAGAATTAAATCTCCAAAACGGTTTATTCTTAGACATTCCTTCCAGTTTTAAAAAGAAAGTTAGTGGTGAATGGTCTGAAATCGAATTTGTATGGTATGTTGGGTTCAAAGTATGAGGGATTAATTTTGTGTCCACCAGGAAATAATCTATACGTGAGTATGTTTTGTGTACCATTGAATAAAATGAGTATTCCCTGCCAGTTGGATTAGCAATTCTCCAAACATCTGCTATATTAGTATTGTTTATATAACTATTTAAAAGTTCACCGGTTTTAGATTTCGTATTCCCTCTCTGTTTTTTTGCTTGATTTGTCTAAATACGGATCTAAAACACAGTTAAAGTCTCCTCCTATTATAACATTTTGATAATTAAACTCTGCGATTATGTTCAGAATTTTATTGAAAAAATGAGGGTTGTCAAAGTTAGGCGCGTATATATTTACCAAAGTAATTGGAGTATCATGAATTTCTCCATTAACTATTAAATATCTCCCTTCAATGTCTGTTATGGTATTCTTTGCTTTGAATGGTATACCTTTTCTTATAATTATTGACGTACCTCTAGATTTTGAAGTAAATGAAGAATGGTATGTTTGACCTATCCATTTCGCCCTCAACCTAGCTTGATCATGAGATTTTAGATGAGTTTCTTGTAAGAAGATAATGTCAGAGTTGTACAGTTTCAGCTGAGCTAGTATCTTAACCCTTTTAATAGGTTCGTTAATACCTCTTATATTCCAACTACAGAATGAGACTCCTCCTAGGTTCTTTTGTTTAGCATCTTGCATTTTGAATAATTATAGTACCTTTAAATCTCGTGGTGCGTCCATATCCCAGGTCTTTGGGTATTGGGGGAACCTTTGAATTTCTAAGTTTTGTTGGCATATCCCTTTTACACTTATCACTAAACACAAAACACAAACATGTGAATTTATGTGATATTAATAATCAAAATAAAAAAAAGTGTCTAAAATAGTCGACACTGTAACAAGTGGCCCACCTGTAGGTGGGAGAAAACCTTGTTTTGACTTCCATTGTTGGTGTTAAACAAATAACTCCGCTCTCTTGGTTAATCATAACATATTAGAACGGGGCCTCACATTCAGATATATAATACAAATTTACCCTATATATTTCATTATAACATATCATATATGTATCGCAATTTTAGCTACTAATTATTAAACAAATCATTTTAGCTTCAATAATAGTCAACTGTTGGTTGAAGGGGTTAACGAGACGCGCCCCTGGACCTACGCCAGGTGCTCATTTCTCATCCCCTCCTCCCAGTTATAGATAAGGTTTGAATTTAGTTAAAATCATATTAGTTTTGTTAGTTCGTTATTTTTAATTTTTATTAGCGTCCGTTACTATTCTAATCTAACATAGATAACTTGTTAAATTGTTAGGTTGTTAATAGGATCAATTCTTACAATTGGATTTAATATTGTAGTCTATTAAACAATTAATGCTTCTGGTATATTCCATTCTCTTCAGTTCAGCTGCTTACTCGTTTGGAACAGAGAGTGTCCTTGATTCGAAATTCCACAGATAACAGTCTAGCCATCCTGAACAAAACACTGCTTGGAATGGTTCGAATCTGCCAAACCTCCATTAACCGTGGAATTCTAGTTTAAAAAAAAAGAATTAATTCATTCTATTAATTTCTATTTTTCAACAATGCTCTGGGCATATTTGTACGCATCCTCCGGTTTTAGAAATGACCTTTCAGAACCGTTAAAAGAAATACGCATTTTGGCTGGATAAAAAAACACCGTATCTGACACCTTGTTTCCCTCTTAAAAGCTCTTTAGCCTTTCCGAATTGATTTCTCTTTTGCACAATTTCATACGGATAGTCCCTGAATATTTTGATAATGTCATTGTCCATCCGTAATTGCACTCCGTATTTAATTTTGCTCCTCACATCTTCCAGTTCTAAAATGTCCCGAAATTTCACAATAATATGTCGTGGGTGGGCTTTTCCAGCTTGAGATCTCGGTTTAAATCTTGGAACACGATGAGCCACTTCAATTTTCGGTTCTTTGGAGAGATTAAGCAGATGTTTAAGTAAGTCCATGGCAAACTCACGAACGTCCTTTCCCTCGGCTCCCTCTGAGACTCCAAGAATTCTCAAATTCTGGCGTCTAGAGCGAGCTTCCAGGTCCAGGCATTTGTCTGAGACTTTCCCCAGTTGAGTCATCATCTGTACTGAAGTTTGCTCATATTCTTGCTTCCTTTGATCATGTTCTTGCCTCATTTTCACCATGTCTTCAACCACTCGAGTCATATTTCTTTCCAATTCCGTGACTGTAGCCATACTTGCAGCTACTGTTTCAAGCACAGCCGTGAACCTGTCCATAGTAACTTTTTCCATCTTGTCCATTCTCCCCGATAGTCCATCTTTCACATCATCTATTCACTTATTTATAGTGTCAAGTGAATCAATCACCTTCTGATTACCAGCATCAATAACCTTCTGATTACCAGCATTCGAATCCTTCATCTTTTCGATTGTTTCCATCATTTTTCCCATCAGAGTTTTATTTTCATCCAAAATTTCATCTTTCATATCTTTCACTGATTTCCTCCGTTTAAAACATCGCGCTTACTGATGACGTCATCAGCCCGGCGACCAGAAGCTCCGGTAAGGTTTTTAATCCAATCCCGACTTATGGACCCGTTTTTACATGAAAAATCACGAAATATTTTGAGAGCGGAGCTAGGTGCACGTCTGTTAATCTAACATGGCACCACCGGAAGTCTAAAACTACTTTAAAAGTACTTTAAAATGCACTTACCACAGGAGGAGCTCTGTCCTCCCGATGGTCCGTGCACCAATGCGTCCGACGTAATGACGTGCATGCGCCCTGACGGGTCTTCTTCACATAGTCACTCACGTGACTCCGAAGTAATATTGTAAATCCCCACTTCCTTCTATCCATTGTAAAGTTTTACCCCTTTGTTTTTTCATGTATTTATCTCCCTTCAGTCTCTGCTTCCACAGACCTTCGAGGTAGACATTTCCAAAAAAGCTCATGACCCTCTGATAGAAATTAAATGCCAAATTTCTGTCTTATAATGGAGATCCCATTTCAGATTGACCTGCACCCCAATCCGTTATGTCATGACACTCAGGAACAAATATATTTCAATCAAGATCCCTTTTCACACTTTTGCATTATAGTGGATACAAGGCAAGCTTGTCCAAACTGTCATTCCCATTACAGATGTTAACCTTGTACACATTGTCTGATCTGTTGCCAATGCAATAACATCTTTTTTTTAAATAAGCAGTCTGATGTTGTAAAGAGTACTGTGGATGTGGTCTCTGCAAACGCTTAGAGAACAGAAACATACCTCTTTACTTTTGTATTAATTTATATTACCAATAAATAACAAATGTTAGCTTTCCTAATCACTTGCAGTGTTTGAATACTAGCTGGATACCAAGACAAAGGCACAGTCTCCAGAAATTCTGCTCTTATTAAGCAACGTTGGCTCTTTTGTTTGATGTTTCCACTGTCACCTAATCATGATTCACAGAAATTAGATTGGGGCTGTAAGACCAGATTAAGTTAAATTCATAGATTTGAGCAAGTACATAAAATTTTGACTCATAAATACATTTTACAAAGATTGGTACCCGGACTTTTGCGAGTGCCACATAGATGGGTTTAAACTAAATTGGCAGGGGGATGGGATCCAATGCAGGATCGAGACAGGTGAAAGGCTGAAAGTCAGAATGGATGTAGATTGGTAAAATTGATAAGATTAGGTAAATTATCAGAATTGTGATCAGAGAGGTGCTTGAAAAGTACAAGGAACTTGCAGAAAGCATGGCATTAAGTTTTGAAATTTTTTTCTATCAATTGCCAATAGATTCGGATGTACAAAAATTTATTCTTGTGTCTAGGGTCTTGGAAAAACTTTTATACCCTAAGGTTATCAGTGAATTCCAAGACATTTGAGCTCTTTCCACTTACCTCTGCTGTATGTCATGGATTTTCCTTTAAACTCAACTTTATAGTTTCCTTTTCCCGTTAAGTCGTGTCCCACTTAGGCGATTTTTCAGCCGGCAGTCGCCTGGAAAAACTGGGAACTGGAATGGCGACTGTCAGAGTGGAACACACGTACACACACACACACACACACACACACACACGCATGCACGCACGCACGCACGCACGCACGCCCCACACACATCCACGCACGCACACATGCACGCCCCACACACACCCACACACACACACACAGCAAGCGGGGGGAGCGCTGTCAGAAATTCACACGGTGCAAAGCCAAGGTGATAGGGACACACATTGCGATGAACAGGAAGGTTAAGACGGCTAGCACAGTGTACGGTAAGTCCTTTAAAATAGTGGGGAGAAGGGGGGGGGAGAATGGGGGAGTAACTTTTATGAAGCCGGACAACTTTTAATTAGCCAGAGATACACAGCTGTGAGATTCGGCGGGCATTTAACATTACCGGTCGGTTATCCTTGGTTCTGAAAACTCGTGCTTATGTTTTTTTTCCCCCACAATGAGCCAATGAAAATGACCGGTCAGCAAAGGCGATTAACTAAAACTACCTACGACTACCTCGACTACCTATAACTACATGGCGACCCCACTACAACTGCACCTACGACTACAGGATTATCGATTTTCTCCATGGTGACCAATTTTTGGTCGCAGAAAATGTTTCAACACGTTGAAAATTTGCACCAACAATACTGAGGTTCCCAGAATTCGGGAACTCCTCGCGACCATGAAGGGGACTCACCAGAGACCACCGGCGAACAAGTGGCAACCATGTGGCGATCATTTGGCGAGCGCAGAGTCTCCTGCACTCACCTAAAAAGTCGCTTAAGTGGGACAGGCCCATTAGGCACTAAGAGGTTGTAATCCAAGAACATCTTGCATTTATAGTTAATTAGCTCCTGGATCTCAGTAATTGCCATTACATCTGCCCTGATGTTTTGCAGTAGAGAAGCCAAGAGCTTTTAAATCATTCTAATTAATAATGGACTTCAGGGCAGCCTTTTTTGCAGTGGATCCTTTGAGGCTCATTGGTTGGGTGCAATCCAGTTGTCTGAATTGTTGTCTGAAAATATCTCATTTTGTGACGTCCTTGAGACATTCTATAACAATTTTCTAGTGGCAATATTTCAGTCGCTGCTGCTGTTTTGACTGAACTAACAGAGATAGCAGTGAGCTAACTCAAGGTGGCCATGGTGGTGCAGCGGTAGAGTTGGTGCCTTACAGCGCTTGCAGCACTAGAGACCCAGGTTCGATCCCGACAATGGGTGCTGTCTGTGCGGAGTTTGTATGTTTTCCCCATGAACGCGTAGGTTTTCGCTGAGATCTTCGGTTTCCTCCCAAGCTCCAAAGATGTACAGGTATGTCGGTTAATTGGCTTGGTGTATCTGTAAATAGTCCCTAGTGTGCATAGGATAATGTTAATGTGCGGTGATCGCTGCTCAGTGGACCTGTTTCCGCGAAGTGTCTCCGAAACCCCCCCCCCCCCGACTGTTGTTAGTTCAACAGTCAGCAGCACCCATCATAACACAGTCTCTTGCACAATGATATTGCCTCAAAGGGAGGAGTTGCCATGAGGTCCTATGACAGAATACTGTTCTTTGACAGGTTCTTTGACAGAACAGGATGCTGATTATTACAAGATCCTGCTCAAAACTGTTTCCAGGTGGGGGTAATGCACTCATGAGTTTGTGCCTGAGGTTTTCCTCGACTTAGTTTTAGAACTTTAAGAGGATTCCAGAAGAGTTTGCTTGGTGTATTCCTTCTTTGTAAATCACATCATGCCAGAGGACTATTTTCCTCCACAACAATACAAATCCTGATAATAATAATAACAACAATAATAACAGTAATAATGACAATAATAAGATTGTAATAATAACAATATGCATTATTAACACCAAGATGCTTCAGAGGAGTGTGAACAAACAAATATTAAAAATGCGAATGCTGTATGAATCTTGCTTTGGGAATGTTCAAAAAATGGTCAAGTATTTGCAAAACTGGGAAAAGTGACCCAAACCCAGGTTGTAGGTTTTGTGGTCTTTTGTGGGTGTAGAGAAGCATTTTAAACAGTGCTTCAAAGTGTAGAGCCAAGATTGTGAAGGCTCTGAAGCAAAGGTAGAGAGAAGCAAAGGGAAAAGGGGATAAGAATTGTGTTTAAGGAATAATGTGAATAGAGGACAATTAAATCATTAGTCAGTAGTCTCTGAATTTGTGTGCCATAGAATTTTCTCCTGGCTGCAAGATTGGAAAAAGGTGATTGAATTAGATAAAACTTAACAAAGTAAATTGTAATCATGCACACTTAATCAATATATACACTGGAATGCTGATAACTTAATCCCTTGTTTTTACAGACAGTAGTAATTTAAACTCTTTTCAAACCATTTGTCAATAACATTATTGTTCACTAACATTACCACCATATAGTTTTGGATCAATATAAATTCAGTTAAAGTAATAGCTACATGGAAAATAAGAGAACTAATGATTATACAGTAACCTTGACTACAATAGAGAAAATAGTTTTGATTGAAGACATTCCCTGCAGCTCATGATTCAGATGGTAGCACAGGTTGTTAAGCATCCCCATGGATACTTTCAGGTCTTGAATATAATGGCACTTGTGTTTAAGGTCAAATAGTTATTTAGTTGGTCTGAAGATAGTTGGAATGAATGGTTAGGGGACATTTATGAATTATTCATTCTTTAATGCAGAATAACATACATTATTTTAGTAGTGCTCGTTGGCATATGAGATTTAGAAAGGAGTTAAATTTATTTTTGAAATCTAAGCAAGTTCTAAATATTTAAGAATTAATTGAAATCCTACCTTTTGCAAAATACAAAGAAAAAACACATGTGGTGGGTGACAGAGTAGATGATGTTTCATGGAGATAGAGTTATAGAGTCTTACAGCGTGGAAACAAACCCATCTACACGAGTCCCACCTGCCTATAATTGGCCCAAATCCCTCTAAATGGTCCTACCCATGTACCTGTCTAAATGTTTCTTAAACATTGCAATAGTGCCTGCCTTAACTACCTCGTCCGGCAGCTTGTTCCATATACCTCCATGTGTAAAATGTCTACACCTCTACCTTCATCTACCTTTTTGGTCACATCCTCAAAAAACAGATCGGTGAGACATGACCTCCCACATACAAAGCCATGTTGACCATTCCTAATCAGCCCTTGTCCATCTTGGTGCATATATATCCTATCCCTCAGATTACTCAATAGTAACTTTCTGACCACAGATTTTAAGCTCACTGGCATGTAGTTCCCAGCCTTTTCCCTGCAGCCTTCCTTGAATAGTGGCACAACATTTGCCTCCCACCAGTCATATGTCCAGTCCCTCCCTCCTCACATGCCTTACCCATAAGGCCTCTTTCAATAAAATACATACAATTTAAACTGTCATTCTTTCCTCGCTCCCTGCATTTCTCCAGCCTAGTCTGACCTATATTCTTTATCTCATAACCTTCCACACCAACTTCTAACCTCTCACTTGCCTCGGTCCTGTATAAGATCCCACCCTCCTTCCAATCTAGTTCAAACCCACCCATGTAGCACTGATGCAGCTTGATGTAGCACTGTGTAGGTTGATTTAAAGCACTTTTGTAGAGGTCACTGTTTTACAACTCTTTTAATCAGTATTTTATAGTTAACTGTATAGTTAATATATGAAAGAATCCGAAAGGTTAACTGAAAATTACATTGATTTCATCAGTGTAGGTTCCTTTGCATTTTAACAGTTCCAGGTGCAGTTGGGATGGATACTGAGTTAATACTAAGGGTGGAGGAGAAATTTTAGAATGACGAAATATAAAGATGTGAGTTCAGTAAAAGAATGCTTTTAAGAAACCTAAAGAGAGAACTCCACCGATTAGCATCATTTGCCTGTATTAAGAGATTATTGCAATATAACTTAAACGTTTTCACCATACGATGATGAGGAATGTCTAAACTATATGAATCATCATTAGATATGGGTGAGGTACTACAAAATTGCAGGGTGGCATATGTTCTGCTTCTATGTAAGATGGGCAGTATTGATCAATCTAAAATTTCTCTTCTGCCTGGGAACTACAGACCTGTGAGCCCAACAATTGTGGTAAACAGGTTACTGGAGAGTATTCTGATGGATAAGATATATATAAATTTTGATAGACAAGGGCTGATTACGGATAGTCAGTATGGTTTAGTACATTGGAGATCATGTTTTTAAATTGGATTGAGTTTTTTTTAGCAGGCGTGGCACAGTGGCGCTTCGGTAGAGTTACAGTGCCAGAGACCTAGGTTCAATCCTGACTACAGGTGCTGTCTGTACAGTGTATGCACGTTCTCTGTGAGACTACGTGGGTTTTTTCTGAGTGGTCCAGTTTCCTCCCATATTCCAAAGAGGTGCAGGTTTGTAAGTTCATAGGATTCTGTAAAATTGTCCCTATCTTTGTAGGATATATCTGATAAGAACACGTGGACTCGGTGGGCTAAAGAGCATGTTTCCTGTACCTTTAAACTAAACTGAAGTAACCAAAATAGTTGATGAGGACAGAGCTGCAGACATTGTCTATATGGATTTCAGCATGGCATTTGGGTGCTCTTGAAGGTTAGTTCCCATCGGATCCAAGAAGAGCCAGCCAGCTGGATAGAAACTCAGCTGGATAGGCAGGATATGCTGTCCCGCTGAGTTACTCCAGCATTTTGTGTCTACCTTCGATTTAAACCAGCATCTGCAGTTTTTCCTACACATTTTGTCTACTGCACTGTAAAATATCCTCAAGGTATGTGTAGTGCTCATTTGGCTTAATTTTGTGGGTCATAAATTATGGCATTTGCCTTTAAATTTTGTCTGCCTGTAATTATGTGGGTGGGACATTACCTAGTGAGAGACGCATTTGCTGCGGGGATTCTTGTGCAGAAACTGTTAGCATTTTAGTTTAGTTCGGAGAAGGCATGATAGAAGGAATATCTTTCGACCATTGGTCAGAACTTTCCAACATGCGGAGCCATGCGGAGACATACGGAGTTTGACTAAGGTTAAAAAGTATGAGTCAAAGAAGAAGGTTGGATGAATATCTTACTGTTTTGCTTCGACAATAAAGAAACTATTAATCAAGAGACTGTGTCATGAAGATTTATCTTTCTAGAGGCTTTGAATGTCTCGTGGAGAGCTCCCATGCGTAAACAACAGTACCTCCTCACCCATGTTTTTCTCAGAGTGGCCAAAGGGAACGATCTCCTGAACTATATAATAATCTGCCACTATATCAAGTCAAAAAATACCTCACCATGGAGGCGGTAGAATCAGTCCCAAAGAAGAGGGTCAGAAGATTGGGCTGGATCTCTGGAGACCGGTTCCAGAAGAGGAACTGAAGACAATAGATCTCAGCCAGAGTTATCTGAAGATTGAAGACTTCACCACGGAATCGTGAGTAGATCGACTATTATACTAACCTGAAATCAGAAGCTGGAAGGCTTTAATTTGCACGGCTTCTGAAAAGTGATTATAAGCTAGTTCTGCTAAGCTTGGAAATTAGCCAAGAAGCTTGTTTGTCAGTTCAGCCTGGAATTACTGATGAAAAAGAACGCTTACGATTTCTGGTGCATTACACAAGCAAGCGTGCTAAGGTACTTGTAGAAAGTTGTCAAAATAAGCCTGACCGCCAAGGCTATCAAGAGGCAAGAAGGTTACTTAAATAAAGTTTTGGTAATGAACAGAGGATTGCTAACGCATACATGGAGAAGGCACATGCTTGGAAAGATATCAAGCCACAAGATGTGGATGCATTAAGTGATTATGCAATATATCTTAGAGGGTGTTGCAGCTCGACTGAGATTCTCAGCGACATGGAGGAGATGAATCTTGTTAGTAATACTAGAGCCATCATTCAAAAACTGCCCGGACGACAAAGAAAAGTGGAGAGATAAAGCAGGCCAGATAATGGAAACAAAGAATCTAGTAGCCATGTTACCAGACCTGGTGGAATTCTTGGAAAGGGAAGTACGGAAACAGGCCATCTCGGCCCTTCAAGTCCGTGCCGAACATTTAAAAAAAAAAAAAAAAACTTCCCCCTAGTCCCATCTACCTGCACTCAGACCATAACCCTCCATTCCTTTCCCGTCCATATAACCATCCAATCTATTTTTAAAGGATAAAATCGAACCAGCCTCCACCACTTCCACCGGAAGCTCATTCCACACAGCTACCACTCTCTGAGTAAAGAAGTTCCCCCTAATAGAAACATAGAAACATAGAAATTAGGTGCAGGAGTAAGCCATTCGGCCCTTCGAGCCTGCACCGCCATTCAATATGATCATGGCTGATCATCCAACTCAGTATCCCGTACCTGCCTTCTCTCCATACCCTCTGATCCCTTTAGCCACAAGGGCCACATCTAACTCCCTCTTAAATATAGCCAATGAACTGGCCTCGACTACCCTCTGTGGCAGAGAGTTCCAGAGATTCACCACTCTCTGTGTGAAAAAAGTTCTTCTCATCTCGGTTTTAAAGGATTTCCCCCTTATCCTTAAGCTGTGACCCCTTGTCCTGGACTTCCCCAACATCGGGAGCAATCTTCCTGCATCTAGCCTGTCCAACCCCTTAAGTAATAGTAAAGATGTTCATCAAAAATTATAGTAGGATCTTCATCAGTTGGACAAGTAGGCTGAGAATGGTTAATGAAGTTTAATGTAGATAAGTGTGAGGTGTTTCATTATGAGAAGTCAAACCAGGGCAGGGCCTTCACAGTGAATGTTGCAGAGTGGAGAGATCTAGTAGTGCAGGTATATAGTTCCTTGAAAGTAGCATCATAGTGTCATCAAGATGTAACAATATCAAGAGGTGAGTCAACCCATGGGTAGAGAAGACAGGAATCAGGAGTAAGTTAATCAAAAGGCTTTTACTAGAATTCTGATAAACAAGAGCACAAGTTCAGCATGGTAAAATCCTGAACAACAAAAGTACGTTCAACATGACAAAATCCAAGATAGAGGCAAACATCAGCACTTAAATAGGGAACTCATTCGGTAACACAACTGGTAACAACACACAGGTTTAAATACTTTAACATAATTGAACAAAGACAACACAGTCTATGCCACTCTCAGTGGTCAGTATAGGGATCAGCAGGCACCATGACACAAGAATGGATTTGGCACATTGGCCTTCATCAGTCAGGGTTTTATCAAGCCGCATTTGGAGTATTATGTTAAATTTTGATCACACTGCTTAAGGTAGGGTGTTGTTAAGCTGGAAAGAGTGCAGAAAAGATTTAAAAGGATATTGTCAGGTCATGAGGGCCTGTGCTATAGAGAGAGGTTGGTTCTTTATTGATTGGAACCCAGGGGAGTGAGGGTTGCTCTTGTAGAGGTGTACAAGATCATAAAGGGAAGATCTACAGAGTCATTAAACCCGAGTTGGGGTATCAAGAACCAGAGGACGTAGGTTTAAAGGGACAGGGAAATGATTTAATAAGAACCTGAGGAGAAGGTTTTTCATTCAGAGGGTGGTGGGTATATGGAACGAGCTGCCGAGGGCGGGGAGTTGATTATCATAACAACATTTAAAAGACATTTAGATGGGAAAGGTTTGGAGGGATATGGGCCAAATGTAAGCAGGTGGGGCACGAGTAGATGGGGCTGTAGTAGCCATTTAGCTTAACTCAGTATCTTATAACTATAACCAGTTACCTTTAAATTTTATCTGCCTGTAATTATGTGGGTGGGATTTATTACATAGTCGGAGGCGTGTTTGTGGCAGGGATTCTTGCGCAGACGTCCTGGTAATTAGTTAAGTTTAGTTTGAAGAAGCATGGGGGAGAGGTCATAGCTCTCCACCATGCACAAATTTGACTATGAGTAAGATCAAAATGTACTTAAACAAGAAGTTTGGATGAATATCATAGATTTCACTACTACAATAAAGAATCTATTAATCAAGAGTGTGTTTTGAAGATTTATCTTTCGACAGCATTGAATGTGAGGAGGTAGAGTTCGGGGATAGGGCCACGGTACGCCTCGAACAAGGATTGTTCCACGTACCCTACAAAGAGGCAGGCATTGCTAGGGCACATGGATAAGGACCAGCTCCTCTAGGCAGAGGAGAGTATCAGTAGACGGGGATTGGTTGTTTCTGCGGTCCTTATCCTTAATAACTTTTTGTTTGACTCCTCCCATTTCCTCCAAATACAATGCGTAGCTATGGGCACGTGCATGGGCCCTAGCTATGCCTGCCTCTTTGTAGGGTACGTAGAACAATCCTTGTTCGAGATGTACCGTGGTCTTATCCCCAAACTCTACCTCCGTTACATCGACGACTGCATTGGTGCAACCTCCTGCACCCACACACAACTCACTGACTTCACCCATTTCACTATTAACTTCCATCCGGCACTCAAATACACCTGGACCGTTTCTGACATTTCCCTACCATTTCTTGTCCTCACTATCTCCATCGCAGGTGATAACTACTGACCGACATCCACTATAAACCCACTGAATCCCATGGCTATCTGGACTACACTTCTTCCCATCCTGATTCCTGTAAGGACTCCATCCCCTACTCCCAATTCTTCCATCTACGCCACATCTGCACCCAGGATGAGGTGTTCCACACCAGGGCATCGGAGATGTCCTCATTCTTCAGGGAACGGGGGTTCCCCTCTTCTAATATAGATGAGGCTCTCACCAGGGTCTCTTCTATACCCCTGGACTCTGCTCTCACTCCCCATCACTCCACTTGTAACAAGGGCAGTCATTTTCGCCACTTCCAACGTGATCCCACCACTTGCCACATCATCCCATCTTCTCCCCTGTCTGATTTCCGCAGAGACCGCTCCCTCCGTAACTCCCTGGTCAATTTGTCCCTTCTCACCCGAACCACCCCCTCTCCGGGCAATTTCCCTTGCAACTGCAGGAAATGCTTTACCTTCCCCTTTCATTCAAGGACCCAAGCAGTCTTTCCAGGTGTGGCAGAGGTTCATCTGCACCTCCTCCAACCACATCTATTGCATCCGCTGCTCTAGATATCAGCTGCTCTACAGCGGTGAGACCAAGCATAGGCTTGCCGATTGCTTCGCCCAACACCTCCGCTCAGTTCGCAATAACCAACCTGATCTCCTTGTGGCTCAGCACTTCAACCCCCTCCCATTCCGAATCCAACATTTCTGTCCTGGGCCTCCTCCATGGCCAGAGTGAGGACCACCGTAAATTGGAGGAGCAGCACCTCATATTTCGCTTGGGCAGTTTGCACCCCAGCGGTATGAACATTGACTTCTCTAATTTCAGGTAGTCCCTACTTTCTCCTCCCCTTCTCAGCTCTCCCTCAGCCCACTGTCTCCACCTCTTCCTTTTGGCTACAGAAGCAGATTTATGGCGATCTTCGTGTAGAGATGTTTGAGATACTATCTAGTGGTGTTACTTCTTGTTCAATTTCGATACCTTGTTGCGTAGCATCTCCTGCTATAGCACACATGGTCCTTTGTTCAACTTCAGCTAACCATCTCTTCGCATCTCCCATAAAATCATCAAATAACTCCTCCTACTGATGAAAAAGAGCGCTTACGATTTCTGGTGCATTACACAAGCGGACATGCAATGGTGCTTGTAGAAAGTTGTCTAAATAGGCCTGGTGGCCATGGCTATCGAAAGGCAAGAAGGTTGCTTAAAGAACGTTTTGGTAATGAACAGAGGATTGCTAACGCATACATGAAGAAGGCATATGCTTGGAAAGATATCGTCAGAAGATGTGGAACAACATAAAAAATATATGAAACAATATAAAAACATGTGAAACGATATAAAAATCTGTCTCTACAGGGGCATCTTGGTCAACATGGGAAAGGTGGTCCAAAGGGCCTGTTTGCATGCTGTATGACTATGAACATGTAATTGGATGGAAACTCTGGACTCACAAGCATAAGGGGTGCATCGTTTTATACTACTGAGATTACTTTGGCCCTCGAGCTACAGATTCCACAACTCCAATTTGGCACAGTCTTTCATATATTCCCAGTTTCTAAACTGAAATATCTACCTGATACATTTATGGCAAATGAAATCTCCCACCAGTAAAACACCCACATAGAAATCAATAGCAAGAATTGTTTTTCACAATGCCATAGATAAATAGATTTTATTTGATCTTGTTCAATTTGCTAAATCATATTTAATTATTTTTCAAGGTGCATAACTGAAGTGTTTCGATTTAAAAAAATATACCTGTAACCTATTTTCTCTCACATGCCCATCTTCTCCCTCCTGATTTGTCTGCCACTCACATGTACGGGATAATTTACAGTAACCATTTTGCCTATCAGTAATTCTGGGATGAGTGGGTAAACCCGAACACTCAGAGGAAACAAATGCAGTGAAAGGGACAGTGAATAAACTCTGCATACACTAGCATTGGAAGTTAGGTTTGAATCTGGCAACTAGGTTGTGCAGCACCAACACTAACTGCCGAACCACTGCGCTGGTGTCCTTATTCACCAGGATGAATTTTTGAGAGACCATGAAGAGCTTGCCAGGAAGTTTAGTGATCTGCTGATTTCCTTCTTTACATGGACATCTGAACTCCAAGAGTTAGGGCAGTGTGATGGGACGGCAGTAGAGTTGCTGCTTCCAGTGCCAGAGACGCAGGTTTGATCGAGACTACAGGTTCTGTCTGTACTGAGTTTGTACATCCCCGTAACTGCGTGGGTTTTCCCTGGTTGCTCTGGTTTCCTCACTCTCTCTCCAAAGATGTACAGGTCTGTAGGCTAATTTGGCTTTGGTAAAAATTGTAAATTGTCCCTAGTGTGTGTAGGAGAATTTTGGCATACTGGGTGGGCAGTGGGCAGGTGCTATAGACCTTTGGATCGATCAGCAACGTGGAGAGGGGGGACGTGCTGCATGGGCAACAGCCTGTCCTCCATATCACCCAAACTTGCATCCGACCATACATCACCTGCAAACTAGGATGCATCACCCTTGGTCAGTCATGACCGAGGGGGGCCTGCTACTACTGGGATCGCTGGTTAGTGTGGACTTGGTGGGCCGAGGGGCCTGTTTCCACACTGTACCTCTAATCTAAACTAAGACAGAAGAGAGAAAACCATGGTGTGAAAAAATTAACCCTTTGGTGGGTTTTCAACATAAGCAAAACTCAATCTACCAGTTAGACTCAACTGCAAAAGTCAATTTATTTTCAAAATAATGACAATGGTTTTGCCATGGAGAATGGATGACAAACAAGTTATAATAATAAGAGAAAGCAATAGTGAAGAGGAGAAATAATCTCTATAGCAACCCGGACTGAAAAGTCATTCACTGTCTTTTTTTCATAAGAATACATCTGCAATGTCACTCTTGGTGCTCTCTAGGCAGAGGTTTTTTAATGGTCTATTTTTAAGGTTAACTAGACTAAGTGGGATCAGTTGGGTCCCATTCTCACATGGGAAGCCTGGTCCCCAACGCAATATTCCACCACTCGCCCATAGCCCCCAGCTGTGCAGGCGCGGCTGACCCACGGCTTTCTGGACTCACTGACTCACGGCTTTCTGGACTCACTCACTCATTCACAGCTTTCTGGACACACACTCAGGGCATTCTGGACACTAACACACTGACTGACTGACACAGCTTTCTTGACACTCACTCACTGACACACGGCTTTCTGGACACTCACTCACTGACTCACGGCTTTCTGGACTTACTCACAGCTTTCTGGACACTCACACAGCTTTCGGAACATTCACTCACTGACTCCCGGCGGAGGGGGGAAGGGGGAAAGGGAGAGGGGGGAGTTGGGGGGGAGGGACTGCACTCAGTGGCCACCGGCCGTGGCACCACACATCGACTTTCCCGACACCACACAGTGACTTTCCCGACACTACACAGCGACTTTCTTGACACCACACAGCGACTTTCCTGACTCCACTCTTGCGGACTCAATCAGCACTTATTTACTCAGCTCCGCCTCTGGGAATTTATTCTTCATGGTGACCGACAGGCAAGAAGACCAATCTGCTGATCTCACGACTTTTTAAACCTTTAAAACTTTTGTATAATTCCACCGATCGGAACAAGACTTGGTGGGTTGGAGTAGAGGAGAACGGTGAGTAAGGTGGCGAAAAGATCCTAGTGATAATTTGTACCATTTTCGTGCAAATTTAAAAAATAACAGCAAACCGGAATTGATCAAGATGAGAGTTTTAGTAAGAGATTGATAATTGTGGATATCCATATTTTGGGATGTGATGGTTGCTTGGAAATCCAGCGTTAATTGCCCAGCTCTGATTGCCCTTGACATGGTGTGGATAAGCCCCCTTCTTAACCACCACTGCAGTTCTTTTTGTGAAGCTCCTCCCATAGTATTGAGGGGAGGGAACTGCAGGATTTAGACCCAATGAAAATAAAGGAATAGAGATGCATTTTTAAGTTGAGGTAAGGAATTGCACATTGCAGCCAAAGTGCAACAATGATAGAGTGAATGAATTAGTAAGGTGCTGGAAGGGATGTCGATTAAGTGGCACACTTTGTCATGATTACCATCTAGGTTTTAAGTGTCAGAGTTGCACTCGTTCAGGCAGGTAGACAATATTTCACAGCACTCCTGAAAATTGGCCCTTCAACAGCATGAAAATTGGCCCTACGGCCCACCGAGTCTGCTCCATCTATCAATCACCTGTTAACACTCGTTCCATGTTATCCCACTTTTACACCCACTCCCTACGCACTAGGGGCAATTTTACAGAGGCCAATTAAATTACCAAACCTCACACCTTTGGGACGTGGGGGGAAACCAGATTATGCAGAATACCTGGAATGAAATCCAGGCAGTCACAGGGAGAATATGTAAACTCCACATAGACAGCACCCGAGGGCAGGATTTAACCCAGATCTCTGGCATATCTGAGGCATCTGCTCTACCAGCAGCACCTGCGGCTTGTAGATTGGGATATCAGGAAATGAGTCAAACGCAGTGTGATACCCAACCTGAGTTTGTGGACAACGCACATTCCAGAATTCCAGGATGATAATGCAGTAAATGTTAAAGGATTGTCTCTTGTTGTGATTGGTCATTTTCTGGTACTTTGCAATGACATGAATATTACTTTTCACTATGAGGCTATGCCTGAGCATTGTTATGTATTGTTGCATGCCTGCATGGATTACCTCATTCACTGAGACTTTAGGAAGGAGCTACATAATGTGTCTGCATTCCCTCTCCGACCTTACGACGAAGTAAAGTCACTGACCAGCTAAAGATAGCTGGGCCAAGTGCACAGCCTGAAGAATGCTCTTAATTGGCCCTGTTCCTTGCGCAATTGTCCTCCCACAAGCAAGCAACAAGTGGGGTTGTTTACTGATGAATTTACAATCCTCATCCCATTACCAGCTTATCAAATCTAGCAGCCCATGCCTGCATGTTTGAAAATCTCAACAGCATTCATGCATTGGCTGATAGGGAATATTTCAATTGTTCATGTCATCGGAGCAGAATTAGACCATCCCGCCTATCAAGTCCACTCCACCATTCAATCATAGCTTTCTCTCTCAACTCCATTCTCAACTGCCTTCTCCCCATAACCTTTGACATCCTGACTAATCAAGAACCTGTCAATCTTCACTTTAAAAATACCTCATGACATGACCTCCACAGCCATCTGTGGCAATGAATTACACAGATTCACCACCCTCTGACTAAAGAAATTTCTTCTCATCTTTCCAAAGGTACAGTCTTTTATTCTGAGGCTATTCGCTCTGGTCCTAGATTATCCCACTAGTGCAAATATCCTCTCCACATCCACTCTATCCAGGCCTTCCATTATTCAGTAAGTTTCAATGAGATCCCCCCTATCCTTCCAAACTTCAGTGAGTGCAGGCCCTGAACCATCAAACGTTCATTCAACGTTAACATGATTCACGTATTTGTGCTATGTTTCAGGCAATAACCATCTCCAACAAAAGAAAGAGTCTAAGCATTTCTCCTTGTTTTACAATGGCATTACCAATGCTGGGTTTCATATCGTTAATGGTCACAACTGACCCTAAGGTCACAACTGACCCAAACCTCAACTGGCGCAGCCACATAAATACTGTAGCTATTAGTGCAGACAAGGGTAGGATTCCTCTACCTCGTATTCCAAGGCTTTTTCACTATCTACAGATCACCTGCCTGGATGATTGCAGTGTCAAAAACTCTGAAGAAGCTTGATAACTATCCAGAACAGAGAAGACCAATTCATCAGTGCACAAGGACTACAGTCAGCATTATTTGCAAAGTGCCCTGCAGTTGCTCACTTAGTCTTGCCCATGATTCTGCCACCAAAAGGGTCAAGGGGAATAGGCATTTGTAAATGCCACCACCTGTGGGTATCCTCAAGTTGCACACCATCAGGATCTTCAAATAGAGTGCAGTCCCACACCAATGGTGAGTTTAACTCTTGGACCTCCCTCCGAAACAGCACCGGACAGCATCATCCAGTTCCATGAATATAAAACCAGTTCAAAAGGTTGGCTCATCACATCTTATCTCATCAATCCAGGGATAAGCCCAAAATGATAAGTAGGCTATTTTGTCGCGAAGAGTCAATGACACCCCATTAGCAGTGATTGAAAGTGTGTTTAATGGACAGGTATGAGCGACATTCACTAAAGGACTGCAGTGAAGAACGATGGTAGTATTCAGTGTGAGAATATTAATCTAATTGCAATTATAAGATTAAACTTGGAAAAAAGTAACATAACACAGCTTTGAAAATTTAGACAGATACAAAAAGCTGTGTAGGAAAGATCTGTGAATGCTGGTTTAAACCGAAGACAGACACAAAAAGCTGGAGTAATTTAGCGAGTGAGACATCTCTGGAGAAAAGGAATAGGTAACATTTCAGGTCAAGACCCTTCTTTAGACCCAGAGTCAGGGGGAAAGGGGAACAAGAGATATGGACAGTACTTATATTTCAGATTCAGGTGAGATTGACTTCAGCAGATTGAAGTAAAGACAGTTCACAATAAACTGGCTAACTCCATTCATGGATAAATTTACTGAATTTCCATGAGGGATGTTCAAAAATAATGCAGTTATTAAGAGTCAGTTTGTACTCCAAAGAGGTATGATTTCTTGTTGTCGAGCCACAGGCAACAATGTTATCAAGAGACAATATAAATGTTTTAAAGGGCCTGTCCCACTTAGGCAATTTTTCAGCGGACTGCCGGCGACTGTCATGTTTTCGGCACTCGCCTGATAAACCAGGAACTGGAACGGCGACGGTCAGGGTGGAACACACACACACACACACATCGCAAGGGCGGGGGCCAGGGAAAGTGGGGGAACACTGTCTGAAATTCACACAGCGCAAAGCCAAGGTGATACAGACACGCACCGCGATGAACAGGAAGGTTAGGACGGCTAGCACAGTGTACGGTAAGTCCTTTAAAAGAGGGGAGGGGGAGAAGGGGGGGAAGAAGCGGAGAGAAAGAGTGGAGACACTTTTAAGAAGCCAGACATCTTTTAATAAGCCAGAGATACACAGCTGTGAAGTTTGGCGGGCATTTAACATTACCGGTCAGTTATCCTTGTTTCTGAAACCTCGTGCTTACGTTTTTTTCCCCAATGAGCCAATGAAAATGCCCGGTCAGCAAAGGTGATTAACTAAAACTAGCTACGACTACCTCGACTACTTACAACTACATGGCGAACCCACTACAACTGCACTTACGACTACAGGATTATCGATTTTCTCCATGGCGACCAATTTTTGGTTGCAGAAAATGTTTCAACATGTTGAAATATTTGCGGCGACCATACTGAGGCCGCGACTAGTTCCCAGAATGCGTGAAGTCCGCGCAACCATGAAGGAGACCCACCAGAGACCACCAGCGAACATGTGGCAACCATATGGCGATCATGTGGCGAGCGCAGTCTCCTGTACTTGCCTAAAAAGTCACCTAAGTGGGACAGGCCCTTTAGTAAAACAAACTGTAAAGAAAATAGAACCATCCTGACAATGGGTGGGGTACATTGATAAACAGAAATAGTTACAATAAATGATTATGAAAAAATCTTTGATAAATATCTTCCTATGAAACTGACGAGGGGGCTCATTGTAAAGCTCATTGAATTGAAGGCAATGACTAATGTGACTAGATCTTGTCTGTGTGAAAGGAGTGAAGAGATGGTTTCCATTGGCTGGATGTGACCGCTGATGTCTCATCAAGTGTGTCGGTTCTGTAAATACTGTATTATTATATTCACAGTGCTTATTAACAACTAAATTGATGGGATACTGTGCCAAACCGAGTATAACAATGACATTGTAATTGGAGGAATTACACAGTGTAGATTTTAATCTAACAAAACTATAATAGATAGTAGTACATTAAGTAAATGGACAAAGCGTTGGCACATATATTTCAAAACAGGTACATTTGAGATCAGTAATGTCGATCTAAAATGAAATTTACTAATTTCAATCTTGTCAGAAGGTAGAAATAATGGAAGTTTGGTGTCTATGTCCTGAGAATATTAAAATACTATGCAATACCACAATATAATCAAGGGACCCAAAAAGGCAAGAGCAGTTAGGTGACATAACTAGAGGACCTGAAATATACTGTATAACTGTGCAACCTACTCATTTGAAATTATATATTTGCAGCGAGCTATCATATTTACCGGAATGATTATAAGAGCTTTAGGGTTAATTAATAAAAAAGACATTGCACAAACTTCTTTGTAATAGAAATGATTAAGGATTTTTAAAAAGATATTAAGGAAAATTACAAATTGAATAGAAAGTAATGAAGATGATGCATGTCTGAAGAAGAGCCCCAACCCGAATCATTACCTATTAATTTTCTCCATGATGCTGCCTGACCCACTGAGTTACTCCAGCATTTTGTGCTTATCTTTAAATTTAAAGCCAGTTTTTTTCAAGAGTGAAGTTTGCAATCTCTTCCACACATATTGAGTGGTAGAGCTTTGAAGGTTTGTAGATGTTTAATGATGTTTAAGTCAATTGCTAATTTTAAATCTGCGGCCAGAGAATTTTGATAACCAAATATCCTAAAGAAGATGAGGCAAGGGAAGTGTATAAAGTTAGATGCTGCCGCACCCACTGAGTTTCTCCGGCACTTTTGTCTACCTTAAAAGACAGAGAGACTGTTTCCTCTTCCAATATTTTGAAGATACAAGTACACCTAATTCTGTTGACCCTAAGAGGTTATTGAAATTATTTCTATTCTGGAGAAGGGTTTTGAAATAAATCGTTTCATTACTTTTGTCATTTCCCCCCAATCTATTAGATAGCATCTGACAGAGAAATGGCAGAGAAATGTAAATCTCTGAACTATTTTTTTTCAATATTCAGCTAATATAATAATTCTCCGTATCAGGTGCCACTTTACTTTCTGAATTCTCGGACCTCTAAAATGAGACCCTGAATGTTACTTCTTTCTGGTTTCAAAATAAATGAATAGATTGTGGCATGAAAACAAACAAATATTGTGATCATTGTTCCTAATTTTACTATTACAAACTGGTTAAAATTCACATTACGGTTAAATTGATTTCTATTGAATATCCTCTTTCATAGCCTTAGTTTGATTTTAAATCTTTTCAAGCCAATTCCGAACACTCTGAACCAAGATTCAAAATACATTTTGCAGCTCAGGTTCACCAACATTATTAAAATGCATTTACATACATATAACTCAAACCTCCTTCTGCCAGTTTTATAACCTAGCTATTTTCAGTCTCCTTGATCTATTCTTTATTGCTTTACTGATTCCTGCCATTGTTCTGACTCTTCTTAACCCCTATTATTTCCTTTTCTGCTTCATCATCTTGTTTTCTTTGCCCTTTCTCCTAGATTTATGAGATCAAATCCCCACAATGGTCGTTTTTTATGTGTGAACCTGACAATGAACATTGCCACTTTGTTTGTTCCCTGGATATGACAATTCTCACATTTCATTCCTTATCTCAGGAAAATAATTCTGAATCCCTGTCGGTGATGATTGCCTCTGTGTGCCTTCTGGAGTAAATTCACAAAATCATGATATTTTTATAAAGAATGACATTACTGTTTCCATTACATTTCTTTACCCAGAGGTTGGGAAGCTGGTGACATCTGCACATGGCCACCCCATGTTCATTGATATGTTGCCATCGAGAGCGATCAAAGAGATGATTGAGTCCTTATGAAACACAAAGCATTCTGAGGATGAAAGACACAGTGTAAAAAAACACAAAATAGTGTTGACAATCTTTCTGGGAAATGGGAACCAATATCTATACTGTGCCTGGAAGGATATTTCGATTACATCTATTGCAGAGTAGAAATTCCTCATCGCTGATCGTATTGTGAGATCCCTGGATTTTAGCTCACTCAAACACATTCGACAGCCCTCATCGGAATTTGCCTGGGTCAATGTCTAAGTGGTCATGAGCTGCATTAATGGAAGATGGTCAATGGTTGCAAACCACAGAACGTTGAAATCAACCTGACCGGGTCACCGCAATCACCTCCATTCACAATATGGCCTCCTAGGAGGCTGTTAACTGAATTGTGCGATAGTTGAGGCAAACAATCTTTGATAGTCAGGGGATAATCAAAAATATGTGTCTAGACTGGATAGACTGAGTTGAATGGGTTTCTTGTGTTCAACATATTTAGAAGTGTCCTAAAGTGCATTAGTCACCTGGGTGTAGAAAGCTACAGGCCGTCCTGAAATATGGGATTAATATAAATATGTAGCCATAGGACCATTAGACATAGGAGCAGTATTGGTCCATTTAGCCCATCGAGTCTACTCTGCCATTTAATCATGGCTGATCTATTTTTTCCTCTCAACACCATTCTCCTGTTTCCATTATAGAAACATAGAAAATAGGTGCAGGAGGAGGCCATTCGGCCCTTCGAGCCAGCACCGCCATTCATTGTGATCATGGCTGATCGTCCCCTATCAATAACCCATGCCTGCCTTCTCCCCATATCCCTTGACTCCACTAGTTCATAGAGCTCTATCTAACTCTCTCTTAAATCCATCCAGTGACTTGGCCTCCACTGCCCTCTGTGGCAGGGATTTCCATAAATTCACAACTCTCTGAGTGAAAACGTTTTTTTCTCACCTCCCCATTATTCTAAGACCGTGGCCCCTGGTTCTGGACTCGCCCCACATTGGGAACATTTTTCCTGCATCTAGCTTGTCCAGTCCTTTTATAATTTTATATGTTTGTATAAGATATCCCCTCATCCTTCTAAACTCCAGTGAATACAAGCCTAGTCTTTTCAATCTTTCCTCATATGACAGTCCCGCCATCCCAGGGATCAATCTCGTGAACCTATGCTGCACTGCCTCAATCACAAGGATGTCCTTCCTCAAATTAGGAGACCCAAACTGTACACAATACTCCAGATGTAACTTCACCAGAGCCCTATACAACAGCAAAAGAACCTCTTTACTCCTATAATGAAATCCTGTTGTTATGAAGGCCAACATTCCATTAGCTTTCTTCACTGCCTGCTGTACCTGTAAGCCAACCTTCAGTGACTGGTGTACAAGGAAGCCCAGGTCTCGCTGCACCTCCCCCTTACCTAACTTAACCCCATTGAGATAATTATCTGCCCCCTTGTTTTTGCCACCGAAGTGGATAACCTCACATTTATCTATATTATACTGCATCTGCCACGCATCTGCCCACTCACGCAAACTGTCCAGGTTACCCTGCAACCTCCTAACATCCTCTTCACAGTTCACACTGCCACCCAGCTTTGTGTCATCCGCAAACTTGCTAGTGTTGCTCCTAATTCCCTCTTCCAGATCATTAATATATATGGTATCAATTACTGGCACATAGAAGCATGCTCAACAGTAGGATTCCATCCACTCAAGAAATGGCTCATCACCGCCTTCCCAAAGGGAATCAAGGATGCACAATTATACAGTCCTTGCCAGAGCCCCAAAATAAACAACTATAAAGTATTTACTACCAACCACCTCTTCAACATTTTTTTGGATTACTCCTCCGACATCTTAAGTACAATACAGGATGGGTGTCACAATTTGTGCTCCAGCCAAGACATTTTCCAGAAAATCTGTTTTACAGTTCTCTAGCAGTGGACAGTAACATTAGCAAATTTGCAGATGACACAAGTAACATTTAAAAGTAACATTAGCAAATTTGCAGATGACACAAAGCTGGGTGGCAGTGTGAACTCTGAGGAGGATGCTATGAGGACGCAGGGTGACTTGGACAGGGTGGGTGAGTGGCAGATGCATGGCAGATGCCGTTTAATATGGATAAATGTGAGGTTATCCACTTTGGTGGTAAAACAGGAAGGCAAATTATTATTTAAATGGTGTCAAGTTGGGAAAAAGGAAAGTACCAGGGGATCTGGGGGGTCCTTGTTCAACAGTCACTGAAAGTAAGCATGCAGGTACAGCAGGCAGTGAAGAAAGTGAATGGCATGTTGGCCTTCATAACAAGAGGAGTTGAGTATAGGAGCAAAGAGGTCTTCCTGCAGTTGTACAGGACCCTAGTGAAACCACACCTGGAGTATTGTGTGCAGTTTTGGTCTCCAAACTTGAGGAAGGATGTTCTTGCTATTAAGGGAGTGCAGCGTAGGTTCACAAGGTTAATTCCGGGAATGGCAGGACTGTCATATGTTGATAGATTGGAGCGGCAGGGCTTGTATACTCTGGAATTTAGAAAGATGAGAGGAGATCTTATTGATTTTTAAGGGTTTGGACACACTAGATGTAGGAAACATGTTCCCAATGTCGGGGGAGTCCAGAGCCATAGTTTAAGAATAAGTGGTAAGCCATTTAGAGCGAAGATGCGGAAAAACTTTTTCACAGAGAGAGTTGTGAGTGTGTGAAATTCTCTGCCTCAGAGGGCGGTGGAGGCTGGTTCTTTGGATGCTTTCAAGAGAGAGTTAGATAGGGTTCTTAGGGATAGCAGAGTTAAGGAATATGGGAAGAAGGCAGAAACGGGGTACTGATTGTGGATGCTCAGGCATGATCACATTGAATGGCGGTGCTGGCTTGAAGGGCCGAATGGCCTACTTCTTGTCTATTGTCTATTTTCTATTGACATTTGTTTGCTTCCTCAGGCACATTAACAGATGGTAAAATGGTTTGCTTATCATTTGTTTAATTCGGGGACTTCCAGGCTCTCTTATTGCAAATCCTTTAGGCATAGTGGACATACCTGTATGTAGTTAACACCCTGTAGCCGACAATACACAATGTGTTGTTTTTATGTTCCAATGTGATCCAGGAAGATGTTCAGTTGAAGATCAAAATGTCAATGTTCAATTGATACTTTGTGCAAACATTCAGAATTTGCTTTCTTTGTGTATGCACTGATCATATTCCTACTGAAAGATTTCACTATTGAATTTCCGCTCATGTGGAATTACCCTGTTGTTATAATCAATGGAACTATGGTGAAAATTTGAACATTCATTTCCCAATTAAACACAAGAATATAATTTGTAGTTCAATGACCACATTGTACAAGACACTTAAGAGGAGTTTAAAAGAGATTGTGTGTGTTTGGATGACAAAACAACCTTCAGAATACAATCACTTCTTCCCAAAGCATGCAACTAGTTTCCGACTAAACTCAGGAAATGAGAATGAAGAACAATCATCTTTGGGAGCTATCTTCAGAATGTAAAATTTTCAAGTTCATTGTAACTGTGTTTGAAAATGATGCTTGTTCTACAATAGGCAGAAATTGATAATCTGACTTGCCTTGGCAAACTTAGCATGCTGCCATTTAACTTCTCTTCTTTTCAATGGATAATAGACAATAGACAATAGACAATAGGTGCAGGAGTAGGCCATATGGTCCTTCGAGCCAGCACCGCCATTCAATGTGATCATGGCTGATCATCCCAAATCAGTACCCCGTTCCTGCCTTCTCCCCATATCCCCTGACTCCGCTATTTTTAAGAGCTTTATCTAGCTCTCTCTTGAAAGCATCCAGAGAACCTGCCTCCACTGCCCTCTGAGGCAGAGAATTCCACAGACTCACCACTCTCTGTGAGAAAAAGTGTTTCCTCGTCTCCATTCTAAATGACTTACTCCTTATTCTTAGACTGTGGCCCCTGTTTCTGGACTCCCCCAACATCGGGAACATGTTTCCTGCCTCTAGTGTGTCCAAGCCCTTAACAATCTTATATGTTTCAATGAGATCCCCTCTCATTCTTCTAAACTCCAGAGTGCACAAGCCCAGCCGCTCCATTCTCTCAGCATATGACAGTCCCGCTATCCCGGGAATTAACTTTGTAAACCTACGCTGCACTCCCTCAATAGCAAGAATGTAGTTCCTCAAATTAGGGGACCAAATCTGCACACCATACTCCAGGTGACATTGTATATAATAAGTACTCAGGACACTTATGTTTTCCAGACGGATAAGATACGTAAAATTATTGACCATAAACTAGCACTTCTCTGTAATGTATGGATAATGACTATAGGGGTGAGTTGCTTTATCACCAATACCAGATCCAATAATATCTGTCAAATATCCTACAAGGCTGATAGTTGTGCCAATATGTTATATTGTCCAATGTAGAAGGAGCAATAATTTAACTAATATAGGATGCCATTAATATCTTTCTCTAACTTTTTACTGTACATATGTTAACATTTCCAGTATGGTAATTCCATTTGAAAATATATTTTCTGTACGTTTTTTGCTTGTAATTAAACTTATTTTCATATGGATCAGAATGTGCTTTTGAGTGCAGGTCGGAGGTTATAAGCAGTAACAATATAAAGGTGTTAACATGTAACACCAAACTGCCACCAGTCCATGATCATAAGGTCATAAGTGTTAAGGTTTGTTTCACTTCAAACAGACAAAAACGCAATAAAATTAGTAATCACCTAGTAATATCTTTATTTCGCCATG
>CM075977.1:22742753-22861668 GCA_038087875.1 Malacoraja senta | reverse complement strand
ATCATCTAATCTGCATTTGATTTCTTCACTATAGAGGAGGTTGCAGCGTCAGTAGCAACTGCAGTACACTGGATTGCTTCTTCATCTATTAAAACATGTTGGGACCATGGATGGTGGGAAGAGAGAAGATTAAAGGACGTATTGTATCACATGTGATTGGGCTATGGATGGAGTCTTCAGGTTGGGGCAAAGTCCAGGATATGTCCCAGAAAGGAATGGAAGGATTAATTATCAAGACTAAGAAAGAAGGAAAAAAAGAGATGAAGCAGTTGAAATACAAGAGCATAAGATCATGTGAGAGGAGCAGAATTAGGCCATTCGGCTCATCAAGTCGACTCTGCCATTCAATCATGGCTGATTTATCCTCCCTCCTACCCCATTCTCTGCCTTTCCATAACCTCTGATACCTGTACTAATCAAGAATCTATCTATCTCTGCCTTAATTATAACCACTGACTTAGATTCCACAGCCTTCTGTGGAAAATAATTCCACAGATTCTCCACACTGACTAAAGATGGAATGAAAATAAAGGCAAGGGGTGTGACAAAGGACAACTAGAGATTGTTACCATTGGATTCATGACATTTAATAGTGTGCAAAATACATTGTATAGTTATATTTATTGTGGTTATTAATTAGAATGAATTAGAATTATTTTTAATGTTTGTGTTAATGCTTGGGTAAACGGCATACAATGTGTTCAAAGCTAAGGTAGCAATTATTGGGTTATCAAGTACAATGTGCAGTGAAGTGTTTCACTGGAGAGGAGACAAATAAAACAACACATTTAGATTTGTTTAAACATGAAACTATGTGCATACATCTCTGCAAATATAATTAAACATAATTTCAGGTGTATTTTGGTTATCTGATGGTAAAAATGAATGCATGAAGATATATGATTATTCGTCTGGCTTTATTAGTTTTTTGAAAGGGAAAGTACAGTATATAACAGCGTAGGTATATTAATAGGGACTGATAGTTTGATATTGATACATTAAACAGATATTGCTGCTTGGCTTTAAAAAAAAAGTGCCTTTGATAAAGAATGTTCTGTTAGTGCTTTCTCATCTGAATAATTGTATTTATAGGAACTGAAAAAAGATGCAAACACTATTATTGACTGTGGATTAATTTCTGGTCAGAAATAAATGACTGAAAATTTAGGACTAAAATCTTTATCATGTTGTTTGAGCCTCCATCCTCTCCTGCCCCTCCTCCTCTTCTATGATAATGGCATGCTAAAAAAGTTACCATCAGGAAATGAGGTGCTGAGAATCCTCTCTGAAGAGATTATCAGAATCTCCAAGAGGTCTCACACCTTCATAGGCAGGTCTGTCCCTTTGTCGGGTGAATTCCTTGCTGCAAAAAAAAACCATGCAATCTTTTAACTCTTTTACAGCATCTCCTCATTTGCTCAAGAATTGTCATTATATATTTTTTTGTTCTCAGTTATGCCTGAATCACTGTGAGTATAAAAGTCTACTGCCTTCATTTACTCACCTTATAGCTGGTTGGCCAGGGACGCAGCAGATGGTAAGCAGGGTTGGCCAGATTTCATTACCAATTCAGGAGGATTGATTTTATGAAGAAAGATCAGTAGAAATGGTCTTAACTTAATCTGCTACCCAAGAAAAGAAATTGCTGCAGAACATTTTATCGCAAGATGTTGATCAGGCAGTCAAAGCATAAAAGAGAATAGTAGTTGAAAAAATATTGTGGAATACGAAGCGAATGAGTCCAGGGACAGGACCAGTGCAGGTGCAGAGATTAAGGAGATACCTCCAAAATGATGGGGGTAAACTGTGGTGAGTGATCAGCTGAGTTACTCCAGTACTTTGAATTTTGTTTATTTCCAGTTCATTGTGTCTCCATGTTAATATTTCACATATTTCCTCCTATGCTACCTGCCTTACGGATTCTCTCCAGCATTTTCTGTCTTTTGATTTTCAAAAAGAACAAATCAATCTCGATTCCTCAGTTTAGTTCAGTTTAGTTTAGAGATACAGCATGGAAACAGATCCTTCGGCCCACCGAGTCTACACTGACCAATGATCACCCATACACTAGATCTATCCTACGCATGAGGGACAACTTCCAGAAGCCTATTAACCTGAAAACCTGCACATCTTTGGACTGTGGGAGGAAACTGGAGCATCCGGATAAAATCCACATTATCACAGGGAATATGTGCAAGCTCGTTACAGACAGCATCGTAGTCAAGATCGAACGTGGGTATCTGGTGCTGCGTTATCAATTTTACCATTGCTCCACTGTGCTGCCCCACAGTCGAAAATAAATTATATGAAATAGCCAGTATTCATAAATTCAAGTCTGTACATTTCAAATTATTTTTTCTTCTCCACTGATAACCACATAAACTGAAGAGCATGAAATACCTTGGATGATATTGTTAATGTAGATTACCTTGAAGGCTTTCGAAAATATCTAAAAAAGGATATGTAAGCACCAAAACAAATTGTTTAGAAAGTGATTCAATGGCATTAATACTGGAGGCAAACTGCAGCTCAGAGAGAAAAATCATTAGCTACTGCCACCATTTATTTTTGTCATTGAGAGTTTGCACTGCCAGAAATTAAATTAATATATTTTCTCACAATTTAAACCAGATATTGAGCAATTATTATTTCAACTATACCCTTCAGGCCTTTGTATTCATAGTCATAGTCATACTTTATCAGCCGGATGTTTTGCAACATACGAGGAATTTGAATATGAGAGATTTGTCTGAAGTGCCACCTTACAAAGGAGGAAACAATACCTTCAATACCTTCAATACTAACGTGGAAAAAGATTGATATTTATATATTTGGCAAACTGCCAAGAAAAATATTAAAATAGCAAAATGTAGGTTGTAATGCTAGTCTAATAATCATTCATATGGTGAATCCTACATTTTTGGGCCTTGGCCAAATGCTCAGAACTTGCTCATGTTCATCAGTTGCATCTATATAGCATCTCCAGCTACGAAGACATATGATCCATTTACGTCCAACCCTCTCTTAATCATGATTGCAGAATAATTAGGGGATTGACTCATATTTCATGTCTGTCTGGCAGATTATTTGAAGTTGATAATTAAGTGCCTGAGTAGGACCTAACAATTTAGAAATCTACTGAATTACAAATACTTTATTTACAAGAAAAAGAATATACACTTAAACACCATGAATAGCACGGCTGCATGTAGCTAAGAAATGATCACAATTAATTAACACATTATTAGTTTTATATTTCTTCAGAAATCAGTGTATATAATTTAGCAAAACACAACAGGCTGGAGGAATTAAACAGGTCATACAGTATCTGAATAAGGAAAGGACAATTATGTTTCAGATCAACCCTTCTCTCAGACCCTCTGATTCTTATGCTGCCTGACCCCTGCGTTTCTCCAACACTTTGTGTTGTGTTATAGTCTGAATACTAATCATAAACTATCTGAAGTAGGGAGCACTCAGTAAAACTCCTGTCATCCAGCAATCTCAAGACTTTTCTGGTGCCTGACGAACATATTTTCCAGATTTGGATGATACTCCTAATAATTACACAATATACTTTTACTTTATTTAATTTTAAATGTTGCACAGTAATATAATACATTTTTCAATGAATCTGTTGAGTTTAAAGGGAATGGAATAAAGAGGGTCTTAGTGCGTTTGAAGAAAATGTGGGAACAAGCTGCAGGAAGGGAAGCAGGAAACAGAGCCCTGGTGTGTTTAAAGTAGCATGTGAACAGGCCCCTAGTAGGATTAAAAGAAGTACAAAAACTGTGCTCTAGTGGATTTAAAAGAATTATGGGAATGGTTTCCCAGTGGATTTAAAAGAAGTGTGAGAATAAACCCAAGTGATTTAAAGGGAGCACAGGAAACATCACTGTTGTACCAAGGAGATAGAATTAATTGCCAGTTTACAAATAAAAATACAGATTGCTGGAGTATCTCAGGCAGCTTCCTGAGGGAACATGGATAGGTAATGTTTCAGGTTGGGAATCTTCTTCACAAGAAGAGCCCCGACTCAAAATGTCCCCCATCCATGTTCTCTGATGATGCTGCTTGACCTGCTGAGTTACTCAAGCAATTTGTGTATTTTTTGTGTGGTATCAAATCGTTGGGATTTTCCAGCAATCAGATTATGGATAATCAGTGTTTATTGATTATTTATAGAAGCATAGAAACATAGAAAATAGGTGCAGGAGGAGGCCATTCGGCCCTTTGAGCCAGCACCGCCATTCATTGTGATCATGGCTGATCATCCTCAATCAATCACCCGTGCTTGCCTTCTCCCCATATCCGTTGATTCCACTAGCCCCTAGAGCTCTATCTTAAATCCATCCAGTGATTTGGCCTCCACTGCCCTCTGTGGCACGGAATTCCACAAATTCACAATTCTCTTGGTGAAAAAGTTTTTTCTCACCTCAGTATTAAATGGCCTCTCCTTTATTCTAAGACTGTGGCCCCTGGTTCTGGACTCGTCCAACATTGGGAACATTTTTCCTGCATCTAGCTTGTCCAGTCCTTTTATAATTTTATATGTTTCTATAAGATCTCCCCTCATCTTCCTAAACTCCAGTGACTACAAACCTAGTCTTTTCAATCTTTCCTCATATGACAGTCCCGCCATCCCAGGGATCAATCTCGTGAACCTGTGCTGCACTGCCTCAATCACAAGGATGTCCTTCCTCAAATTAGGAGACCAAAACTGTACACATTACTCCAGATGTGGTCTTATTAGAGCCCTATACAACTGCAGAAAACCCTCTTTACTCCAATACTGAAATCCTCTTGTTATGAAGGCCAACATTCCATCAGCTTTCTTCACTGCCTGCTGTACCTGCACGCCAACTTTCAGTGACTGGTGTACAAGGACAACCAGGTCTCGCTGTACCTCCCACTTACCTAACCTAACCCCATTGAGATAATAATCTGCCACCTTGTTTCTGCCGCCAAAGTGGATAACCTCACATTTATCTATATTATACTGCATCTGCCACGCATCTGCCCACTCACTAAACCTGTCCACGTCACCCTGCAACCTCCTAACATCCTCTTCACAGTTCACACTGCCACCCAGCTTTGTGTCATCCACAAACTTGCTAGTGTTGCTCCTAATTCCCTCTTCCAAATCATTAATATATATGGTAAACAGTTGTAGCCCCATCACCGAGCCTTGCGGCACTCCACTCGCTACTGCCTGCCATTCTGAAAAGTAGCCGTTCACTCCTACTCTTTGCTTCCTGTCTGCCAAACAATTTTCTATCCACGTCAACACCCTACCCCCAATACCAAGTGCTCTAATTTTAGCCCGGGCGGGACCTTATCAAAGGTTTTCTGAAAGTCTAGATACACTTCATCCACTGGCTCCCCTTCATCCATTTTACTTGTCACATCCCCAGAAAAATTCCAGTACATTAGTCAAGCATGATTTTCCTTTCATAAATCCATGCTGACTTGGACTAATCCTTTTACTGCTATCCAAATGCCCCATTATTACCTCTTTAATAATTGACTCCAGCATCTTTCCCACCACCGAAGTCAGGCTAACTTGTCTGTAATTCCCCGTTTTCACTCTCGCTCCTTTCTTGAAAAGTTAGATAACATTAGCTATCCTCCAGTCCACAGGAACTGATCCTGAATCTATTGAACATTGGAAAATGATCACCAATGCGTCCACTATTTCTAGAGCCACCTCCCTGAGGACCCAGGGATGCAGACCATCAAGCCCAGGGGATTTATCATCCTTCAGTCCCATTAGCCGACCCGATACTATTTCTCGCCTAATGAAAATGTACTTCAGTTCCTCTACCCCCTTAGATCCTCTGTCCTCCAGTACTTCTGGGAGATTGTTTGTGTCTCCCTTAGTGAAGACAGATCCGAAGTACCTGTTCAACTCTTCAGCCATTTCCTTGTTCCCCATAATAATTTCACCCATGTCTGCCTTCAAGGGACCCACATTTGACTTTGCTATTCTTTTTCCCTTAACATATCTAAAGACGCTTTTAATGTCCTCCTTTATATTTCTGGCCAGCTTCCCCTCGTACTTCATCTTTTCAGCCCGTATTGCCCGTTTTGTTTCTTTCTGTTGTCCTATGAAAGGTTCCCATTCCTTTGGCTTCCGGCTAGTCTTTGCTGTGTTATACATATTTTCTTTTAGTTTTATTCTATCTCTAACTTCTCTTGTCAGCCACAGTTGCCTCCTACTCCCCATAGAATCTTTCTTCCTTTTTGGAATGAAATAATTCTGCGTATTCCGGATTATGCCCAGATCTTGCATGAGAAATATGTTGGAATTCATTGAGGAAGTAAATAGCAGGATAAACAAAGGAGAGTCAGTGAATGTTGTTTACTTGCCTTTCAGGCCTTTGTTCAGGGTGCCACATGTGAGGCTGCTAAACAAGATGTGAGTACATGGTATTAGAGGGAAGAAGCTAGCATCGATACAAGGTTGGCTGAATGGCAGAAGGCAAAGAGTGGGAATGAAGAGGGCTTTTTTGGTTGGCTGCTGGTGACTTGTGGTGTTCCGCAGGAGTCCGCTTTGGGGCCGCTACTATTCACGTTGCATAGCAATTACTTGGATAATGGAATTTATGGCTTTGTGGCCATGTTTGTAGTTGATACCAAGATAGGTGGAGGGACAGGTAGTATGGATGAAGCAGAAAGTCAGTAGAAGGACTTGGACAGGTTGGGAGAGTGGGCAAAGTAGTGGCAGATTGAACACAATGTAGCAAAGTATGTAGTCATGCACGTTGGAATAAAGGCATAGTCTATATTATAAATGAGGAGAGAATTTAGAAATCAGAGGTACAAAGGGACTTGGGAATGCTGCTGCAGGATTAGCAAAAGGCTAATTTGCAAGTTGAAACATAGAAACATAGATAGAAACATAGAAAATAGGTGCAGGAGTAGGCCATTCGGCCCATCGAGCCTGCACCGCCATTCAATATGATCATGGCTGATCATCCAACTCAGTAACCTGTACCTGCTTTCTCTTCATACCCCCTGATCCCTTTAGCCACAAGGGCCACATCTAACTCCCTCTTAAATATAGCCAATGAACTGGCCTCAACTGCATTCTGTGGCAGAGATTTCCAGATATTCACCACTCTCTGTGTAAAAAATGTTTTTCTCATCTCAGTCCTAAAAGATTTCCCCTTTATCCTTAAACTGTGACCCCTTGTTCTGGACTTCCCCAACATCGGGAACAATATTCCTGCATCTAGCCTGTCTAACCCCTTAAGAATTTTGTAAGTTTCTATAAGATTCCCCCTCAATCTTCTAAATTCCAGCGAGTACAAGCCGAGTCAATCCAGTGTTTCCTCATATGAAAGTCCTGACATCCCAGGAATCAGTCTGGTGAACCTTCTCTGTACTTCCTCTATGGCAAGAATGTCCTTCCTCAGATTAGGAGACCAAAACTGTACGCAATACTCCAGGTATGGTCTCACCAAGACCCTGTACAACTGCAGTAGAACCCACCTGCTCCTATACTCAAATCCTTTTGCTATGAATGCTAACATACCATTCGCTTTCTTCACTGCCTGCTGCACCTGCATGCCTACTTTCAATGACTGGTGTCCCATGACACCCAGGTCTCGTTGCATCTCCCCTTTTCCTAATTGGCCTCCATTCAGGTAATAGTCTACTTTCCTGTTTTTGCCAACAAAGTGGATAACCTCACATTTATCCACATTATACTGCATCTGCCATGCATTTGCCCACTCACCCAGCCTATCCAAGTCATCTTGCAGCCTCCTAGCACCTCCTCACAGCTAACACTGCCCCCCAGCTTCGTGTCATCCGCAAACTTGGAGATGTTGTATTCTATTCCCTCGTCCAAATCATTAATATATATTGTAAATAGCTGAGGTTCCAGCACTGAGCCTTGCGGTACCCCACTAGTCACTGCCTGCCGTTCTGAAAAGGACCCGTTTACTCCTACACTTTGCTTCCTGTCTGCCAGCCAGTTCTCTATCCACATCAATACTGAACCCCCAATACCGTGTGCTTTAAGTTTGTATATTAATCTCTTATGTGGGACCTTGCGAAAGCCTTCTGAAAGTACAGATATAACACATCCACTGGTTCTTCCTTATCCACTCTACTAGTTACATCCTCGAAAAATTCTATAAGATTCGTCAGACATGATTTACCTTTCATAAATCCATGCTGACTTTGTCCAGTGATTTCACCATTTTCCAAATGTGCTGCTATCCCATCTTTAATAACTGACTCTATCAGTTTCCCCACTACCGATGTTAGACTAACTGGTCTGTAATTCCCCGTTTTCTCTCTCCCTCCCTTTTTAAAAAGTGGAGGTTACATTAGCTACCCTCCAATCCTCAGGAACTACTCCAGAATCTAAAGAGTTTTGAAAAATTATCACTAATGCATCCACTATTTCTGGGGCTACTTCCTTAAGTACTCTGGGATGCAGCCTATCTGGCCCTGGGGATTTATCGGCCTTTAATCCATTCAATTTACCTAACACCACTTCCCGGCTAACCTGGATTTCACTCAGTTCCTCCATCTCATTTGACCCCCGGTTCCCTGCTATTTCCGGCAGATTTATTAAGTCTTCCTTAGTGAAGACAGAACCAAAGTAGTTATTCAATTGGTCTGCCATGTCCTTGTTCCCATGATCAATTCACCTGTTTCTGACTGCAAGGGACCAACATTTGTTTTAACTAATCATTTTCTCTTCACATATCTATAAAAACATTTGCAGTCAGTTTTTATGTTCCCTGCCAGTTTTCTTTCATAATCTATTTTCCCTTTCCTAATTAAACCCTTTGTCCTCCTCTGCTGGACTCTGAATTTCTCCCAGTCCTCTGGTAGGCTGCTTTTTCTGGCTAATTTGTATGCTTCATCTTTTGTTTTGATACTTTCCCTGATTTCCCTTGTTATCCACGGATGCACTACCTTCCCTGATTTATTCTTTTGCCAAACTGGGATGAACAATTGGTGTAGTTCATCCATGCAGCCTTTAAATGCCTACCATTGCATATCCACCGTCAACCCTTTAAGAATCAATTGCCAGTCTATCTTGGCCAATTCACGTCTCATACTCTCAAAGTTACCTTTCTAGTTCAGAACCCTTGTTTCTGAATTAATTATGTCACTCTCCATCCTAATGAAGAACTCAACCATATTATGGTCACTCTTGCCCAAGGGGCCACGCACAACAAGACTGCTAACTAACCATTCCTCATTACTCAATACCCAGTGATTTGGTGGTAAATGCAATGTTAGCATTTATTTCAAAATGATTAGGATATAAAAGCAGGGATGTATGCTGAGGCTTTAACAGGCACTGGTCAGACCGCATTTCGAGTATTGTGAGCTGTTTTGGGCTCCATATCTGTGGAAGGATGTGCTGTGGTTGGAGGGGCACCAGAGGATGATTATGAGAATGATCCTGGGGATGGTTGAGTTAACGCTGTGTGTTTGATGGCTCTCTGCCTGTACTCGCTGAAGTTTAGGATGAGGGAGGACCTCATTGAAATGTACCAAAAGATCTGGATAGTGTGGATGTGGAGAGGATGTTTCCAGTAGTGGAAGAGTCCAGCAACAAAGTGTACAACCTCGTATTAAAAGGACATTTCTAAAGAAAGTAGATGAGAAGGAATTTATTTAGTCAGAGATGATGAATCTGTGGAATTAATTGCCACGGACGGCCATGGAGGTGACCAAGTAATTGAGCAGACAGGTCCTTGATTTATAAGGATGTCAAATGTTATGGGAAGGGGGCAGGAGAATGGGGTTGAGAGGGTAAGATAGATCATCCATGATTGAATGGTGGAGTAGACCTGATGGTCTAATCCTGCTCCCATGAGTCATAGATTCATAGAGTGATACAGTGTGGAAACAGGCCCTTCAGCCCAACTCGCCCACAATGGCCAAAAATGTCCCAGCTACACTGGTCCTGCGCTTGCCTGTGCTTGGTCCATATCCCTCCAAATCTGTCCTATGACATGAATTTATGAGAAATTTGAGGGATGCACAGTGATCCACTTCCTGCCAATTTTTGCCCCCTGAGTTCACGCTGACCAGCAATTACATGCATAGACAAATCTGTATTTGCATGTGGGCATTTGGCAGGCTAAAGATTCATCAGTTCTCAAGGCAATCAGTTCTTGGACTAAAGAGTGTAAGGGACAAATTCACTCTCTCCCCACTCGTTGTTCCCAACACCGCACGGTGCTAAAAAAAACCCAACACTGTCCAAAAATATGTTCCTACCGCACAGCCGCTGCCAGTTTAGGGGGAACATTAGGGGGAACTTCTTTACTCAGAGAGTGGTAGCTGTGTGGAATGAGCTTCCAGTGGAAGTGGTGGAGGCAGGTTCGATGTTATCCTTTAAAAATAGATTGGATGGGTATATGGACGGGAAAGGAATGGAGGGTTATGGTCTGAGTGCAGGTAGATGGGACTAGGGGGAAGTATTTATTTTTAATTTATTAAAAAAATAAAAAATAAAAATAAAATGTTCGGCACGGACTTGAAGGGCCGAGATGGCCTGTTTCCGTGCTGTTATGGTTATATGGTTATATGGTTATATTGAGCCTCAATTACTTTACTTAGCCATCTATTCTTACAACTTGGATCTAACATACAACCTGAGCTTCAGATATCACACTTCAGCACATTTGACAATAAATCTAGAAAACTCCCACTTGGAGTGACCTCACCATTTCCAACAATGAGATTTCATGGTCTGCAAGGACTGGTGAAAATAGTTGCCTTGATTGTACAGTCGTTTTGCAGGTGTTAAAGGCCTGTCTCACGAGTCTGCGGTCATTGGCGGCGAAACAGGAACTATCTACCGCTTCTGGGCCGCCAGAGACCGCGGGCTCGGTCAAACGCACAATTCCGGGGCCATGCGGCATTGTTCCCAACACCGCATTGTGCTAAAAAAAAACCAACACTGTCCAAAAATATGTTCCTACCGCACAACCACTGCCAGTGAGGCACGAGTGCGGCACAGCCGCCGCCACAGCCGCCGCCAGTGAGGCACGAGCGCCGTCAGTCGAACCTGCACCGCCACAGCCTCCGCCAGTGAGGCACGTGTGCGGCACGGCCGCCGCCAGTGAGGTACGTGTGCGGCACAGCCGCCGACAGTGGGGTACGTGTGCGGCACGGCCGCCGCCACAGCCCCGCGATCCGAAAGACATCATCAGCCAAAACCGCAAGCTCGTTGAACCGGCCGTACTTGGCCCCCCGCGCAGCATCCGTGCGGCGCTCTCGTGGTTGCCGTGCTGTCCCCTCTTCCCGCGACGACGCGCTTCACCGCCAACGACCGCAAACCCGTGGGACAGAGCCTTTACATAGCTGCCATTGTTATTAGAAGAGCATAACATCTGACTTACAAAGAGATGCAGCATTCGGATCTGCCAGTTCAAATAATGTTTCATTATTGATATTTAAATCATTTCCCCGTTGATCAATGTAAACAATAACAGGCTCTCTGATGTCATAAAGCCAGATAATTAGATTTCCAGTGAGGTTTTCCTTTCAATCAATTACATTTTAACAACAAATTCCTGTAAGAAAGAGATAAAATGTCTATTTTGTATTTCATGCTTTCTTGTTTACACAAGATTTGAAAACATTATTAATCATATAAATTGGATTCAATTGAGAAGATACAATTCTGGAGCAGTTCAATTCTCACCTTGTCATTCAGGATGCCATATACAAGTCTGCCGCAGATGAGAACGTCGCAGTCTTAGAAGTGGTATCTTGCAGCAATGCTCTTCAACGCGCCAATGTAGGATTCGACCATCTCGCCCCCTTGTTGGCTGCGGGAAAAAAACTTGTGGTGCTCCATGATAACGTTAGTTCGAAGTTGGCACAGGTCTCGGTACTTTCAGAGAAGGCAGGTGGAGTCTCTGATGGACTCTGCCGGGGTCACTACATGTGTTACCGCATCGGTATTTTCTGCGGCATAGTGGAAATCCTGTGCCTCTGTGCCTGCTACATTGAGGAGAATTGAAGCAACAGTATGGGGAGCAGCTCCCAGGTGGGCAGCATAGCAGCTCCCAGGTGGGCAGCATTTGTAAAAATTCCAAATTCCACTTTGAAGATGCGCCAAGGTTTGGCAAGTTCGCTGTTGAACTCCAAAGCATCTGGTTTATGAAAAGATCCTTCCATGATATCAGAGCGATGGTTCGTTGTAAAAAAAAACTAAAATAAATTCAGGCAAAAGAGTTGGAGATGTTGTTCAAGATTCTGACACCATGTTTATGATTGATCCATAACAACACACATAGCGAAAGATCAGTCTTTATTCCATAAGCAAACAGGAACATTTAAACTGCCAGCCATTCTCATCCAGCTCGGCGTGGCTTGTGAGAGCTAGTGTAAAGCTGTGTAGTACCGTAATACCACGTAAAGGGTGGCATGCACATATGTGTAGTGGAGATTATAAATGGCATGGATTAATAAGGGTTAATCTACACCTGACATGAATTATTTTAAAGGATATTTGAAGAGCTATAAACCTGACCAATCCTGTTAAGAAACAATTAACACCTAATGCAATAGAGCGGTGGAATTCCCAACTATATCCGCAATGGAAGCACAGCCCTGATGAGGAGGTAGAGGTGCCTGGTGGGGGGAACAAACAAGAGTCTGCTTTACTTAATCAGGTGTCATCAACTTCCTTCAGAAAGTCCTGTCCATGGGCAGTCACGGGACAAACAAAATATTGATGGATCTCAATTTTTTTTCTCCTTAAACCACTTGAATATGTTGTTACCTCCCAAAATCCTGACCATCTTTTTTTAAATTCTTTTCATCAGATTTCTTAATGTTACTCCAAAATTCTAGGGCGGCACATTCACATTGTGATAGAGCTGCTGCCTTACAACAACGCCAGAGACTCGAGTTAGATCCTGATCATGGGTGCTAACTGTACGGAGCTTATATGTTGTCCCTGTGACCGCATGGGTTTTCTCTGGGTGCTCAGGTTTCCTCACACACTCCAAAGTCATACAGGTTTGTAGGTTAATTGGCTTTGGTAAAAATTGTCCTTAGTCTGTAGGATAGTGTTAGTGTATGCAGTGATTGCTGACCGGCGTGGACTCAGGGGATAGAAAACTTGTTTCCGCCCTGTATCTCTAAAGTCTACAATCTAAAAGTGGACGAGTGTGTTCACATGAGAACTGTCTAAGCGTTTCCCATCCAGAAGCTTTGGATGAACCAAGAGGTCTGCAATGTTCTGAGGACAAGATCTCGGACATTCAAGCCTGTCGATGCAGATTCATATAAAAAGTCCAGATACAATCACAATAAAGCCATCAAAATGGCTAAACAGAATTTTTGGTCTAAACTAAAGGACAAGATGGATATCCTGCAGCTGTGGCTGTCGTTTCACACCATCACTTCCTACAAGTAAAAATCAAGTGGCTAATAGTTTTGCAATCTCAGTCTCCAAGACCGATGTCAGTAGATCCTTCAAGAGGGTGAACCCTCAGAAAGCGGCTGCATTTGATCGTACACCTGGTCAAAAAGTTGGTACACTGGTTAAAAAGATGGTACACCTGGTACAAAAGTTGGACTTTAGGAAGTCTAACCATAGCAGGAGTTACACAATGAATGGCATGGTTCTGGGAAGTGTTGTAGACCAGAGGGATCTAGAAGTGCAGGTACAAAGTTCCTTGAAAGTGGCATCACACGTAGATGGGGGGGGGGGGCAAAATGACTTTTGGCACATTGGTCATCATCAGTCAGAATATTAAGTGTCGAAGTTGGGTGGTTATGTTACGGTTGTACAAGATATTGGTAATGTCATATTTAGAGTATGGTATTCAGTTTTGGTCACCCTGTAAGAGGAAATATGTTGTTAAGCTGGAAAGGGTGCAGAGAAGATTTACAAGGATGTTGCCAACACTGAAGTCTTGAGCAATAGGAGGAGGATGAGCAGCATTGAACTTTATTCCTTGGAGTGCTGGATGATGAGGGATGATGTTATAGAGGTTTACAAGATCATGAGAGGAATAGAGAGGGTAAATGCATAGGGTCGAGAGTAGGAGAATCGAGAACCAGAGAACGTAGGTTTAAGGTGAGCGGGAGAAGGACGGAGTGGTAGGTATATGGAACAAGCTGCCGGAGGAGGTAGTTGAGGCAGGTATTATCACAACATTTAATAAAACATTTGGTCATGTACATGAATAGGATAGAATATATGGGCAAAAATGCAGGCAGGTGGGACTTGTGTAGGTGGGCCATGTTGGTCAGCATGGGCAAGTTGGGCCGAAGGGTCTGTTTCCATGCTGTATTACTCTATAACTTTATGAGTGGCTTTCCTATTATGTTATAGATAGTGGCACATGTAGCAAGTTTTACCTTTTTTAACGTAAAATAAAATATTGGAAGCACTCAGTGAATTGTACTGCTTCCATGGAGAACAATATATAGGGAATGCTTGGAAGTTGCACCTGCATCTGTACTGTTTTCCTTTGTTTTCTTGTCTAAATGGTGCAAGGATAAGTTAAACACACATTTATCTCAGTTAAATAGATGTTACACCTGAGAATATATGTATCCTGTTCAATAACTCACCTGATAAGGTGATGCCTGATTATTCAGCAATCTAGAAAACCTAAAAGTCAACTTTGTGTGAAGCTTCAGTAAATGTATTCAATTTATATGGTAAGACTGACAACAAACAGGTTCATTCAAGATACACTTCAGCAGGTGACCAGTACACATATATCTTAATAGTTTATCTTTTGTCCATATCATTCTTTGGATTCCCTCTTAATGAGTTGAAGAAAACATGTTTTATTCTGTTAGCCTGTGATGGTTCCTGCTTTCTCCTCTCCTTCTGCCCCTGGAGATTTATGGTTTTGAATAAAATGTGTTTTGTGTATGCATGGGATCCAGATGTCTCTGCCAAGGAACATTTCCATTGTCTACCATGAAATACCCTTAAATTGCTTTAAGTACTCATGGTGCTGTTAAGGACATCATTCTGGGATATTGTCCCAATAATATTAAGCATCATAAAGAAACAGAATGTGTTATGAGAATGAATGAATCTTTTCTGGTATAGAAGACATTGATAATATCCTTGGGAAGAATCTCCCCATTGGATTGCAACCTTGTCATGGCCGGGGAGCCTGTGTGTCTCAGTGATCCCTAGAGCTATGCCAGCGGGAGTGTCGTCTCATGTTAGGTTCTCCCATGCTGGACAGGTCGAAGGGTAGAGGCGAGACGAAGAGCGATCCAGGCCTAACAACCCTGGATCGTAAAACAAATATGTTACGGAAACAGCAACTGAAGGAATCAACACTACTGGGCGTGATGGACTTCCAAGGCTATCGACAGATGCTAGGATGAATGTCAATGGTGAAAGCCGAAAGGAAGCCACTGGCAGGAAGGTGGAAGTTCTAAATGCCAAACATAAGACAAGGATAGGTTTTTGGAATGTCATGAGAAGGCGCTGGAACTGGATTGGCCATATACTGAGAAGAGAACCAGACAGCATCCCAAGAATAGCCCCGCACTGGACACTGGAAGGGAAGAGGAAAAGAGGGAGACCCAAAACCACCTGGCGTCGAACTGTAGAGGAGGAAATGAAAACAATGGACCTGACCTGGGGTAGTGTCCAGAAGCTAGCCCAGAACAGACAGGAGTGGAGGATCTTCGTTGCTGCCCTACATGCCAGGAGGCAAAATAGGCAGTAAGTAAGTAAGTTGGGAAGAATAGCACTGAGAGGAGTTTGAGTGGGAACCAGCTTCCTCAGTTCAGCTGTTCTGCTAAACAATTGTTGAACTAAAGCATATGTTCTAAACCTATGTCCCTCTCTCCACGGATACGGCCTGAGCTATTTCAGACATTTCTGATTTATATTTATTATCTCTGCAAATGTTAGTAGATGTCTGCAATGCTATTCCACAAATGGGCATTAATGGTGCATCAGCTGCAATTTTAAGTTTGAGATTGGTCTAAATTTCGTTCACAGGTGTAGCAACGGATGTGTGAAAATTGATGGAACTATCGAGATCACCAGGATCTCATTGAATGATTGCACTGAACGGCCTACTTCTGTTTAGACTTGTTGCCTTTAGAGATACAGCGCGGAAACGGGCCCTTCAGCCCATTGAATTTGCACCGACCAGCAGTCACACCTTACTACACACAAGGGATAATTTACAATTTTACCAAAGCAAATTAACCTATAAACCAGCACGTCTTTGGAGAGTGAGTGGAAACCAGAGCACTTGGAGAAAACCCATACGGTCACAGGGAAAACATATGAACTCCATTTGGACGGCATCTGTAGTCTGGATCGAATCCGAGTCTCTGGCGCTGCAAGGCAGCAACACTAACACTGCGCCACTGCGCCATCATGTTCCAAACATAGTTTCAAACATTTTTAATTCTGAAATATACAACTCACTGAAACAAGCTCATTCAATGTGTGTTTATTTCTTGCTGCCTCTCCAGATGGTACAATAATCCTGATGACTGCCCTAAATAATTTCATGGGACAGGATTGTGAACTCAACACAAGTAACTCTGCCATGGTATTCTCCTCCAATTAAGTTTTGCATTGTAATCATTCTATATTTAAAATGGGCTTCAGGTGGCACTAAAATACAGTCAACAATTTTCTGCAAAAAGCTGTGGAATTTTATTTCCCAAGAGAAGCATAACACTTAAAGATCAATCTTATAAGATATTGATGTAGGTCATCCACGATAGTGACATGGAAATCAATATTGCATGCCTTGTCTATATCACATTCATTGACATTGCAGGGTTGATGACATACCCTTTTTAACTATATATTGCCTCTGATTTAGATTAGCTTATTGCCAAATGCATCTGGGCATAATTAAATACCTTGTTCACTTGAAGCTAGCAGGATAAACAGTGTACACTCAGTAATGATAAATACTATAATAAATACAATAACCAGTGCAAAGCAGAAGAATGTTGCAAGGTTGTAGTACTATCTGAAGTAGTATAAAAAACAAATAATCAGAATGCAATAACAGAATAATCAAATGAGGTAGAGTTAAGATTAAGTGTAAGTGGCAGCACCTCCGGACGGGCTGTATGGAAGAGGTGATTGATTCATGAGATTAATATTTGTACGGAAAAAGCTGTTCTTAAATCTGAACACATAGGATTTCAAGCTTTGATTTATCTTCCTCCAGACGTAGAAAGTGGAAAAGGGAATGGCCAAAGTGACTGGCACCCTTGACTATACTTCCAGCCTTTCTGATGCAACACACTGTGAAGATGGACTGAGTAGAAGGAAGGGATGAGCCTGTAGTGAACTGCACTATGTTCACCACTCTCTGCAGGTTCCGGTGAATAAGAATTTTAATGCAAAATCTAACTGACTGAGGCTTGCCGGTCAGGGAATCTAGAAGCCACTTGCAAATGGAGGTCCCAAGGCCAGGATCCAAAAGTATAGGTTTAAGAAGGAACTGCAGATGCTGGAAAATCAAAGGTAGACATGAGTTTGTTTCATATTATGGTGTTGAAGGTTGAGCTGTGGTCAGTAAATCTCATCCAGACCTGGTTGTTCTTATTGTTAAATTGAGAAAGCTGAATGTAGTGCAAGAGAGAAGCCGTCCTCCATAAAAAAGTAAATGGTAGAGCCCTGGAGAATATTGCAGAACAAAGAGATGTACGAGTACAGGTGCATGGTGAACAGGGAGATGAGGGTACTTGGCATACCTGGCCATATTGAGATGAGTATTGAGTACAAAACTTGGGACATCAGATGCAGCTATACAAGTTGTTGGTGTGATCACGCTTGGAGTCCTGTGTGCATTTCTGGATATCAGCTATGGGAAGGATATAATTAAGTTTGAAAGGGTACACAAATGATTCACCAAGATGGTACCTGAGCTTGAGTTATATCAGAGGAGAGGTTATATATAGGCAGAGACTTTTTAACTTTGAGAATCAGAGGCTGAGGGGTGACTTTATTGAGGTATACAAGATTATGAGAGGCGTGGATATGGTGAACACGAACAGTCATTTTTCCCCCCAAGGGTGTAGGATTAGTGGGAATGAGCTCAAGGTGTACAGGGAGAGATTTAAAAGACTTCAAGAGCAACCTTTTCACTCAGAGACTTTTAAAAGACATGTGAACAGATATATGGATAGGAAATGTTTATAGAGGAACTAAATGAAAATGCTAATTTTATCATCATGGATACAGTAGGCCAAAGGCCCTGTTTCCATGCTGTACAATTTTATGATTATGACCTATTTTTTGTGTATGCCAATTACAAGGGGTCTGCATTGTCTGGAAGACTGACACAGGTGTGGGCCATTACCAGTCCTACAAAGCACTTCACTATGGTCAATGTAAGAGTTACTGGGAGATAGTGATGAAGACCATGGAATGATGGAGGTATTTTTTGATGCAGGTGGTGACAGTAATCGGTTGAAGTGAGAGCTGTTGGTGCACAATAACAGAATCCCTCCAGGGACTCCATCCAGGTCATCTGCTTTCCAAGAGTCTACCTTTGTGAAAACAGATCTAACCTGCTACCAAGATGTATAGGACAGAACCAGCAATGAATGGGGAGGATGTGCCGAGATGTTATTGAACTTGCCTGATCAAGAGTTTGATCCTGACAACGGGTATTGTCCTCTATGGAGTTGTGCCTTCTCCCCGTGATCTGCGTGGGTTTTCTCCAGGTGCATTAACAGTGGGAATGAAAAGGTACTATTTCAAAAGTTTAAATGATACTGTGTTGGAAAGTGTTGTTAACACAAAGGAGAAATACAATAAAATACAGGAGTGTAAATACTGGCATGGATGTATTGGGCTAAACGACTTATTTTGTGCTTTTTGTAATCGGCATATTGTAAAGCAGGACTCAATGCAACATTTAAATAAAAACTGGAATTGGTGGAAACACTCAGCAGGTCAGGTGGCAGAGTTAATGCTTCAAGTCTCTGTGAAATGAGCAGTTTTAAACACTTTTGTGACAGAGGTTATTACCATTCAAATGATCATTTTTAATAGTCTCCCCCCGCCACCCCCACCAACAATAAGGTCATATTGTGCATCGTCTGCGAGATGGCCAGCTTATTTGCCAATAGTTATTTGACAGAACATTCTTAACCCATGGCCTTGATAACTAAGAAAGGTAATGACAGCAAGTGCAGAAGGAAATCATTGCTTCATTTCCCCGCCAACTCAAACAACATCCTGACTTGCAAAGTCATTTGCAGTCCTTCATTGAAGTTGCATCAACATTCTGGAGCTCCCTATGTAACTTATTTGGGAGTACTTTGACTACTGGGAGCTCTGTGGTTCAAGCGAACATCTCCAAATAAATTCTTACCTTATTGCATAAATGACAAATCAATGGAAACTGTTTGTTTCTGACCAGATCATGACATTCCTGCTTGTAGATAAAAGCATCTGCGCAATGAATAATTGAGGGTCTCACTCCTAATAGGAATTTTATATATCAGCCTTGAAAGGGCATTGTAATGGCACATCAGTGAATTCATGCATTTAACAGTAAATATCATATCATCCAGACCTAAAGCCTTACTATTTGGAAAATTACAAACTGCTGTATTTGTTTTCTCTTCAGAAAAATATGGTTCATTAGAATTTCTATTTAAAATGAACATCTAACAACTTAGCCACCTCCTCACTACAATGTGTTACGTCAGACGACGGTTCAGCAAAGAGCTCTTTTCAGCCTCAGAGGATGCACTCAATGGCTTGATGGAAAGCACCACGACTGTTAGTCTGAAGGATTTACCTTCAGCAGTTCTTATGATCATGATTTGGAACTAGGCTTTACCCAAAGGAAAATAATTTGGGGTAATTTTGTGTCATTAGATGGCCTTGAAAATGAACACAAAGTACTGATTCTATTTTCCTGTCTAATGACCCTTCTGTATCCATGGAACACAGTTAATAATCTCTCAATTACTCTGAAAAGAATCCAAGTTTTACTTTAAAAGGACCTCTTCATGTCTTGTTCCTTTTGTAATTATCTTTCTTGATTTTTAATTGATGGGCATGCAGCACTTTGAATCCCATCTTGTTAATGACTTCAGCTGCATATGTGATGAATCATTGAGCAAATTAGCTGCTTGTTCTAATAAAAGTCCACCAAAGCAAAAGAAAGGCTATGTGGTCAGACTTCTGTAGCTAACCATTCATGGATTGGAGGACAATAACAAATGACCTGTTCGACCTGTGCAGGTAATTCTGCTATAATCACGTTTCTCTAACAGGAATTGGATATAACACAAGTGATAAATTAGGGAAGTCTGTGCGTATTAGGTGGGCTGAAGTGGTTACATTGGGAACTAGGAAACCACTTAGAGTTACTTCGGAAATAGATAGGCAACAAACAAAAACAGTCTTGGAATGAAACAGTGCAAGGAAAATGAACTGTTTCCATGTAATCTCCCGCAGTCATCAGTCAGCATTGTCTCTTAAGGACATTGACGCTACTTTAACTGGGGTTGCCCATTGAAAATGACGAACAATTGATTCTATTGGCACTTATGCAACAATACTCTACGAAACAATATAACTCACAGGCTTTAGTAGTTTTAGCTCACAGTAACAAAAGTAAACATTGCTATTGAAAAGACATTTGAAAACCTTGCAGGAAAATTGACTTTGTTATTGTGAGTAAAACTATCTATCTCCTAATCTTTTCCCCATTGACACAATTGTCTTCATAAAACAACTGTCTTCATAACACAATTGTCTTCATAACACGTTTCCATAACCCAATTGTCTTCGTAACACAATGTTTCATAAAAACACAACTTTTGTGTTATTGCAGAACATTATTGGGGACAACAATAAGTGAGTTCAGTATTCCAAAAAAATGCAAGGAATCATGGGATTTGTTCAAGGTCATTCATGATAAAGAAAAAGTGAACGAAACGCTGTATAAACTGTGCGTAAATTGTTAACTATTCTACCAATCAATTAATCTAGAATTCTATCAACTCAATAGCATCCTTTCTTGTTTTGCTGTTCACACACTACTTACACAGTCCCAGTTCTAGTTCAGTTCATTAATCTGCAATTATGAGATATACAAAAAGTTAAAGAATTTATTATTTTCATTTGGCCTATTTCCTTTGCTCCATAGATACTGCCTCACCCGCAGAGTTTCTCCAGCATTTTTGTCTACCTTCGATTTTCCAGCATCTGCAGTTCCTTCTTAAATATTATTTTCATTTAATCCTTAATGTGTTTGCTAATTGAATAAGAAAATATTACTAGTGTTTGAAACATTTTCTTATCTATATTCATAATTTTTGTATACAAATATATTTAATCTGAGGCAGGCAGCAACTGTATCAGCGTGATGTGGGCTGATGCTTTACCTACAGGTGGTGTGAATGTACTGTTAAGGCAGGGGTCAGCAACCTGGCCCGCAGGCCAGATCCGGCCTGTAATCCAAAATCATCCGGCCTGCAGGCGTTTTTTTTAGTGACTAGAATGTTGTTCTAGCCTTCAGCGGGACTTTGCCCAGAGTTGTCCCAGTGCTCGGGCAAGTAGCTCTCTGGGACGGTTTTGACTAGGATGGTTTTACATTGAGAAGTTCACTGTGCCTGAGTTATTGATCAGAGTGGACACGTCTCACTGTGGAGTCTGTCACAGATAAATTCCACTGCCTGTTGGTCAATAATTGGATCAATCTCCTGAACCAGTGGCTGCGGATCTACCGGCGTGTGTTCTTTCCGAACTGAACTCACTGTGGAATGAATCCATTAACAGAGCCACTCTGTTGCGGGATTCTAAGTTGTCCCTGCCTTCCCTCTGGAACCCTTATCGTCCCCTTCAGATGCCGAGTAACCAGAGCACTGTTTAAACCCAGCAGTTCACGGTTAAGTCTGTGAAACTGGCCCCATCAGTGACTGTGTGCAGGATTAATGAAAGAAAGGACCAATGCACCTATTGTAGAGGGTGGCTGTTTGTGAGGAGTGTGAGAGAGAGGGTAGAGGAGTGTGGGGCGAGATTTAATTTCCAGCGGCATGTAAGCCACAAGGGTTGACACTGCAACGGCAGTAGCGAGAGCGAGAGTTTGTTTCAACAGTTTGTTTATTTTCAGCTGAGTTAAAAAAATAAAACACAAAGCAACCTGACTGATCACCGCACTTACTGCCGATGTCCTACATACTGCCATTGATAAAGTTACATTACTATACCACAAGGAATGAACAAATCCAGATATGTCGCAGAAAACTGTAAAAGTTTGCTTGCGGAAGTTCTTACCAGGCATACCAATAACTGCGATGAGCATATAACTGTTATACCAGTGTCTCATAGAAACATAGAAACATAGAAAATAGGTGCAGGAGTAGGCCATTCGGCCCTTCGAGCCTGCACCGCCATTCAATATGATCATGGCTGATCATCCAACTCAGTATCCCGTACCTGCCTTCTCTCCATACCCCCTGATCCCTTTAGCCACAAGGGCCACATCTAACTCCCTCTTAAATATAGCCAATGAACTGGCCTCAACTACCCTCTGTGGCAGAGAGTTCCAGACATTCACCACTCTCTGTGTGAAAAAGTTTTTCCTCATTTCGGTCTTAAAGGATTTCCCCCTTATCCTTAAGCTGTGACCCCTTGTCCTGGACTTCCCCAACATCGGGAACAATCTTCCTGCATCTAGCCTGTCTAACCCCATAAGAATTGTGTACGTTTCTATAAGATCCCCTCTCAATCTCCTAAATTCTAGCGAGTATAAGCCGTCTATCCAGTCTTTCTTCATATGAAAGTCCTGACATCCCAGGAATCAGTCTGGTGAACCTTCTCTGCACTCCCTCTATGGCTATAATGTCCTTCCTCAGATTTGGAGACCAAAACTGTACGCAATACTCCAGGTGTGGTCTCACCAAGGCCCTGTACAACTGCAGTAGAACCTCCCTGCTCCTATACTCAACTCCTCTTGATATGAAGGCCAACATACCATTCGCTTTCTTCACTGCCTGCTGCACCTGCATGCCTACTTTCAATGACTGGTGTACCATGACACCCAGGTCTCGCTGCATCTCCCCATTTCCTAATCGGCCACCATTTAGATAATAGTCTGCCTTCCCGTTTTTGCCACCAAAGTGGATAACCTCACATTTATCCACATTATACTGCATCTGCCAAACATTTGCCCACTCACCCAGCCTATCCAAGTCACCTTGCAGTCTCAAAGCAATATTATGTCTACTGAACATAGCAGTTAGTTTGAGATACAGGTATAATAGTTATATACTCTGAAGCATAAAGCAATAAAACACCGAAGCATAAAGCAATAAAACCAATAAAATCATAGTAGTTTTGAACAAATGAAGCATAAATACACCTAGTTAATCGCTTTGAAAGCAGTATTTTACTTCGAAGAAGCAAAACTGGAAAATATGGATGAAACACAGGTCTGTATACATGTAGCAGCTCAGTTGGCAAGAATGTTTATCGTGAATAAACAATGTCCTGGGCATGCAAAGTTGAAATACCAAACTCGCTTATTTGCTGTCCGCTTGGAGTCATACACAGAAACAAGTCCTTCAGTCCACTGTATCCATAACAACCACTAAATATCTGCCATCTTTCCCCTCACATCGACTCCCACCAAACCTCCTCCCACCAAACCTCACCCCCCCCCCCCCACCCACCCCACTCTTCTTCCAACAGAGGCAAATTACAGTAGACATTTAATCTACCATACAGTAAGCCTCTGTCACTAGCACTCAGAAGAAAGTGGGAGAATGTAAAAAATCCACATGGTCTGCATCCACTGTGCCATTGTGCCACTTTGTGATGAGAAAAACTACTATTTACCGACCGAGAAACACAGGAGATGGCAAGTGCCCCTACGTTCTCTGTGTTCAATTGCTGTAGCATTATGGATGCTGTAGCATTCTGGATTAGGTTGATGAGCTTTGAAAAATAAAAATAAAGGATTATTTTACGAGAGACCTAACATTCTGGTCCTAAAATAAGGAAAAGTGAACTAGAAAGATACTCAATTTTGAGACTGGTATGAAAGGTCTCCCAATTCTTGAGTTTGTCCATTTGAAGGAAGCAGAAAAATAAAACTGACAAGAAAAGGTCTTAATCTATTAAAGAGTGGCTATTAAGGCTGTCAAACAGATATTTCCACTTCAAGTAGACACTCTCTCCCCAGATCTGTTCCAGTGCAGAGGTTTGTGAGTTATTTTATTTCTTCTCTTTAAATAAAATCACTGTTCTGTTTGAATGCTTAGAAATAAAAGTCTGCGTTATCTGTAATGAATATCTTATACCTTGCAGTGTCACACCAGTTGAGTGTTCCAAATTCAAATGACATGTTGAATCATTCACAACATTATTCGGAGAGATTTGATTATGTATTGCAGATCAGATAACAACAATTATTTCCAGATTGGATACAATTGTGACAATTTCCATGTTGAGATTCCATTTCAGAAACTGGACCAGACAATTCTGGTTGGGAATTCAGTTTGTGTTAATGTGTCAGTACCACAGAATTAGAGCAGTTCTCAAGACTTGTCTTTGTAGAATAAGTCTGGTAGAAATTGGGTGTAAGTCAGGGGTCACAAGCCAAGGGTGTTTGTTCTGTGGCAGGGCCATTTGAAATAGAGGCTGAATATGAGAAAGAAGAGGAGCAGATCGACAAGCTGCTAGTTCAGCCCCTCTCTTAGCCAGGTTTTCATAATGGCTATAATGTTCCAGTCACATGTATTGAGTTCATCCATCTGACCCGTCAGGCCTCTCGCATTGAAATAAACGCAATTTGATCCAACGGTCCTTCCTTGCTATGCTCCTGCCTACTGAACTGTTTTTTTGTAATCAACATCCAGCCTCTCACCTCCCTCATTCCTACATGGGATCCCATTCTCCTACTAATCTAGTTTAAACCCTCTAAATAGCACTTGCAGACCTGCCCATTGTGATGTTGGTTCCCCTCCAGTTCAGGTGTAACACTTCCTTCTTACCAATGGTCCAAAATACTCAGTAAAAACCAATAAAAATGGGTTTAAGTATTCATTTAACATCTGCGTCTCTTATGGTTCTACACATATGCAGCCTTTCTGCAATTTGTGGATCTGTCTTTTCTTGAACCACTGTACCACTTGCACTGTAGTATCTTTTAAGCATTTCCCTTACTTTGCCTTCCAGATCCATTCCATGTCATCTTTTTGCCCTACTGATTACCTTCTTCATTGTACACCTACACTTCTTACACTCATGGAGAGATTCCCTTGATTTGAAGTCTAAATCTGACATATAACTCCTTTATGTCTCAACCGGAAAACAATCACATCTCCAGCAAACTGAGATTGAAAAAAAGTTTCCCCCGAGCCCCCCGCCCACCCCTCACATAAAACAAACCAGAGAACATTAACATATACTTTTTAAACACACTATAAATAACAAAAAAAAAATGATGAAAAGGACATACAGACTGTAGGCAAGGCTGCCATCGAAGCACCATCCGGTGGAAAAGAATTATGGTCACTTGTTCAAAGTTCTCTTCCACTGACACCACAGGAATCAAGTTTCAGACACAGTGTGTTAACTCGTAGACTTTGCAACTACAATAGATGCAGAATGTCCATTACGTAATATGTAATGCAGTCTCCAACCGATCCTTCATTCTCAAACTGAGAACTTCCCACTCAAATTTTTTTTTCCTGACTACTTCTGTCCGCAACACTCATCTCTATAACAACAATGACATTTGTTGAACATATATCCTGTTATTGACTTGACTTGACTTGTTATTGTCTATTTCAGTCACACAACATTTAAAAGTAAAACTATGATTTAAATTGTGTGGGGACGGGATGTCGAAGGACGAGAAGCCGAAGCCAAGAAGTGGAAGCCAAGATACCGAATGGACATGACGCTGAAAGGATACGAACCTAAACAGAGAGCCAGGAAAGGATACGAAGCCGAACGGACAACACGCCGGAAGGATACGAAGCCGAACGGACACCACGCCGGAAGGATACAAGGCTGAATGGACACCACGCCTAAATGTAAGATGCAGAACGGACATGACGTCGAAAAGCTGCCAAAGGGTCATGACGCGTCCGGGGACGGAATTTGTACGAGACCTTGTCAGCGATTGGTCCAGACTCCCGCGTCCATCACACCACTGGCCGGGGAGGAGACAGGAGGGGGGAGAGCTTGAGCTTGCATTTGTAAAATTATGGCTATGACACCATGCTGCTGCAATTGCCACAGAGGTTTTTCAACGTCATTTTCGTTCCCCGTCAGATTTTAAGCCGAAAAACAATCTGTCGCCGAACGGACATTACGTCAAAAAGCCTCTGTGGCAATCGCAGGAACTTGGAGTCTGCCACCGTTTTTCAAACGCAAGCTCAAGCTCCCCGCACCCTCCCATCTACCCCTGGCCAGTGATGCACATCACTGCCTCTGTGGCAATCGCAGTAGCTTGGAGTCACTGCCACCATTTTAGAAACGCAAGCTCAAGCTCCCTCCTGTCTCCTCCCGGTCAGTGGTGTGATGGACACGGGGGGTCTGGACAAATCGCTGATCTTTGTCAATGACTGACTAGGAGTTGGACCAATCTCGTCCCCGGAGACGTCATGTCCGTTTGGCGGCTTTTCAACGTCATGTCCATTCTGCGTCTTGTCCGTTCGGCGTCGTATCCATTCGGCTACATATCCTTTCGGCGCCGTATCCATTCAGCTTCGTATCCTTTCGGTGTTGGGTTCGGGTTCGTGTCCTTTTGGCGTTGTGCCCGTTCGGGTTTGTATCCTTTTGGCGTCAGTCAGTTCGGTACCCTGGCTTTTCGGCGTGATGTACGTACGGTATCTTGTCTTCCACTTCTTGCCTTTGGCATCTCGTCCTTTGATGTCCCATCCGGATACTGTTTAAATCATAATATACAAGAGAGAGAACCTTTTAATTCACATTTGGGTAGTGATTATAAATATGATTGATTTATAATGCTTAATAGTCACATATTTAAAATATATTTCTCTAATTTAGTGAAATATATTTGATAGGCTCTTGTAAACCAGAATAATTCATTTTCAGAGTGTGACAGATAGACCAGACTAATAATGTAGGCTCAATGGTTCATTGATCCAATAGTTATTTTATTCTCATGTGTACCAAGGGACAGTGAAATTCTGTTTTTGGCATACAGATCAGTAAAATTATTGCCATGCATAAATACAACCCCCAAATAAATATAGAATGTACCGAAACAGACCCACTGAGTCAAAATGTGTGAGTCGCCAGTATTTGGTGCCTTTTTGAAAGTCTCAGCTGCGGCTGGCCATGAACACCCATTGCAGCCTTCACCATCCAGATTGCCAGCGAACCGTTTGTGTCTTGCCCGGCCTTCAGCATTCAGCCTTCATGCGCCGGTTTGCGTCTACCACAGCAGACCTTAAGGACGCAGAAGGTAAGAACCCTGTTTCTCCTTCCAGACCCTTTGTCTTGCACCCGCCCACATCACCGACTCCCTCCACCTTCCAGTTCCCAGTCTGCGGGGGTGATCAGGAGGTGAGCCTTGGATGAGGCTCCCATACCCGGCCGATTCCCCGGATCTACTGCGGTCGAACAGCGACACGCTGAGAGTTAGGAGAAATCAAAGAATGTAGCATTTAGATTTATACCTTAGTTTAGCACTGCAAATGCAACTGTATGACATTTCCTATAAAAATGTAACTGTTAAAATGTGACTGTACCATTTCTCACATTCTTTCATGAGTTAATAGCTCATTATATCTATTCAGGAGTTAAGCTGATGCCATTGGCCAATAAGTATATATTCTTCTACCTTCCCAAATCTAGAATGGTTATGTAAAGACACACAATAAAACCAGCAAACTGTAATAGGTTTTTGAAGAATTGGCTCATTTGTATATTTTTTAATTTTGCACAGAAAAATACATGTTTAAGGCCACAACAAACAACAAATGGGTTGCAAGGAGCTATTGAACATTGGATGCATAACATGGGATATTTTAAGTTCAAGAACATCTCTGCTGACAGTCACAGCCCCAGGAATAGCTCATGTCCTGTCTGTTGTTGGAGAACTCCTCACAAATCCAGAAATATCTCAGTTGCAGAAACAACTCCACTTACATCTCTCATCATTCTCAACAGTTATTGCTTGCAGTAATCTTCCCGAGCTATATCCATGTTCGTGCTCAGTTATCACCCCATTCTACCACTTCCACTTTGTCATTTGGTCTCTGTTGAATCCCAAGTTACAGTTTTTGCACAGTCTCTGATTCCTGTGTGAATTGTCTCTGAGCAAAACAATTTTACATATATTGAAGGTTGTTGTCAGTGGCAAAAATAGACGAGCAGATTTTGACGTTAAGTTTAGTTTAGAAATACAGCATAGGAACAGCCCCTTCAACTCATCAAATCCATGCTGACTATCAATCACCCATTCTCACTGGTTCTAAATTATCTCAGTTTCACATCCACTCCTTGTATATAAGGACAATTTACAGAGGGCAATTAACTGACAAACTCGCACATCTTTAGGATGTAGGTGGAAACTGGAGCATCCAGAGAAAACCGATACAGTCATTGGGAGAACATGCAAAGTCCACACAGACAGCACCTGAGGTCAGGATCGAATCCCGGTCTTTGATGCTGTGAGGCAGTAACTCTACCAGCTGCATTACTGTGCCGCCCATTTTACAAGTTTTTCCCAAGCAAACTGATCAATGGTGTAAAATTGAATGGAACTATTTGAATAACATCATTTGGACATTAAAACGGAATATATCATGGAACCTAATTACAAATAAGTTAATTTCATTAAATATTTATTTTGGTATACAAAAATGTTTCTGATGAATAGAAGCAGAAGTAAATGAAGACTGAAGGGTTTTTGCAGGGGCAGGCATTTTATATTGATAGATAGATTTAATAGATATTTTATTTGAATATCTATTAAATATTTATTTGATTAGCTAATACTATTAATATTGGCTAAATTAAAGACACCATAAAATGGAGGATCCCTGCGCTTGTCAGAATTATTTAACCCTTGTCAGCTGAACTTTACAGGCTTTGATTGGCACCAGCCAGTCTAGGCTCAGACAGATATGCAGGATGGTGAGGGGTCCAGGTGTTCGCCCTGTTTCTCTTAAATTGATAACATGTATAGCAGTTTTGCAAACTAACCTTAAATGCGTCAAATGGACCACTGCAAAAGCATTGTAAATAGTATGAATAATGTTACAAGACGGTCATCCTGTTAATCAATGATTGGTCGAACTGTTGAGCCTTGGATAAATTGTTTGAATCTCAGGGCACATGTTTCAATATTTGTTCTTGTTTGCTTCCTTCGAGACCTTTCTTTCTTATACAATGTATTAGCCACTGTATTATTGGGTTAGGGAAATGTCTGTTATGTATGGAGTTAATCAATATCTGTAATTGGTTGTAAAGCGACCACCCCCATGTGGTTCGGCCCCTCAAGGTCCGGGGACCTATAAAAGTCCACTGCCACGAGGTCCTGCGTCAATCTTCTGGGAGAGCGCTTGGGACTGGGTGACCTTCTGGAGTGTCTCAGATTGAGCAAGACCTAGAGGGCTTGATCAGGCAGATATGAGGATTGAACCCCCGGTGGTTAGGTATAGTGATTGAATTGTAATTGTGTTTTTTCAAAATAAAGATTAGTTGCACAAGTGCTTGATTCAGTGGTTTTTGACTGAAACTAGACTGGGGGGGAGCTTAGAACGATCTATTTACATTGGAGGCTCGTCCAGGATCTCAACAGACCCCCAAACACAAGTTTGCGATCAAGGGTGTTGAGCTGTTTCGATCGCAAGTGCAGAAATCGGGCCCACTGCGCGGTTTTCGCATTGGTTTTCGGCACTTCATTAGTCGGAGCGGATCGATCATTCGCAGGCTTGGGAAAGGGCCTAATCAAGGTCATTAGAATAGTCTAGCAAGCACGGGGGGGGGGGGTGGTTAGCACTCCTTTGGGTCAGGGGACCATAAATCCGGGTGTGGAATGGCCCAAAACTTGGTTGTAGTTGGCAGACTGCAGCTGCTTTAATGAGAGCCTGATGCGCTTCATTGGCGAGGAGTGCCCAAGGTTAGATTTGGTATCCAAATGGTGGGGTATTGAAATACAGGTCTGACCTACGTATCGATCTATCTTTGCGGGGAGCATGGATTGGAAAGTTGCGCTCTGAAATTTGGCATCGACAACTGCCAGCACGAAGAGGCTAGGTATTGAACCCCCAGTGCCCAGCAGATATGAGTGTCTGCGTGAAGGTGTCTGAGTCCCTCCCTGGGATGACGGACCAGCAACCTCATAAAGGTACTGGGCTCGGTGGACATAGTATAGTTTGGCTGAGAATACTCTAGTCCATTCGATAATTTAATTGGGCAATTTTAGCTTGATTCGAGTGCCAGCGTATGAGGAGGGGGTATGCACTAAAACTAGGAGTTCGAGAACGAGTCTAGATTTGCAGAGTCAAATTTCTAAATACAGAATTTCATATTGAAGTTCTGCCTGTAAGGTAGAATTCAAATTCTTGGAGATAGAACTTTGTAGTTGGTGCATATCAGTGATCAATATTCTGTATAGCAGCTGACCAACAGTGAATAGTACACCTCTGATCGATTGTTGATTAGTACCTGATAGCAAAGAGTACCTGAGAGACGGGAACCTGGTTTACCTGGTGAAAAGTAATCCGAATGTGAAGGGTACCCCCAATTCTATAGAACTATAGAACTATAAAACTCTTTAGATTCTGGAGTAGTTCCTGAGGATTGGAGGGTAGCTAATGTAACCCCACTTTTTAAAAAGGGAGGGAGAGAGAAAATGGGGGATTACAGACCAGATAGTCTAACATCGGTAGTGGGGAAACTGCTAGAGTCAGTTATTAAAGATGGGATAGCAGCACATTTGAAAAGTGGTGAAATCATTGGACAAAGTCAGAATGGATTTATGAAAGGTAAATCATGTCTGACGAATCTTATAGAAATTATAAGAGATTATTATGCAAACTTAAAGCACACAGTATTGGGGGTTCAGTATTGATGTGGATAGAGAACTGGCTAGCAGACAGGAAGCAAAGAGTATGAGTAAACGGGTCCTTTTCAGAATGGCAGGTGGTAACTAGTGGGGTACCGCAAGGCTCAGTGCTGGGACCCCAGCTTTTTACAATATATATTAATGATTTGGACGAGGGAATTGAATGCAACATCTCTAAGTTTGTGGATGACACGAAGCTGGGGGGGTGGGGGCAGTGTTAGAGGTGAGGAGGATGCTAGGAGGCTGCAAGGTGACTTGGATAGGTTGGGTGAGTGGGCAAATGCATGGCAGATGCAGTATAATGTGGATACATGTGAGGTTATCCACTTTGGTGGCAAAAACAGGAAAGTAGACTATTATCTAAATGGTGGCCGATTAGGAAAAGGGGAGATGCAATGAGACCTGGGTGTCATGGTACAGTCATTGAAAGTAGGCATGCAGGTGCAGCAGGCAGTGAAGAAAGTGAATGGTATGTTAGCATTCATAGCAAAAGGATTTGAGTATAGGAGCAGGGAGGTTCTACTGCAGTTGTACAGGGCCTTCGTGAGACCACACCTGGAGTATTGCGTACAGTTTTGGTCTCCTAATCTGAGGAAATACATTCTTGCCATAGAGGGAGTACAGAGAAGGTTCACCAGACCGATTCCTGGAATGTCAGGACTTTCATATGAAGATAGACTGGATAGACTCGGTTTGTACTCGCTAGAATTGAGAAGATTGAGGGGGGATCTTATAGAAACGTACAAAATTCTTAAGGGGTTGGACAGGCTAGATGCAGGAAGATTGTTCTCGATGTTGGGGAAGTCCAGAACAAGGGGTCACAGTTTAAGGATAAGGGGGAAATCTTTTAGGACCGAGATGAGGAAAACATTTTTCACACAGAGAGTGGTGAATTTCTGGAATTCTCTGCCACAGAAGGTAGTTGAGGCCAGTTCATTGGCTATATTTAAGAGGGAGTTAGATGTGGCCCTTGTGGCTAAAGGGATCAGGGGGTATGGAGAGAAAGCAGGTACAGGATACTGAGTTGGATGATCAGCCATGATCATATTGAATGGCCTACTCCTGCACGTATTTTCTATGTTTCTGTGTCTATGCCCTAGTGCCAAACCCTGCCCATATCCTAGCTCAAATACTGGCTGAAGCAAAAGTATTTTCAAAAGTCGACTTGCAACATCAAGTCAAGTCAAGTCAAGTCACATTTATTTATATAGCACATTTAAAAAACAACTCTCGTTGGCCAAAGTGCTTTACATTTGTTATAAGAATAGTGTAAACAAACAAACTACATACATATATACATATAGCCCTCGCTCAGAGGACGTCAAGAAAGGCGGGAGTATAGATACGTTTTTAGTCTTGAATTAAAGGAATCGATGGAGGGGGCAGTTCTGATGGGAAGGGGGATGCTGTTCCACAGTCTAGGAGCTGCAACCGCAAAGGTGCGGTCGCCCCTGAGTTTATGCCTAGACCGCGGAATATTCAGCAACCCCAAGTCGGCCGAACTGAGGGACCTGGAAGTGGAGTGGTGGGTAAGAAGACTTTTAATGTAGGTGGGGGCAAGCCCATTGAAGGCTTTGTAGACACAGAGGAGGATCTTGAAATGTATACGGAACCGCACAGGGAGTCAGTGGAGAGAGGCCAGGATCGGGGTGATGTGGTCCCTTTTTCGGGTGCCCGTCAGGAGTCTCGCTGCGGCGTTTTGGACCAGTTGCAGGCGGGACAGGGAAGCTTGGCTGATGCCAGTGTAAAGGGAGTTGCAGTAATCTAGGCGGGAGGAGATAAATGTGTGGATGATCTTATGAGGTTATCAAAGTGGAGGAATTGTTTTATTTTAGCTATCGTCCGAAGCTGAAAGAAGCTAGCTTTTACCACGGCATTGACTTGTTTGTCAAATTTCAGTGCTGAGTCAAATATCACGCCAAGGTTTTTGACGTGAGGTTTGAGTAGTGGGGTAAGGCTTCCAAGGCTGCCTGCTATCATTTTGATTGAGTCCGAGGGGCCGAGAAGGATGACCTCAGGCTTACTCTCATTTAGTTGGAGGAAGTTCTGGGCCATCCCACACTTTATATCCTCGAGGCAGTGGGTAAGGTTAAGCAGATTTGATTGTTTTTTCGGCTTCAGGGGGAGATAGAGTTGTGTATCATCTGCGTAGCAATGGAAGGAAATGCCGTGCCTTTCAATGACTTGGCCTAAGGGGAGCATATACAGGGAGAAGAGAATGGGGCCAAGGATGGAACCTTGTGGAACCCCACAGCAGAGATTAGCTGGGGAGGAGAAAGAGTTGCCTATGTTAGTCGAGAAACTCCTACCTTTGATGTAGGAGATGAACCAGCTCAGAGCAGTGCCATCAATACCAACCCCATACCGGAGACGGTCAATTAGGATGGTATGGTCGACAGTATCAAATGCTGCGCTGAGGTCAAGAAGAAGCAGGATTGCACAGTCGCCGGAGTCAACGGTGAGCAGTAGGTCATTATGTACCTTCAACAAGGCAGACTCTGTGCTGTGGTGAGCCCTGAAACCTGATAGGAAAGTTTCCAAGATAGTGTTTTGGTGACGGTAAGGCATAAGTTGACTTAAAATTACCTTTTAAAGGGCTTTTGAGAGGAAAGGCAGTTTAGAAATGGGTCTGTAGTTGCTTGGCAAGGTGGGGTCGAGGTTAGGTTTTTTCAGGAGTGGCTGGACCACCGCATGCTTGAAGCAGGTAGGTACAGTGCCAGTGGCCAGAGAGCTGTTGAAGATGGCGAGGATGCTGGGACTGGCTGTTGTAATGACGTCCTTTAGGAGGGCAGAGGGGACAGTGTCGAGGGGGCAGGTAGTAGGTTTCATGGTGGTGATCAGTTTTACAAGGGAGGGTAGAGTAACGGGTTGGAAGCAATCTAATTTTGAAGAGCAGACCAATGAGACAGCCAGGTCACGGGTGGGAGGGGAAATATTCTTTCTTATGTTCTCTACCTTGCTGGTGAAAAATGTAGTAAATTCCTCGCACTTAGCAGGGGACCCAGTTAAGCTGGTGCTGGGGGCAGGACAAATGATGGAGGTGATGGTGCTAAAAAGGACCTTGGAATTATGAGCGTTTTTGGAGATAAGGGTGGAAAAGTATTTAGTTCTTGCAGATTTTACCGCTTCCTGGTAATTGTGAAGATTGTTTTTCAGGAGTTCAAAGGAAATTTGAAGCTTATCAGATTTGTACTTCCGTTCTGATTTTCTGCATTCTCTTCTTAGGGCTCTGGTGGAGTCATTGAGCCACGGCTCGCCTTTAGGCTTAGGCTTTTTCATTTTAAGAGGAGCAACAGAATCCAGGATGGAAGAGCAGGTAGTATTGAATAGTGAAATGAGGTCGTCGGTACTGAGATGGGGGGGAGACGCCTCAATAGTGCAGATGTTGGGGGCGGCTATGAGAGCCTCAGAGAACTTACTGGCCGTCGTGGAGTTAACGTAGCGGGAGTAGCGAGTAGGGAGATGGGATTTTGAGGGAAAGAAAGGCAGAGATATATCGAATATAATAGCACAATGATCAGACAGGCACGCATCAATAATATGTTACAAATTGGGAGACCAGACGAAAGCACTAGATCTAGTGTATGGCCAAGCTTGTGCGTGGGTCCAGTGGTGAGTAGAGACAGATTGAAGGACTCAACCAGGTTCATAAATTCACTCACAAGAGGCTTCGTGGGACAGCAAACATGAATGTTAAAATCACCAAGAATCAGGACCCGGTCAAATTTGGGCAACAAGCTAGCGATAAGATCACCAAATTGTGAGATAAAGTCCTTATTCGTTTTTGGTGTGCGATACTCAAGAACAATTAAAAGCGGACAGATTAGACCAACTATGATTAGTTGAAGTTCAAAACTGGAGACGTGATCAGCGTTCAGAAGGCGGCAGTTGAAATTCTTCTTAAACACAGTGGCTAGGCCCCCACCGCGACCTGAGAGCCTAGGCGAGCTGAAAAAGTTACAGGTATCGGGACAGAGTTCCACGAGTGGAGCAAGCTCACCAGGATTAAGCCAGGTTTCAGTGATCAGTAGGAAGTCCAGTCCACGTGCGGTGAAGAAGTCATTGAGGATGAAGGTTTTATTCAGCACTGATCTCGCATTGATCTGGGCCACTTTTGCAGGGACTGCAGGCGAGTTGAGAGCCGGTAGCGGCTCCAACGCCAGCGGGCGAAGGTTCAGGGAGACCACGACGCTGCACTTCACACAGGGCCTGGCTGGGAGCCCGCGGGCCGACAGACAGAGAGGATCGACCGGAGAAAAGCATACCTGGGCTCAAGGGACCGCCGATGGATGGAGCGGTAGGGCCGACCAGGTCCATCCTCACCGCGCTGGGCGAGGTAAATTGATGTTGAACGGGCACAGGCGAGGTTCTGCAACCTTACCATGGCGCCCGCACGTGTACTCCGCCTCCAGGCTCGGCGCTTGCGGCGGCCGCCACAAGGCCGAGCCCATACATCCATCGGGAGCCGAGCGAGGAGCGACAGTTAAGGGAACCCTTGTCCGGGGGTCTGTCGGGGGTTCAGTTGGGGACACAGCCAGGGGCTCAGTCTGGGGGTCAGTTCAAGGCTCAGTCGGGGGCTCAGTCGGGGGCTCAGTCGGAGCCCCAGTCCGGGGCTCAGTCGGGGGCTCAGTCGGAGGCCCAGTCCGGGACTCAGTCGGGGCTCTGTCGGGGGCTCAGTCGGGGGCCCAGTCTGGGGCTCAGTCGGAGGCCCAGTCCGGGGTCTCCCTGGGGCTCAGTCGGAGGCCCAGTTCGGGGTCTAGTCCGGGGCCACGGATGAAGATCTCGACAACAGAGGCTCGGCTCGGTGCGGTGCATCGTCCGGAGCTCAGTTCGGGGCATCGTCCGGGGCTCGGTGTGGGGCTTCATCCGGTGGTTGGTCCGGAGCCTCAGGTGAAGACCTCAACAGCCGAGGCTTGTATATTCAATAGTGCTAGCCGTTCGTATGCCAGCTTTGACTGCAGGCCATACGAACAGTAGCGATTACCTTGAATGGGTCTTTGTTCAGGCGGGAGACGACGGGCAGCCAAACACAACAGCACGGCCATCTTGGAACATGCATTCTTTTCCCTTCCACTTCATGAAGACAGCCAATTGCACCCTGCTTGAAACGGTATGAAACTGCACTTGAATTTGGGGGCCTTGCACCCCGCTTGAAGTGGTAGGAAACTGCACTTGAATTTGGTGGCCTTGCACCCTGCTTGAAGTGGTACGAAACTGCACTTGAATTTGGTGGCCTTGCACCCTGCTTGAAGTGGAAGGAAACTGCACTTGTGTTTGGTGGCATTGCACCCTGCTTGAAGTGGTAGGAAACTGCACACGTTTGGTGGCCTTGCACCCTGCATGAAGTGGTATGAATGCATTTGAATTTGGTGCCCTTGCATCCTGCATGAAGTGGAATGAAACTGCACTTGAATTTGGTGGCCTTGCACACTGCTTGAAGTGGTACAAAACTGCACTTGAATTTGGTGGCCTTGCACCCTGCTTGAGGTGGTAGGAAACTACACTAGAATTTGGTGGCCTTGCACCCTGCTTGAAGTGGTAGGAAACTGCACTTGAATTTGGTGGCCTTGCACCTGCTTGAAGCGGTAGGAAATGCACTTGAATATGGTGGCCTTGCACCCTGCTTGAAGCGGTAGGAAACTGCAATTGAATTTGGTGGCCTTGCACCCTGCTTGAAGTGGCATGAAAATGCTCTTGAATTTAGTGGCCTTGCACCCTGCTTGCAGTGGCATGAAATGGCACTTGAAATTTGTGGCCTTTCTCCCTGCTTGAAATGGTATGAAACTGTACTTGAATTTGGTTGCCTTGCACCCCGCTTGAAGTGGTAGGAAACTGCACTTGAATTTGGTGGCCTTGCAACCTGCTTGAAGTGGTAGGAAACTGCACTTGAATTTAGACTTTAATTATATAGAAGGCAAGGCAACTTTAATTAGGCAAGGCAACTTTAATTAGGAAAGGCAACTTAAATTAGGCAAGGCAACTTTTATTAGACAAGTCAACTTTAGTTAGGCAAGGCAACTTTAATTAGGCAACACAGCTTTAGCATTTCCAAATCAAAGGCAACACAGCTTTAGAATTTCCAAACCAAAGGCAACACAGCTTTAGCATTTCCAAACCAAAGGCAACACAGCTTTAGCAGTTCCAAACCAAAGGCAACACAACTTTAGCATTTCCAAGCTATATTTTCAAACCACATTAAGGGTATTGACAGGTCAGTAAAACCACTCACAGTTTAGTAGACATGTGTTCAGTGTTATTCACAGATCAGACTGAGAGACGTGACCCTCTTGCTCCCCCCATCTTGCAGAAACTGACTGAGGCACAATACTTCCGGGTATTATAGTCCCTCCGGAAGGGGCGTGGCCTTCAGGTGAGAGAATCTCAACATTTTTTAAACACTAATAACTCTTTTATTTTTTCATCAATGGGAAAAATCCTCTTGTCCTGCGCAGCGGAGGGGGACTCGTACCATATCATATCATATCATATCATATCATATCATATCATCTATATTACTAAACATCTGATCTTGACCACTTCCTGTTGTTCTGTATATTGATTTTAGAAAAAACGCTGCCACTTACAGCTGTGATTTTTGGCCATCTTACTCAAAGATGGCCAAAAATCACAGCTGTAAGTGGCAGCATTTTTTCTAAAATCAATATACAGAACAACAGGAAGTGGTCAAGATCAGATGTTTAGTAATATAGATGATATGATATGATATGATATGATATCACAGCTGTTTGGATAGCATGAAAAATAACAAAGCGTTTTACTGTACCTCGATACACTTGGAAATAATAAAACTAAACCTAAACCTGTTACCACATAGCCATGACAGCACGAGGACTTAATCTAATGGCAAGAAGGTTATTGTTGATTGTAGGTTACATACCTGCTAAATCCATCTATGCGATGCCCACACACACGCTTAGATAAGCACGAACACATGCACATATATACAGTATCAATACCATATCATACATCTATACATCTTTCCCACAACCCAATGCATGACAGCCCTTTTGCGCATGTGCACACATGCACACAAACCCTCTCCTTCAGCACTTACATGCAAAGACACAATCCTGCATGCACCATTTTTCTTGCTCTGCCTGTCTCAGTCTCCCTACTTCAGTAAATCCATCTCTTCATCCTTCTCCTCACTTCCTCCATTCTTCCAGTCCCATCCTTACCAACTGCCTCAATCATCAGTCACCTCTATGCCCTCAGTGCCTTCCCCTGACCTTTCCTTGGTTGCTGTGTGCAACTTCCATCCTCCAACCACCTCTCCAACTGCAAGGGGGGCAATCATTGTCTCTTCAGTCCCGCTCCATGTCTGTCGATTGCCCTCCTCCCTCACTCCCGGCAGCTCTGATGCAAATAAACTTAGATGTAATCCAGATCTCAATATAATCCAGATATCAATAAGGGACATCTTTAACTATCCACACTTTCCTATCTGATGTTGGCAGCACACTATCCCAGTGCACTATTCCCCAGCTATTGAAAGTGGATTCAACCTGTCTGAGCTGGAGCAACACACACAAATCCTATCATCATCACCATCACCATCATCATCACCATCATCATCATCATCATCATCTTGGGTCTCTGTGTTCAACTTCTCATGTACATTCAGGGTCTGTAATGACTTTCTGTCATTCACTGCTTGGTGTCTGAAGTGAACTGCAGTACTGGAGTTTATGATGTATAAACATATGCTTCACAGAACACAAAATGACACTTTGCCTGATTGTCAATAATCTCTCCCCAGTCGTTTTTGTCAGTCAGGTATCACCGCTCAGCTGCCAGTGAAAACCATTCATAATGCACTATTCTGAAAGTTTAGCATGTATGAAATACATTCTCACATTGTCTTAATCCATGGTGTATAATTTACACCGAAGATGCCTATCATCTGTTTAGCAATGAATCAGATAGCTGTGATGTTGAAGGCAAAGCCATTTGTGCAGTGAAAATTGTGGATAGAACAGCTGTTGGACTTAAAAGTGGAAATTCTCTCTGTATTCTTTTGAAACATGCCAATGTATCTTTATGGCCATTTTTGAAGGCCTGATTTTATAGGAACCTACAATAGTACAGCACTCCCTCAAGACAGGACTAAAATCTCATTCGAGATTTGAACATGACTTTATTCAGCAGTAAAATGGATTGATTTAGAACGGGAGGGGGAGAAGAGAAGGAGAAAGAGTAATGAAGGAAGGAAGCTTATTTCGGAGTACAGTTGGTCCAGATTACCAGGAGACTTCCAGGAGATGAAGGATGGTAGGAACTGATGACTGCATTCTCCGTAAGAAGTTCGATCCTTTCATCTCTGGCTTCTGTCCAACAATTTTTTAATCAACATCCCCCCCCCTCCACCGCCCCCCCCACCCGCCCTTCACCTGTAGGGTCTCAACCCGAAACGTCACCCATTCCTTCTCTCCAGAGATGCTGCCTGTCCCGCTGAGTTATTCCAGCATTTTATGTCTATCCACCTATTACTTGGCAGTCTCTTACTTGCTCCTCCTCTCTTCCAGCTTTCTTCCCCCACCACCTCCTTCTCCTTACCACAATCATTCTATAGCATGCTCCCGACCTGAAACGCCATCCATCCATGCACATCAGAGATGCTGCCTGTCCTGCAGAGATTCTCCAGCACTTTGTCTCTTATTTTTTTAAACCGGCATCTGCATTTCCTTGTTTAATGTAGTTAGGTTCTAACTGCCCATAATAATTGCCCAGTCAACATAGGAATAACATCACCTAATTGGTGTTAATTTGCAAAACACAAGGTTTCAACAAGATAAATGTAATTGAATGACATCTTAAGTATGCAAAACACCATGGGCTCAAGAGAGGATCATGACTGGAAATAACTGATCAAATTTCCAAAGTGACACAAGTGTGCAGTGGTAGTGTTGCTGCCATACAGTTAATTTTACTTCGGAGTCACGTGAGGCGAAATCCGGACGGGCCGCTGGGGAAACCGGTTACGGACCGCGGGGAAACCAGCTATGGACCGCGGGAGTGCGGGTAGCCGGTAGCCGTCGGGTTCGCTACCCGAGTCGCTGACAGTGTGGTCAGCGACTTCCGACTTCGGCAGCCCCAAGAAAGGTGTGCAGCCAAATGGAGTCGGAGAGGCCTGGGCTGGGACGAGTCAGGCCAGGAGGGTTCCCCTTCGGCATACATGGGTACGTCCTCAGGCGTTTAACCCAGATGGAGCATTGATAGCGTCCTCGGGCGTTCATCCCACAAACGTGATGCTCCATCCTGATATGGTCCATGGAACGGGGCCATATCAGCGCAGGTCTCCTCGGGGGCCTGCGGCAGCACCTGTTTCAGGGCTGCTTACTAATCTCCCTCTCTGTGGAGGGGAGTGTGAGGGGTCAGTGTGTGACTGGCTCCAAACTCGTAAGTATGTCCGTGAAATATACTGGAAAACATGCGTGAGGTGCAAGAATTGTCTGTCATGGCATCAAGGGTTGCGATATCCTTGCAAACAAAGGAGCCGCTGCAGGAAGCGTTGGCTTCCAGCCATTGGCAGAAAATCCGGGGGAGGGGGGTTCAGAGTTTCCCCTCACGTTACAACCCTGTATATTGAGGAAGTGACGGAAGTGAACAGCGCTTTTGGGGAGACTATGGAGTCCTAATTTGCAGGCTTAGGTAAAGCCAGCAATGTCCAGCCGCCAAATCCTCTTTTCAGGGGAGACCCATCCAATCAGGTAAAGGACCGGGATGAGGAAGCATAAGCTGTCGAACTAATTAAGGTTACCAGCGACGAGCAAAGCTTCACCGTTTCGGCGACAAACACCCCTACGCCTCCATCGGCAGTAAGCGGTTCACTGATGCTGGTGGCAGCTTGAAAGCTGATTCCCTGGGCGGAGGTCTTCAGGCCTAGCCCCAAGCCGGCCCTCATGGAAATTGTGCAATCCACGCACCCCAGCAGTCCTACCATCCAAATCAAGGACGGGAATAGAACCCACATCAAGGGCCTTTGGGCTTACCGTAAGACCACCGGTAACCATGCAGGTACATGGGTCTGGTTCTTTCCGACACATGGGTTGTGTGGACCAGTTACAAGTTGGTGAGATTACACTTGTTTTGAATGAAAGACGTGGATAACATCAGATTCGCTTATACTGCACAGTATACAAGGTTTCCAAATTGAACTCAATTCATTGCCACCCACACAGCATACGCCAAACTGGACATTGTCCATTCACAGGAAGGTTTGGATGTACAAGCTGAAATTCAAAAGTTATATACAAAAGGGGGTAATTGAGAAGTCGAGTCATGAACCTCACCAATTTGATTTCTAATATATTTACAAGACAAAAGGAAGATGAGGATGCCGAATCGCCCTTGATTTGACTCGACTTAACTCGTTTTGTGCAGTATAGACATTTCAAAATGGAAAACTTTGTTACTGCCAAACAACTGGTTTCCAAAGGGTGTTATATGGCATGCATCGATCTCAAAGATGCATACTATTTCGGTACCCTTTCGCTGGGATCACCGGAGATATTTGAAATTTAGCTGGATTGGGCAACTGTGGCAGTTTAAAGTATTGCCTAATGGGTTAACTTCAGCCCAGATTATTTAGCAAATTATTGAAGCCAGTACTTGGGCTACTTCGAGCCAAAATCATATTGTTATGGCATACTTGGATGATATCCTAATCATAAGAAAAACCCTGGAGTTGCCTAAATTAGCTGTTTCAGCCACTAAATCTCACATATTTGAGAGATTGGGGTTATCATCCATCCAGTTAAATCCAGTTAAATCAAAGTTGATACCATCTAGAATTATTGAGTATTTGGGATTTACCATTAACTCTATTTCACTTGTCTGTGACTCTGCCTTGGGGCAAGAGATTAGAGTTAATAGAAGCCTGTAATAATCTCGTTGTAACGGAGCATCCTTCTATTCGACAATTAGCCAGTGTAATTGGCAAATTAGTGGCTGCTTTCCAGCTGCACAGTTGGGCCTTTGCATTATCAGAATGTGCAAAGGAGCAAGCACTCAAATACCACGCAGGTTTCTTTAATCAGACCTATGCGATTGACAGCTGAAGCCATTTCTGAGTTACAGTGGTGGATGACCAATATTCGGCATTGCTCCAGTAACATTTTGGTCAACAAATCTTCAGTTAAATTACAATCTGGTGCTAGTGCTCAAGGTTGGGGTGCTACCAATACCATCTCTAGCTGCGGTGGCAGATGGAATGTGCATGAGTCATCAAGCTTTCAGTTACATGGTATCAACTATTTAGAGGTGCTGGGAGCACTCAATGGGTTGAAGGCTTATGGTGGGAATATGCATCAGCTGCATGTTCAACTACAGATTGACAACACTACAGCGGTGGCATATATAAATCACATGGGTGGAATCAAGTCAGTATCTTGGGATAAACTGGCTAACCTTATTTGGCACTGGTGTATTGCAAGACACTTTTGGGTTTCAGCTACCTACTTACCAGGTAGGTTTAACATGGTGGCGGACACCAGGTCATGGAAATTTAATGACAACACAGAATGGATGTTGGATCATAAGGTGTTTAACAACATTGTCGCTCGGTATGGAACACCGGATATTGATCGCATCTTGACTCAGTCACCAGTTACCAAAGTATTTTGCATGGGAACCAAACCCAGCAGCAGTAGCGGTAGATGCATTCTCGCTACACTGGGGAGGAAGGTTCTTTTATACATTCCCTCCATTTTGCCTCATCAGTCGGTGCTGGCTAAGATCCAGCACCACTCTGCCTCAGGTATTTTTGGTAGTGCCTGACTGGCCCACACAGCCATGGTTCCCACTCATATTGGGAATAATAACAGAGCCTTTTACGGCTGTTCCCAAATGCAGAAATCTGCTGGTTCACCCCGTTACTGAGGAACACCATCCTCTGCATGATCTAATTAAATTGTTGATTGCAGACTCTGAGAAGACCTTACCTGGGGCTCGGACTATCAGATCGTACGGTGGACGTGATCTCTGTGACCTGGAGAGATAGTACCAGAAAACAGTACATCTCCTATATCAAGAAATGTGAAGCATTCTGTTTACAGTCCAACATATCGTATGACACGGCATGTATAACAGATGTCTTGGAATTCCTCTCAAAACTATATTTGACGAGACATTGAGTTATAGTGCCATAAATTGTGCCAGAAGTGCCTTGTTGTCATACTTGTTGCTGGAATCGGGTCACCACTCTGTCGGGTCTCACCCACTCATATATCTAGGTTTATGAAGGGTATCTTCAACTCTAATCCCCCAGACCCAGGTACTCGGAGATATGGGATGTTAGCGTTGTGCTAAAGCTGCTTCGCCAGTGGGGCCCAGCTACATCTCTATCCCTAGTCAAACTCACTTACAAAGTGGTTATGCTCATGGCGCTGGTCTCAGCGCAACGGGTCCAGTCACTACATAAATTGCGACTGGACAGGATGGTTACATCTGCAAATAATATAATATTTTATGTTTATGATTTAGTTAAGCAGAGCAGACCAGGGGCGTCAGGTCTCAAACTAGTTTTCATGGCATACCCCATAGACCTTCGGTTGTGTGTGGTCACACATTTACAACAATACGTCAATGTCACCAAGAGCCTTCAAGGCTCTAAACTAGCAATGTTTGTTAGTTCCAAAAAAAAAAACTCATAAGAAGGTATCAGTTCAGACCATCTCCAGGTGGTTAAAATGGGTTTTGGCTTATGCAGGAGTATACTAATATTTTCAAATCTCACTCCACCAGGGCTGCTACAACATCAGCAGCAAGGATTATGTACGTTCCGCTGGACCACATCCTAGCGGCTGCAGGATGGTCAAACGAACAAACTTTCCAAACATTTTATAATAACCCATTGCCAGACCGGGGGTATTTGCCAATTCCATTTTAAGTTCTGTTTTATAGTTTCCCCCTGGATGAGAGGGGTCATTATTATTTTTCATTTGCTCATTAAAGCATCAGCATGTTTAAGTCTAAGTCATGTCTGAATGCATTATTAATTTTCACTCATCCTTGGTCAACTGATGCAGTGTGTGACGCATGGACTCGTGGCCATGGCATGAAATCACAGAGCTTTGAAATCTTCACGAAGTCACTCACGTGACTCCGAAGTAAAATAGTAAGATTAAATGAGAACTTACCAAGTTTGAACTTTGATCTTTATTTTATGAGGAGTTACGATGAGGGATTACGTGCCGTCCGCTCCCAACCCTCTCTCATAAAGGTCAGCTGGTAGTTCTTGTCTCGAATCTTACTATGTTCAGTTCAACACTGTTTGTCTGTGATTTCACACCGCTGCTTTGAAGTTTGACGCGCATGCAGGCTGGCGGGCTTCTTCACGTAATCCCTCATCGTAACTCCTCATAAAATAAAGTTCAAACTTCAAACTTGGTAAGTTCTCATTTAATCTTACTATTTTAGTTTAGGAAGGAATTGCAGATGCTGGTTTAAACCGAAGATACTCACAAAATGCTGGAGTAACTCAGCGGACAGGCAGCATCTCTGGAGAGAAGGAATGGGTGGCGTTTCGGGTCGAGACCCTTCTTCAGACTCCTTCAGAGGATGAAGAAGAATCTCGACCTGAAATTTAGTGTCTATGTTTAGTTTAGTTATGTTTAGTTTAATTTAGTTTAAAGATACAATGCGGAAACAGGCCCTTTGGCCCACCGAGTTCGCACCAACCAGCATTCTCTGTACACTAAAACTATCCTTCACATACTACGGACAAGCTACAATCTTTACCAAAGTCAATTAATCTACAAACCTGTAAGTCTTTGGAGTGTAGGAGCATGCAGAGAAAACCCATATGGGTCACAGGGAGAACATATAAACTCTGTACAGACAGCACCAGTTGTCAGGATCGAACCCAGGTTTCTGGAGCTGTGAGGCGGCAATTCTACCATTGTGCCACCGTGCCGTCCACAAGTGGATGCAAAAGTATGATAACATGGAACCAGTGTGCACTAGTGATTGATTGTTGGGCATGGACTCGGTGGGCCAAAGGGCCTGCTTCCATGCTGTATGCCTAAGTAAGTAAGTACTATGTTGATTTGAAAATGGATGCATCGTGTTTGATTCTGAAAATAACCCTGCATATAATATTATAATGTAACACTGAGATAAACAGAATATTGATCTTGAATTCCAACCCAGCAATCAAGTGTTGTTCCACTCCTCAAACTTCATAGACAATATGTAATGTTCTAATAAGAAATACGAAACCTGTACCTAAAGATAGAAAAGCCTTATTCTATTCCAGATGCAATATTTATATGTTACATTGATGAACGAGGTACTGATGCACCAATCTATACAGGTCAAATAATGTATCAACATTTCTAGATGTAAAGAGTAATGACATGGGACTTCATAAGAAAAAGTACAAATATTATTTGTAGAGGTAAAACATTTGTAAAATGTAGAGGCTTACATACAGTAGATGTAATCATGAAGAAGACACATTAGTACTTTCTTAGCAGTTTAAAGAAACTTACCATGCCTCAGAATACTCAAACAAACGTCTACAGATGCACTGTAGAAAGTATCCGGAATTGTTGCATCTGGCCTAGCACGGCAGAAATACAAGAGTAGTGGATTCAACCAGGTCTATCACTTGCACAGCCCTTCCCATTATCAAAAGTGTCTTGATGAGGCACTGTCTCTTGAAGGTGGCATCTATCATCAAGGATCTCCATCATCCCATATTTTTGCTGCTACCATTGGCCAAGACGTTCAGACGTCAGAGGTCTCACACCACCAAGTTCAGGAACAACTATTTTCCTACAACCATTAACTTCTTGAACTGACCCGCACAACCTAAATCATACCTTGGTAATTGAACATTATGAACTGACTGAGTTGGCATGCTGCGCTTGTTCCATTTGCCTGCATTTGGCTTATATCCCCCTAAATCCTGCTTATCCTTATATCCGTACAAATGGACTTTTGAAAGTCATAATTGTATCCCTTCCATAGTTTCCCCTGGCAGCTCAGTCTGGACACGGATTTCCACTGCCTTGCCACCAAAAAATGTCTCTTTAAGCTTCCTCCTTTTACTCTAAGAATCCTCTTCCATAGGAAGAAGACTGTGAGTACTTACTGTATCACGCCCCTCTTGTTCTTGCACACTTTAATAAAATCACCCTTCAGCATCTTTTGCTCTAAAGAATAGAGTCCCAGCCTCTCCCTATAATTTTCTGATGAAAGGTCATTGACTTGAAGGGCTATCTCTGTTTCAAGTTGAATTTGTCGAATACGCACAAGTGTGGTTAAGTACATATAAATGATAAATCTTGTTTTCAATGGCACCATAAGCTCATCGACTCAGACTATTACATAACAGGAAATAATGCATAAACTACACATAAAAATACCATACAATTACATAGAAAAGAACAATAGACTGTGCAAAAACATAATTAGATTAAAAAAACAAGTCCATGCTAGTGCAAGAGGTGGATCGTAGTGTTCCGTTGTCAAGGAGACATGAAAGTTGTACAGGTTGGTTTAACAATGTGATAGTTGTAGAAAAGTAGCTGTTCCAGAACCTGTTACTATGGGACTATATCTCCTGACCATTGGTGGTAGTGAGAAGAGATGGCCCAGATGGTGGGGACCCTTGGTGATAGATGCTGCCTTCAGGAGGCATCAAATCATTTGGATGCTGTTGATGATGGGGAAGGCTGTGCCCATGTGAGTCCACCACTCTCTACAGCTTTTGGCATTCCTCTGCACTGGAATTGCCATACCATGTCATGATGCAATCTGTCACGATACATTCTTAAGCCCATCTGTAGCATCTTGTTGGAGTATTGGGAAACACAACAAATCTTCTGATAAAGTAGAGGTGATGTTGCTCCTTCATGATTACTTCCATGTGCTGGGCCGAGGACAGATCATTGAGATGTTAACGCCCAGAAATTTGAAGCAGCTAATTCTCTCCACCACCGACCCACCACTGAAAACAGACAATGTGGGTGATGTTTCGGGACTCGACCCAAAATGTCACCCATTCCTTCTCTCCAGAGATCCTGCTGAGTTACTCCAGCTTTTTGTGCCTATCTTCATTAAACCAGCATCTACAGTTCCTTCTTACACACTGAATCATACAATCATGGGGGTAAAGAGAGTAGATCAGAGGGTTAAGCACCAAGTCTTGAGGGGCACCGATGTTGATGGTTAGCGAGGAGGAGATGTAACTGATTTACACTGATTGAGGTCGGCAAATAAAGAAGTCAAAGATCTAGTTACAAACACAGATATGGAATACTCAGGTCATTGAGAATGGTGATGGGATTGGATGGGCTTAAAATGCTTTCCCTCATCAATGCTGCTGATCCCACTTGTAGTAAGAGCAGTTTTGTAATTCACAGTCATGTTCTGCCTCCCTTCCAGGTCTTCATCAGATATTTATTACCTGCATACTACATCCTCACTGATGCATATCAGACTCAGTTTCCCACAGCATGACACTATTGTGAAGCACTGAGAATATCAGCAGTATTTATCTAGATTTATGGTGGTTTCTCTTATTTGACAGCAATTTATAGCAGGGGCCTGTTTTTTTGGTTTCATCACCAATATAAACAACCAACACTTGACTTTTTGACAGAGCATGCTGCACATGATCAAATGCCACTGCCAAGGAAGGCCAGCATCGTTATCACCCAATTTTCATAAGTTCATACGTTGTAGGAGCAGAATTAGACCATTGGGCCTATCATGTCTACTCCGCCATTAAAACATGGCTGATTTATCTTTCCTTCTCAACCCCATTCTCCTGCCCTCTCCCCAGATGATCAGGAACTACAGGAGACAGCAGGGGAGTGGACACCTCCCCATCCACATCGGTGATGCTGAGGTTGAAAGGGTCAGCAGCTTCAAGTTCCTCGGTGTGCACATCACTACGGACCTCTCCTGGACACTGCACATGGACACAATAACAAAGAAAACCTGCCAGCGGCTCTTTTTCCTGAGAAGACGGAGGAAGTTTGGCATGAACGCCAGCATCCTCTCAAACTTCTACAGTTGCACCATCGAGAGCCTGCTGACGGGCTGCATCACAGTCTGGTTCGGGAACTGTTCTGCCCACAGCCGTAAATCACTACAGAAAGGGGTGAAGGCGGGACAGACACATCACTGGCAACTGTCTCCCGGCCATTCAGGACATTTTCCACCGGCGGTGCCTGCGGAAGGCACACAGCATCATCAAGGACCACAGCCACCCAGCACGTAGACTGTTCTCCTTGTTACCGTTAGGCAGACGATACTGGAGCATGGCTGCACGTACCACCAGACTTAAGAACAGTTTTTACCATCAGGCCATCAGGCTTCTGAACTCATAATTACATTTCACATCATATATGTTGATAATTTTATTATTGACTTTTTACCTTACCAATGTCATTTTTATCTTATTTTATCCTTGTGATATTATTGCTGAGGTGACCCGTTGTCTTGTCAAACACATTTCATTGTACTGTTGACCCTGTGTTAACCTACATATGACAAATAAAACTGAATTGAAATTGAAATTGAAATTGGATAACCCCTGACACCCATACGAATCAAGAATCTATCAATCTCCACCTTAAAAATATCCATTGACTTGGCCACGACAGCCATTCGTGGCAATGAATTGCACATATTCACCACCCTCTGACTAAATAAATTCCTCCTCATCTCCTTTCTGAAAGTACGTCCTTTAATTCTGAAGCTGCAAACTCTAGTCCTAGACTCTCTCACTAGTGGAAACATCCTCTCCACATTCCCTCTAGCAAGGCCTTTGGTAAGTTTCACTTTTAAAACCAATCAAACCTCTCGTCTACCAAAGGCTCAACTTCTTTTAGTTTAGTTTAATTTAGAGAAACAGTGCGGAAATAGGCCCTTCGGCCCACCGAGTCCTCGCCGACCAGCAATTCATGCACAATAATACTATCCTACACACATTAGGGACAATTTGCACTTACACCAAGCCAATTAACCTACAAACCTATACATCTTCAGAGTGTGGAAGGAAACCAAAGATCTCAGAGAAAACTCACGCAGTCACCGGGAGAATGTACAATCTCCATACAGACAGCATCTGTGGTTGGGTTCGAACCCAGGACTCTGGCACCGCAAGCGATGTAAGGCAGCAACTGTACCACTGTGCCACCATGCGGCCCTGTGCATTCTTGTGCGTTTATGGCAGAATTTATCACATTTATCAAATACATTTGTTTCAAAATTTCTCAAGTACAACTGTGAATTTTGATGTTCAACCCTCATAATCCGTTGCTCCTTTCTCCCATGACAAAGTATGTGTAACTGCATGGTGCATTTAAATCAACAGAGGTACGTATAACTCCTTATTTTTAAGCCTATTCATCCCCTGGACATGGGTTTAGGTTTATCATTTTCATGTGTACCAAGGCACAGTGAAAAGCTTTGTTTTGCAAGCTATCCAATCAGACCAGATAATATTATGCATAAATACAACCATCAAACTTGAGTACAAAAGATACAAAGTGTAAGAAGCAGAGTGCAAAATATAGTTCTCGGCATTATAGCACATCATTCCCATAAATAAAGTCCAATATCTGCAATGTGAATTGACAGTACTTTAGCTTATGGAAGAACTGTTCAGAAACCTGATAACAGACAGGAAAAGGTTTTTCCTAGGTCTGATGATCCGTACTTTTAAGCTCCTGTACCTTTTGCCAGGCAAGAACAAGGAGAAGGAGGAATGACAGGGGTGGGACAAGTTTTTGATTATGTTGGCAGCTTTTCCAAGGCAGCTTGGTGTAGATGGAGTCAATGGTGTCATGCGCAATAGGACCTGGGGCAGGTCTCCATATAAGGTTGACATGCCAACTCTGACTTTTTAATATTTCGCTCATTGTGGGTGACTAGTGTAGCTCACTGACTTGATAATATGGAATTATTTCACTGTGCGTCATCACTGGGATATATCAGCAGTCTGCAATTGCCATCAAAGTGAGCAATTTTTTAATGAATAATCATAATGTAGGATGATATCTGGCAAATCACCCCGTGTCTTATTGACATGCGAGTATTTCATTTCATCATATAACATTATTTTTACTATTTTGACAGGAACATTAATTTTGTGTATTTTAATCTGGTGCATTATTATATCTAGGCTTGAGGTATTGGAAGGCATCAAAAATGACAATTGAATTTCCAAAGGATTCCTGTTCTTCAGGTTCAACAAATTTGCATATTTTCAATACAGCTTCCGCTGATCTTTTTCGCACATCATGGCAGGACTGAAACTAGCAATACAAATTGAGAAGATCATGGAAGCAGAATGACAAGCTTCTGTGATTAATTTCCTGTGACGTAGAAAATCCAAATCAAGAAGTTCGGTTAAATTTATTTTAAATATGCTTAGAACAAACAAGATTCGTATTTATTTTTTTTCTTAACTGCAAAAAAAAATATTGAATTATCTGAGAAAATATTTGGAGGCATATTTACTCAGTTGAGAGTATTCAACTTTCAAAAGTGTCTGAGTAATCTGGATTGCTTTCCCCCCCCAAAAAAGGTCAAATGGAGAATTGATGGAAATAAAATTCAGAAAATCATCCCGAATTTTAATGTATATATTGTAGTGTATATAGTGTATCTATTTGTAGTGTTGTGTATATATTGTAGTGTATATATTGATTGTATGTATAAATTGATAATGTTTCAAATAATAGACAGTATTGTAATAAACATAATTATAATTATTCAAGTCAAGTCAAGTCACATTTATTTATATAGCACATTTAATAAAACAACTCTGGTTGGCCAAAGTGCTTTACATTTGTTATAAGAGTAGCACAACAAAACAAACTACATACATATATACATGTAACCCTCACTCAGAGGACGTCAGGAAAGGCTTGGGAGTATAGATAAGTCTTTAGTCTTGACTTAAAAGAGTCGATGGAGGGGGCAGTTCTGATGGGAAAGGGGATGCTGATCCACAGTCTAGGGGCTGCAACCGCAAAGGCGCGGTCGCCTCTGAGCTTATGCCTAGACCGTGGGATATTCAGCAACCCCAAGTCGGACGATCTGAGGGGCCTGGAGGTGGAGTGGTGGGTGAGAAGACTTTTTATGTAGGTGGGGGCAAGCCCATTGAGGGCTTTGTAGACATGGAGGAGGATCTTGAAGTTTATACGGAACCGCACAGGGAGCCAGTGGAGAGAGGCCAGGATCGGGGTGATGTGGTCCCTTTTTTGGGTGCCCGTCAGGAATCTCGCTGCGGCGTTTTGGACCAGTTGCAGGCGGGACAGGGAAGATTGGCTGATGCCAGTGTAAAGGGAGTTGCAGTAATCTAGGCGGGAGGAGATGAATGTGTGGATGATCTTTTCGAGGTCATCAAACTGGAGGAATTGTTTTATTTTAGCTATCGTCCGAAGCTGAAAGAAGCTAGCTTTTACCACGGCATTGACTGTATTGACACGGTATTGTAATAATTATTGTAATAATTATAATGATATATAATTATAAGCCAATTATAAAAAAGTCTAAAGTTGAGGCCAGAGCAGAATTCGGAAAGTGACGAAGCAAATTCAAACAGGTTGGATAAGAAAAATCTGGGGGCACAAGAGGCTGTGGATGCTGGAATCTGCACTTGAAAATGAGCTGTAGAAGAGCTCAGTGAGTTGAGCAGCATCTGTAGAAGAAAATAAATTGTTGATATTTCGGATCAAGTCAGCAGACAGAGATCGGTGGGTGATGAGTGGAAACAGACAAGGAAAGGAAAGGGAAAAACAAACCGATGGTCCAAAAGTGGATTTGACACAAAATCTGGGAGATCTGAGATATTTTGATACAAAAAACACAAGCCTAGATTTATAGTAGAATGCGCACATTAATATATTATTTTTATTTCATTCTTGCTTAAAAAGGGCTTGTATCTTGTATCTCTGAGCAAGGGACATGCTATTCGCCCTGTTTCCCTGTGCTTATTGATATTTTGATCCTATTGGACACGATAGTCGTGTGGTGCACTTGCTTTACAATAATATTAGATATCAGTTGAGGTAGTTTCCCCTCATACATCTTCTAATAATAATAATAATACATTTTATTTGTATAGCGCTTTTCAAGGACTCAAAGTCGCTTTACATGGAGAGTCAAGAACAAAATAAAATAGAGCAGTAAGACAGAGATGCAAAGGGGAGGGGGACATGGGACTAAGGGTATGCAGAGGTGAAGAGATGGGTCTTGAGGCGGGACTGGAGGATGGTGCGGGACTCAGAATTTCGAATCAATTGTGGGAGGGAGTTCCAGAGCCTGGGAGCTGCCCTGGAGAAGGCTCTGTTTCCAAAAGTGCAGAGGTTGGATTTTAGAATGGAGAGGAGACCGGCTGATGTGGATCTGAGGGACCGTGAGGGTTGGTAGGGGGAGAGGAGGTCAGTGAGATAAGGGGGGGCCAAGTGGTTGAGGGCTTTGTAGGTGAGGACCAGGATTTTGTAGATGATCCGGTGGGAAATGGGAAGCCAGTGAAGTTCTTTGAGAACTGGGGTGATGTGGTGCCAGAATTTGGTGTGGGTGATGAGTCGGGCGGCTGCATTCTGGACCAGTTGGAGTCGGTTGATGTTGCTGCAATTAATGCCAAAGAGAAGAGAGTTACAGTAGTCCAGTCGGGAGGAGATGAAGGCATGGATGAGTCTTTCAGCAGCGAGGGGTGTGAGAGAGGGTCTGATTTTGGCAATGTTGCGGAGGTGAAAAAATGATGTTTTGACAACATGGCGGATGTGAGGCTCAAGGGAGAGGGTTGAGTCAAAGATCACGCCAAGGTTGCGGGCCTGAGGAGATGGGGAGACAGTGGTGCCGTCAATAGTGAGAGTGGGGTTGTTAATTTTGGTTAGTGTTTATTTGGAGCCAATGAGGAGAAATTCTGTTTTGTTACTGTTTAATTTAAGGAAGTTGAGTTGCATCCAAGATTTGATGGCTGACAGGCAGGAGTTGATATGGGAGAGAGGAGGGTGGTGGGGGGACTTGGTGCTGAGATAGATCTGGGTGTCATCAGCATAGCAATGGAAGTCCAGGTTGAAGTGACGGAGTATATGACCAAGGGGGAGGACGTAGATGATGAAGAGGAGGGGACCGTGAACGGAGCCTTGGGGAATGCCTTGAGTGACAGTGGCTGTGGCAGAGGTGTGGTTATGGAGAGAGATGAAGTGGGATCGGTTGAAAAGGTAGGAACGGAGGCAGCTGAGTGCAGAACCTTCAATGCCAAGGTCTTTAAGTCTGGTAAGCAGGATGTTATGGTTCACGGTATCGAAGGCTGCACTCAGGTCGAGGAGGATGAGGATGTTGAGGGAACCAGTATCAGCAGAGGTGAGGAGGTCGTTGAGGACTTTGAGGAGAGCAGTTTCTGTGCTATGGAGGGGGCGAAAGCCAGATTGGAGGGGTTTGTATAGGTTGTACGCGAGGAGGTGGGAATGAAGTTGTGACGCGACGATGCGCTCCAGGGTTTTTGAAAGAAAGGGGAGGTTTGAGATAGGGCGGTAGTTGATGAGAGAGGAGGGATCAAGACCAGGTTTCTTTAAGATTGGTGTGACAGCAGCAGTTTTGAAAGCAGAGGGGACAATTCCTTGGGACAATGAGGAGTTGAAGAGATTAGTGAGGTAGGGGCAGAGAGCGGGGAGGCAGGACTTCAGTAGGGGAGTGGGGAGAGGGTCAAGGGAGCAGGTAGTGGGTTTGGAACAGCTGATGAATTTGGAGATTTCAGTAGGGGTGATCGGGTCAAACTGGGAGAGGAAGCAGTGTGGAGGAGGGGTAAGGAGGTCAGCGGAGATGTTGAAAGGAGGGGCCTTGATAGGTGGTGGAGTAGATGCTGGGGAGTCGGGTACAGGGGATAAAGATTGATAGATGGTGCTGATTTTGTCAGCGAAAAAGTGGAGGAATGAGTTGCAGAGATCCGGAGTGGAGGTAGGGAGAGTGTTGGCTTGGGGCTTGAGGAGGTTGGACACTGTGGAGAAGAGGGTTCTGTGGTTTAGGCAGGGGTCAGTGAATATGGAGGAGAGGTAGGCAGATTTAGCAGCAATGAGGGCATCTTTGTAGGCAGGGAGGTGGAGTTTGTAAGCTTCATGGTGGACTGTGAGAGATGATTTATTTATGAGTCGTTCAAGTCGGCGACCAGTCTGTTTCAGCTTACGAAGTGCAGGTGTGTACAAGGGTGAAGATTTATTAAAAGTTACGGGGTTTTTTTTGAGGGGGGCCAGAGTGTTAAGGGAGGTAGACAAGGTGGAATTGAGATGGTTTGTGAGATCATCAGGTGAGATGTGGGTTCTGAAGTGATTGATATCTTTGATCTCTATGATATGCATGGTACATCAACTGTCCATATCATAATCCTGCACCATTTCACTAGGGCTCATCTCCCTTCCAGTTCCCTTGGATTTATCTCCATCTTCCATTGCTTCTCTTCTCTGATCTTCTGCTGTTCCGTTCTTCCATCTGATGCATGTCCAAATTGAACTATAGGAAAGGATCGGCCCATTTTCTGCAATAAAAAATTACCTCAATCAACGAGGAAACGACAAGCTCATTCTAACAATTTTTATGGATGTTACTTTTTCACTTCCAGACAATTAATTAATCAACTGGGCAGTACGGTGGTGCAGCAATAGAGTTGCTGCCTTACAGCACTTGTAGCTTCGGAGACCTGGGTTCGATCCCGACTACGGGTGCTGTCTGTACGTAGTTTGTACGTTCTCCCCGTGACCAGCATGGGTTTTCTCCGAAACCTTCGTTTTCCTCCCACACTTCAAAGACGTACAGGTTTGTAGGTAGAATAGTGTTTATGTGCGGGGATCACTGGTCGGTGCAGACTCGGTGGGCTGAAGGGCCTGCTTCTGCACTGTATCTCTAATCTAATCTAAAAAAAATCTAATCTAATGTAGACTCCGAATCTCAAATCCACGAGCTCGTATTATATCAAGCATCTTCTTTAAAAGGAACTTATAAAGGCCTTCTGAAAATCAAGATACATCATATTAACCTCATTACTGTCATCTATTAACTTTATTATACACTTAAAGAGATCACAATAAATTCATTAGGTTTGACATATCTTTCATAAATTCATAAAGCTGGGCTGACATAGATTTATTACTGTTATTTATACTCTTTAACTGCTCTGAATGAATCCAATATATATTTTCAAATGTGATATCAAGGCATCATTGGACCATTTCTTGCCAGGATCATGCTTCAGTCTTTTTTGAAAAAAACATTAACATCTCAGTTTTTTTATTTTCACTCATTTGCACCTTTAAGAACACTAGTTTTGATTGGAGATTGACATTTACGAGGCTGGATAAACTATCTTGTTTTGAAAGTCTGTTAATTGCAGCGCAGAATGAATATAACCTACCACAGATTGATGCACAAGATCTGATGCATGTTATTGGGCAAAATAGGGACACAACTTTAAGAAATTGATAATTAAATCAAATTGATTTTAGGCCTTCATGAAAAAATGGGAATGTGTTTCACATCTTCAGCTGAATGTAACATTAGATAATCATTGCTATCATCACCGATGAAGATAATCACACGATTAAATTATAGCTTAAAACATTTGCATCGGCTGTCATTTATGTGGTGCGGCATTGGTCATGACACCGGAGCAGCAATGACTACACTGGCACTCGTAGGAAGGTGAACCACACAACAGGATTACATAGATACATAGATACATAGAAAATAGGTGCAGGAGTAGGCCATTCGGCCCTTCGAGCCTGCACCGCCATTCAATATGATCATGGCTGATCATCCAACTCAGTATTCCGTACCTGCCTTCTCTCCATACCCCCTGATCCCTTTAGCCACAAGGGCCACATCTAACTCCCTCTTAAATATAGCCAATGAACTGGCCTCAACTACCCTCTGTGGCAGAGTGTTCCAGAGATTCACCACTCCCTGTGTGAAAAAGTTTTTCCTCATCTCGGTCTTAAAGGATTTCCCCCTTATCCTTAATGTCAAACAATAGTATCCACAATGTCCAGATCCACTCAAGGGCACAGACCCTCATCATCAGTGCGGAGGTATTGGCAATTTGGATTCATACCAACAGCTTCCCCGGTCTCAAGAAGAAGTGTTGACAGTCACAGTTTTTTTTCAGGTGGCTCAATCTTCTTCTGAACCTGGAAAAACAGAACCACAACAGTGCATCTTCCACTTTATCTCCTTTACTGTCTTCCTCCTTCCTCTCTCTCTCTCTCCTTTACCTCTCATCCCCTCTCCTTTACCTGCCCTCCTCCATCTTCCTCCCTCTCTCCTTTACCTGTACTTCTCCTCCTTCTTCCTCCTTTACCTGTACTCCTCCTTCGTCCTCTGAAATCCATGGTAGGATTCTCGACATGTTTCCTTGGGCGCACAACACCCAGCAATTAAAGAGAGATGGGAACTGGCAGATGCATAATAAGTTGCCTCGTCCTTACTACATGGGGCTTAGGAGGATAGGAAGGGAAGTCGAAATGATCCAGGAAATATAGGCCCCTGAACCTCACATCAGTGGTTGGAAGCTATTGGAGAGGATTCTTGGGATACAATTTCCTCTCATTTACAAAAGAATACGCTAATTAAGGACAATCAACATGACTACATGTCAGGTCATGTCTTACAAACTTGATTGAATTTTTTGAAGAGGTGATAAAGGTGATCAATGATGTTTAAGAAGGAACTGCAGATGCTGGAAAATCGAAAATCGAGACTCATGGTCTGAAGAATGGTCTCGACCCGAAACATCGCCTATTTCCTTCACTACATAGATGCTGCTTCACCCACTGAGTTTCTCCAGCATTTTTGTCTACCAAGGTGATCAATGAGGTTAGGACAGTGGTTGTTGTCTACATGGAAGTTAGTAAGATTTTTGATAAAGTCTCTCATGATAAACTGATCCAGAAGATTAGAATCCTTGATGACTTGCTTGGTTGGATTCAGAACTCGTCAAGTCAAGTCACTTTTATTTCTAAAGCACATTTAAAAAACAACTCTCGTTGACCAAAGTGCTTTACATTGGTGGAGGTACTAATGTTATACAACAGTGGTTCCTAGATTCAGTACATACATAAATACATACATATAGCCCTCCCTCAGAGGACGTCAAGAAAGGCTTGAGAGTACAGATGAGTTTTAAGTCTCGACTTAAAAGAGTCGATGGAGGGGGCAGTTCTGATGGGAAGAGGGATGCTGTTCCACAGTCTAGGGGCTGCAACCGCAAAGGCGCGGTCGCCCCTGAGCTTATGCCTAGACCGCGGGATGGTCAGTAACCCCAAGTCGCCGATCTGAAGGACCTGGAGGTGGAGTGGTGGGTAAACAGACTTTTGATGTTCAAGTTCAAGTTCAAGTGAGTTTATAGTCATGTGTCCCTGATAGGACAATGAAATTCTTGCTTTGCTTCAGCACACAGAACATAGTAGGTGGGGGCAAGCCCGTTAAGGGCTTTGTAAACATAAAGAAGGAACTGGCTGACTCATAGAAAATAGAGGGTTCTGGTGGAAGGGTTTATTTCTGGCTGGAGGTCTGTGACCAGTAGAATTGAGTAGGAATCTGTGCTGGGACCTCTGTTTGTGATACATTTGTAAACAACTTTGACATAAATGTAGAAGGGTTGGTTAGTAAGTTTGCAAATTACATCAAAATTGGTGGAGTTGCAGTCAGTGAGGAAGATTGCCAAAATATGCAGTGAGAAAATGATCAGCTACGGAAATGGGTGGAGTAATGGCAGATGGAATTCAATCCGAGCAAGTTTGAGGTCTTGTGCTTTAGGAGGTTGCATGCAAGGGGAAAATATATAGTTAATAACAAGACCCTTTACAGCATTCAGAGGGATGTACAAAGGAATGTTGAGATGCATGCCCACAGCTTCTGTGGCAACACAAGTAGATAGGGTGGTAAGGAAGGTTTATGGTTTACTTGCCATCATTGGTCAAGATCATTGAGCATACATTGATCATTGAGCATAAAAGTCAGGAATTATAAGACTTTAGTTCGGCCACATTTGGAGTATTGTTCCATTACAGGAGGGATATGGAGATTCTTTATAGGGTGCAGAAGAGGTTTACCAGAATGCTGCCTGGATTAAAATGTTTTTTATGCAAGGAGAAATTGGACAGATTTGGATTATGTTCTCTGGAGTGGCAGAGGTTGATAGGTAGCCTGAGAGACATTTAAGAGACTTTTGGATAGATACGTGGATACTCAATGAATGGAGGGATATGGATCACATGCAGGCAGAGGAGATTAGTTTAACTTAGCATCATGTTCGGCGTGGACATTGTAGGCCGAACAGCCTGTTCCTGGGCTGCATTGTTCAATGATAAGGAATGGTCCTCACAGGATTCCCAAGGAAGCAACTGTACCTCCGTACTTCATATGCCAAGCCCAAATTTACCAGAGCCCTGATTAACTATCGGGGAGTCACTGAGAAATTATTATAAAAGTCTGAAGATAGACCTGAACCTGAAACATCGTCTATTCATTTCCTTCAACAGATGTTGTCTGACCTGCAGAGTTCCTCCAGAGGTTTGTATTTTTTTGCTCAATATTTACAAAATAATAGATTGCCATAAAATGATTATAGGTCATCTTCTTGCATTGCATGCAATTTTGTTAGTCCAGAGCACTGAACAAAATCAATCCTCACCCATATTTTGCACAAATAATATTGTGTTTATTTCTATGTTTAATATTGTGTTTCTTTTCATGTTTTATTTATTTTGTTAATTGAGCACATTATTTTATTTAGGTTTCTATGAACTCTGCCAACAGTAATGATGTTAATCCAAACGCCCACTGTGTGGTAGATTCTGCTATTGAGCAAAGGTTAAGGAGCATTTTCTTATGTTCTGAATTTATCAGCAGGGTTTGCTACTGTGAGATGTCTATTTTCATTAGATATTTTTGAAATAACAGCTGTTTAGTTTTTAATAGCAGATGCACAAGAGATTGCAGATGCTGGAAGTTGGTATAAAAAAACAACTGTCGGAGCCTCTATGAGCTCCTTTAAAAGAAAATTCTTGCTATAACATGAGCAGGTCAGGAAGCATCTGTGGAGCAAGACACACAGGTCCGGGTCCTGCATCAGCAAGTATTAGCAAGGAGATATTCGATATAAAGAGGTCTCACAAATGGGACTGTGAGGCGATCTTAGTGGAGCCAGGAGAGGACGGAGGGGAGGATGGAGGTAGAGGTAGAGATAGAAGGTGATAATTGGAGACAACAAAGCATTACAGATTTTATGTAAAGAATATGTAAAGAAGCCGATAAGTAGAACCAGAGATGCGCCAGGATAATAAGCAGATGGACCCAATTGGATGGTGGATAGAAAGCCGAGTGGGTTATGTATGTGGGTAACGGGCAGCTTAAACCAGGTTGTGATGAGAAAAGAAACTCGGTAACATGGGGCTTGGGTGTGAGGTATGGAAGTGGGGGAGGGGGATTTCAGAGAAGCTATGTGGATCAAAAGAAATGGGAAATGAACACAAATTATGTGGTCAGTCTGAAGAAGGGTCTTGACCCAAAACGTCACCCATTCCTTCTCTCCAGAGATGCTACCTGTCCCGCTGAGTAATGGGCCTGTCCCACTTAGGCGATTTTTCAAGGAACTGCCGGCATCTGTCAAGTTGCCGGCAGTCGCCTGAAAAACCAGCAACTGGAACGGCGACTGTCAGAGTGGAACACACACACGCACACATACAGCTTCCTTCACCAGTCCGTTATGCAGGCGGGGGACAGGGCAAGCGGGGCAGCGCTGTCTGAGTGAAATTCACACGGTGCAAATCCAAGGTGATACAGACACATACTGTGATGAACAGGAAGGTTGGTGCTGTAGTTAAGACGGCTAAAGCACAGTGTACGGTAAGTCTTTTAAAAGAGGTGGGGGGGAGGGGGGGAGAAGGGGGGAGAAGGAGGGCGAAAGAATGGAGACAACGTTTGAGAAGCCAGAGATGCACGGCTGTAAAGCTCGGCGGACATTAACATTACCGGTCGGTTATCCTTGGTTCTGAAAACTACAGCTTACGTTTATTTTTCCCAATGAGTCAATGAAATTCACCAGTCAGCACCGGCTACAACCTATGAGAACCTCCGACAACCTTCGACCTCCTGGCAACCCACTAGGACCTCCTGGCGACCCACCTATGGCACGTGAATTTGCGCTACTCTCGTCGCTAATTTATTAACATGTTGAAAGGTTCGTGGCGATCATAACGAGGCCGTGACTAGTCCCAGAATGTGGGAACTCCTCACGACCATGAAGGTAACTACCCGGCAACCACCCACGGACATGTGGCGACCGCAGAGTCTCTTGCAGTCACCTAAAAAGTCGCCCAAGTGGGACAGGCCCATTACTCCAGCTTTTTGTGTCTATCTTGTGTTACCAGAAGTTGGAAAATTCAAAAGTAAACTTAACTCTGAGATCAGCATCTTATAAATTTATAGTATGTGCAGTACAAATTTCAGCATAATTTTTTTTAAACTTTCTCAATGGAAATATAGAACTATTTTAAATTTCTTTGGATAATCTCTCATTGCCAAGAGTGTACATTCAAAGACTAAATGTAGGCTTTCGCAGAGCAAAGTTAAAAGGATACTCAGGTGTTGGCAGTCAGGTGGAACCAAATAATTTATGAAAGTCAGGGTCATAAGTATTAATTTATTTCTTGCAAATTATCAGAAAATTCATATTTTAAGCAATTATTCCTTTCCAAGAATAGGCTTCAACTCTCTAAGGGAATTCTGGCTGGAAATACGTGATGCTGAAATGTGCAACAAAAAATTCCATACATATTATATCGACATTCCAGTTTAATTGATATCATAAATCTTCTCATATGATTACAATTATTTTGTTATATGCATTTATAAACCTACATGGGTTTTTTTTCCCACTGGCCTTTGTCTATGCAATACCATATGGTTGTACCCTCATGATCCATGGAAGGTTTTAACTTTGTTTCATCACTGTGTGACACAGTGAGCATTGACAGACTGATAAAATGAAGGCTGAGAGACACAAGAAACTGCAGACACTGGAATCTGGAGCAAAACACAAAGTGCTGGAGAAGACTTCAGAAGGGTCTTAACCCAAAACATTACTTGCCCATTCACTTCACAGGTGTTGTTTAACCACTGAGTTCCTCCATGAAGATGAAGGTCTATATTGATTCTGAAGGTCTACATGTAAAATTGGTCTGGACAGCAGTCTATTGTTGATGTAAAATTTTACTGAGAGGCAGCAGAAATCCTCGTCGCCAATTGTTGTGTATTTGGGTGCTTGGAACAGACTTACAATAAGGCTCGGACACGGGAGTACACTAACAAGCTTCTTTATTCCAGGACGCCACCTAGAGTCTCCCTTGCGCATGCGTCCTTGCACAAGACATCACATATGCTAATAATATCACATACCTAACAGGAAGATTGGTATAAAAAATGGAGAAAAAGGAAGATCCTACCACTACAGATATTCTTTTGATTTTATGGTAGAAGCAGTAAGGAATAATTTTACAATATATCTGTCTATGGTGAATTTGTGAAAAGCACTACCTAATTGTTTGTTATCATCCCTGAGTAATAGTAAAGTACAAAAAAAAAACTAAACCATCAACTGTGACGGTTTTCTGATCGTATTGCCGTGTAATCAAAAAATATACTCTAGATCAATTTAGAATGCCAGAATAGAATGGCTTTTATTGTCATTCAAACAGACAAGGTTCGAACGAAATTTCATTCCTGCAGTCATGACGTAACAAAAAAAAACAAAAAAAACAAGACGCACAATTAACACAAACATCCTTCACAGTGAATCTCCAACACCTCATCACTGTGATGGAAGGCAAAAGTCTTATCTCTTCCCTGCTCTTTGTTCTTCTCCCGCAGTCCAGCAGTCCAACTGCAGCGTCGTTGCGCCCGAAAGCGGTCTCCCACCAGGGATCTGCGAGCTTCCAATGTTTCTGTCCGTCGGGCCTGCGGCCAGAGTCTCCGAAGCTCCAAAGTCGGGTCGCAGCCACGCGCCACCACAGCTCTCCCCGCTCCGATGTCGGCCAGCTCCGCGATGGCGAATCCACAGGCTCCGCGACTGGAGCGCTCAGGTTGGTTCCGGTTGGAGGCCGCCGCCAGCTCCACGAAGTTCGGCCCAACAACACCGGAGACCCGACAGGGAAAAAGTCAGGTCTCCATACAGGGAAGAGATTAAACGGTTTCCACTCCCCCCCCCCACGCCACCCCCACATCACACATATACACAGCTAAAAAATAATACAAATTTAAACCAAAACCATACATTTTTATTAGAATTAAGTACAATCATATGGCACCAAAGTGCCTAATATATAATGACATAATAGATTTTATGTACAGCTTCTTTTTTTTTAATGATAAAGAAGAATAAGCAAAATAAAGTAGATAGTAAAAGATAGAAAAACGTGAGGTATATAGTGTGTGAAAAAGAGAAAAAAGAGTGAAAGAAGAAAATTGTAGAAAAGAAAATAGAAAAAAGAGAGTAGAAAATAAAAAGAGAAAAGTAAGGAGATCATTATTTATAATCTTGACCATCCCTCACCCAGTCCTGGAACAGTTATCTTCTACAATTGTGTTGCACCATATGATTCCAAAAAGACGACAAATGGAGACCAACTCGTTAAGAATTGGTCTGATTTATCTATTAAATGTGCGGTGTCCAACACGCTTGAAATCCACATTTTAAGCGTTGGTATTGGTGTATTTTTCCAGAATTTAAGTATTAGTTTTTTTGCTATTATTAAACCATAATTAAAAAATAAATTTTGTTGATGAGTTCAATTTATTCCCATCTTCCATTTCTCCAAATATAATCATTTCAGTATTACGTTCCATTCTTATCTTGAATAATTTTGTAAATATTTCAAAAATATCACTCCAAAATTTATAAAGTTTTATGCAGGAAACGAAAGAGTGTGTTTTAGTTGCGTTTTGGGATAGACATTTATCACAAATGGGGGATATATTTGGATAACATTTATTCAATCTAGTTTTTGAATAATATAATCTATGGAAAATTTTAAATTGAATTAAATTATGTCTTGCATTAATCGAACATTTGTGTATATATATCAAATACTTTTCCCATGTAACCTTCGTAATTTTTATCATTAATTCACATTCCCACTTCTCTAAGTACCTCTGTCGATGGTAGGTCTATATTTAAAATACTATTATATAAATATGATATTAATTTCTGTGAGTCAGCCTTAATATTCATTTCTTCTTCCAGTAAATCAAAAGTTGTTTTTTGATACCCTTGTATGTATTTCTTCATGAAATCGCAAATCTGAAGATATTTAAAATATTGGTTATTTTTCAGTTTAAATTTTAATTGTAATTGTTGGAATGATAATAGATTTCCCATTTCATACATATCACCGATCCTTTTAATTCCCATCCTTTCCCATTGGTTATATGTTTTATCAATAAGAGATGGTTTAAATAAAGGATTATTCGCTATTGGCATTAACAATGATAAATTTCTTAATTTTACAGATAATTTTATTTGTTTCCAAATTCTTATTGTATCGTGTATACTTGGGTTCTTCTTATATATTGTGTTGTTGAGTTTTTTCGGGGAGAAGAGGATCGTTCCTATATTACAAGGAAAACATTCTTATCCATTCTGTCTGTTGGGTAGAACTGTCCAACCAGTAAATTATATTCTTAATATGCACTGCCCAATAGTAATACAAAAAATTCGGGCGTGAAAGTCCCCCGATATCTTTTGGTTTACATAAGTGTTTTTTTTTTTATTCTGTGTGATCTATAATCCCAAATAACATGAGTAATATTAGAGTCTAATTTTTTTTTTAAATATTTTGGTATATATAATGGTATAGATTGAAATAGGTATAATAATTGTGGTAGAAAAATCATTTTTATAGCGTTTATTCTACCTATTAATGATAAAGGAATTGTTTTCCAAAATTTAATCAACATATTGAGTTTATTTAATAAAGGTATAAAATTAGTGTTGAATAATGCTTTATATTTTCTAGTAATTTGAATACCCAAATATTTAAATTTTTCTGTTGCAATTTTAAAGGGGAGCTTCAATAAGTGTGTAGATTCTTGAGGTTTAAAACGTCATAATTTCACTTTTATTCCAGTTTATTCTATATCCAGAAAAGGACCCGAATTCCTCTATTAAATTTAATAAATTTGGTATGCTCGTTTGTGAATTTGTAATATATAGAAGTATATCGTCTGCATATAATGACATTTTATTATTTGAGTCCCTAGTATTGTAACCCTGAATATTCGGATGAATTCTTATACTTTCAGCCAAGGGCTCTATCATAAGGGCAAATAGCAGGGGTGATAACGCACATCCCTGCCTATTGCCCCTTGATAATTGAAATTTTGGAGATAAACATACATCTAACGGGACAAAAATTAAAAAAAGACAGACCGACTGCAGTCGAGCCGCTGCCGGAAGGCGCCGCCACACGAAGCGTGTGGCGAATTTGTGCACAAACTCTGAATATGGCTGGTTGTGCTTTTAATGGCAAATAAGGGGCATGTGTATAAATAGATATTTAGCACTTACCTGTGGATCACAAGATGAAAGGTTGATGCACAGAAAATGTGAAAGATTGGTGAGAAATATTTCAAGTTTATGACTAAAACTGAACATGAGAAATTCAGTAGGTATACCAAAGAGCCACCTCTCAAGCTATAACCATCTTGAACGGTCACTGAATGTGCTACTGAGTAAATCAGAAATCTTGATTTCCAAAGTTCACTTACAAAGCTCAATTTTTACTCCCAATTGTATTATTCACTGACGGCATGAAATAACTATGAATTTTTGCATTCCTTCAAACTTCCTCTGTTGTGCCAGACAACAAACTTTAAAGTAAACACCTCGACATTTAAATACAATTGTATTCATTTTCTAAATTGTCATTAGGTACAAAGTAATTATTGAATAATAAAGGGCCTGTCCCACTTAGGCGACTTTTTAGGCAAGTGCAGGAGACTGTGCTCACCTCTTGATCATCACATGGTCGCCATATGTTCGCTGGTGGCCTCTGGTGAGTCTCCTTTATGGTCGAGAGAAGTTCCTGCATTCTGGGAACTAGTCGAGGCCTCAGTATGGTCGCAGCAAATATTACAACATGTTGAAAAAATTTCTGCGACCAAAGATTGGTTGCCATGGAGAAAATCTATACTTTTGTAGTCGTAGGTGTAGTGGTAGTGGGGTTAACATGTCGTTGTAGGTAGTCGAGGCAGCCGTAGGTAGATTTAGTTAATCTCCTTTGCAGACCGGGCATTTTCATTGGCTCATTCGGGACAAAACAACATAAACACGAGTTTTCAGAACCAAGGAAAACTGACCGGTAATGTTAAATGCCTGCCAAACATCACAGATGTGTATCTCTGGCTTATTAAAAGTTGTCTGGATTCTTAAAAGTGTCTCCACACCTTCTTCCCCCCTTCTCCCCCTTTCTACCTCCTTCTCCCCCTTCGCCCCCCCTTCATCCCTCCCCCCCTCGCTCTTTTAAAGGACTTACCGTACACTGTGCGTCTTTAACCTTCCTGTTCATCGCGGTGGGTGTCTGTATGGTCTTGCCTTTGCACCATGTGAATTTCAGATAGCGCTCCCCCGCTTTCCCTGGCCCCCACCTTTGCGATGTGTTTGTGTGTGTGTGTGTTTGTGTGTTTTTGTGTGTGTGTGTGTGTGTGTGTGTGTGTGTGTGTGTGTGTGTGTGTGTGTGTGTGTGTGTGTGTGTGTGTGTGTGTGTGTGTGTGTGTGTGTGTGTGTGTGTGTGTGTGTGTTCCGCTCTGACGGTCGCCGTTCCAGTTCGCGGTTTTTCAGGCGAGTGCCTCGAGCTTGAAGGTCGCAGGCAGTCCGCTGAAAAGTCGCCTAAGTGGGACAGGCCCTTAAGTGAGATTTGGCAGCAAGGGAGTGAGAAAGCTCATCATGTGTTTTTTACACTTTTATAAATTAAGTCAGTTAGTTTACATGTTATATATACAAGCAGACTATTTCCATGTATCTTAATAGTCCTGAATTGTGCTGAATGATATGGGCAGAAATGATTACTGTGGTAAATGACTGAAGCTGTAGAATTGAAATCCAGTTTTAACTGGGTGAGCTGCAGTGCACAGTCTTTATGCAAATTGCTTCATGGCTGAGAAGAGCTGACATAAATGTGGGATATTGCAGAGAGCATCTGTATTTATTTGTCTTAAGCCCTTGAGGACAATTGCAGCATACTGATATTCCAATAAAATTAGTAGAACACTTTAATATGTCTTTGTTTGTTCTAGAAATTGTATGAGTGTGGATATTTGCAATGAGTGGTTGGTGGTGCAGACCATTATCCTTCAGCATAACTCACATACGTCCATAGGTTACTGACAGAATAACTATGTGGTTAATAGCATTCACTGTTACTTATGCTTCTGGGGACAATAGCTCGGTTGTTAACCACAAAATGTGGAAGCAGCTTCATGTGATGCATCACTTCGCTGATCACTTGGTGAAAATTGTGCCTGGCTGTCATGTTCCTGTACTGAATGATGTGAAGGTATTGTTCTTGCATGGAGGGTATGAAAGCCAAGTTTTCTTTGCCTTCGTCAAACTGCATCTTTAACAGTTTGATAAATGTTAATTGCTGCAGTCAGCCTCTCTGCCAAAGAAATAATAAATCATTACAAGTGTGGGAGTCACAGTCCTTTAGATTTAATTGCAACTGGAGATTTTAAAAATGTGCGGGCACTTAGAGCACATTTTCATCATGCTTATTCAATGACACATCCAGTATTCACTGAATCATTTCTGGGTTATGTTGGTTGGATTTCTCATTGGAGGCAGCAGCCACATATTAAGTTTTTATTTACTTTTCCAATGTAGTAAGTCATCTTCAGGTGCAAATAGATGAGAAAGAATAGATTGCCACAAGGCAGAAACATCAAGGCAGTTGTCAACTACGCAACTCCATGAAGATATGCTTGGGCTGCAACTTGTTGGGAAATTCTGGCTATGTGGCATCATGCAAGTGGCAGGAATCTCGGGACTCCCAAAAAAGAAAGAAGGCCCAAATTTGCTTATCATGAAAACTTCTCCTAAAAGAATAGTTTAATGGGTTGAATTGATTCATTTCTGTTCTCATGTTTATCATTATAGGCCATAATCGACTGTTGTCAATTCACAGTCCATCACCAAGAAGGTAGTGGAAATTAGAGAGGATGAATTTAATGTCAAATCAAGAAGAAAAAGGGGAATAAAGAGCAAAGATTTAATGTGTGGTACTGATATCTGGGGAACTTGGCAAAACACTGTGATGTTTATTGTAGTCTATACCCATCTGCCAAGTACAATTTTGTCTTTTACACATCAGTGGAGAATTCTACCAGTTTCCAAACAAGGAAATAATGCACTGTAGTACATGATGAGGTGTTCATACATCTCAAAAGCAGGCATACAGGACAGAAACAGACCCTTCAGCCCACAAAGTCTGTGCTGAACATGATGCCGAACTAAACTAATGTCATCTGCCTGTACGTGATCAGTACCCATCAAGAATCCAATATATGTTTGATTTTAAAGTCACATAATTAGGTGGTAGAAACAAAAAGTATTAATGGGTATCATTTATTTGTGCACCAATAACTCAGAATCCACTCGGTGTGATGTGTGTCAATGAATAATAACCGTTGCTCCTGAAATTCTTATGGGATAATGTAATGTCATGTATGCTTCCCATAAGCATGCTTCCTGTGCTATAGGAGTTTCACTTAAGAAGTCTTTGTTTAGCCACAAAGTTTCTGATCTGATCTGATCTGTTTTCATTCCGTGACTCTTGTACCCAGACTTGGGTGTCCTGGTGCAGGACTCCCAAAAAGTAAATTTGCAAATTGAATCTGTACTAAAGAAAGCAAATTCAATATTAGCATGTATATCAAGACAGGGATACGAAAACAGAGATGTAATGCTGAGGCTCTATAAGGCGCTGATCAGGCCACATTTGGAGTACTGTGAGCAAATTTAGGCCTCATAGCTGAGGAAGGAAGTGCTGGCTCCGGAGATGGTCCAGAATAGATTTACAATAATGATTCCAGGAATGAATGGGTTAGCATATGATGAGCGCTTGACAGCACTGTGCCTCTACTCGCTGGAGTTTAGAAGGTAGAGGGGGGACCTCATTGAAAATTACAGAATAATGAAATGCTTGGATAGAGTGGATGTGGAAAGGATGTTTATACTGGTGTGAAAGTCTAGGACCAGAGGTCATAGCCTCAGAATTAAAGGGCTCTCTTTTAGAAAGGAGATGAGGAGGAACATCTTTAGCCAGAGGGTAATCTGTGGAACTCATTGCCACAGAGGGCTGTGGAGGCAAAGTCAATGGATATTTTTAAGGCAGAGGTAGATAAATTCTTGATTAGAATGGGTGTCAAGGGTTCTGGGGAGAAGGCAGGAAAATGGGAATAGGGGGCAGAGATCAGCCATGATTGAATGGTGGAGTAGTCTCAATGGGCCGAATGACCCAATTCTACTCCTATATCTTGTGAACACAATACAATTCTAATCACTCACACCCATGTCACTTCCTTTGTTAGGTCTCTCTTCAATCAATAATGCAAACCTTAATATATATTGTCCATATATCTAATTTACGAAGCGATTTGTAAGTTTGGCTTAATCAGTTATCTGACATATCTCCTTGAATCAGTGACTCTTGAACACGAGAACAAAAATGAGGGTTATACCAGAGAAATGGTGGACCGACCTTGAAGATGGTGTGATAGTGATATTTAATAGAATATTAGAATACTTTCATAGATGAGAGATTTCAGAACTAAAGTTTAATTGGAGGAGCTAGAGGCTTTTTCAGAGTAAAGAAGTTTGAGGTGAGAGTTGATAGATGATCAGGTTGTATGAAGGTTGTATCAGGTTGCATGAAGGGGAGAATACTGGAAAATAAAGGAGAAAAAACAGGTGTTTGCAAGTTGATGAGGTGTAGTTGAAGCAAATCACCTTGAACGCATAAGGGAGAAAGGAATTTAGGATTTTAGGCCTTGTTTATGGTAGGAAGAGACTTGTGTGGAAGAGAAACAAACTTAAAAGCCAGTTAGTCTGTTCTTGTACTCTTGGTTTAGCCCAGTTAAATCAAGTATTAGAATAGAAGCTATTATTTATTCTAAGAGTAAACATAGCAATTATAGACCTGTTAGTTTGACGTCAGTGGTGGGCAAATTAATGGAAAGGATACTTAGGGATAATATATATAAGCATCTGGATAAACAGGGTCTGATTAAGAACAGTCAACATGGATTTGTGCCTGGAAGGTCATGTTTGACTAATCTTCTTGAATTTTTCGAAAAGGTTACTAGGGAAATTGATGAGGGTAAAGCAGTGGATGTTGTCTATATGGACTTCAGTAAGGCCTTTGACAAGGTTCCTCATGGAAGGTTGGTTAAGAAGATTCAATTGTTGGGTATTAATGGTGGAGTAGCAAGATGGATTCAACAGTGGCTGAATGGGATATGCCAGAGTGTAATGGTGGATGGCTGTTTGTCAGGTTGGAAGCCGGTGACTAGCGGGGTGCCTCAGGGGTCTGTGTTGGGTCCACTGTTGTTTGTCATGTACATCAATGATCTGGGTGATGGTGTGGAAAATTGGATTAGTAAGTATGCAGATGATACTAAGATAGGTGGTGTTGTGGATAATGAAGTCGATTTTCAAATTCTACAGAGAGATTTAGGCCATTTAGAAGAGTGGGCTGAAAGGTGGCAGATGGAGTTTAATGCTGATAAATGTGAGGTGCTACATCTGGGCAGGACAAATCAAAATAGGACGTACATGGTAAATGGTAGCGAATTGAGGAATGCAGTTGAACAGAGGGATCTAGGAATAACTGTGCATAGTTCCCTGAAGGTGGAATCTCATGTAGATAGGGTTGTAAAGAAAGCTTTTGGTGTGCTGGCCTTTATAAATCAGAGCATTGAGTTTAGAAGTTGGGATGTAATGTTAAAATTGTACAAGGCATTGGTGAGGCCAATTCTGGAGTATGGAGTACAATTTTGGTCGCCTAATTATAGGAAGGATGTCAACAAAATATAGAGAGTACAGTGGAGATTTACGAGAATGTTGCCTGGGTTTCAGCAACTAAATTACAGAGAAAGGCTGAACAAGTTAGGTCTTTATTCTTTGGAGTGCAGAAGGTTAAGGGGGGACTTGATAGAGGTCTTTAAAATGATGAGAGGGATAGACAGAGTTGATGCGGATAAGCTTTTCCCTTTGAGAGTAGGGAAGATTCAAACAAGAGGACATGACTTGAGAATTAAGGGACAGAAGTTTAGGGGTAACATTAGGGTGAACTTCTTTACTCAGAGAGTGGTAGCTGTGTGAAATGAGCTTCCAGTGTAAGTGGAGGAGGCAGGTTTGATTTTATCATTTAAAAATAGATTGGATGGGTATATGGACGAGAAAGGAATGGAGGGTTATGGTCTGAGTGCAGGTAATGGGACTAAGGAAGAAAAAGTGTTCGGCATGGACTTGAAAGGCCGAGATGGCCTGTTTCCATGCTATATTTGTTATATGGTTATATGGTTATTCCTTTTATAAGCTATTACATGAAAGATAAATTAACTGCTTTATTTTATGTTTGGTTTTGTCCCCCTTGCTTTCCATTCATCTGAAACCATTCTAGGATGGATCAGATGTATACAAGGAGATACAGTTAGGCATAGAATATCAAATTCAGGAAGTTTCATTAATACAGCTTCATGTTACCAGAATAGACATTGAACAGCAAATGTAGGCACCTGATTATATGGACAAAAACATGACAATGAAATCAAAGAAATCAATGTAGAAATGAAATGATTGCATCCTCCTATCATGCTCTGACATTATTAAATCTTGTCAAAATCATGGCTTCTGCCCTCAGGTTCCTCCTCTTTTCTTCTATTCTTGCCTGAAATTGTGCTTTGTGCAGTCACTGCAGAGAATTATCTACCCTGGATATTTTGCTTGCCAGGCAGAATTCTTATAGCTGATTTTAGACCAGATACTATTCTCCATTCCCTTTAAAGCATTGGACTCAGAGAATACTGTAAGAATAACAGAAGGCAATAAATCCCTCGTGTGATTAAAATCTTAATTCCCAGTTAGCATGTTCTCTAACAAAGAGGAATCACAACTCCATAATGACATGTGTTTGAATATTTTCTATTTTGGAATGTTCCTGCTGATAAATGATCACACTTTTGCAATGCAGCAGGTCAGAAGCAGCAGATACACACAGTGCTGAAGTTCGGGATAGTTCAGTTCCCATAACAGTCAATAGCCAATTACTACCATGCTGACGTAGTGAAGCTCCCAATACATTGTCACAAGATTCCCTTCAGGGATATAGGAGTGATTGGAAGACAAGACCAGATTCTTCTCATAAGCCCCTTAATTGGTGTGCTCCCAAAATGGGTGAAATATTTTTCCCTCCCAGCTACAAAGTGAAGAGTTCGCAATGAGAAATCTAACTCTTATTAATAAAATGTTAAAGCAGAAAGAAACACTTATCAATGGGGTTTATTCACCAAGAATTTCTCACAAATACTTATAAAAAATAAAACAAATGAATAGATTGTTATGATTGTTTTATTCATTTAAGTAAACAATTTTAATGACAATCAATAAGATTTGCTGAGGTGGAGAACACACATGAACATACACACACATGAACATACACACACATGAACATACAAACATATGCACATTCACACACACGTACACACACACACAATTGTGGTTAAGTGAGCATGGGCACAATTCATTTCAACTTCACATGCACAAAGATTCAGGGTTACTTTTGCGAAGGCAGTCATGAGTTTGCTTGTGTATGCACATGGCCCTGTTTAAGTTCCTCGGAATTACCGAATTACCTCCAATGTTCCTGGAGCCCAGTAATTTACATAATTTTCAAAGTCCCCAAAATGGAGGTCCAGTTGTGCTTGTATGCTTTGAATTGTAAACAACGGTTCGCAGATGTTCAAATAATGCACACATACACGGGAACCAAGGTTCTTACCAGATTCATCTGGAACATTAACCATCCTAGATGTTTCTTGAATCATAAAGTACAGTGCAAGATGATGCCATCCATGATGAAAACACCAGCAGCATTGTTGAGAGGGTGCATGCAGCATCAGTTTCTAGTAAATTATGGCTTCTACATTCATTTACAGCAGAGTTTTGAATAGAATTATATCGTTGTCCTATCGCCAGCACAATGCACATTTAAGGCCAAGATATTTTACAAAGATAGATAGATCCTTGAATTTTACAGGTGTCAGAGGTTATGGGAAGAACACAGGGGAATGGGGTTAGGTGGGAGAGATTGATCAGCCATGATTGAATGGCGGAGTGGACTTGATGGGCTGAATGACCTAATTCTACTCCTATTCTTTATGACCTTATGACTTTACGACCATTGCTGTGGTTTCTTCTGTTGTAAAGACAACATCCGTACAAACCAGGTGTCAAACATGCCACTGAATCTATTTTATTTAATGTGCTTTTTCCTTTATTTTGGCAATTACTCATGGTCAAGGATGGTCACGATATTGGGGGTTCAGTATTGATGTGGATAGAGAACTGGCTGGCAAACAGGAAGCAAAGAGTAGGAGTAAACGGGTCCTTTTCAGAATGGCAGGGAGTGACTAGTGGGGTACCGCAAGGCTCAGTGCTGGGACCCCAGCTATTTACAATATATATTAATGATTTGGACAAGGGAATTGAATGCAACATCTCTAAGTTTGCGGATGACACAAAGCTGGGGGGCAGTGTTAGCTGTGAGGACGATGCTAGGAGGCTGCAAGGTGACGGATAGGCTGGGTGAGTGGGCAAATGCATGGCAGATGCAGTATAATGTGGATAAATGTGAGGTTATCCACTTTGGTGGCAAAAACAGGAAAGTAGACTATTATCTAAATGGTGGCCGATTAGGAAAAGGGGAGATGCAACGAGACCTGGGTGTCATGGTACACCAGTCATTGAAAGTAGGCATGCAGGTGCAGCAGGCAGTGAAGAAAGCGAATGGTATGTTAGCATTCATAGCAAAAGGATTTGAGTATAGGAGCATGGAGGTTCTACTGTAGTTGAACAGGGTCTTGGTGAGACCACACCTGGAGTATTGCGTACAGTTTTGGTCTCCAAATCTGAGGAAAGACATTCTTGCCATAGAGGGAGTACACAGAAGGTTCACCAGATTGATTCCTGGGATGTCAGGACTTTCATATGAAGAAAGACTGGATAGACTCGGCTTGTACTCGCTAGAATTTAGAAGATTGAGGGGGGATCTTATAGAAACTTACAAAATTCTTAAGGGGTTGGACAGGCTAGATGCAGGAAGATTGTTCCCGATATTGGGGAAGTCCAGGACAAGGGGTCACAGTTTAAGGATTAAGGGGAAATCCTTTAGGACCGAGATGAGAAAAACATTTTTCACACAGAGAGTGGTGAATCTCTGGATCTCTCTGCCACAGAAGGTAGTTGAGGCCAGTTCATTGGCTATATTTAAGAGGGAGTTAGATGTGGCCCTTGTAGCTAAAGGGATCAGGGGGTATGGAGAGAAGGCAGGTACAGGACACTGAATTGGATGATCAGCCATGATCATATTGAATGGCGGTGCAGGCTCGAAGGGCCGAATGGTCTATTCCTGCACCTATTTTCTATGTTTCTATGTTTTTATGAATTGCTTCCACTTCATTCCGATGAAACATTCGAGTATACTTGCACCAAGAACCCATGTTTGAAGCAGTGAGACAAAAGTGCTGGAGAAACTCAGTGGATGAGGCAGCATCTATGGAGCAAAAGAAAATGTCTGCTTAGGTGCATTCTCCACATTTCATTTGTGGTCCTGACAAGCAAGATCATGTCAAGTTTCTAGATATATTCCTACAGTCACCAATGCACCTGCCAGGACCACAACTTTCCAATTTCTGTAATGCCTAATATAATCCTAAATGTATAATAAAACATTAAATGAGATTTAGTAATAGGCACATTTCAATCTTCCAATAGAATTATCTTTTAAGAAAGGGGCTTGAATCAGTGAAGAATACTAGTATCTGCTGGAAACTTGCTATTTTTGAATTCCTTTAGATTTTAGGCTGTTCCTTGCAAGAAAAAGCAGTAGCACAGTGGATTGTTTACATTATATTTCTGGCTCAAATAAGGTCATAAGGTCATAAGTGATAGGAGTAGAATTAGGCCATTCGGCCCATCAAGTCTATTCCACCATTCAATCATGGCTGATCCATCTCTCCCTCCTAACCCCATTCTCCTGCATTCCCCCCAAAATCTCAGACACCTGTACTAATCAGGGATCTATCTATATTTGCCTTAAAAATATTCACTGACATGGCCTCCACAGCATTCTGTGGCAAAGAATTCCACAGATTCATCACCCTCTGACTAAAGAAATGTCTCCCCATCTCCTTCCTAAAAGTACATTCTTTAATTCTGAGGTTATGACCCCCTAGTTCTCAACTCACCCACTAGTGAAAACATTTTCTCCACATCCACTCTATTCAAGCCTTTCACTATTCTGTATGTTTCAATGAGGTCGCCCTTTGTTCTTCTATACTCAGGCAAGTACAGGCCCAGTGCCGTCAAATGCTCATCATAGGTTAACCTACGCATTCCGGGGATCGTTCTTGTAAACCTCCTCTGGACCCTCTCCAGAGCCTGCACATCCTTCCTCAGATATGGTGCCCAAAATTGCACACAATATTCCATATGCGGTCTTACCAGCACCTTGAGCCTCAGCATTATATCACTGTTTTTGTACGCAAGCCCTCTTGAAATAAATGCTAGCATTGAGTTTTCTTTCTCTACTACCGATTCGACTTGCAGATTAACTTTTGGGAATCCTGCACCTGCACTCACAAGTCCTTTTGCACCTCCGATTTCTGGATTCTCTTCCCATTTAGAAAATAGTCTACACCTTTATTCCTCCTACCAGAATGCATGACTCCACACTTTGCTACATTATACTCCATCTGCCATTTCTCTGCCCACTCTCCCAACCTGTCCATGTCCTTCTGCGGAATCCCTGCTTTCTCTACACTACCTGCCCTTCCATCTATTTTCGTAAAATACGCAAACGTGGCCATAAAGCCTTCAATCCCCTTGTCCAAATCATTAATAAGTTTAATGGTTAATATTACTGAACAATTGATGTCCCTCATTTGCTCTGAATACCATGAGTGAATGGGCTAGAGTGGCAGAAGGTTAAAGATGTCTAATGAAACTTATCACAAGTACTTTTATCATACTCGCACCATAAAATCTTGTTATTATAATTGACGAGACTCGACATTCCAGAGAAAATGTTCAGGTTTTCCACCAAAATTATTTAATGAAATTTCAGGAGCATCACCAATAGAACTTAGATTTCAGCTTGTGAATGACAATTTCATGTTTCACTGTACATTAATTGGTGCACGTGACAATAAAATACCTTTGAACCTTCTGAATTTTCTGGGATGAAGCAGGAAAAAAGTGGGAATTTAAGCCTTGAAGTGCAGATTATTGAAATCAGTGCACAGGCTCTTAGCAGGCAAATCATGCACCTTTGTTTACTTATTTAACAGCAGCATTGACCCATTTATTATGAATGGTTTACCACTTCTGTGAAAAGAGCAGACAAGGAGCAAGTTATAGACTGTCAGTGAAGTAGTGAGAAGCCCCCGGAAATTAAAAAATGCAGACCAAAACATGCAGACAGGGTAAAGTATGAGTGCTAGGTTGTCACAATCAACAAAGAAGAAGAGAAAGGTGAGTTGATAATTTTAATATGCGGTCATTCATTTAGAGCTAACCAAGTTAAAAAATATTAATATTTAAAGGCAGTGAATTGCTGTAAACTTCTGGTTTTCAATAATAAATTAAACAGTGGTAACAAATGAACACACAAGTAGGCATTGAGTGAGGACCACAGCGTGTGGGTGTATAGCTATCAAGATACCTTGGAGCAGCACATCCCTGTGAAGTGCCTCTGCCTCAAAATGCTTCAGTGCAGTCACCGATTTGGAATTAGAGATGCTCCAGGACATAAGGAAGGGGGTGGATTTTCTGGATAATTCCTCAGATGAAAGAAAAAATGAAGGAAGGTGTGAATATCTGTCATTGGGATAAGGGGAAACCAAGAGGAGCTGGAGGAGGAGTACTTACAGATTGACTTTGTTCAAATCCAACTGGCATGACTTGAAATCCCACTGATAGTCACAGAGACACTGGCCAGAATACTAAATGTGACCTTGTTAAGTAGAAATAGTAATATGGATGATCATCACCATTCTAAGTGTTCAAGAAAATATGTTGTCTAAAAGTTTCAGATGGAAGCAGAATTACTATCCATAGAGACTAAGTTTTGGACGTCCTCCAGACGTCCACATCTGCACCAGGTGTATCGAGATGGGGCTCCTAAGGGACCGTATTAGGAACCTGGAGCAGCAGCTCGATGACCTCTGTCTGGTCAGGGAGAGCGAGGAAGTCATTGAGAGGAGTTACAGGGAGGTGGTCACTCCAAGACCACAGGAGGCAGGCAAGTGGATCATGGTTGGGAGAGGCAAGGGGCACAGGCAGGGACTAGAGAGTACCCTGTACACCTTGACAATAAGTACTCCTGTTTGAGCACTGTTGGGGGGGACAGCCTACCTGGGGGTAGCGACAGCGGCCGGGCCTCCGGTACAGAGACCGGTCCTGTTCCTCAGAAGGGTAAGGAAAAGTAGAGGAGGGCAATACTAATAGGGGACTCTATAGTTAGGGGGTCAGACAGGCGATTCTGTGGACGCAGTCGGGAGACCCGGATGGTAGTTTGCCTCCCTGGTGCCAGGGTCTGTGATGTGTCTCAACGTGTCCAAGATATCCTGAAAGGGGAGGGAGAGGAGCCCAAGGTCGTGGTACATATAGGTACCAATGACATAGGTAAAAAAAGAGAAGAGGTTCTGAAAGGAGAATTTAGGGAGTTTGGAGGGGAGTTAAAGAGAAGGACAGTAAAAGGTAACAACTCAGGATTACTGCCTGTGCCACGCGACAGTGAGAGTAGGAATGGAGCGAGGTGGAGGATAAATGCATGGCTGAAGGACTGGTGCAGAGGGCAGGGATTCAAATTTCTGGATCATTGGGACCTCTTTTGTGGAAGGTGCGACCTGTACAAAAAGGATGGGTTGCACTTGAACCTGAGGGGGACCGATATCCTGGCGGGGAGATCTGCAAAGGTTACTGGGGAGACTTTAAAGTAGAATGGTTGGGGGGAGGGACTCAAATAGAGAAAGCTATTAGACAGTGTGTGAGGCAGGAGGCAAAAAAGGAAAGCACTCAGACCCAACATGTACGGGGGAAAGAAGAAAACAATAATAAACAGAGAATACGAGGTGGTGGGGTTCTTAAATGGGTGAGCAGAGAAACAGAGGAGTGTAAAATGCGGGCGGAAGCAATAGGTAGCAAGGTGAAAAGTAAAAGTGGCAGGCAGACAAATCTAGGGCAAAAATAAAAAACGGCCACTTTTCAAATTAATTGTATAAGGGGTAAGAGCGTTGTAAAAACAAGCCTGAAGGCTTTGTGTCCCAATGCAAGGAGCATTCGTAATAAGGTGGATGAGTTGAACGTGCAGAGAGCTATTAATGATTATGATATAGTTGGGATCACGGAGACATGGCTCCAGGGTGACCAAGACTGGAAGCTGAACATCCAGGGATATTCAATATTCAGGAGGGATAGAGAGAAAGGAAAAGGAGGTGGGGTAGCAGTGCTGGTTCGAGAGGAGATTAACGCAGTGGAAAGGAAGGACATTAGCTTGGAGGATGTGGAATCGGTATGGGTAGAGCTGCGAAACACTAAGGGGCAGAAAACGCTGGTGGGTGTTGTGTACAGGCCACCTAGCAGTAGTAGTGATGTTGGGGATGGCATCAAACAGGAAATTAGAAATGCGTGCAACAAAGGCAAAACAGTTATAATGGGTGACTTCAATCTACATATAGATTGGGTGAATCAAATTGGCAGGGGTGCTGAGGAAGAGGATTTCTTGGAATGTATGCGGGATAGTTATCTAAAGCAACATGTAGAGGAACCAACGAGAGAGCAGGCTATTCTAGACTGGGTATTGAGTAATGAGGAAGGCTTAGTTAGCAGTCTTGTTGTGCGTGCCCCCTTGGACAAGAGTGACCATAATATGGTTGAGTTCTTCATTAGGATGGAGAGTGACATTGTTAATTCAGAAACAACGGTTCTGAACTTAAAGAAAGGTAACTTTGAGGGTATGAGACGTGAATTGGCCAAGATTGACTGGCAATTTGTTCTAAAAGGGTTGACGGTGGATATGCAATGGAAGGCATTTAAAGACTGCATGGATGAACTACAAAAATTGTTCATCCCAGTTTGGTAAAAGAATAAATCAGGGAAGGTAGTGCATCCGTGGATAACAAGGGAAATCAGGCATAGTATCAAAGCAAAAGATGATGCGTACAAATTAGCCAGAAAAAGCAGCATACCAGAGAACTGGGAGAAATTCAGAGACCAGCAGAGCAGGACAAAGGGCTTAATTAGGAAAGGGAAAATAGATTATGAAAGAAAACTGGCAGGGAACATAAAAACTGACTGCAAACGTTTGTATAGATATGTGAAGAGAAAAAGAGTGATTAAAACAAATGCAGTCAGAAACAGGTGAATTAATCATGGGGAACAAGGATATGGCGGACCAATTGAATAACTACTTTGGTTCCGTCTTCACTGAGGAAGACATAAATATTCTGCCGAAAATAGCAAGGGACTGCGGGTCAAAGGAGATGGAGGAACTGACGGGAAGTCAGTCGGGAAGTGGTGTTGGGTAAATTGAATGGATTAAAGGCCGATAAAGCACCAGGGCCAGATAGGCTGCATCCCAGAGTACTTAAGGAAGTAGCTCCAGAAATAGTGGATGCATTAGTGATAATTTTTCAAAACTCTTTAGACTCTGGAATAGTTCCTGAGGATTGGAGGGTAGCAAACGTAACCCCACTTTTTAAGAAAGGAGGGAGAGAGAAAACGGGGAATTACAGACCAATTAGTCTAATATCGCTAGTGGGGAAACTGCTAGAGTCAGTTATTAAAGATGGGATAGCAGCACATTTGGAAAGTGGTGAAATCATTGGACAAAGTCAGCATGGATTTACGAAAGGTAAATCATGTCTGACGAATCTTATAGAATTTTTCGAGGCTGTAACTAGTAGAGTGGATATGGGAGAACCAGTGGATGTGTTGTATCTGGACTTTCAGAAGGCTTTCGACAAGGTCCCACATAAGAGATTAGTATACAAACTTAAAGCACACGGTATTGGGGGTTCAGTATTGATGTGGATAGAGAACTGGCTGGCAAACAGGAAGCAAAGAGTAGGAGTAAACGGGTCCTTTTCACAATGGCAGGCAGTGACTAGTGGGGTACCGCAAGGCTCAGTGCTGGGACCCCAGCTATTTACAATTTATATTAATGAACTGGATGCGGGAATTGAAGGCAACATCTTCAAGTTTGCAGATGACACTAAGCTGGGGGGCAGTTTTAGCTGTGAGGAGGATGCTAGGAGACTACAAGGTGACTTGGATAGGCTGGGTGAGTGGGCAAATGTTTGGCAGATGCAGTATAATGTGGATAAATGTGAGGTTATCCACTTTGGTGGCAAAAACAGGAAAGCAGACTATTATCTAAATGGTGGCCGATTAGGAAAAGGGGAGATGCAGCGAGACCTGGGTGTCATGGTACACCAGTCATTGAAAGTAGGCATGCAGGTGCAGCAGGCAGTGAAGAAAGCGAATGGTATGTTAGCTTTCATAGCAAAAGGATTTGAGTATAGGAGCAGGGAGGTTCTACTGCAGTTGTACAGGGTCTTGGTGAGACCACACCTGGAGTATTGCGTACAGTTTTGGTCTCCAAATCTGAGGTAGGACATTATAGCCATAGAGGGAGTGCAGAGAAGGTTCACCAGACTGATTCCTGGGATGTCAGGACTTTCATATGAAGAAAGACTGGATAGACTTGGCTTATACTCGCTAGAATTTAGGAGATTGAGAGGGGATCTTATAGAAACGTACAAAATTCTTATGAAGTTGGACAGGCTAGATGCAGGAAGATTGTTCCCGATGTTGGGGAAGTCCAGGACAAGGGGTCACAGCTTAAGGATAAGGGGGAAATCCTTTAAGACCGACATGAGAAAAAGCTTTTTCACACAGAGAGTGGTGAATCTCTGGAACTCTCTGCCACAGAGCGTAGTTGAGGCCAGTTCATTGGCTATATTTAAGAGGAAGTTAGATGTGGCCCTTGTGGCTAAAGGGATCAGTGGGTATGGAGAGAAGGCAGGTACGGGATACTGAGTTGGATGATCAGCCATGATCATATTGAATGGCGGTGCAGGCTCGAAGGGCCGAATGGCCTACTCATGCACCTATTTTCTATGTATCTATGTAAGTTCTAAAGTCTAAAGACGAGATCTGTTAACTCCGTTTCTTGTTCAGTAGACACTGCCTATTCTGATGAGTATCTCCAGCATCTTAAATTTATATTTCTTGATGTATTGAACACTTGGTAAATCAAATGACTCAAAACTAGTCCAGGAAACATAGAAAACAAAAGAGTCAAGACTCTTTCATTGTCATATAGAAACATAGAAACATAAAAAATAGGTGCAGGAGGAGGCCATTTGGCCCTTCGAGCCAGCACCGCCATTCATTTTGATCATGGCTGATCGCCCCCAATCAATAACCCGTGCCTGCCTTCGCCCCATATCCCTTGATTCCACTAGCTCTATCTAACTCTCTCTTAAATCCATCCAGTGATTTGGCCTCCACTGCCCTCTGTGGCAGCGAATTCCACAAATTCACAACTCTCTGGGTGAAAAAGTTTTTTCTCACCTCAGTCTTAAATGACATCCCCTTTATTCTAAGATTGTGGCCCGTGGTTCTGGACTCGCCCAACATTGGGAACATTTTTCCTGCATCTAGCTTGTCCAGTCCTTTTATAATTTGGGGTGTCCAGAACCAGGTGTCACAGTTTAAGAATAAGGAGTAAGCCATTTAGGACTGAGATGAGGAAAAACTTTGTCACCCAGAGACGTGAATCTGTGGAATTCTCTGCCAATTCACTGGATGTATTCAAGAAAGAATTAGATATAGCTCCTAGGGCTAATGGAATCAAGGGATATGGGGAGAAAGCAGGAATGGGGTACTGATTTTGGATGATCAGCCATGATCATATTGAATGGCGGTATTGGGTTGAAGGGCCAATGGCTCTACACCTGCACCTATTGTCTATATTTCTATGTTTAATGATTTGAGTTATTGGAGAAATGATAAAAGTATCACAGTGATACATGCAGGAAGATTCTCCAGAGCGGTTGCTGGAAATTGAAGGCAAAGTATAAATATTAATTATCTTTTACCAACTGTTAGCTCTGAGCAAAATATCAACTCAAAACGCCAGGTCCCTTGGGATAGTAAAGTTCACAGGGAGAATGTGATAATAATTTTTCTCCACATCACAAGACGGTGCCGGAGTGTGGAGACTCTTTGCGTGCTGGTCCCAAAGGTGAATCTATTATCATCCGATACAAAAATAATCATAGACACAGGTTAATTACATGTTATCATAAAATGCTTGATAATCTGTTATGGCTAGGGTCCAACATATTAAGTAAATCACTGAGGCACAATGATAATTTTTCCCTTTAATGGCCAGCTCTAATATCTCCATCTCTGTTCCCTTCACCAAAGCCAAGTCATAAGCCAGCCTTCTGCTGGGCTGTTTCCTGAGCTGCAGCTTCTAATTTACATTTACTCTTGTCCAAGGCTGTCAGTGAATCAGTCATTACAAAGGCCTCCAACTCAGCACATACACCCCTGACAGCCAATTTCTGTGCCAGTGATTGGAAGTGACAGCAAATATGCTGCCAGTTCTAGGTGTTTCTTTCCAAGCACCCACCACACTCCCTGATACATCTGATGGACTTCTAGAAAGGGAAGAGTTCACAAACAGTTCAACAGTTTGCTGGAGTGAGCGATAGGATAGCGCAACATTGATTTATCATTCTGAGTGTGAGTGAATCAAATAATTACCGTAAGTAGGAGCAAGTCAAGGAAGGGAAGTTGCCCAGTCACTCTGCTGTGCCTGGACTGCAGTCTGGCTACCCCTGATGCTGTGAGATCTCTCTCTGCCAATTATGCCAATGGTGACCTTTCCCTTTGCTATGATAGAGGAAGACCCCCTTTGGTTCTTGTAGTCTTTCTCCTGCTGTGTGCTTTTTCCTGTAACAAGGAAGGAAAATAATTAATGTAATTAGTAGCTCTCCAGATGAATGAAGCAAATTAGCATATTCTTTTGGAGGCAGCAATGGTTGTGACCAGGAATTGTGAGCAATGAGGCAAACTTTAAAGGCATGAGGAGAGTCGCTCATGGAGGAGTATGCAGAGAGAAGAAAAGGATCCACTGTGTTGGCCCAGCAGGCTTATTCCAGAGCTGGTTAAACAGGAGCCTATTGTCACCAATTTTGGTTGGATCATGAGATACTTTCTTGCGTGGTGGACAACTAAATTAGCAGTTATATGTTTCTTCATTTCACTCCATACTCGCTGAATAATTTGTTTGGGCTGCTGCCATCTAGCAGAGGAGTTGTGAGTCTTTTGTTAAATTGATATCATCTCCAATGCATCTGACAATTACAGAGTATTGGTTCAGGTCACCCTACAATACATTGTCTGCCATTAGCCACCAAAAGTGTGCCTGTTACGTGGAGCTTTGAAAGGTTCTGTGTGTCCCGTTGATATCAGGCACTACAAAATCATGTTGGAGCACATTTACACTGGCCAAACTCAAATGATGTCTGACTTCAAATCTGGCATCAGCCATGGGCAATTCTCATTGAGTGGTGCTCAACACGCTCTTCACGATTCTTGCAATTGTTGCACCAAAATTCACCTTGTTTTACAGTATTTACAATCCATTAGGATTGCCAGACAAGATCTATTCCATTACATACTATTCTATTCTATTCATAGCTGCACATGCATAGTGGAATAATATCATATCTCCCACCGTGGTGTTATAGAATTATATCTTTGTTCCATTTCAGAGGTTTAATAAGATAATCTTGACTGACACCTTTATGTAGTTTTCATGGAAAGCTGCAATCTCGAATGTGTCCTTGTTTTAGATGAAGTATTAACCCCTTTTCAGCAGGTACAGTATCAAAGTTCCCATGCATGCTGAAGAAAGAGTTCGGCACTTTGGCTGTCTTTTTATGTCCAATTTGCAATTTGCAACATTTGCAAAATAACTTGTACCATATGGCATTTGGGAAGGAAATGGCTGTAAACAATACTCACCTCCCCAGAATGATGCTAGGTCAGGCAACGTTAATGTCAGCCAAAGAAGAATACTGTAAAACTGTACTTCAATGTTGCATTGTTGAAAAAAGACTCAACAGTGATTTACAGGTTAGCTGCTGGCAGGTATTGAAGGGTCCTTGGTTTAGTAGAATGGCATGTGGCGCTGCTTCCGGATTTCTTCAGAGTTTATAAAATCTACAGGGACTGGTATGCCAAGGAGTTTATATTCATTTCAGGGTTTCTAAATTCATAGTTAATTCAAATCATCCTTGGGTTGGGGGTGATGAGGATAATCCTCATCAATAGTTAACTTTGGAAAAATAAAACTAATCAATTTAATCGCACAGTTAATGCTGCCTGATGCTACATTAATGAGCAGACAGCATGGTTTGCATGTTAAAAGTAGTGCTAAAAAGAGACCCAGTAAATCATGGATCACAATATCAGCCTCACATTTTAACATGGTTTATTGTGTTTAATGTTGCTAGGAATTTTGAACGTCTTCTCATTGTCATCACTATTTTGACCATGTTTGAGCTTCTTGTTTTCTTCACTTTAGGGCATTTTTTAGACCTTTGTTTATAAAAATTGAACTTGGCAAGCAGGTCAACCAGTTCCTAAATATGCTGATTATGGATGAGACAGCACATTGTTTTGAGCAGTGCTAAGATCCTGGCCAAAATATTAGAATTTCCCCATTCGGTGCAATTGTTTTTGAAATAGTATCACTTCTGATTTTCTGTACAAATATCCATCTTAGAGAGGCAAATGTCTCATTGTTTTCTCACTTAGGTGTTAATGTATGATTATCATGGCTGGTCATTGACAGGCTGACTTATTCATACACCAACAGAATTTAAAATTATGCACATCATAAAGTGTGCTCACCTGTATGTAGTTAAGAAAGGACATTAGCCAGAAGAGCACCCATAGGGATATAGCATGCTGTTGCACCTGCTCTTCGCTGGTTAATTGATGCTGCATTGTTGGCACAATAAAGGAAAGAACATCAGCAGAATTAAACTTTTATTAGCTGCATATTTCAGACCAATCACTTAAAGGGCAAAACATAAACTTAGTATTACCAATTGTTTTGGATCTGTGAGATACATAGAATATAAGACGTAGAACAGTACAGTATAGGAAGAGGCCCTTCAGCCCATAATATCTGTCCCGAACATGATGCCAAGTTAAACTAATCTCCTGTGCCAGCAGATGATCTATATCCCTCCATTCCTTGCATATCCTGGTGCCCATCTGAAAGCCTCTTGAACGCCACTATTGCTGCAGCTTCACCACCACCCATGGCTGCATGTTCCATGCACCCACCACTCTCTGGATAAAGAAATTGTCCCGCACATCTTTAAACTTTACCCTAATTTTAAAGCCTTTAATCTTTGACATTTCCAGCCCGGTAAGAAAGGTTCATACTGCATACCTTATCCACTTTAAAAGATCAAAATGGCATCCATGGCCAGAGATCTACTAACACTCAATCACTAAACTATAATCAAAGGTATAAATAATGCCCTATAGTGAGGGCTATATGCTGAGCAGCCAGACCTTGATGATGCATAATCCTGATGACAAACAGCACTGCAGGTGAGCATGCATTTTGGAGTGTTTAGTTTAGTTTATTGTCACGTGTACCGAAGTACAGTGAAAAACTTTTGTTGTGTGCTAACCAGTCAGCGGAAAGACGATACATGATTACAATCAAGTTATTTACAGTGTATAGGTACACAATAAGGGAAAACATCTTTTAGTGCAAGGTTAGACTCCCTTTGCTTGATGGGAGAGGGGAGAAGAGTGAGTGGCCAGAATGTGACTTGTCCTTGATTATGCTGCTGGCCTTGCCGAGGCAGCGTGAGGTATAAATGGAGTAAATAGAAGGGAGATTGGTTTGTGTGATGGTCTGGCTGCATCCACAATTTGCTGCAATTTCTTCCGGTCTTGGATGGAGCTGTTCCCAAACCAAGCTGTGATGCATCCTGATAAAATGCTTTCCATGCGGAACCTAACCTTTCAAAGATATCAATAGCTGCTGAACTATGATCATTTCGAGACTCCTTCCATCATGTTGTATTATACTGAAATGGTCCTGAATTAGACTCAGAACAGATATAATAGCTGAAAATCTGTAATCTGATGGGCTGCAAAACCGCTCATTTAATCATCAGCATCGAGATAAAGATCAACCCTGATTCAATAAAAAATGCAGTAGTATGATGTGAGCAGCCGCAGTCAAACCTAGAAATTAAGACCTGCCAGTCTAGTGGTGCTGAAAAAGTGCATGTGTGCATAACTGGGAAAACAGCATGCAATAGGCAGAAGTAAGTCATCTCACAACAAATGGACAAGAGTGAAGCCCAGTGGTACTAACACATCTAGTTGTGAATGGGGGCAGGGCTGTGGAGATTTGATCAGATCCATTGGACAATTAAACATTAAGTGGAGAGTAGAGGCTCCCAAGAATATCCTCAATGATGCCAGGACAGAATATAGTCATGGAGTCAAATAGCATGGAAACAGAACCATCGGCCCAACACTTCCATGCCAACTAAGATGACCAATCTAAGCTATGCCCACATTTGGCCCATATCCTTTGAAACCTTTCCTATCCATGTACCTATCCAAGTGTCTTTTAAATGCTGTTATAGTATCTGCTACCTCCTGTGGAAGCTCGTTTCAAATAACCACCACCCTCAGAATGAAAAAGGTTGCCCCTCAAGTTTGTGTTAATTCTTAATCTCACAGGAAAAAAAAGTATTTTGTTCTTGATTTCACTACTCTTGGTAATAGACTCTGTGCATTTACACTATCCATTCTGCCCTGATTGTATACACCCCTGTAACATCATTCTCAGCCTCCAACACTCAAAGGAAAAATGTCCTAAACTGCCTAACCTTTCCCGAAAGCTCAGACCCTCAAGTCTGGGCAACATTCTTGTAAATCTTCACTGCACTCTTTCCAGCTTACAGCCACCTTTCATATAGCAGGGTGACCAATATTGAAGACAGTGCTCCAGGTATTGTAACACCAACTTTTTGTGCAACTGCAACATAATGTCCCACTTTTATACTGTGTCTGATGGCCAATGTACAATATACCTTATTGACCGCCCTATCTTCCTGTGATGGCACTTTCAGGGAACAATGTGTCTGTTCTCCCAGATTCCTCTGCTCTACAACACTCCCCAGGGTCTTACCAATCACTGTGAAAGTCCTGTCCTGGTTTGTCTTCCAAAAAGCAACACTTCACACTTACCTGCATTAAACTCCACTAGTCACTTGTCAGCCCACTTGTCTAACGGATCAAGAGCCTTCTGTATTTTTTGATAACCATGAGTGCAAAAGAAAAGTGAAGTATTCACAACTTTCTTCAGCCAGAAGTGTTAAATAGATAATCCATTTTGGCTTCTTCCTGAGAGCTTCACCATCACAGATGTTAGTATTCGCCCAATTGAGTTCACTCCAAATGATATTAAGAAATTAATGTGAGCCCTGGATACAGCAAATGGTTTTGGAAAAGACACAATTCTGGCTGTAGTACTGAAGGCCTGTGTTCCAGAACTAACTGCATCTCCAGTCAAGCTATTTCAGTACAATTACAACACAGGTACGAGCTAATTCAAGAGTTCTCCCGAGTTTCCCCTGATTCGAACTCGGAGAAATACGGTAATAGCCGCTCGTAGGTACTAGGGGCTTTCATGGACATTTTTCAACATGTTGAAAAATCTTCACGAGTCTTCATGAGCTTCCCGCATTTTCCGAGTACCTGCCGTTAGCGTTACGAGCAGGTAAGAGACGCCCGAGCTCCGACATACCCGCCACGTACATTCTACGTGCTTACCACAAGTTTGATTTTGTTTTAAACTCGGGAGAGCTCTTGAATTAGCTCGTACAGTGGTTCAGCCCCTTAAGTAGGACAGGCCTTTTACTCTAACTTTCCATTTCCTTTATCCTGCATCTGCACACAGTGGACAGCTTGATTGGAAGCATGCAAAGTCTTTCCATTGACAGGATAGCATGCAACAAAACAGTGGACATCTGTTACATACCTTGGTACATGTAACAATAAACTAAACTAAACTAAACTAAAACTAAATTAAACAAGATGGTTTGATGCAGGGGAACATTTATCCCAGGTATTCTTCACGGCAATGGCCAAGGCTCAAGTATCTTCACCTCCTTTATTAACCATTTTCTAACTAACATGAGGTCAGGTGTGGGGATGTTCACTGATGATTGCACAATGTAAAATTTAACTTGCAGCTCCTCAGCAAGTGAAGCAGTCCATGCCTACACACAGTTATAGCAAGATATCATTCAGGCATCTATATAACTAAAAGTCTCATCTTGACCACTTCCTGTCTACATTGTTAATTGATTTTAGAAAAAAACGCTACCCTATATTGTTATGATTTTGGCCATCTTACTCACAGTCCTCCTCCGCTGCAGCAGCCCCAAGGATTTTTCCGGTTGATGAAAAATAAAAAAGTTTTGAATGTTAAAAAATCTTGAGATCAGCTGATTGGTCCTCTCGCCTGTCAATCATCATGATGAAGGCAACTCTACTTCTGTAGGGGGGGGGGGCGCAGGACTATAAAACCCCAGATGCCTGGACGTGAGTCAGTCACTCTGGAAGATCGTGAGGGAGAGGCCACAACTGTGATTCTAAACTGTGAATCAACTGAACTGTGAGCAATGTACTTGCAATAAACGATTTGATAGCCCTTAATGACAATGCAATAAGTTGTTTGGCCTGCCCTCTGCTTGAAATTGCAATGCAAAATGGAAATGAAATGACAATGCAATGAGGTGTTTGGCCTGCCCTGTGCATGAAACTGCAATGCAAAATGGAAATGAAATGGCAATGCAATGAGTTGTTTGGCCTGTCCTGTGCTTGAAGCGGAAATGCAAAATGGAAATTAAATGAAAATGCAATGAGTTGTTTGGCCTGCACTGTGCTTGAAATGACAATGCAAAATGGAAATGGAAATAAAATGAAATGAGTTGTTTGGCTTGGCCTATGCTGGAAATGGAAATGGAAATGACATGGAGTTGTCTGGCCTGCCTGAAACCATTAATTTCGGCCCACAAGGCCCCGATTAGCCGAAACCAGTCCCTTTTGCCCAAAATGCCCGTATTAGCCCAGGAGGAGCATTTTGGCCCAAAAGGCCCGTGCCAGGCCAGAAAAAGTCCAGACAAAAAGTGCCTTTCACTGAGATTTCACTCAAATTTTTTTTAATGTGTCCCTTCGGCCCATCGGGCCTGTACTAGCCCAGGAGCAGTCCCTTCGGCCCATCAGTAAGTATTCCCCCTGCAAGTATTAAATACCCCAGTATTTTTCTCCCTCCCTTCATTGGCTCCCTGTGAGATGCAGACCAGGATAGACTTTCCTCCTTCATTGCTGTGATCTGCAGAAAAATATGAAAAATGTCTAAAATTGATTCTCCACTCTCTCCCCCTTCTCCCCACAGTCTCTCACCTGTTTTGGGCAGAATTTCTGGCAGTTTCTGAGCTGCCAGCCCACCAGACCTGGGTGACTGAGCTGCCAGCCCACGAGGCCTGAGTGACTGAGCTGCCAGCCCACGAGGCCTGAGTGACTGAGCTGCCAGCCCACCAGGCCTGAGTGACTGAGCTGCCAGCCTACCAGGCCTGAGTGACTGAGCTGCTAGCCCACCAGGCCTGAGTGACTGAGATACCAGCCCATCAGGCCCGATTGACTGAGCTGCCAGCCCACCAGGCCTGAGTGACTGAGCTGCCAGCCCACCAGGCCTGAGTGACTGACCTGCTAGCCCACCAGGCCTGAGTGACTGAGCTGCCAGCCAACCAGGCCTGAGTGACTGAGCTGCCAGCCCAAAAATCCATTCGGCCCACAATGTCCATACTAGCCCTCTGGAAACCTGTCCCTTTGACCCACAACGCCCATACTAGTGCTCCAGAAAGCCCCCCCCCCCCCCCCACTGCCCACCAATATTGGAATTGGTGGAGAGGTGGAATATTGCATTAGGGGACCAGACCTCCCGTGTGAATAATTGACCCAACAGGTCCCACTTAGTCTGGTAGTCTAATAAAGGTAGGCAATATTTCTGACGCAAAAGTGCCATTGAATCTGAAGCTAAAGAAAATCTATCTATCCATAATGTTCCCCTTGCTGAGTCCCACACCATTAGCAACATATGAGCCATCATTGAACAAACACTCAATTGGACCAGTGATATAAGTATTGTGGCTCAAAGAGTAGGTCAGCAGCTGAGTATCTTGCAGTGAGTGACTCATCTGACATCTTCTGCCAAGTACACACATTCAAGCACAAATCATGCAGTCGATGTAGCCTTTACAAATCCCCACTCTAGTGAGATAGAAGAAGAGTTGATAGATTCAGCGGGGCAGGCAGCATCTCTGGAGAGAAGGAATGGGTGATGTTTTGGGTCGAGATCCTTCTTCTGACTGGTTAGGGATAAGGGAAACGAGAGATATAGACGGTGATGTGGAGAGATAAAGAACAATGAATGAAAGATATGCAAAAAAGTAATGGGCCTGTCCCACTTAGGTGAATTTTCAGCGGACTGGGGTGGAGATGGGAAAATGTGGCTAGTGGTGGGATCCCGTTGGAGGTGGCGGAATTTTCAGAGGATTATGTGTTGTATGTGATGGCTGATGGGGTGGAAGGTAAGGACTAGGGTGACTGTCTCTGTTACAACTAGGGGGAGGGGGAGTAACGGGGGAGCTGCGGGATACCGAGGAGACATGAGTGAGGACCTCATCTATGATGGGAGAGGGGATGCCCTGTTCCCTAAAGAATGAGTGGTGTTCTAGTATGGAGGGAGTTAGATGTGGCCCTTGTGGCTAAAGGGATCAGGGGGTATGGAGAGAAGGCAGGTACAGGATACTGAGTTGGATGATCAGCCATGATCATATTGAATGGCGGTGCAGGCTCGAAGGGCCGAATGGCCTACTCCTGCACCTATTTTCTATGTTTCTATGTTTCTATGGAACATTTCATCTTGGGCACAGATGTGGCATAGATAGAACAATTGGGAGTAGGGGATAGTCTTTGCAGGATGCAGGGTGGGAAGAAGTGTAGTCGAGATAGTTGAGGGAGTCAGTGGGTTTGTAATAGTATAATACAGACCCATTCCTCGGTACCGCGCAGCTCCGCCCTTGCTCCCCCTCCCCCTTCCCCTTGTCACAACAGAGACAGAGTCCCCCTAGTCCTCACCTTCCACTCCATCGTCGAGACCAAACACAGAATGGGTGATCATTTTGCGGGACACCTTAGCTCAGCCCTGGTGAACCAACCTGACCTCCCGGTTGCTGGACACTTTAATTCTCCTTCCCATTCCCACGCAGACCTTTCTGTCCTCGTTCTCCTCCATTGTCAGAGTGAGGCTACACACAAATTGGAGGAACAGCATCTCATATTTTGCTTGGGCAGCTTACAGCCCAGTGGTATGAATATTGATTTATCTCACTTCAGATACGTAGCCCCGGCAGTCCCTTTGCTAGTGCTGTCGGGGAGGATTTAAACTAATGTGGCAGGGGGATGGGTGCAAGAGCAGAGAGACAGAGGGGGTGTAAAATGAGGGTAGAAGCAATAGGTAGCAAGGTGAAAAGTAAACGTGGCAGGCAGACAAATCCAGGGCAAAATTCAAAAAGGGCCACTTTTCAACATAATTGTATAAGGGGTAAGAGTGTTGTAAAAACAAGCCTGAAGGCTTTGTGTCTCAATGTAAGGAGCATTCGTAATAAGGTGGATGAGTTGAATGTGCAGAGAGTTATTAATGAATATGATATAGTTGGAATCACGGAGACATGGCTCCAGGGTGACCAAGGCTGGGAGTTGAACATCCAGGGATATTCAATATTCAGGATGGGACAGACATAAAGGAAAAGGAGGTGGGGTAGCGTTGCTGGTTAGAGAGGAGATTAACACAATAGAAAGGAAGGACATTAGCTTGGAGGATGTGGAATCGATATGGGTTGAGCAGCGAAACTCTAAGGGGCAGAAAAGGCTAGTGGGAGTTGTATACAGGCCACCTAACAGTAGTAGTGGAGTTAGGGATGACATCAAACAGGAAATTAGAAATGCGAGCAACAAAGGTAAAACAGTTATAATGGGAGACTTCAATCTACATATAGATTGGGTGAATAAAGTTGGCAGGGGTGCTGAGGAAGAGGATTTCTTGGAATGTATGCGGGATAGTTATCTAAACCAACATGTAGAGGAACCAACGAGAGAGCAGGCTATTCTAGACTGGGTATTGAGTGATGAGGAAGGGTTAGTTAGCAGTTTTGTTGTGCATGGCCCCTTGGGCAAGAGTGACCATAATATGGTTGAGTTCTTCATTAGGATGGAGTGTGACATTGTTAATTCAGAAACAAGGGTCCTGAACTTAAAGAAAGGTAACATTGAGGGTATGAAATGTGAATTGGCCAAGATAGACTGGCAATTGATTCTTAAAGGGTTGACGGTGGATATACAATGGAAGGCATTTAAAGACTGCATGGATGAACTACAACAATTGTTCATCCCAGTTTGGCAAAAGAATACATCAGGGAAGGTAGTGCATCCGTGGATAACAAGGGAAAACAGGGATAGTATCAAAACAAAAGATGAAGCATACAAATTAGCCAGAAAAAGTAACCTACCAGGGGACTGGGAGAAATTCAGAATCCAGCTGAGGAGGACAAAGGGCTTAATTAGGAAAGGGAAAATAGATTATGAAAGAAAACTGGCAGGGAACATAAAAACTGACCGCAAAAGTTTTTATAGATATGTGAAGAGAAAAAGAGTAATTAAAACAAATGTAGGTCCCTTGCAGTCAGAAACAGGTGATTTGGTCAAGGGGAACAAGGACATGGCAGACCTCTTGAATAACTACTTTGATTCTGTCTTCACTAGGGAAGACATAAATAATCTGCCGGAAATAGCAGGGGACCGGGGGTCAAATGAGATAGAGGAACTGAGTGAAATTCAGGTTATCCGGGAAGTGGTGTTAGGTAAATTGAATGGATTAAAGGCCGATAGATCCCCAGGGCCAGATAAGTTGCATCCCAGAGTATTTAAGGAAGTAGCCACAGAAATAGTGGATGCATTAGTGATAACTTTTCAAAACTCATTAAATTCTGGAGTAGTTCCTGAGGATTGGAGGGTAGCTAATGTAACCCCACTTTTTAAAAAGGGAGGGAGAGAAAACGGGGAATTACAGACCAGTTAGTCTAACATCGGTAGTGGGGAAAATGCTAGAGTCAGTTATTAAAGATGGGATAGCAGCACATTTGGAAAGTGGTGAATTCATTGGACAAAGTCAGCATGGATTTTTTTTTAAATGTTTTTAAATTTTTTATTTTATTAGAAGTAAGTAAAATTGTATACAATCATATTTTCATAATACATTTTATGTACAGCTTCTTATTTTTTTTAATTTTGTATTAAAGAAGAAAAAGAAAAGAAGTTAGATAATGAAGAATAGAAAAATGTGAGATATATAGTGTGTGAAAAAGAAAAATAGAGAGTGAAGAAAGAAAGTTAAGAAATAGAAAATAGAAGAAAGAGAGTAAAAGAAGAAAAGAGAAGAAAAATAAAAAATAAGTAAGGAGATCGTATTTATAAACTTGACCATCCCTCACCCAGTCACGGATTACCTTTTACACTTGTGTTGCACCATATGTTTCCAAAAAGACGACAAATGGAGACCAACTCGTTATGAATTGGTCAAATTTATCTATTAGGAGGAATCGCATTTCTTCAAGATGTGCGGTATCCAACATACTTGCAATCCACATTTTGAGCGTTGGTATTGGTGTATTTTTAAACCATAATTAAAAAATAATTTTTGAGATAGGTTCAATTTGTTCCCATCTTCCATTACCCCAAATATAATCAATTCATTATTGGGTTCCATTTTTGTCTTAAATAATTTTGAGAATATTTCGAAAATATCACTCCAAAATCCATGAAGTTTTATACAAGAAACAAAAGAGTGTGTTATAGTTGCGTCTTGGGTTAAACATTTATCGCAAATGGGGGATATATTTGGATAGAATTTATTTAATCTTGTTTTTGAGTAATAAAATCTATGTAAAATTTTAAATTGAATTAGATTATGTCAGCATGGATTTATGAAAGGTAAATCATGTCTGACGAATCTTATAGAATTTTTCGAGGATGTAACTAGTAGAGTGGATAAGGGAGAACCATTGGATGTGTTATATCTGGACTTTCAGAAGGCTTTCGACAAGGTCCCACATAAGAGATTAGTATGCAAACTTAAAGCACACGGTATTGGGGGTTCAGTATTGATGTGGATAGAGAACTGGCTGGCAGACAGGAAGCAAAGAGTAGGAGTAAACGGGTCCTTTTCAGAATGGCAGGCAGTGACTAGTGGGGTACCGCAGGGCTCAGTGCTGGGACCCCAGCTATTTAGAATATATATTAATGAACTGGATGAGGGAATTGAATGCAACATCTCCAAGTTTGTGGATGTCACGAAGCTGGGAGGCAGTGTTAGCTGTGAGGAGGATGCTAGGAGGCTGCAAGGTGACTTTGATAGGTTGGGTGAGTGGCCAAATGCATGGCAGATGCAGTATAATATGGATAAATGCGAGAAAGGAAAGTGACAAAAACAGGAAAGTAGGAAAAGGGGAGATGCAACGAGACCTGGGTGTCATGGTACACCAGTCATTGAAAGTAGGCATGCAGGTGCAGCAGGCAGTGAAGAAAGCAAATGGTATGTTAGCATTCAGAGCAAAAGGATTTGCGTATAAGAGCAGGGAGGCTCTACTGCAGTTGTACGGGGTCTTGGTGAGACCACACCTGGAGTATTGCGTACAGTTTTGGTCTCCTAATCTGAGGAAAGACATTCTTGCCATAGAGGGAGTACAGAAAAGGTTTATCAGACTGATTCCTGGGATGGCAGGACTTTCATATGAAGAAAGACTGGATAGACTCGGCTTGTACTCGCTTGAATTTTGAAGATTGAGGGGGGTTCTTATAGAAACTTAAAAATTTCTTAAGGGGTTGGACAGGCTAGATGCAGGAAGATTATTCCCGATGTTGGGGAAGTCCAGAACAAGGGGTCACAGTTTAAGGATAAGGGGGAAGTCTTTTAGGACCGAGATGAGAAAATCATTTTTTACACAGAGAATGGTGAATCTGTGGAATTCTCTGCCACAAAATGTAGTTGAGGCCAGTTCATTGGCTATATTTAAGAGGGAGTTAGATGTGGCCCTTGTGGCTAAAGAGATCAGGGGGTATGGAGAGAAGGCAGGTACAGGATACTGAGTTGGATGATCAGCCATTATCATATTGAATGGCGGTGCAGGCTCGAAGGGCCGAATTGCCTACTTCTGTAACTAATTTCAATGTTTCTATGTTTCTATCCGTCCACCACCCAGCTTCTCATTTGTACACTACCAACAGCTTACAATGGCCTGTTTCCTTTATCATCGTTACTTTTTTGCATATCTTTTGTTCATTGTTCTTTATCTCTCCACGTCACCTTCTAAATCTCGCATTTCCCTTATGCCTAACCAATCAGAAGAAAGGTCTTGAACTGAAACGTCACCCATTCCTCCACTCCAGAGATGCTGCCTGTCCCACTGAGTTACTCCAGCTTTCTGTGTCTATCTTTGGTTTAAACTAGCATCTGCAGTTCCTTCTTACACATTGAAAGCGAGTTGGGTAGAAGATCGGGGGAAGCGGGAATCAATAAGGTTTGGAGAATATCAGTGGGACCCAGGAAGAATAAAAACCATGGGACCCATGGGAATATAAAATAGAAAATTCTGATCATACTCAGCAGTTCAGGCAAATGCTATGGAGAGAAAAAAAAATACTAAAAGCCCAATGGCCTTTCATCTGATTTGGAAAACAGCCGCATCTTAACTTGTAGTGAGATGGCGAAAGAATAGAAAGAAGAAAGCTTATATCTGCAAAGGTGTGGAGACTAACAAGACTAATGACACAGATGTTGATAGGGATGCTGGTATTGGAAGGGGTCCAGAAGAAGTTTATGAGAATGATCTTGGGGACGACTGGGTTAATATATGTTGAGCGCTTGACTGCACTGGGCCTGTACTTGCTGGAGTTTGGGATGAGAGGGGATCTCATGGGGATCTCAAACAAAATCCCCGTATCTAAGGGGCAGCCTACAAACTCATCCCACGCACGTACGGTACAGATCCGTGTCTCCTCCTCCCTCCTCCCCGGCGAAATAACTGGGGATCTATGCAGCGGGAGCACTGGTGACCCGGGGGATGAACACGGCGAGGCTGGCAATCGGGGCACCGAACGTGGTGGTGAGGGAGTTGGGGGCACAACCAATGGTTGGTCTGCAGTAGCAAGATGCAAGGGAGGAGATAGTCCAACGGAAGATGGGTAGATCGGACGCATTGCATCAGGATACAGGACAGCAGGACGTGGTTCCTTCACAGGAAGGAGATGTTGACAGTTGCATCTGTAGCTCACTCTGTCTGCATTCATCAGGTATGAGCGTGGCTCTTTTGCGGGACTGTGGATGTAACCCAAACGGTCATAGCCCTTGTTGGTTTGAAGGCAAATTATTTGCCCAGTGGAGAGAGGTTTAAGTGGTTTGATGGACTTATCGAAAGATCGCTTTTGGGTTTCACGTTTCAGCTGGAGTTGTTTCTGAACAGCAGGTGGTGAATGAACCTGTGGCTGCAGCATTTGTTGGGGCAGGGGGCAGGGCAGCACGGTTCTGTTGAGACATCATGTGTTGAGCAGCATACCCCAGTATTGGGTCATGGGCGATGTTTCTTAAGTTGAGCAGTTCCAGGTAGACATTAGATTTGGTGAGGTGTGAGTGCTCCATTAATTGCTTGGTGCTCCGGACAGCCCGTTCTGCAAATCCCTTTGACTGTGGGAATTCTGGACTGCTGGTGACATGGCGAATATCCAGTACCAGTTCATCGCGAACCAGGTAGTATGGGCGAATCAGAAGTGGGGCGCATTGTTGTTTATCCGGCCTGCCACGCCGGATGACTGAGGACAGTAATTGTAGAGTTGTATCCGCAGCCGTGTGCTTTGCCAGGTTGCTTAGGCATTTTGTAGGTACGTACGACACCATCATTACTGTGAACTGGTCGTTTTCAGATGGCTGTTGTTCACAGGTTGTTCATGGGGCCCTGGATAGTGTGTCAGCCTGATGCATGTCCTTGCCCCTTTTGTAGATTAGGGTAAAATCGAAGCACTGTGGCTGCATCATCATCTGTTGCAGGTGTGCAGGATCGGCATGAATGGGTTTGTTCAGAATGGTGACCAACGGTTGGTGATCTGTTTCAACAGTCGAAGACTTGCCAAAGATAAAGTCCTTGAATTTTGTGCAGGCAAAAACCACAGCCAGAAATTCCTTTTCGATCTGGGCGTATCGCTGTTCAGTCTCGGACAGGGTACAGGAGGCGTAAGCAATAGGTCTGCAGTCTCCTTTGGCGGAAGTCTATAGGCAAGCAGATCCGATTCCATATTGGGAGGCATCACACGTGAGCGTCACCGGTAGGTTTAAATCGAAATAAGCAAGGGTAGGGCACTGGACAGTTATAATTTAAGGATTTCGAAAGTCCTCTGGTGTTGTCGGTACCAAGACCAGGCAGTGTCTTTGTGAGTCAGTTGTCGTAGGGGAGCAGATATTTCGCTGAGGTTGGGGATGAATTTCCCCAAGTAGTTAACCATTCCCAGGAATCTCTGCAAACTTGTAACGTCAGTGGGAGCTGGCATCTCGTTGATGGCAATGGTCTTGGAGGGGTCTGGTCTGAGGCCATAAATAGTGGAAACGTGTCCAACATACCATTATCGTTGCAAAGATCGACACTGGACCTCCTTCAGATGGATGTCTTTAGCACGGTCCAGTACTCTTTTCAAGTTGGCATCATGTTCAGCCATGTCGCGTCCAGCAACAAGAATATCGTCGACAATGATGGCGCAAGGATATCCCACAAATAATTGTTCCATTGTACGTTGGAATACCTCGCTGACAGAGTTGATCCCAAAGGGCATCTGCAGAAATTTGTAGCAGTCAAAGGGGGTGCCGAACGTGGTGATATTGGACGAGTTGGGGTCCAGCGGGATCTGCCAGAACAAACTATTGGCATTCAGAACAGAAAACACGGAGGCACTGCCTAGCTGGGCAGCAACTTCCTCCACTGTGCGCATCGGGAATTGCGGGCATCTGATCGCTGTGTTCAGGTCTCTGGGGTTGATACAGTTTTGGATTTCTTCCTTGTTCTTCTTTGTTGCAACCACCATCGTGGAAACCCAGTTGGATGGGTTGGTGACCATGGCAATGACACCCAGGGACACCATCCGCTGGAGCTCACTGTGTACTCTGTCTCACATAGCATGTGGAATGCGGTGTGGTGCTCGAACCAGAGGTAAGACATTTGTGTTAGTGACAATGTTGTATTTGACGGGTAGCTTCCCAAGCTTGTCGTCAAATAGTTCTTTGCACTGGGAAAGTATCTGCTGGGTGGAGCCCTTGGCAGGAGATATTTGATGGACATCAGGCCCAAAAGTTACCAGTCCGAGATTCTGGCACGCATTAATACCAGGCAGAGTTGCAACTTTCCCATGGACAATGAAAAAGTTCAGCTTGTGACCTTGTGAATCCAGGCAGCAGTTCAGCTCAACTTCTCCAAATGGGAGCACCTCCCCTCCTCCGTAGGCTAGCAAAGTGGCCGAAATGTTTACAACATGTTCGGCATTTCTGATCCATGTAAATTTGGATAATGACATGACGTTGCATTGGGCTCCAGTGTCAATCTTTGCAACGATAATGGTATTGTTGACACGAAGTGGTTGAGTTGCTTGTTAGTGGAAGAAACCGGGGAGTTTATGTTATGATTGTTATCTTCAGGTTCAGGGAATGGAAATGGAGGAGGCGCTGCTAGCTCTTGGTACTTACTATCAGAATCTTCATGTTTTAACAGGTGTACAGACTGCCTTGAAAGTCAGCAAGTCCCACGGATACGGCAGCATTTTGAGAAATTATTCCTTCTTTTACAAAAGTGGCATATTTTTCTGAAAGCATAGCACAGTTTGTGATCCGCAGGGTGGGAGCCGCCACAGTTAGAACACTTTTCAATAAATCTTTGAGATTGTCGAGATGATGTGTGGGGCTGTGAGTGCTGGTTATGGTAGGAGGTGTCAGTAGCATCAACACAGTACGAGGAATGAAGTCCAGGCCCCAATGACCTAGTGTGAGAGGTCGTGATCTCAGCAATACGACAAGCATGTTCAGCTCGGGCCAGGGTTAGTTCAGTATCACGAAGTAATTCATCACATACTTTATCACTGAGGATTCCACCACCAGTCTGTCATGGATGAGTTCATCACACAGATTGTCAAAACGGCATCATGCAGCAATATGTTTCAGATCGTTAGTGTAATTCTTCACAGGCTCACCTTGTTGTTGGTTTTGAGCAAAAAACTTAGTACGTTCCAGTATGGAGTTGGCGCGAAGGTCACACACCCGTATAAATTTAGTGAGCAACACCTCAGGATCATCAATAGTTTCGGCAGGTACCACGATTTGTTTTTTGTGATCCAAAACTGCAGGTGCATAGTCAAAACGCTCTGCACATTTGATAGCTTCAGGGCCAGCGACATTGAGAAGTTTAGAGGCATGGTGTTCTGGTGGAATATTGCGATGATCAGCACGGATGTAATGGTTGAAATCGCGCTCAAAAACCTGCCAACGTTCAGCGATGACCGAGTCAAAGACCAGAGGGTCAGGCTTGCGTAGTGAGCTGGCCATGGCAACAGGAGAAGATGGGCAAAATGGGTGAAAACAAAACACAGGGAATAAAATAAAAACCAATATACTTAAACACGGAGTGGGTTGACCACGTCTGACACCATGTTGAGTAAATCATACATACTCACTGATCTGGTACAACAGTATTTATTGAGTGACTCATATAACACACTGCAGCATGTTGCTTCAACTGCATAGCAGCATTGACTGACTGCCCATGTCAGATTGCGATGATATAAATAGTGTCGTAGTAGGCGGAGCTTATGATAACAAAGCATTACATTGGTTAGTAAGTAAAGTGACCAATCTACACTTACCAACTTTATTCATTCCATTTTACTATCAATTAACCCAGATTCTACCACTACCTACACCCAAGATGCAATTTACAGCGGTTAATTAACCTACCAACCTGAATATCTTTACAATGCATGAGAAACCAGAGCACCCAGAGGAAACTCCTGAGATTACAGGGAGAACGTGAGATCAGAATCAAACCCAGATCTCTGGCGATGTGAGGTAGTGGCTGTGCAAGTAGCACCACTGTGCAATCCGTAATGAAGCACTTTGTGTACACAATCAGGTTTATGATCAATTTCTATTTATTTGGACAACAATTGCAGCATTGTATGCTTGAATTTTCAGTGAGATCACTTTTATCAGCCATCACAAGAGAGCTGCAATGGACGCCAGCAGAAGAAGAACAAAATGGGAAAATATGTTTGAAGAGGGTAGAGAATGTGAATTTAATAGGAGTAGCATCTGGAATGAGGATAAAATCATTTCTAATATTTTCACCTCTACAATTTTCCATTGCCTGAATAATGGTTCTTATGCCATCACAGAGTTAATGATAGTCAGGAACTGTACATAGTCAACACCAAAATAGATGAAGAGCTTATTTCAGTGTGGGAAGTGCCTAGTCTCTCGTGTTATAAAATATATCAACTGCCTATGTATAAAGTGGGAAGAGCTCCAAAAATTGTAAGAAGCTTTTTAGCTTTTACGTGATGGGGCCTTCACTATTTTCTCCAGAAATTGTCCAAAATGCATGATCCAGCATTAAATACCAAAGAAAATGAACTACAAAAGAAATGAGAGAACACAAAGAAGTAATGTCATTACATTCGACAGCATGCCAGCACTGCACAATTCATCATGAAGTAATTTGAGTGTTCATTGACGAGAAAGGCATCTTTCACATCCTTTGTATGTTTCAGGCTTTTGACCAGTAATGGTCAGCCAAAGTGTGGAAATGTGTTTTCATTCAGCTGTGCCTCTGACTTGAATTTGATGCATTATTGCTTGGCAGCCTGCTGAATACCTGCACAGAAAAGGATATCCATAAGAATAGTAAGATTAAATGAGAACTTACCAGTTTGAAGTTTGATCTTTATTTTATGAGGAGTTACGTTGGTGATTACGTGAAGAAGACCCGTCAGGGGGCATGCGCGTCAATCTTCAAAGCAGCGGTGTGAAATCACAAAACACCAATAACGAAGTAACATAGTAACATAGTAAAAACGAGTAAATTTTAGAACTTCCAGCTGACCTTTATGAAAGAGGGTTGGGCGTGGTGGGCACGTAATCACCAATGTAACTCCTCATAAAATAAAGATCAAACTTCAAACTGGTAAGTTCTCGTTTAATAGTAAGATTAAACGAGAACTTACCAGTTTGAAGTTTGATCTGTATTTTATGAGGAGTTACGATGAGGGATTACGTGAAGACCCCGTTCAGCACGCATGCGCGACATTCTTCAAAGCAGCGGTGTGGAATCACAGGAAACACAATAATTGAAATAAACATAGTAAAGAAAAGGAGAACTAAGATACCTGTTGATCTATATATTTGAGGGTGGGAGCGGAGGGCACGTAATCCCTCATCGTAACTCCTCATAAAATACAGATCAAACTTCAAACTGGTAAGTTCTCGTTTAATCTTACTATTTTACTTTGGAGTCACGTGAGTGACCACGTGAAGACTTCAAAGCTCTGTGATTTCAAACCGTGTAACAGTTCATACTTCACTCGCTGCCGAAGTCATTCAAGGGAGGAAGTATGTTATCGTAATCAACCATAATCTGTTTGTAAACAATAATGGTATCTATTAAACAATAACAAAAGACAAAATGCTCCCCCGGGCTTAAATTATATAATTTTGCAGATTTTAAAACTCTTTCTGCAAATAACACAGGTTCTGCTAGCGGCTTGTGGGAGAACGTTTGGAACGTTTTTTCCCATGTTCATTCTTTTAGCCGCCGATGTGGATGCTGCCCTGGTGGAGTGAGATGTATATACATCAGTATCTACTCCAGCAGCTCCCAGTGCCTGCTTGAGCCATCTCGAGATGGTTTGGCTCGACACCCAACCATGAGGTTTCTTGTGGCTGACCCATAAGGCTTTTTTATTTATTTATATATATATATATATATTTTTTCCTTCTCCCTCGAGAATCTCTTGTTGTGTTGATGTAAGTGAATAAGTGAGTCATGACACACAACCGTAGGTCAGGTGGGTATGCCCGGAAATCCATAACGAGGACTCAAGTTCCTGGCTTGCTCTGCTTTAGCAGCTCCTGAATGGTGAATGAGACCCGGTCTGGTGTTATAACCATGTTGTCCAGTCGCAGTAAGTGGAGGGACTGGACTCTTTGTGCTGAGACTAGTGGCATCAGCATGACCGTTTTCAGGGTTAGCTTTCCCAGGGTGAGAGACCTGGCTGGGGACCATCCCCTTAGGTATGTCAGGACCACACTGACATCCCAGATTTGGGTATACCTAGGTCTAAGAGGGTTGGAGTTGACGATACTCCTCATGAGTTTGATCACCAGCGGGTGAGACCCAATGGCCTATTGTCCTGGCACCTGTTTTAATTAGGCTGACAGCGCACGTCTGGCAGTATTGATGGCGCTGTAGCTCAATCCTTCATTATGGTGAAGGCCCCCCAGGAACTCCAGTACATTGGTTATGGTTGCAGATGAGTACGTTGTCCCAGTAGTCGAGCAGTATCTTTCCCACTTCCTGATGCTCGATAGGTATTGTTTCCTGGTGGACATACGGTGTCATCATGTTGATGGTCCTGTCAGACAATCCCAGTCCCAGCAGTGGTCTTTTGATAATCTGCAACCCAGTAGGTTAATTTTGGCATGGCATGGATGACTTATGCCTGATACAGGGTGCGTCAATAGGTCTGGGCTACTGGGAAAGGTCATAGGAGTTTCGATGACCATGTCGAGGACCACTGGGAATCATGGCTGTGTAGGCCAGTTGGTACTATCAAAATACCTGAAGCAGAGTCCATCTGTATTTTGCGTAGTACCCTACAGATTAAGGCAGAAGGGGAAAAAGCATAGAAGAAATCTGTCTCCCAGTTCAGCGTGAATGCATCTATCGCTGCTGCCTCAGGGTGTGGTTCCCAAGGGACATACATTGGTACGTGGTGATTTAGTCTGGATGCCAAGAGATCGATATCTGGTGTGCCATATTGGTTTGTAATTTTAGCAAAGCTCTAGGATTTAACATCCATTCGGTGTTTATCATTGAATTTGCATGACCTGGCACTGTATTTAGCTTACCTGGTAGGTAAGTTGCTGATAGCCAAATATGTCTATCGACCCACCATTACCAGATTGTGTTGACCCAATTGTCACATGATATCGATTTTATTCCGGCCATATGGTTAATATAGGCCACCACCGTGATATTATCAATTTGTAAATGAACATGCAAGTTGTGCATATTCCTAGAATATGCTTTAAAACCATAAAACGCACCCAACATTTCCAAATAATTTATGCCCAGTGTTTGTAGTAAAGACGAGTCTAGGTTAGTCCATCTACCACCTGTGCTGGATATGGTATTAGGTGCTCCCCAGCCTTGAGCACTGGCATTTGTTTGTATAGTTAACGTTGGGTTATTGATGATGATAGGGCTGGAACTATGCCAAATGTGTTATATCCACCATTGTAACTCTGATATTGCTTCAATGGGTAGTTTCATGGATCTGTCAAAGTGACCTGCATGTCGTTTCAACGCCTGTACTTTTGCCCTTTGTAGGTGCTGATAGTGCAGGAGTCCAAATTGTGTAGCTTAAAATGCTGCTACCATTTTGCCAATTACTCTTGCCACTTGTCAGATGGTTGGTCGATTGCTTACCATTAAATTGTTGCACATCTGTGCCAATTCTGCTGCTTTACCTTTTGGCAACGTTACAGACATGTGGATTGAGTTAATTGAATCCCAGATAGTCCATAGTTGTGGATGGTGTCAACTTAGATTTATCTGGATGTATGACAAACCCAGGGTTTCAAACAATTATTTGGTAGCTAATACAGCTGATTTAGCCAACTCCATGGTTTTGCCAACTATTAGGATATCATCAAGATACGCCATGACAATATGTCTTTGTTTCGCTAATGTTGCCAAGGCTGGTTTTAATATCTTGGTAAATAGTCTAAGGCTGATGTCAACCCATTAGGCAATACTTTATACTGCCATAGTTGCCCCATCCAGGTAAATTTTCAGGTATCTGCGATGACCCTTGTGAATGGGTACTGAATAGTAGGCATCTTTTAGATCAATGCTTGCCATAAAGTATCCTTTGGAAATCAGTTGTTTAGCAGTTACAAATGTTTCCATTTTGAAATGTACATACTTAACAAAGGTATTTAGTGAGGTTAAGTCAATGATGATGCGACATCCACCATCTTTTTTACTTTTGGTAAATATATTTGAGACAAATTCCAAAGGATCATGTTTGGATTTCTCAATGAGACCCTTTGTAAGTAACCTCACCAGTTCTGCTTGAGCCTCTAGTTCTCTTTGACTGAGAGGGTAAAGACCCTTTGGGTATGTGCTGAACTGGTGGCATGTTTTCGTGAATGAACTCTATTTTGTATCCCCGAATACTGTTAAGTATATAACTATCATTCGTGAGACACCTCCTGTTAGTACAGTTCCCCATTTACATGCTGGTAGGAACCAAACCCACCTACCTCCATAGTTATGGTAGTGTTCCTTTCTTCCGTTTGTTCATCCGACGTTATACTGCTGGATGTACTGCTGATGTACTGCTGATTGGGGGTGGCGCATTTTCCATGGGGTCCGCTCTGGGCCCTGGCCTAAAAAGGCTTTCGGGGATAGTATGCGGACCCCGAGCTTTCACCAGTGACATAAATTTGACCTTGACTGGTGGACGCGGTGGGGTACTGCCGTCTGGTTTTTTGTGTGGGTCTGCTCGTTCCGGGGCCTGCCCTCATGAGGCCAAATGCTTTGGACTCCTCCTCCAGGTCTTTCACTTGTCCTTCCAAATAACAGGATCTGCGGCTCTGAGGCCGGTGTTTTACACAGTCCTGCAAACCTGGGATTGAGGGCAGGTCTTATTCTCTCCTTGCGGAGGTTATTTATCTCATATTGGGTGTAGCACAGCAGAGCCAGAGTGTCTTGCTGGTTTGTGGTCATATCCACCCCATCCACGGAACGAGCATAGGCTGTTATCCCTGTCGTCAGGAGCTTGAGGATTTTAGCTTCTGGTTCCGGATACTCTGTCCCCCCCCCCCCCAGATTTGGCTGTTAACAGCCGGTACATTGAGCGAACTGCAGTTTTCCAGCTCTAGTGCCTCATTAAGTACCTGTCTTGTAGGGGTTTGAGGGACAGGTGGTTGATGCTGGCCGCCAGTTTTGGCTCCAATGGCCGCCCTGCTCGTGGTGAAACCACGTAGCGAATCTCCACACCCAGCAGCTCTTCCTGATCCTGTACCCCAAGCGTACTCCCGACATCTTCAGCCAATGACCCCTCTTCCTGACCAGCCCAGCCCTGGTCGCCAACGCTGCCCTGCTTTGAGGGGAAAGCGATGGCCAGTGCATTTATAGAGCACTGCTGTGGGAGTGCCTGATCCCCCTGGCGAGACTGCTGTAGCTCCTGAAGCAAGTCTCGCTGGAGCAGTTGCTCCATGAGCCTTTTCATTCGGCTCAGGCGGCTAGCTCTGCCGCTCTAAGGCGGACCCTCCTCATCGGAGTCAGACATAACCGGCCGGTTTGTTTGTTTGTTTGTTTGTTTAAACTTTTCCTCCAGCCCGCTGCCGCTCATCAGGCTGCGCTAGCGGGACTGGGCTCGGCTCGGTCTCGATGAGGGTGGACCGCCGCATATGCGGTCCAGGTGCCGCCTCTCGCCCCCCACTGATGGAACACTCCCGTTCTGTTGGAGTCGAACGGGGGGCGGTTTTCTTCCTTTGCCGTGCTGCTCCTGTTCCCAGTTCCTCTGGAATAGAGAGCAGAGCAGAGCACAGCTTGCGGATTACGACCTCAGAGTAAGACTTACCTGAAGGTCCGCTGTTTATTTTCACCGACGTGTAGCGGGAGCGCCTTTACTCCCGGTCGTCGCTGTTGCACTGCGTGAACGCTAATGTCACGCATGCGTGCTGAACGGGGTCTTCACGTAGTCACTCACGTGACTCCAAAGTAAAATCTTACAATTTTACTTCGGAGTCACGTGAGTGACTACGTGAAGTCGTTAAAGCTTTGTGATTTCATGCCGCAGATTCAAATCCCGGCTTCTCACTGCATTGATTGACTCGGAACGAGAAATAATCAATAATGCATTAATGATATTTGCGTGAAAAAATGCAGTAATTCATTTATTTGAATAATAGAATTAACAGTATCCCCTTTAACCCAGGGGAATTTAAGCAGAAGTTAATATAGTATCTGCAAACAGCCCCGTATTGGCAATAGGCCGATGGTAAAAGTGTTGAAACACCAACTTATTAGATCACCCGGAGGCTGCGAGAATATGGTCGACGGGACGTCCTTCGCCCTGGCCACCGATGTTGCTGCTAAATCGAATGGGATGTAAAAACATCAATGTTCACACCTGCAGCAACCAAAACTTGTTTTAACCATCTTGAAATAGTCTGAACTGACACTATCTTGTATGGTTTTTCGTGAATGACAAATAATCTTGTTTTCATATTTCATAAGACCTTTGTAGCCTCAATGTATTGCAACAAATATGTCTTAACACATAGACATGGATCCATGGAATATGCTAATAAAACACTCTTGAATCCTGTCACAACTGACCCTACTTCATTTGAGTAGGTCATAAATGTAAAACATAACATTATCCTGAGGTACTTCCATCCTGTGTATCTGTAACTTTTGTAATGTCTGCACTCTCTGTGCTTGTTACAAGTGCCATAAGCATGACTACCTTCATGCTGAATTTGGCCAAAATCAGAATCGTACCAAGCAGCTTAAAACCACTCTATATTCCAGATTGCCATACCTAGGTTTAGAAGGCCTGGAATTAAAATTCCTTTCATTAATCTGGAAACGAAAGAACGAGACTCAACAGGCTGTCTTTCCGACCCCATCAATAAAAAATGAGGACAATGTACTTCTGGTTGAATAAATCGCACTATAATTCAACCCCTCATAATAGAGTGTTGAGAAAACCTAAGACATTTGAGACATGTGCCGTACAACATTCAATATTCTTTTGTACACAGAAAATTTTCCCATTCTTTACATAATGGGAAATCAGCATTTACAGAGTCACAACCTCAGATTTGCAAATGTACTGCTTTTGAGTGCTCTTCTGCCAGACTGCTATAAGCATGTCCACAGTATGCCCAGACAATCCTCTTTTTAAAACCTGCAAATTAACAGATCCATACAGGCATATAACGGATGTTACTCACCAATTATCGGATACACCAGTAAATCTCTTCTTTTGGGAACCTTTATCAGAAACTGTATCATTAATTCCAATATCAAAGGGAACCATGGCTGCGTAGACCAGTCCGGTACCACCAGTACTCCAGAGGCAGCATCCTGCTTCATTTTAAGCAGACACCGGTTTATGAGACAGAATGATGGAAAATGCATATAAAAACATACCACCCTAATGTAGCGAGAAAGAATCAATCGCTACTGTCTCCCGATGTAGTTCCCATAACACATATCTCTGTAACTGGTGATTGAGTCTGGATGGAAACAAATCGTATCTGGCTTCCCAAATCTGACTACTATATCATTAAAATCTTAAGATTCAACATCCATTCTTTGTTATCATGGAAATTCCCGTAACCTGGTGTCTGCTACTATATTGAATCTACCTGGTAGATAAATAGCTGAAACCAAATATTTGTCAACACACCAAGTCCAGATTTGATTAGCCAATTTGTCACATGACACCGACTTAATTCCACCCACACAATTAATACATGCCATTGCTGTAGTATTGTTAATTTGAAGCTGAACATGCAGATTAGTTGTATTAACAACAAGCTTGGAGCTCATAAGCCTTCCAACAGCTGCAAAACGTTGATTCTCCATGTCTGCAAATAATAATGCCTCTTCCATATTCCATCTGTCCACAGATGTATACCATTTCAGTGGCACCAATCCTAGTGCACTGACATCAGTATGTAAGACCATGGAAGGCTGTTCAATCAGTATCTTGCTCGAACTACTGGAGACATGTTAAATCCACCACTGCAAATCAGAAGCAGCATTTGTTGTTTAACTGCATGGCCTATCAAAATGGCCACCATGCATCTAAGTGCCTTTTCTTTTTACCATGTGTAGCAGCTGGTAGTGCAATGGCCCATATTGTACTGCTGGAAATAACACAAATTTTCCTAGCAAGCTGGCCACCTGTCTTAATTGAAGATTGTTGCTTTTTCAACAGCTTAATGCAACCATCAATCAGCTCTACCCTTTAGCCTGGGTAAAATTACTACCATGTCAATTGAATCAATTGTGAAATTAAAATAATCAATTGTTGTAAGTGGCGTTAACCTTGATTTCTCTGGATGAATTAAACCCAAAACTTTCAAAAGTGGATTGAACAATTGAGAGAGATAACTCACTAATTCTCTTGGTCATCCTAATTAGGACATCATCCAGGTAAGCCATTAACCTCTGTTTTAGTGAAATTCTAGGAACTGAAGTTAACCCATTAGACAGAACTTTGAATTGCCATAATTGTTTCATTCAGATAAAATTCAAATATTTTTATCTTACAAATGAACAGACATTGAGTAATATAAATCTTTCAGATCTATAGGTGCCATATAACATCTTTTGAAATAAGTTGTTTGGCAGTCTCAAAGTCTCCATTTTGAAGTGTCTATACTTCACAACATTTTAAAGACTTGTCAGATCTAAAATAGTCCTCACCTTTTTAGGTCGAGAAAATTTAAACACAATTTGGTGGTTTTGATAAACGAACCTTTCAATTACTTGTTTATAGACAAGTTTTCAAATTCAGCTTCTTTTTGTGAAATTGGAGTGTTCTGCTAGGAACATGCTGGATGGCAAATCACTATTTAGATCGAATCAATTCGAAACCTTTGAATAATATTCAGAATAATGAATCTGAAGTAATTTGCTTCCAATATTTTGGCTGTTTTTGCCTTAATATGTTTCCATGAGATCCAGGTACACCTACCTCCTTTGTCACCTGAGTGACCTGTGGTCCCTGGCTGCTGGCAGGAAAACCCATGCTTTTTTGTGTTCCCGCTGCAGGATACCAACTGCGCCCTTGCTTCAATGGTCGACATGTTCCTGGTGTAGGCCCAGGATTCTGTATGATGTCTGAAAGGATACCTCCTCTTCACAGACTTGCCGACCATCGATGTTTTGATCAACCTCGCTGTTTTTGCCTCATCATCCAACTCTTTCCCACATTTTGTGAGGTTTTTCTCCAAAGAGTAAGTTGAGTGACTGCACATTACTGGGCTTTACAGAGTTGCTGCAACTTGGGGTTGATGGTGGGCCGAATGGCATACTTCCTGAAACAATTCATCTATAAGTGGGCGCTACATAGCAACCCTAGTGCCTCTTGATGCATCTCCATCCCTGGTCTCCATCCATTGTTCTTGCAAAAATGCAGTTGTTCCTCAACCCAGCAGCTTCAATATTCTCTGCAGTTTTATTTCTTAGGCTCATATGCCCTCGCCCATCTGACCCCTTATATCTTGGTTCACTGCTAGTACTTTCAGCAATACGCAGTTCCTTGTGGTCTCGTACATTTTGGCATTTTCATCCATCGTAAGCTACTGGAGCTGATGGAAGACAAAATAGTAAGATTAAACGAGAACTTACCAGTTTGAAGTTTGATCTGTATTTTATGAGGAGTTACGATGAGGGATTACGTGAAGAACCCGCTCAGTGCGCAGGCGCGGCATACTTCCAAGCAGCGGTGTGGAATCACAGATAGACACAGGTATTTGAAGTAAACATAGTAAAGAAAAGGAGACATCAATTTATTAGTTTGATCCATATAATGAGGGTGGGAGCGGAGGGCACGTAATCCCTCATCGTAACTCCTCATAAAATACAGATCAAACTTCAAACTGGTAAGTTCTCGTTTAATCTTACTATTTTACTTCGGAGTCACGTGAGTGACTTCGTGAAGATTTCAAAGCTCTGTGATTTCAAACCGTGTAACAGTTTTATTTCACTCACTGCCGAAAGTTCTTGAGGGAGGAAGTGTTATCGTAATCACCCAATGAATCTGTTTCTCAAGAAACAAAAAAGGTATTTATTAACAATAACAAAATTAAAGTGCTTCCCCGGGCTTAACTTAAATATTTGCAGCTTGTAATATTTTCTCTGCAAATAAATCAGGTTTCATCAACGGCTTATTATAAAAGTTCTGAATGTCGTTTCCCTCGACCATCCTGCTGTATTCAGAATATGGTCAACCGGTACGTCCATTCTGTCAGCCGTTGATGTAGATGCTGCCCTAGTGGAATGAGATTTAAATGTATTAGTATCTATTCCGGCAGCCTTCAGTACCTGTTTGAGCCATCTTGAAATGGTTTGGCTCGTTACCCGGCCATGAGGTTACTTGTGGCTGACCCATAAGGCTTTTTCACTCCCTCTTATATTGTGGGTCGTGTCTATGTAATGTTGTAGATGGGTCACGACACACAACCGTGGCTTTAGTGGGTAGGCCCGGAATACCACCAGTGGATTAGCTGTTCCTGGCCTGCTTTGCTTCACCAGACCCTGTATGATGAATGTGATCTGATCTGGGGTGGTCACCATGTTGTCCAGCCTCAACTTGTGTAGTGACTGGACCCTCTGAGCGGATACAAGTGCCATCAACATGAGCGTCTTTAGTGTAGATTGCTCGAGGCTGAGGGATCTGGCTGGTGGCCATTCCCTGAGGTATGTCAGGACCACACTGATATCCCAAATATGGGTATACCTGGGTTTAGGGGCTTGATATCATAAATGCCCTTCATCAGTTTTACCACCAGTGGATGGGATCCCATTGCCTGTTGTCCTGCTGGTTTGAGATAAGCAGAAAGAGCACTTCGCGCTGTGTTGATGGCACTGTAACTGATCCCTTCATCATGGTGTAGATGGGCCAGGAATTCCAGTACGTTGGTGGCTGTGGCTGTTGCATACGTTGTCCCTGTTTCCTGGCAGTACTTCTCCCATTTTCTTATGCTGATTCAGTACTGCCTCTTGGTGGATGTTCAAAGGGATGCCGACATGGTGGTGATGGTTCGTTCGGACAATCCCTGTTCCAGGTAAGATCTATTCAAAGCCTGCAACCCAGGAGTTTAATTTTCTCATGGCATGGGTGGCTTATGCCTGATACTGGGTGAGTTAATAATCCTGGATCACTGGGAAAGACCATTGGTGACTCAACCACCATGTCATGTAGAACCGGGAACCATGGCTGTGTAGGCCAGTCGGGCACCATCAAAATTCCAGAAGCAGAGTCCATCTGTATTTTGCGAAGTACCCGACTGATGAGGCAGAAGGGAGGGAAAGCATAGAAGAAGACATTTCCCCAATCCAGCGTGATGGCATGTATCGCTGCTGCCTCTGGGTCTGGTTCCCAAGCGACATATATAGGTAACTGGTGATTTCGTCTTGATGCAAATACATCGATATCTGGCGTTCCATACTGCTTAATAACTTTAGCAAATACTTTAGGGTTGAACATCCATTCGATGTTATCATTGAATTTGCGTGACCTGGTGTCTGCCACTGTGTTTAGCTTACCTGGTAGATAAGTAGCTGATAGCCAAATATGTCTTTCGACACACCATAGCCAAATCACATTGACCAATTTGTCGCATGATAATGATTTTATGCCGCCCATATGGTTAATATAAGCCACCACCGTAGTATTATCAATCTGTAACCGAACATGCAAGTGCTGCATATTAGCTACATATGCTTTTAACCCATAAAAGGCGCCCAACATCTCTAGATAGTTAATGCCCAGTGTCAGTAGTAATGATGACTCTAGGTTAGTCCATCTACCACCTGTGCTGGATATGGAGTAAGTTGCTCCCCAGCCTTGAGCACTGGCATCTGTTTGAAGAACTAAAGTAAGGTTAGTGATGATGATAGAGCTGAAACTATGCCAAACATTTTCTGCCCACCACTGTAGCTGATATTGCTTCAGTGGGTAATTACATGACACGAACATCGTGACCTGTATGTCGTTTTAGTGCCTGTACCTTTGCTGTTTGTAAATTTTGATAGTGCAAAGGTCCGCATTGTGTAGCTGGAAATGCTGCTACCATTTTCCCAATCACTCTTGGGACTTGTCGAATAGTTGGTCCTTTGTTGACCATTAAATAGTTGCATGATTGTGCTAATGCAACCATTTTTATTTTTATTTTTTATTTTTATTTTCCTTTTGGCAAGGTAACAGTCATATGGACTGAGTTAATTGTGAAGCCCAGGTAGTCCATAATAGTGGATGGCTTCAACTTAGATTTATCTGGATGTAGGATGAACCCCAGAGTTTCGAGGAGCTATTTTGTAGCTGATACTGCTGCCACAGCCAATTCCATCGTTTTCCCTACTATCTGAATATCATCCAGGTATGCCATGACAATACGTGTTTGTTTCTTAGTCTTGCCATGGCTATTTTCAATATTTTGATGAATAATCTTGGGGCTGAGGTTAGCCCATTGGGCAATGCGTTGTACTGCCTCAGCTGCCCCAACCAGATAAATTGTAGGTATCTGCAATGATCCTTGTGTATAGGTATTAGATAGTAAGCATCTTTCAGATCAATGCTTGCCATGAAGTATCCTTTGGAAATCAGTTGTTTGGCAGTAACAACTGTCTCCATTTTGAAATGTATATACTCAACAAACTTATTTAGCGATGTTAAGGCAATGATGATGCGACATCCACCATCTTTTTTGGTTTTATTTGATACAAATTCCAAAGGTTCATGTTCGGTCTTTTGGATGACCTCTCCACTAATGCTGTTGAGTATATACTTATCACACGTGACAGTAACCCATGCTTCTTTAAACCAGTGTAAGCTCCCCTCTGTTAGTAAAGCACCCTTATTCTCTATATGCTGGCAGGAACCAGACCCACCTACCTCCATGTTCAGTGGTGTTTCTTTTGTTTCCTGATGTTTTTGTAGGTTTTGCTTGTCTGACGTGCTGGCGATGTTGGGGGGTTACGCATTTTCCATGGGGTCCGCTGTGGGCCCTGATCTAAAAAAGATCTTTTGGGGATAAAATGCGGTCCCCGAGCTTTCACCAGTCCCATATTGAGGACGTCGACTGGTGGATGCCATGGGGTGCTGCCGCTTGGGTATTTGTAGCTCTTGGTTTGCTCGTCCCAGGGCCTGCCCTCATGAGGCCGAAAGATGTCGCTGCTTCCTCCATGTCCCTCAGTTTTTTGTTGAGGTCTTTCCCAAATAACAGAGCATCCGTCTCTGCAGCTGGGGCTCTGCACAACCCAGCAAATTTGGGATTGAGGGCAGGTCTTATGTTTCCCCGCCGGAGATTGTGTATTGCACATCAGTGCCAGCACATCCTGCTGGCAAGTATCCATCTCCGTACTTTGCACAGAACGAGCAAAGGCTGTAATGGCCGACGTCCGGAGCCTTAGGATCCGCTGTAGCTTGATTTCATGGTTACACATGTTTGACCCCACGTGACCCCAGATCTGGCTGTTCACAGTCTTCACTCTGAGGGCCTCACAGTTCTCTGGTGCTGTATAAAATTCAAGCACCTCAAGAAGTACCTTCTCCTGCAAGGGCATATTTGACAGATGATTGATGCTGGCCGCCATGTTTGGTTCCAGCAGTCTTCCAGCACGTGGGGATGCTACATAGCGGTCCACCACACCCAGCAGCTCTTCCTGCTCCTGCACCCCTTGCATTCTGCCGAATTCTTCCGCCAGCCCCTGTTCCAGACCAGCCCAACCCTGGTCACCAATGCTAGCCTCCAGTAATGAGGGAGCAGAGGGCAGTGCCCAAGACACTGTGGAGGAGGTGCCTGACCTACCTCCTGCGAGAACGCTCCTTCTGCGTAGCTCGCTGGAGCATCTGCTCCAAGAGCTGTTATAAGCTCTGGCGGCTGTCTCTCCTCCGTGTAGGTGGAGACATGTCCCCATCCGACAAAGACATTACCGGCCGGTTGCTCTCATGGCTTTGCTCCCTGTCCGCTGTGCAGGCATTAGCGGGACTGGGCTCGGCTCGGTGTCGGGGATAGCGGAGCGCTCTATGAGCGGTCCTGCCGCCTGTTGCTGCCCCCCTGAGATTAAATGCTCCTCTGGTGGAGTTGAGCTGGGGCAGTTCTGTTGGAGAGTCTTCTGGTGAGTGTACTTATTTGCTAAGAACACCCACCCTCTCTTTCTCTGTTAGACTTAGTTGAATATACTCACCCAACGGTCCGTTTCAAAATGCAGCCGGAGCGCCTTCCTCCAGCTGCCGCCGCTGTTGCACTGCTGGCGTAATGCCGCGCCTGCGCACTGAGCGGGTTCTTCACGAAGTCACTCACGTGACTCCGAAGTAAAATAGTTGATCGTAGAGGCCACTTCTTCTCCCAGTGGCTCTCCTGACTCTTACGGGGCAGCGAATCGTACTGCCAGGAGTAGAACATCTGGCAGGTGCTGTCTTCGCTTGTATCGGCCTCACCATCAGAGTCAGGGTCAGAACTCTCACAGAGCAGCGAATCGTACTGCCAGAAATATAACATCTGGCAGCTGCCGTCTTCGCTTGTATCGGAGAACTCTGCTGACCCTGTGCATGCACCTCATCAATGAGGGTGCTATAAAGCGGCCCTTTACTAGGTGCTGCTGACGTGGCTTCTGCAGCCTGGCTCTGACATCACTCCTCCTGGAGTATGTCTTGTTTGGGATTCTCCTCCAAGGTATCGAGCCTTGTAGGTGAATCCCAAACTGACTCTTGCTCCATGGACCTGACTGGCATGTTGACTAGCGCCCAACTGATGTTGGCTCCGTTCTTTTTCTAAATACACAAGTCCACAGTCGCCCCGCTCCCAGCCGGCGACTGTTACAGGGGTATGAGGCAGCCCTTCACCAACCGCATTCCCGCGGCTCTCTATCGGCTTTGCGGCTCGCCTCTTGCCCTTGCTCGTTTTGTTCATGGTGCCTGTGAAAAAATCGCAACAGACCACCACAGCAAACGGACCTAAACACCTACAAAAATGTGTTTTACTTACCTTGGAGTTGTAAAAACTACATTCCACTAGAGGAGATCTGCTCCTCACATCCGTGAGCGCCAATGCGTCTGACATAATGACGCGCATGCGCCCTGACGGGTCTTCTTCACGTAGTCATTCACGTGACTCCGAAGTAAAACAATTTGGAGTGGTCACTTCAAAGGTTGTCCTTGTCAGCATCTAGGAATTACAATGAAAGCACTTGAATGGTATATTTGAATTGACAATTAATTAGAATGATACTTTCAAATACAATGAGATGCTGTACTTCATTGACATGTTGAAAAGGGATGATGATGGAGATAGCAACTGTTGTTTAACATACAGGTTGATTAAAACTGTAAAATATTCTGTAACTTGTCTCTAATACAACTTGAGGTGCTCTCAATTGGAGGAGAGTTGCCAAAGGCAAGTCTGTACATAATGCAAAAGGAGCAACATTTATTTTCCTATCATTCTGGAATGCTTCTCCATTATACATGTACCAACATTTTGGACACATTAGCATCTGGGTTTCATGCACAAGACACACATCAGAAATTGTTTTGCCTTTATTTTGAAGTGAATGGGCACATGTTCTGTTGAATTCCAGCCAATGAGGAAATTAGATTGGCACTTCTTGTTGGAATTCACTCAATGTGAGTATTTCACACATGTGCAGGCATCCTCCATCAAGGGCAATACCTATTATCAACATAATCTACAAAAATATTGTGTGATGAACTCCAAATAAAACAATATTGCCTAGAAAATTGTTTTCCATCTGTTTTTTTGTGTGTGCTAAATTGGTAATGCTGAATTGGTTATAAATAAAACAAAATGTAAAAATTGGGACATCGATGTTTAAAAAAATGGTTGTTGCACTTTCTTCCTTCAAGCAAGTGTTGAAAACCAACCCTCACAACTATGCACAGGAATGGAGGGGTGATTTGGGATAGTGCGTGTCACAGCGGCAAAGGTTGACGCATCCCCAGGTAGAGGATCCCACTGAAATGCAAAGATACCAATCACATTCTGCTGTGGTAGTGTCAGGACCACAGGTAGAGGCATAAGTGACCTGAGTATCTGGGTGCATGGATGCTTTGAATTAACATCAGAGCCTTTGGCGATGAAAGCCTCAATGCATTAAAATAACTGGGAATGCAAAATTGATAAAATTCAACAACTCGTTAAATCATGTGTAATTTATTATTTCATGGTAATGTGCTCCTTGATTAATTGCGAGTTAATTATGAAAGATCTGGATCATGACATATTGATCAAGTTTCCATCAATAAGTATGTAATGACATGTTAAAAATGGCATATTGTGTGTGGGAATTACATTAGGGTCAGGGTAAAGCTCGGCAGTGTGCTGATTATGTAGCTTCCTGATTGCAGACATGATATTTTGGCCAATTTATGCATTAACAAATACAGATGTAATTGAGTCCAAATCTTTGGCAGGAGTGGATCACATTGGAAGCAATGAATGCCGCTTGCTTTTCTGCGTCTCTCCTGGAACATCATTTTAATATCTGATAAATTCAACAACCACTATCTATCCCAACCCCTCCCACCAGCCAACTCAATGTGTTCAAAATATGATTGCTGTCAGCCTTGACTACAGCTCAGCAAATCCATGCATTTATAGCATCAGATCATAGACATATCCTGCAAGTATCAAGAGGAACATCTATCTGCATGTCAATGTGCCATTATCACCCTCTACCCCTCAACCTCATAATACTGCTCTCACACCACCGTCCCACCTATTTTCCCTCTCCATGGCAGCCTTGGCTCCCATGAGTCATTGCAACTTCCTGCTTAATCGTGCAAGGTGAGATTTAATACTTCATAAGGGCAGAAATCCACAATTTTAAAAAAAAACGTTCCCCTGCTTCACAACATAAAACACAGTGGATAGAATAGTAGAGCACAGGAACACGCCTTTTGGCCCACAATGTCTGTGCTGAAATAATGCCAAGATCAACTATTATCTGCCTGCACATAATTGATATCCCTCCAGTTCCTGCAGATCAATATGCCTATGCAGAAGTTTCTTAAATATCACTATCGTATATCATATTGTGAAAAAGCTGGATGTGCACATCTCCTTTAAATTTTGCTCCTCCCTTCTTAAAGCTATGTAATGTGTGATATGTGATGTGTGATTTGTGCTGTGTGATTTGTGATATGCGATGTATAATGTAATATTTCCATCCTAGGAAGAAGATCCTACTTCTATGACTCATCATTTTAGAGAGTTCTGTCAGGACTCCCTTCAACCTCTGACATTCCAGAGAAATTAATCGAGGACTGTCCAACCTCTCCTTGTAGCTAATACCCTCTATTTCAGGCATCATTTGCGTAAACCTCCTCTACACACTTTCCAAAGCTTACACATCCTTCAAGTATTGGGGTGATTAGAACTGCACTCAATACTCCAAATGGAGTCCAACCAAAGTCTTAAAAATTTGCATATTGAGTTCCTGACTCTTATGCTCAATGACCTGGCTAATGAAGGCAAGGGTCTTCAAAACATATTTTGTTGTGAATAGCAACTACAGGTCCGTGTTGAATTGTACTAATTGAAGGACTTGTAGATGTACTGGAATAGGAACTCTATCACATATGTATTTGCATGTTCTTAACATTAACTTCTCAGCAAGCACATCTGTTTTTGTCATCCAGGCCTATACCAGTGATTTAGTAGCACTGAAATCTGGCTCACAATAACGAGTTTTGATTATGATAGGATATATGATAGCATAACATTGTTGAGTGGAGAGGGGGCCAGGTGCATTAAGCACATCGTGCATATGGCAGCTTGTTTAAGGAAGAAGTAGGGCAATTCCACAAGCCTTATCAATATTACTGACAATAATGACAATAATAAGGTTCTAAGTGAATGTACAACATTTTCTTGCCAAATTATTGAAACAAATCTAGATCATGAAGTCAAATAATTAAATATCTATATTGACCTCTGTGTCATAATCAGCAACATTTTAATTTAGGCATTGAATATGCAATTATTTAATACAGACTATAAACTGACAAAATTAATAATAACAAAGGTAAATAGTAATGAAGTTACACAGTTCTGTTATGTCACAGTGATTCAACATTAATTGAAAATGTATATGTGAGAACAATATCTGAGATAAATATTATTTGATGAGATTAATTCATAATTCCACTCCTAAAATAGCTGACAAATTAATAACATTGGAATAACTGGTTTATTGGAGAGATTAACATGTATGTTTATATAGTTAGCATTCTTCCAGATCTAATGTTTGATGGCTTAATGAAACTGGCATAACTGGTTGCCCTGCTCTGGAATGATAATAGAGTTTTCTAGTTGGACAGCGCAGAATGGGTCCTTTGGCCCACCAATAGACAATAGGTGCAGGAGTAGGCCATTCGGCCCTTCGAGCCAGCACCGCCATTCAATGTGATCATGGCTGACAGTCAATGTGATCATGGCTGACCACATTTATGGTGATCTTTTTTGCCCATTCATATTAATTCCATTTGGCCGCATTAGATCCATATCATTTTATACCTTGCTTGTTTAAGGTATATATCTATCCTATTTAAATGTAGTTATACCTGAATCCACTTCTTCCTCTGGCAGCAAATTCCAATGTCTTCAAACTCTGTAAAAACTTCCCTCTCAAGTAAGCTGTAAAACTCCTTCCTCTCACGTTAAACCTATGCCTTGTAGCCTTTGATATCCCTAACATGGAAAGGTTTCTGACTATCTACCGTTTATAATTGTAAATAACTCTATCAGGTCATTCCTCCGTCTCCTTTGCTCCAGGGGAAACAAACTCAGCTGATCCAATCATCTCCTATAATTAAAGTCCTTCAGTCCACACAATGTTCTAGTGAATCACCTCCGCACTCTCTCCAATACAATCGCATCCTTCCAATAGTATGGTGACTAGACACATACAATACTCCAAGGACCATCTAACCATTGCTTTGTAAAGTTGCAACATAAAGCCTCATCATTAATATTCTATAGCCAAACCTTGGAATGCAAACACACCAAAGTTGCATGCCTTATTTATCAATCTAACTCCCTATGTTGCCATTTTCAAGGAAAATATGGTTTGAAATCCAAATTTCTCTCTGTTCAACAACATTCCTTAGCACTTTACCATTTACTGTATTTATCTACCCCTACTTAACTTAACCTAAAATTGCA
>CM075977.1:22599432-22742553 GCA_038087875.1 Malacoraja senta | reverse complement strand
AGTTGAGCTTGGGGACTTTCCTTACTGCAATAATCTAAAATGGCACATCAATGCTGACCACATCATTAAGAAAGGACAACAACGCCTATACTTCCTCAGACAGCTCAAGAAGTTCAGAGTCCACAAACACCTTTTGGTCCGCTTCTATCAATCCATCATTGAAAGCATCATCACCTCCTCAATCACAGTCTGGTACGGAAACACTGACAGTCACTCACTACACAGAATACAGTGCATTGTCTCCAAGGCCTCTAGGATCATCAACTCTCCCCTCCCCTCAATCCATTCCATTTACCTCCAACGTACCTCAAAACGGGCAACAAAGATCATCTCGGACCCCTCCCATCCAGCAAACCACCTTTTCCAGTCTCTCCCTTCAGGGAGGCGCCTTAGGTCACTTGCTACAAAATCCACCTGTTTTAAAAACAGTTTCTTCCCCTCAGCAATAAGAACACTTAATTCCCTCCAATAACTTAATAACTTTTTGACTTTGATGTATACAGTGTCTTGTCTATGGTTTTTGTCTGTTCTTTTGCACTATGAGATTTGTGATTTGTGATGTGCTTTATTATTATTGTTGTTAGTGTTAATGTGCTAAAGCAGTACCATCATGTACCGAACCCAATTACCACCAACCCTGGTCGTGTGGCAAATAAAGTTTCTATTCTATTCTATTCTATTCTATTCAGCTGGAGGAAACTGCTTCTGTTGCTTATCCAGACTGTGACTGTCTCTGAGATTCGCTTTTGAGCTGAGTTGCTGGTGTCCCTGGAGCTAGTTTGTGCCACTGTCAAGATGGCGGGGACTCGGCCTAGGGATTGGAGTTACGCAGCTGTGACCGGCGGCGGTTTCGAGGTCATTTGAGGATGAGCCTCATGTTGACTTGGATTGGGATATATATGGGATCTCGGTGGAGCAGGGGTGCAATTGCGAAGGGCTTGCATGACCTTTTCAAGAGGGATGTTATTGCTTCTTCCGAGATTGCAGGAGGGAAGATTGAGTTGATATTAAAGCCCCAGGAGGATGTGGCCCTAGTGTTGGAGAAGGGGCTCATAGTGGAGAAAGTCTTTCTACAAGTGCAACCGTGGAGGTCCACTGTGAAACCGGTTCTCCTGCGGAATTGTCCCACATTTCTCCGGGATGCAAAACTTCTTCCACACTTGGCAAAGATTGGGGAGGTGCGGTCTAAGCTTATTAGGCTTATGCACCCCGGGAATGACCCGTATGCAAAAGGGGTCTTGAGTTTCAAGGTGGGTTTTTATGAAGATGGAAGCGGGGTTGGGCGCTGAGGGGAGCTTCGTTGTGGAGCATTAGGGGATCCCCAAATGCGTGTATTGGAGTTGGGGAGAGGCACGGTGTCATGCATGCAGTGAGTTTGGACATCTCCGTAGGGAGTGTCCTAATCGCTGGGCCGCTGCTAGAAATTCCTACGCAGCGACCCAGGAATGCATTGCTGGCCCGTCCGGGGTGGTCCGTCATGCCTCGGTGGCCTGGGGTGGTACTGATAACTCGGCTGGGGCTGCTAGCTCCGCCTCGGTGACCTGGGGCGGCAATGCTAACCCATCTGGGTCTGCAAGTTCCGCCTTGGTGACCCAGGGCAGTGATGGCCCCGCCCCCTACGTCCTGAACCAGCGGTGCTGGTTGATGGCGAGGCACAGAGGAAGGGCGAAGGGGGGGAGGGAGGTTGGGAGACGCAGACGAGGAAGAAGAAGAATAAGAGGAAGCCGCTCCAAGCGAGTCAAATGCAAGTGGATGGGCCCTTGCCTACACCTGAGACCACCCAAGGGGTGCATGTTGGCCCCAGTGAGGTCCAGGACGCACCTGGTGTGGCTCAGCAAGGAGCTGAGGTGGTTCAGAACGGGCAGGGGAGGTAAAACGTAAGGGCGGAGGACCCTTCCTTTATGGAGGTCACCGTACCGCCGCATGACAGTGGGACAAAAAGAAGGCGTGCGCCTGGCGAGGGAGAGCAGGGTCGTGGGCCCAAAGTAAGGGGGACGCCTACTTCGAGACCTCCCCCCCCTGATGAGGATGGTGGCCACAAACTGGTGTCTTCTGGGCCGGAGGTTGGGCCTCTGTTTCAGGGACCTTCCGCGGATGCTACCAAACCAGTTACTGGGGTTGACTCCCCTGGAATTGTGTCCTCTGGGCTGGTGGTCGTCCCCTTGTCTCAGGGGCCTTCTGAGGGAGGTATCTCATCGGGTGTTGATGTTAGCTCCCTGGGAGTGTGTCCTCTGGGTCGGAGGAGGTCCCCTCATTTCAGAGGCCTTCTGAGGCTTTTGACATGCAAGTTGTTGGGATTGGCTCCCCTGGAAATGTGTCCCCTGGGATGGGGGATGAGCAGAGTCAGCCCGAAGGGGGAAGCTCGGGAGTACCAATGTTCCAGTCTGTGCTCCTTATTAGAGCCAGTGGAGGTACTGTGGGGTGTGCTGCCTCACCGGTTGAGGTAGTAGGGGAGACTCCAAAAACACCAGCTCTTTCAGTGGGTCTTGGTGAGGTTGCTCCCTTGGAGGTGGAGGATGGAGACTCTCTGGGAGTTGCCAGTGGAGCAGGTACTCTGGGTGCTGTGGGGGTAGTGGCTGTTTCGGGTTGTGACCCTCTTTCAGATTCCGGGGGTGCCTGCGCACCACGGGCCCTGGGGGTGCCTCTTGTTTTTTATTCCCCAGGCCCAGATGTGGGGGGTGGTGGGAGAATGCAGGAGCCTGGCCTTTCACCGGACTGCTTGTTGCTGTCAGGGGTATCGGGACCCTCCTTCGACATTGATCCTGGGAGTGGTGTCATGCCGGAGGGGTGGGAGAGTGATGGGGTCGCCGTGTGCAGTGGGGTGAGTGAGCTTTCCGTGAGCTGTAGTCCTTCAAACTCTGACAATGACCTTGAGCAGAGGTGGATTCTGCTCCAGGTGCGAGTGGGTTAATGGAGTGCCCGGACTCCAGGGCTGTGTCTCAAACAGTCGTTATCTGGGAGATTCGGGACTTTCTAAAAACAAACAGGAATGCCAGGTCTAAAATTGATGCGGCGCGGAGGCAGTGGGCGGATCTGTCGGGATTTATTAAGACTCTTGATATTATCCTTGGCAGCAAAAACAGTGATCTTCCTGAATCTGAGAGGCGTCAGTTTGGGAACTTTTTGAAGTTCCTCAGAGAGAAAGTATCCGAGTCACGAGGAATGTGAGGAAACAACCCTAGTGTGTTTGCACATTCACAGTAGCCACATTAAATTTAAATGGTAGTAGAGCGAGCTTTCGTAGATTTCATTATCTATCAGTCCTCAGAGAGGGGAAATATGCAGTGTGTTTTCTACAAGAGACGCATACTGTTGTCAGTGATTAACCCACCTGGCGACTGGAGTGGGAAGGGGGGGGTTTACATGAGCCACCTCAGCACAAATTCGAGTGGGGTGGCTTTTCTGTTGGCCCCGATTTTTCAGCCAGAGATCCTGAAGGTGCAGGAAGTTGTGCCAGGTTGTTTGCTCTATCTGACAGTGAGCCTGGATGGCATGCCGTTGCATTTCATTAAACTGTACACCGCCAGCACTGGCACGATGCAGGCCTGCCTACTTCAGGAGGTGACTTCTCTGTTGAGCACTATTGATAGCGGAGAGTGGGCCTTCCTTGGGGGGATCTCAATTGCACACTTGAGGTGTGTAAAGAGGCGTCATAACACACTGTGTCTTTACTACTGTTTATTCATGATACACATACTTTACTGCCCTAGCTGTTCGTGGTCTGTCACCAGAACCAGAGAGAGAGAGCACTGGGTGGGAAGGTTGTAATTATACTAGTGATGTGGGGAGTGGTTAGTAGTGGTGAGGTCACTATGTTAAAGGTACATGCACATGTCATCTACAAGGTGCGAGATCGTTCTGGTACTCAGTGTGCCCCTGCTGTAGCGAAGAAGCTGAGAGGTTTGATTGATTCCTTTAAACTGGTTGATGCATGGCGGAACTTCCACCCTGATTCCAATGCCTTTTCACGGAGGTCTGAGGGGGGTGGTTCCTGCATCGATCGCATGTACATCTCCGGTGCATTTGTCTCCGGTGTCTCAGCGGCCTCAATGCAGCTGGTACCGTGCTCGGACCACTGTCTGGTGCGTGTGGACTTTAATCCGGCATGCACACGGGCTGGGTCTGCGTACTGGCATTTTAATAACCGGCTGCTGGAGGATCGGTGTTTCCGGGAGTCATTCAGTCGGGTTTGGGTGAAGTGGAGAGAGAGGCAGAGGAGCTTCTCTTCCCTTAGGCAGTGGTGGGATGTGGGGAATGCTCACATCCGTCTCTTTTGTAAGGAATACACGTGGGGGTCGACCGGAAGGCGGGACTCAGCGGTCGAGAGGCTTGAGAGGGAGCTACTGGACGCAGAGTCTCACCTGGGTCGGATTGGTGAGGACTCCTGTGAATGGGGAGAGTTTCAGGAGAAGAAGGAAGCCTTGAGGAATCTGCTGCTTGAGCGGTCCCGAGGTGCTTACGTGAAGTCGCGGGTCCAGATGTTGCACGATCTGGACCGAGCTTCACCTTTCTTTTTCTCTCTGGAGAAAGGGCGGGGAGCCCGCAAACAGCTCATTGAGCTGCTCGCGGATGATGGCTCTTCTGTCACAGATCCAGAGAGGATCAGTGCTTTAGTTCAGTCCTTTTACTGGTCTCTGTTCTCCGCAGATGGATTCAGCGGGGAGGCTCAGCGGGTCCTGTGGGAGAGTCTACCTACTGTAGATAGGGAGGTGTCCGATCTTCTTGATGACCCCTTATCATTGGAGGAGTTGACTCGTGCCCTGCACCAGCTCAGGAGGGGCAAGTCCCCTGGGCTGGATGGGTTGATGGTAGAATTTGTTGGAGCCTTCTGGGATATCCTGGGGTGTGGTTACATGAAAGTTCTGGGGGAGAGCCTGGCGACCGGGGAGATGCCCCTCTCGTGGCGTAGGGAAGTCGTTGTCTTGCTGCCCAAGAAGGGCGAACTCCGCATGTTGAAGAACTGGCGCCCAGTCTCTCTCCTATGTACAGATTACAACGTTTTTGCACGGGCTATGGCAAATTGCCTGGGCTCCGTGCTGTCTCAACTGATTCACCCTGACTAGTCCTACACAGTCCCTGGCAGGTCCATTCAGGATAACATCCACCTGGTTAGGGACCTGATTTATCTATTTCAGGGTACTGGTCAGTCAGCTGCCTTTCTGTCTCTTGATCAGGAGAAGGCTTTTGACAGGGTAGAGCATGACTACCTCTTCGGGACGCTGCAAGCTTTCAGATTTGGACCGCATTTTGTACCCTGGGTCCGGCTTTTGTACGCTGCAGTGGAGTGTCTTGTGAAGGTTAATAGTGTGTTGTTGGCTCCCATTCATTTTGGGAGGGGGGCTCGTCAGGGGTGCCCCATGTCTGGTCAGTTGTACTCGGTCTGTGTGGAGCTGTTCCTGTGTCTTCTTCGGAGGCGGTTATGGTACCGGCTGGCTAATCTTGTTCCGCCCTCTATCTTTGCAACTGCTTTACAGATGAAGCTGGTGCATTTCTTTTGGGGAAATAGGAAGCACTGGGTTTCCGCAGCGGTCCTGAGTCTCCCGTTAGAGGAGGGCGGCCAGTCGTTGGTATGCGTGCGTACCCAGGTGGCAGCTCTCCGTCTCAGGACTCTTCGGAGGTATATGTATGCGGAGAAACCCCCCAGATGGCACACTCTGCCCACGTATTTTTTCCGTCAGGGTCGTTGCCTTAGGGGGGGTTTTCGCGGCTCCCGGTGGCGGGCATCAGTCGACCCGCCTTAAGGGGTTTGCCTAGTTTCTATCGTTATGTGCTAAGAGTGAGTAATGTGGTTGTTTCAACCAGCGTGTTGCTCCACAAGGGGAGGGGGGTGTTGTGGCTGCGTGAGTGGCTGGTCCTCACCCTGTCATGGCGGGTGTCGAGGAGAGGTGTGCGCCTAGAGTGGTTCAGACTGAGCTTACCCCCGCTCCGTTGGATTTGCTCTTCGGGCCTAGGCTCCGGGATATTTCTCGGTCGCTGGCTCCACACAACCTGATCCGCTTTTCCGAGATGCCCAGCGTGCCATTTCGTGATGCAAAGAGACGCATACTGTACAGAATGCTCCTGCACATTCTGCACCTCCTTGCCTTTGTCTTCCGTCCTGACACACCTTGGCGGTCTGTGTAACCATCTGAAGGTGAGGGCAGTCCCCAGTGCGGGTCTCTCTACAAGGGAGTCATCCCCCTTTACATTGGGGACCTGGGGTGGAGAGTGTTGCACAGAGCGGTGGCGTGTAATAAACTTTTGAGTCGGTTCACGGGCTCGTCAGCCGCCTGTATTTTCTGCGGTGAGGAAGAGACTGTGTTCCACGCGTATATGGAGTGTGAGAGGTTACTGCCCCTGTACAAATATCTGAAGGGGTTCTTCCTCAAGTTTTGGTCCCACGATTCTAGTGTTTGGACACAAGGCAGGGAGTGGGGAGAGTTGATCTGGGGGGTGGGATCTCCCTGTCGGTTTGCTCCTGGGCCTGGCCAAGATGGCCATTCGTGGGTCCAGGCAGTGGGCGGTCGATGGTCATGCTAGAGTCGGCTGCCTGCCCCTCTTCCGGGCCTACGTCCATGCTCGCGTGTCCCTGGAGAGGGAACACGCGGTGTCCACGGGGACTCTGGAGGCCTTCCGTGGGCGCTGGTCACCACGTGCGGTTGAGAGTATCGTAAATAATGAATGCATCATTGTACTATAATGATTATTTGATACACTGTAACTTCTGTGTTTTTGATGTGATGTATCATGCATTTGTGCTGAATAAAGTTTTTGAAAAGGAAAAAAAAAGAGCACAGGACTGAGCTACTGGGTCTAGCCCAAGATCGCCAGCACCTCCTTACATGCACACTGCCAATGAGGGACAGTGCCCCACATGCACTTGGTCATTCTGGTCATTATAAATAAACCATATAATGTGTGTTCACCCCACTGGGGGTGTTGGTGTAGTCATTGTCGACCCGGCATCATCCCCAATGCCACAATCACTTTAAATGGTATCTGGCATGTACCAAACATGTTCTTCTCCATTCATTATTGTAGGTTTCATCTCCTTGCTTGATGGTGATGGTAGAGTGAGGGATATTCAAGCCCACTACCAATTGCAGTTGAGTACAATTTGATTACTGCTGGAGGTTCGCAGCACCTTCTCAATCCTCAGATGTGAGCTCAGAGAGTTTCCGAATTTCTCCCCTTTAGCAAGGTGTTAGATCCACAAAACATGATCTAGAGTACGGAGGTACACAAAAATGCTGGAGAAACTCAGCGGGTGCAGCAGCATCTATGGAGCGAAGGAAATAGGTAACGTTTCGGGCCGAAACCCTTCTTCAGACTGATAGGGGGTGGGGAGAAGAAAGGAAAAAAGGAAAAGGAGGAGGAGGAGCCCGAGGGTTGGGGGAGGGGAGGAGACAACCAGATGGCTGATGAAGGGGAGGGGACAGCCAGGGCTAGCAGAATTGGGAGAATTCAACGTTCAGGCCACCAGGGTGTAGACTGCCCAAGCGGAATATGAGGTGCATTTCCTCCAATTTACGGTGTTGCTCGCTGTGGCCATGGGAGATCCACGAACTTGGCCGCCGCACCGCACCCTATTCACCCCGTCGCCTCACCGGACTGGTCGAACCGCGCCGCCCCACCGACCATCCGCTTACCGGGACCTCCCACGCATCGCCCGTGGACCCCGACTCTACTGCCCACCTACCCCGACCATCGGGTCCGCCGACCCTCGCCACTGCAACGACCTCCAGCCCCACCGACCCCGACTACACTGCCCACGGACCCCGACCATCGGGTCCGCCGACCCTCGCCACTGCAACGCCCTCCAGCCCCACCGACCCCGACTACACTGCCCACGGACCCCGACCGTCGGGTCCGCTGACCCTCGCCACCGCACCTCCCTCCAGCAGCCCGCAGCCGTCGCCTTACCTGCAAACTGGACTCTGTACTGGGCCTGAAGCCTCCACGCTGTTCACTCCCACTCTCCGGGGTTTGACTCCACTGGGTCCTAGCGCTAGTCTGCCTAGCCCTGGTTATCTCAGTGGCAGTTCCACTGATTCTTCCCCATCCCTCTCCAACTATGGGACCACTTCTCTTCCACACCCACACCACTGCCTCTCACCCCCCCCACCCCCTGACCACCCACCACCCCCCCACCACACATCGCCTCGTCCCCATTACACCCACCTGCCTTCCTCCGGCCCCAACCCCCATCCCTGCCGGGTGTTCACCATCCCCCCCGACCTCCCCCTCTCCGACATCGAACGGTCTGTCCTCAGCAGAGGTCTTACCTTTGTCCCCCCTCCGTCCCCATCTCAATGAGTTCCGTGCCCTCCATGACTTGGAACGCTTCTACCGTCGCCTCCGCCTCACAGCTCACTTCCATGGGAAGCAGTCCTCGCTCCCCACTGATGACCCCTTTTCCCGTCTCCAACGCACCCCATCCTCATGGAACCCCCCTCGCAGCCTTCCGGCTTTAGAACTCTTTATTAAAAACTGCCGCCGTGACATCCACCGCCTCAACTTCTCCACTCCCCTGTCTCACTCCAATCTCTCCCCCCTTGAACGCACTGCCATCGACTCACTCCGCAACAACCTAGATTGGGTTATCAAACCCGCCGACAAGGGAGGTGCCGTGGTAGTCTGGCGCGTCGACCTCTACAAAGCTGAGGCCACGCGCCAACTCTCGGACACCTCTTCCTACTTACCCCCCCCCTGGACCATGACCCCACTGACGAGCACCAGGCCACCATCTCCAGCACCATCACCGACTTCATCCACTCCCACGCCCTGCCCGACCGAGCCTCCAACCTTATCGTTCCCCAGCCCCGCACAGCCCGCTTTTACCTTCTCCCCAAAATCCACAAACCTGACTGTCCCGGTAGACCCATTGTCTCTGCCTGTTCTTGCCCCACCGAACTCATCTCCACCTACCTCGACTCCATACTATCCCCCTTGGTTAAATCCCTCCCCACCTATGTTCAAGACACCTCAGACACTCTCCGTCATCTCCGCGCATTCCACTCTCTAGGCCCTCACCCCCTCATCTTCACCATGGACGTCCAGTCACTGTACACCTCCATCCCCCACCAGGATGGTCTCAAAGCCCTCCGTTTTTTCCTCGACCGGAGAAGCAATCTATACCCGGCCACTGACACCCTCCTCCGCCTAGCGGAGCTGGTACTTACACTTAATAACTTTTCATTCGACTCCTCCCATTTCCTCCAAATACAAGGCGTAGCTATGGGCACACGCATGGGCCCCAGCTACGCCTGCCTCTTTGTCGGGTACGTAGAACAATCCCTGTTCAATGCGTACCAGGGCCCCATCCCCGACCTCTACCTCCGCTACATCGATGATTGTTTTGGTGCCACATCCTGCACCCACACACAACTGACTGACTTCATCCGCTTCACCACCAACTTCCATCCGGCACTTAAATACACCTGGACCATTTCCGACACTTCCCTACCATTCCTTGACCTCACTATCTCCATCGCAGGTGATAGACTCCTTACCGACATCCACTACAAACCTACCGACTCCCATGGCTATCTGGACTACACTTCTTCCCACCCTGCTTCCTGTAAGGACTCCATCCCCACTCCCAATTCCTCCGTCTACGCCGCATCTGCTCCCAGGATGAGGCGTTCCACACCAGGGCATCTGAAATGTCCTCATTCTTCAGGGAACGGGGGTTCCCCTCCTCCACCATAGATGAGGCTCGCACCAGGGTCTCTGCCATACCCCGCAACACTGCTCTCTCTCCCCATCCCCCCACTCACAACAAAGGCAGAGTCCCCCTAGTCCTCACCTTTCACCCCACCAGCCGTCACATACAACAAGTGATCCTCCGTCAGTTTCGCCACCTCCAACGTGACCCCACCACTCGCCACATCTTCCCATCTCCCCCTATGTCTGCCTTCCGCAAAGACCGCTCCCTCCGTAACTCCCTTGTCAATTCTTCCCTTCCCTCCCATACCACCCCCTCCCCTGGTACTTTCCCTTGCAACCGCAAGAGATGCAACACTTGTCCCTTCACTTCCCCCTCCACTCCATTCCAGGACCCAAGCAGTCGTTCCAGGTGCGACAGAGGTTCACCTGCATCTCCTCCAACCTCATCTATTGCATTCGCTGCTCTAGATGCCAGCTGATCTACATCGGTGAGACCAAGCGGAGGCTTGGCGATCGTTTCGCCGAACACCTCCGGTCGGTCCGCAATAACCAACCTGAACTCCCGGTGGCTCAGCACTTCAACTCCCCCTCCCATTCCGTATCTGACCTCTCTGTCCTGGGTCTCCTCCATGGCCACAGCGAGCAACACCGTAAATTGGAGGAAATGCACCTCATATTCCGCTTGGGCAGTCTACACCCTGGTGGCCTGAACGTTGAATTCTCCCAATTCTGCTAGCCCTGGCTGTCCCCTCCCCTTCATCAGCCATCTGGTTGTCTCCTCCCCTCCCCCAACCCTCGGGCTCCTCCTCCTCCTTTTCCTTTTTTCCTTTCTTCTCCCCACCCCCTATCAGTCTGAAGAAGGGTTTCGGCCCGAAACGTTACCTATTTCCTTCGCTCCATAGATGCTGCTGCACCCGCTGAGTTTCTCCAGCATTTTTGTGTACCTTCGATTTTCCAGCATCTGCAGTTCCTTCTTTAACACATGATCTAGAGTACCCTCTGTTTGTAGAAGAGGCTGTGCAATGGTTATGCTTGCTAATAATACCCTGTTCAGAAGCACTATGGCAGGCGGATCGATATTTTTTTTCTCTCCTCTACCATCTGTGAGTTACTCCTTTGAACACTCAATCACTTATACTTTTGCTACCAAGCCTCTCTTGGTAATGGACAATTATTCATGTTTTATGTCGGTTAAAACTATTGGGAAAAATCTCACATCCTTTCATTTCAGGTACGTTCCAACATTGAATCAACATCCTTACATCTATTCAACCTGAGAGAGCCAGGTCTTGATTTGTAGCTTCTCTCTTCTCTTACACTTTGGTCTCTTAACTGAAATCATTTTGACATTCATTGAAAAAACAAACTGTTGCAACATAATACTAAACAGCAAATTAACTAAAGCTTACTAAAAATGGATTGTCCTCCTTAATAATTTCCTCAACAAGCCTCTCACGGAAAGTTCACTCAAACTTACAATGACATAAATATTTCTGCAAAGATCATTTAATATAGTCTACAACATGAAAATTAGCAGGGCAAATCTCATTGATATTAATACATTTAGAACATAGGCTGAATGTTCCAGACCTTTTGTACCAGTTCTCCAAAATAAAGTTAGTTGGTTCTCTGATATGAAAAAGGGGCAGGGTTGTGTAACAACCAGATTATTTTGTGAAAGGAAGCTTTGTATGTGTTGCAACTGCATGTTTTCATTGATAAATCAAACAAAGTCAAAGTAGAATAAGCTTTGAGTGATTTTTTCTGAGGATCAATATTTCATTTTATTTTTCCTCCTTGGTGACAAATCTTATATTTCAACCCTTGTCATCAACCCTTTTCATGACAACTAATTCCTCGGTGAAAATCTCATGCTACACCTGAACAAAGAAGTGCTGAATAAATAAGCTTATTTGGGCTTTCTCATCAGCAACAAAGGGCAGCAACAAAGAATGTTTCCACAAGATTAAATAGGCCCTACGGTGAAGCCTTCCATTTTCCTGACTTGGAAGTAGGCAAACCATGCCTGTGATGTCATCAATAAAACGAGTAGCATCTTAGATTAAAATATTCTCTTACACAGCTAATCCAAAAGTAAGACAGTTATATTATTTTAAATGTTTAAATAGATTACAGAGAAAAATAAAGATCAAGCCAATCATGGTAGATAAACACAAAGTGCTGGAGTAACTCAGTGGGTCAGGCAGCATTTCTGAAGGGAAGGGATGGGTTAATTTCAAGTAACACATGTATTCCCTCTCTTTCCCCTGCCCCCCCCCCCCCACTCCCCTCACATCCTTATTGTCCTACTAGTTCCATTTTTCACTTCCTTGTATCACTTCAATATCCCTTCCTCTTCCTCAGCCAACAATGGGCCATTATGGGCTCCACTTTTCCTCGGTCATCTGTTGCCAGCCCTGCTTGTACTTGCCTTTTCTTACCTCCAGTTGCCTCTCTTCTACTTTCATTCGGAAGAAGGATCCCGACCCAAAACATCACCTATCCTTTATCTCCAGAAATGTTGCCTGACCCGCTGAATTACTCCAGCATTTATGTCTATTTTCGGTATAAATCAGCATCTGCAGTTCCTTTCTACACAATCATGGTAGAAACTGAAATATCATACACATATTTTTAACAACAATAAATCATTCATTTAACTATAACTCTGCAGGAAAGGATAACCAAATATAGTAGAATTTGAGGCTGAAATTTGTCATGTGTTACCAACCTAGTTCATCTGCTAATTTTGTCATTGCACCAAAACGTAATTTGGCTGACAGTGAGAGGGCTACCCACAAGTCAGATCCTTTCTCTAGCATCAATGTCTTAATCCCAATGCACACTACCTTTGGGATGGCTGCTCTGGAGCGGAGATGGTTGGTCACCTCTTTGCAGAGTGTTGATTCACTAAGAAGGTCTGCAGAAAGCGTCAAAGCTCCTGTCACAGTTCATCTTGAGCAGATGTGTAGCAGAGGACCTCCTGATAATCGGTTGTTCCCAGAGACAAATTGTGCGCTATATTTCATCTGTCACTTTCTGCCCACTCTCCCAACCTGTCCAAGTCCTTCTGCAGAGTCCCTGCTTTCTTTACACTACCTGCCCCTCCACTTATTTTTGTATCATCTGCAAACTTGCCACAAAGCCTTCAATCCCCTCGTCCAAATCATTAATGTACAACGTCAAGAATAACGGCCCCAGCACCGACCCTTGCGGAACTCCACTAGTCACTGGCAGCCAATCAGAAAAAGTCCCCTTTTTTTCCACTCTTTATCTTCTGCCAACCATCCAACCCGCTATCCATACTAGTATCTGCCCTTTGATACCGAGGGCTCTCACCTTCCTTCGCAGCATAATGTGTGGCACATTACCAAAGGCTTTCTGAAAATCTAAGTAAACAACATCTACTGACTCTCCTTTGTCTGTCCTACTATTTACTCCTTCAAAGAATTCCATCAAACTTGTCAAGCAAGACCTCCGCTTCACAAAGTCATGCTGTTTGGCTTATTTTATCGTGAACTTCTAAGTACTCCATAACCACATCCTTTATAATGAACTCTGACAACCACCGAAGTCAGACTAACCGGGCTCTAGTTCCCACTATTCTGCCTTGCTCCCTTTTTGTGCAGCGGGGTAATATAATGGCAATTTTCCAATCATCTGGGACAACTCCTGACTCGAGTGATTCTTGAAATATCACTATCAATGCCTCCACATTCCAGACTAGAGGAGTAAATGATGACGAATGCTCAGAAGCTTGATGCAACCAATGGGAATACTCTGTGGGAGAGGTCTACTGTCCAGGGTCCTTTCGCTGCAAAACATTGAGTATCTGAGTCCAATGGAGACTCAAACAAGGTAAGTGACATTTCCCCAAGGAGGCCACATGAGTGGCAATGTGCAATCATAAAGAAAAAGGGAAACAAGTCTAAATATATAATTATTGAATTATTGAAATTATCGAGAGCATCCTGACAGGCAGGCCATCGAGAACAAAGAGGGGCCTGGCAGGCCTGGCTGCTGAGAAAGAAGAGGGAACCATTGGGGAGGTGCCGAGAATGAAGAGGGACACGGCGGGCTGCCTGTAGCCACATGTGGCGGCAGACCTGCGTATTGAGAAGATAAGACTGCATTAAGAACCTCTGAAACTTTGTCGGCGCCATAATCATGGCGAGTCTTTATGTATGGCGGGATGAAGTCTGCTGTATGATTTTACCGAATTGTACGCAAAACAATTATCTGTACTCAGAATCATGTGACAAGAAATTATTACTGAATTATTGACATTGCCTCGTCCTCCGTCCACTCACCTGTCTTCCTCCGGCCCCAACCACCATCCTTGCCGTGTACTCACCATCCCCCCCCCTGACCTCCCCCTCTCTGATACCGAATGCTCTGTCCTCAGCAGAGGCCTCACCTTTGTTCCCCTCCATCCCCACCTCAATGAGTTCCGCATCCACCACGATGTGGAGCTCATCTTCCATTGTCTCCACATCCAAGCATTTTTCCATGGGAAGGAGTCCTAACCCCCCAGTGATGACCCCTTCTCCCATCTCCAACTGACCCCCTCCTCTTGGACAACTCCTCATGGCCATCTACCTGCTTTAGACCTTTTTATTTTAAACTGCCGGCGGGACATCAACTGCCTCAACTTCTCCACTCCCCTTTCTCACTCTAACCTCTCCCCCCCTGAACGTACAGCCCTCCACTCACTTTGCAACAACCCAGACATGGTGATCAAACCTGCCGACAAGGGAGGTGCCGTGGTAGTCTGGCGTGTTGATCTCTACAAGACTGAGGCCAGGCGCCAACTCTCAGACGCCTCCTCCTACTTATCCTTGGACCGTGACCCCACAGACGAGCACCAGACCATTGTCTCAAACACTATCACTAACTTCATCACTTCCGGCACCCTGCCTTCACAAGCCTCCAACCTAATCGTTCCCCAGCCCTGCACGGCCCGATTTTACCGTCTCCCCAAAATCCACAAACCTGTCTGACCTGGTAGACCCATTGTTTCTGCTTGTTCGTGTCCCACCAAACTTATTTCCACATACCTGGACCATCATACCCCCGCTGGTTAAATCCCTCCCTACCTGTAGATTGGTTATTGCATGTGAACCAATCATAGTAGAAATAGCATCACTAACCCCACCTTACTGTATGATTTATACTAACACCCACTTCCTACTCTGGTCAGTCTTGGAAGCGGTAACGATGAACTAACAACTAACGACCTACTGTACCGTTATAATATGGGTACTGATTAAAGATGTTCTTGAACTTCAGATTGTGTAGATTGCTTATTTACATGGTGTCATTAAGCGTGGAGTAACCCACCGCATCTGTTTATCAGTTTTTTTTTCTTGCTTCGCTGTGCTCAATCATGCAGAAAGCTTGCACAGCTTATCTTTGATTCCAACATCGGCGAACGATGGAGGCTCTTTGAGATTGATTACGGACACTACATCAATATCATCCACCGAAATGAACCAGACTCTGTCAAGTCTTCCCTCTTACTTAACCTGGCGGGACCCGAAGCCATGATGAGAACTCGGACTTTTGAATACGCACTAGCTGTCAAAGACGACAACGATCAGGTAGTTGTGTTTGCCGAGTCTATGCTTGGCCCTAATGTTTTACTGCGTAAATTCCGTGAGATAGGCGACCTACCGTCAAACCGCATTTTACAAAGAGCCAAATTCTTTGCGAGACATCAGCTTCCTGATGAGCCGGTAGAGAGATTTAATTGTGATTTAAGATAAGTGGCTCAGAGGTGCCGATTCGAAACCGTGACGAATGAACTGATAAGGGACAAACTAGTTTCTGGGATGATTGATCAGAAGCTAAGGACTGAGTTACTGCGGAATCCTGATTTAACCCTTGAGCAAGCAGTACATGCCTGTCGTATGTCTGAGTTTGTTGCTCCATTAAGCGAACAGCTTGACTCTGAGAAGACCATAAACCTGACGGATTTCAACAGACTACAAACACCGACCGATAACAGAAGATTTATGACTGAGGCCCCTCAACCGGCTAATTAGGGAGTCGCCAATGAGCCCCCTCAGAGATGTCCTAATTGTAACTACTTCCACAACAAGGGGCGAGCTACCAGTCCTGCTTACGGAAAGCCCTGTAATTACTGCAAGAAGATGAACCATTTTGCCTTCATTTGCGGAGCCCGTGGGAAAAGACCTTCTAGTTCAGCGTCTAATCTGCACCTGCTGCAACAAGACCAAACAACTCCTGCTTGTCAAGACCAGCTCGACTCTGCCCCCGAGGATGGTCCAATTAACTCATATGGGGAGTCAACTGTGCATTCACTCCTTCACACAGCTGGTAAGATTCTCGATCCTTCAGTTCTGATGTCAATTAATAATAAACATGTGAACGCCAAGCTAGATACTGGTGCATGAGTTAATGTAATGTCTGTGCACATCTACAACAAGATAAGAAATAATGAGGCCTTGACTAAAGACAAGTCCACTCTACATGCTTACGGGGGAGAAGTTTTGTATCCCCTGGGAAGAACCACTTTCAATTGTGTGCTGAAAAACACTACAAGGAATCTGACTTTCTATGTTTTGAAATCGGACTCTGTGACTCTACTGGGCATCCATGCATGCCAAGACTTAGGGCTGGTTTTCTTTGACCGGTCAGTTCACAAGCTACTGATATCTGTGGACCCGGTAAAAGAATACCCTGATCTGTTCGATGGCGCCCACCTAGCCAAGTCAGATGTGTCGAGATACAGGGTCCTGGGCTCACCAGCCCAACAACTGATGTCCAGGACAACAAGACCTCTGATACCAATTGCCCAGCAGAAGCTGTGCCACAGGTGCTGAAGCCAGCCACGATCCAGAAGCGTATCCAGGAGAAACACGACATCCAGAAACGATCTCATGACAAGTCCAGCAAACCACTTAAACCACAACTACCAGGCCAAGTCGTCCGTTTGCAAACTACTGTGGGACATTCCCATCTAGTTTGCATTGTTGGCCCGTCCGAAGAACCCCGATCTTACCTTGTTGACATCGATGGCACATTGTACCATCAGAGCCGCCATCACTTGCTGGCTGTGAAGGAACCCACGTCCTCCACCAGCCGATCCTTTCGCTCCACCTCTACTGTTCCAGCCGTCTGCTGCCGTGGCCACCGCTAGTTCCAGCATGTCCCTTACCCCACCACGACCGGCAGCTATGACTAACAACAATACTATCTCTCCCGCATGCTCCCCTGTCGGTCACCACGAGTGTCCCCTGCTGCTTTCTCACTTCCGGATTCACCGCCTCCCTCTAACTTTTCTGGTGAAGGGGTAGAGGGCATAGTCCGTACGCGTTCGGGCCGTATTAGTAGACCGCCTAACAGATATGGCGAGTATGTTTGAATTCTAGCTGCATGTGTGTTTAACTATATTCGCTCTTTACGGGGAAGGATGTAGATTGGTTATTGCATGTGAACCAATCATAGTAGAATAGCATCACTAACCCCACCTTACTGTATGATTCATACTAACACCCACTTCCTACACTGGTCAGTCTTAGAAGCGGTAACGATGAACTAACAACTAACGGCCTGCTGTACCGTTATAATATGGGTACTGATTAAAGATGATCTTAAACTTCAGATTATGTAGATTGCTTATTTACACTACCTATGTCCAAGACGCTTCACACGCTCTTCGTCTCCTCCATAACTTCCGGTTTCTAGGCCCCCATACCCATATCTTCACTATGGATGTCCAGTCACTCTACACCTCCATCTCCCACCAGGAGGGTCTTAAAGCCCTCCATTTCTTCCTTGACCGCAGAACCAACCAATTCCTGTCTACCGATACTCTCCTCCACCTAGCGGAGCTGGTCCTTACCCTCAACAACTTTTCGTTTGACTCCTCCCATTTCCTCCAAATCCAAGGCGTAGCTATGGGAACATGCATGGGCCCCAGCTATGCCTGCCTCTTTGTAGGGTACGTCAAACATCTTTGTTCGGTGTGTACCGTGGCCCTATTCCCGAATTCTACCTCTGCTACATCGACAACTGCATTGCTGTTACCCCCTGCACCCATGCAGAACTCACTGACTTCATCCATTTCACCACTAACTTCCATCCGGCACTCAAGTTCACCTGGACCATTTCCGACATATCCCTAGCGTTTCTGGACCTCGCTATCTCCATCGCAGTTTACAGACTACTGACCGACATCTACTACAAACCCATGAATCCCATGGCTATCTGGATTAACCTTATTCCCACCCTGCTCCCTGTAAGGACTCTATCCCCTACTCCCAATTCTTCTGCCTATGCCACATCTGCACCCAGGATGAGGTGTTCCAAACCAGGGCATCGGAGATGTCCTTATTTTTAGGGAACGGGGGTTCCCCTCTTCTACTATAGATGATGCTCTCACCAGAGTCTCTTCTATACCCCGTAACTCTGCTCTCACTCACCATCCCCCCACTCGGAACAAGGACAGAGTCCCCATTGTCCTCACCTTCCATCCTACCAGCCGTCACATACAACAGATAATCCTCCGACATTTTCCCCTCCTCCAACGGGACCCACCACTGGCCACATCTTCCCATCCCCTCCCCTTTCGGCTTTCCACAGAGAATGCTCCCTCCATAACTCCCTGGTCAATTCGTGCCTTCCAACCCAAACCACCTCCTCCCCTGGTACTTTCCCTTGCAACCACAGGAAATGCTACACTTGTTGCTTTACCTCCCCCCTTGACTCTATCCAAGGACCTAAACATTCTTTCCAGGTGTGGCAGAGGTTCACCTGCACCTCCTCCAACATCATCTATTGCATCCGCTGCTCTAGGTGTCAGCTGCTCTACATCGGTGAGACCAAGAGTAGGCTTGGCGATCGCTTCGCCCAACACTTCTGCTCAGTTCGCAATAACCAACCTGATCTTCCGGTGGCCCAGCACTTCAACTCCCCCTCCCATTCTGAATCTGACCTTTCTGTCCTAGGCCTCCTCCATGGCCAGAGTGAGTCCCACCGTAAATTGGAGGAGCAGCACCTCATATTTTGCTTGGGTAGTTTACACCCCAGCGGTATGAACATTGACCTCCAATTTTAGGTGGTCCTTGCTTTCTCCCTCTTTCCCCTCCCCTTCCCAGCTCTCCCACAGCCCACTGTCTTCACCTCTTCCTTTCTTCTTCCCGCCCCTCGCCTCCCCACCCCCACATCAGTCTGAAGAAGGGTCTCGACCTGAAACATCACCTATTCCTCCGCTCCATAGATGCTGCCTCACCCGCTGAGTTTCCCCAGCATTTTTGTCTACTTAATAGCATATGGTCTGTTTTATTGCACCTGACATCTTGGGCCTCATGCACATTAGATTAGTGAAATGTACACTGATTCTCATGGTACAACATTAGTTTATCGCACCTTCTGTCTCTCATTGCAGATACCTTTTGTACAAAGATAACATTTTTGCATGAAAACAAATTTTAATTGGACTACAGTACCCTCAAATCCACAAGTGTTCATGTTCATCCTTTCCTCTTCTTCAGCTGCTCACATTTATTTGCTTGTATGTCAGTCAAAATACTGTAATTTTCAAATTGTAGTTTTAAATGAAGATGCATCCTCCATTTTGGAATTTGTTGTAACAAGTAAAATTATTTCCATTCATTTAAATAAATCTTGTCATTTTAATGCACTCACCAACTCATGGACTATCTGCTCTTGCAATTATTATGGAACCCGACAGATTACATTCAAAGACCTGATTTTGTCATTCACATAAGACCCAAGCATTTGGATCAAGGGCCATCTTAACCAGCAAAATCAAGCATACATTTCAGATCTGTGACTTGAAGACAGGAGCATGTGCTAGTGGTGAATGCATGGGGAGGAAACTTCTTGGTTAGATCTGGATCCAAGTTTTGTCATTAAAAAGGAGATGTCAAAAAATTATGACTCAAAAGTCAGGTCAAGAGTTAATACTAATTTGGGTGGAAAAAAACAAAACTTGTTAAGTGCGAGGATTTAAAGGCAGCTTTTTTTGACTAATGTAAATAATCAATTGGATTACCCATATAGACATGGATCAGACAGAAAGGATAGGAGGTGGACCACAGAGAATTTGTATTTAGTCCATCAATTTAAATCAATGAGCAGCATTTACAGAGTGATTATTCATGTTTTATTTTCCACTATGTGCTAGCCAAGATGCTTATTTATGGCCGTGTGAAAGAGAACATTTTATCCCCTGCCCAGTCTGCGATTCATTTTGACATATTTTGATTAAAATCAATTCAGTGAACTCTTTGTGTTTATTATAAGCACTGAAAATAGTACTGGGGCTATGCAAATAGCTCCTATTAAATAAATGTTGCTTCAAGTGCACACATAGCAGTTCAAACATATCTAATCAATCAAAGAAACCTCTTGCAATTAAATTGGAGCAAGATCTTTTTTTAATCTATCTGACTGCATACTTCAGAAAACATTGAGGAATATTCAATTTTTAAAGGCTCATTGGGGGAAATAAACGTAAGCAGTAGTTTTCAGAACCAAGGATAACCGACCTGTAATGTTAAATGTCCGCCAAATCTCACAGCTGTGTATCTCTGGCTTCTTCAATGTTATCTGGCTTCTTAACAGTTGCCTCCACTCCTTCTCCATCCTTCTCCCCCTTCTCCCCCCCATTTTAAAGGACTTACCATACACTGTGCTAGCCGTCTTAATTATAGCGCCAACCTTCATGTTCATCGCGATGTGTGTCTGTATCACCTTGGCTTTGCAGCTTGTGAATATCAGACTGCACTCCCCCCTTGCCCTGGCCCCCGCCTTTGCGATGTGTTTGTGTGTTCTACTCTGACAGTCGCCATTCCAGTTGCCGATCTTTCAGACCACTGCCCGCAACTTGACAGTCGCCGGCAGACACCTGAAAAATCGCCTAAGTGGGACATGCCCATGACTCTTTATTTATAGCTAAGCCACTTCCAACAAACATATTGGTTCCACAAAAATGTTGTTCATGTGGTAGTTTCTGAAACTCAGAGTACTCTTTGTCATTACTGAACTATGAGCCTCCAGGACTTTTTCTTGAGTCGCATTTACTTTGTTGCTTGATAATCAATAGGCTCGGCAATTTATTACTCTGAAACCCTCCCACAAGGGATAACAGAACTAAATTATTCAGTCAATTTTGCAGGGTTACCTTTTGTCATGATTGCATCAGATGAGATGAAATCGTACTGATGATGCATTGCAAAAAGAACCACAGGCTTGTTTGTTTAAATTGTAGAAATATTATTTAATACGTGACTTTGAAATCTAAAATCAAGATTAATGCAGTCCACAAATCAAGCATGTTCTCATGAATGTGACAAGCAAGTGAGCAAGTAAAATTTTCATGGTAAAATTAATATGCTGCTTCAAAAATGTAGATCATATTTTACAATGAAATTACATGACATTAAACAAATTGAGTTCATTAGGTTTTTAAGGCAAGTCAAAGGACTAAAAAGAGCAAGCACAAAATATTAAAATCTCTTGGCACTGTATTGTCCTTAGTTATTATTAGAAATATTTATTATTTAACATTAACTGGATTTAGCACTCAACATATTAAAACCCAAGCAGTTTTAATCAATAAACATCACCTTCAACTACAAAGACCAATTTAAGAATATGAGAGCACAATTTTTTTAAAGTTAATAATAATTTAGTGTGAATCCCCAAAATATTGGTCATCGCATAAATTACAGAACATGCATCACTATTCATCTGATAAGCAGTTATGTGCACAATTTAACAATAAATCACCATTAAACATACAAAATAACTCTGCCTCTGTAATTGCTTCTCCTTCTTTGTGTATTGATGCATGGTGTCAATTACCTCAGTATTCTTGTAAATTACCGAACATTTACTGCTGAACCATCTGCTGCTGTGCATTTGTTTTAGGGAAATGGATTACTTTTTATCGGCCACGTCAAACTAAAGGGAAAATTACCTGGTTTATTTAAATTAGATATGAATTTGGTTGATTTACTTACCAAATTAACACTTTTAGATCATAAAACATGTGTTAAATTTATCAGTATTGCTGCAACCAAGCATTAAAAAGCCTAATTTGCAATATCTTTTCAACAATAGATTATATATCATTGTTGTTCCGCTGGCTTGATGGAGTTAAGTGGGCCGTGTTGATTTGTCAGTTAGACGTGCGCCCATACCAGAGCAATTCGGTGAAGAAAGGAGGGGGGCAATACATCCATTTTGCTTAATAGGACTGATATATTCAGATCAATAAACATCTATCAAAGGCAAAATACTCTGAAGCTGGAAGTGTGAAATAAAAACAGAAAATGCTGGAAATATTCAGGACACACAACATGTGTACGGAGAGGAAAATAATTAATGCTTTAGGTTGCTAACCTTTCATCACTTTGGAAAAGAGCTCAGCATAAGACAAGTTTTCATTCGCACGTAAAAGGAAAACAAACCAAAGTGACAAATAGACTAAAGTGCTGGAGTAACACAGTGGGTCAGGCAGCATCTCTGGAGAATGTGGATAGGCGATGTTTCAGGTCAGGACCCTTCTTCAGACTGATTGCAGTAATGGGCGGAACAAGTGAGGTATTGTGGATGTAGGTCAGAATGGACAGGACAAGGAGGGACAAGATAGAATTTCGTGGGCCTGATCAGATATATCCGAGGATACTGTGGGAAGCAAGGGAAGAAATTGCAGTAAACGTATTATATACAGTATGGCTGGGATATGAATCATTATTAAACACGGGGAAGGTGCAGGTAGATAGGAGAATCGATAATGTTGTGCATCTATTTAAGAAGGGCAGGAAGGAAAAGCCAGGGAACTATAGATGTGAACCTCACATCTGTGGTAGGTTACTGGAGAGGCTGTGAGTGACGATATATATGCATTACGATGGACAAAGGCTGTTCAAGGACACACTTTCTGCAAATATTGAAAATTCTAGCTGAAAAAGAGTAGAGCGACTCAAAGAACAAAAGGCATGTCTGTAATGACATCCTTTTTAACCTTGAACTGAGTCACCCTGTCCATTATAAAGACAGTTTGCTTCCATTGTTTATCCACTTCCATTGTTTATCTGCTTCCTATCATCCATCAGCTGATGAATTGATGCTCCTTCATGTTGAACAAACACCTGGAAGAATGTTTAATGGCAGCACGGGCTCAGAGAGTACTCTGGGTGGAGACCTCAGTATCCATCACCAAGTGAGAATAGCTGGTACGACCACAGACCGAATAGCATAAAGTCTATGATATGGTCAACAAACTGAGTCCAGCACAAACCCTTATGAGTCATCATGAAAGTTATACCACCTTGATCTCATCATCACTGGTTCAATAAAACCTGGCCATAAAACATCAAGTAAACCTAAAAATGAGGGGTTAAACTGGTAACGTTATGTACATCTGTAGGTCTGCTTAATTTTCAACTATAGCCCATGTGTGATTATGGGGTGTGACAAAGCTAACATGTTTAATATAGTCATAACGTCACAGAGCATGGAAAGAGGCCCGTCAGCCCATCTTTTTCACTGTTTTTTCACTATTGTATATCTTTATTGTCATTTCCTGAGTATTCGCATACCCAGAGGAAACAAAAAAACGTTCCTCAACCAGTGTCCATTTCAGTGTGTGCAGTAAAAAATAAATAGAAGTAAAAATACATATATCATGAACAAATTAACACTCTACTCTACTAAACATCAACAGGCGTTCCGATCGGCAGCGGCACGACAGTGGCTCTGCTGCAGTGTGTCCAGGTTGGTGGTTGGTGCACGATACTTTGGCAGGGGACAAAGTCCGTTTATCAGTCTTATAACCTGCGGGAAGAAGCTGAGGAGCATCCTGCTGGTTTTGCACCTAATGCTCCGGTACCTCTTCCCAGATGGCAGGATGGAGAATATGTGATGGGATGGGTGGTAGGGGTCTTTGATGATGGAGATGGCTCTGCTGATACATCTCTTCCTGTATATGTCCAGCAGGAAAGGGAGTGGAGCACCAATAATCCTGCTGGCGGTCTTCACAATCCTGTCTAGTTGGTGCCGTTCATTAGTTGGTGCCCACATTAAAGAACAAGCCCCATCTACACTAGTCCCAGCTGACTGTAAACCTATACAAGCCAGACCTGGCATGACAGCAGAGTCCCATGAGATGAGAGTCATAACATTTTAGAAATACAGCACTGTGTAAGGAAAGGGTTATCTTTAGTGACTCCTTGGATTGAACAGACTGTGTCAGCTAAAAGAGAGATGTTGGCAAATAGACATGTGCATGCTTTTCTATTAAATTAACAGCATCACATTCAAGCAAACAGCTCTCTTAGAAAAACAATTAGATGTTTGGGAGAATGCTAAGACTAACTTAGATGGGCCGATAAATCATGAGGCCACCTTTGAGGTCACTAGAAAATCTCTTGTCTTTCCAGAGACTAGCTTGGCGTCCTTTGCAACAAATAACTCTTATTTTTTGGCACTAAGGAGGATTGATATTTTGAAATCATAGTTTCAACTTTTTTTTTCCGATTAGGGTAGAAGCTTGGTGTTTTAGATATAACAATGCTTGTTACACATGAGCAGACAGGACATCACCTTTAGATTGTGTCGTGAGTGGTAGCAAAGGAAAACTGCAAACTGTGCTGTGGATGGAGCTGCCTGCCACTGACTGGGGGTCCACCAGACATTGTTATGTATAATAGCCCTGTCCCACGGTACGAGTTCATTCGAAGAGCTCTCCCAAGTTTAAAAAAAAATCTAAATCGTGGTAAGCACGGAGAATGAACGTAGCGGGTACGTCGGAGCTCCGGGTCGTCTCTTAGTGGCTCGTACAGCTAACGGCAGGTATTCGGGAAGACTCACTAATGACAGGTAAGCATGGGAAGACTCGTGAAGATTTTTCAACATGTCGAAAAATGTCCACGAGAGCCCCGAGTACCGACGAGTGGCCATTACCTTAAATCTCCAAGTGCGAATCAGGGCAAACTCAGGAGAGCTCTTGGAATGAACTCGTACCGTGGTACAGGGCTTTAACTTGTTAAGTATAGATGCGTTGTCCACAATAAAGTTTGCATTCATTAACACCTTGTTTATGTGTTCTCTGATTCCAAAACCAAATAATTACAGTCAACACATCTAGCGTAAATGTTGTTTGTATTACACACATATACAGGCTCTTTTGTCCAACTCATCCATGCCGACCCAGAACCCAAATTAGTCCCATTCTCCCACATTAGGCCCATATCCCTTTCCTGTCCATGACCCTATCGAAATGTTTTCTGAAGAAGGGTCTCGACCTGAAACGTCACCTATTTCTTTTCTCCAGAGATGCTGCCTGACCTGCTTTTTGTATATATTTTGTGTATATTTGGTGTAAACCAGCATCTGTTGTAATCGTACTTTCTCAGCCTCTTAATCGGCAATTCAATGGGAACTGGGGATTTGGAAAAGTGACAATACGTTATAGTTTGCATACTTTAAAAAATATTATTTAATTATCTACATATTACTAAAACTCTCATCTTGTTTGTTAGTGAGTCTGCCTGTCTGCCTGTGAGTCTGTCTGTGACTCTGTCTGTGACTCATGCCCTGATGCCTTGAATTACACAAAAACGGTACATGATAGCACTACATTTTTTGCACCACACTCACAATTGCTGTGGTGTGTTTTCATCAAATTTTGTTCAGATTGATGTGATATTTTACGTTATTCACATTTTTAACAACAAAATCCCACTTTGAGAGAGATTTTTTCCAATCTGCACTGGCAGTTACCAGCTATGATGACACAATGGGAATGTAGCGATTCCTGCTACAATGTTGCTATCCCAGGACACTGAGTCCTTGGCAGCAAATGTCCATCAGGGGAAGTATCTGCCAGCCTAAAGGCTCTGTCCCACGGGTTTGCGGTCGTTGGTGGTGAAGCGCGGCATCGCCGGAAGAGCGGACCGCATGGCAACCACGAGAGCGCCGCACGGATGCTGCGCGGGGGGCCAAGTATGGCCGGTTCCACGAGCTTGCGGTTTCGGCTGATGAAGTCTTTCGGATCGCGGGGCTGTGGCGGCGGCTGTGCCGCACACGTACCTCACTGGCGGCGGCTGTGGCGGCGGCCGTGCTGCACACGTGCCTCACTGGCGGAGGCTGTGGCGGTGCAGGTTCGACTCACGGCGCTCGTGCCGCACTGGCGGCGGCTGTGGCGGTGACCGTGCCGCACTGGCGGTGGCTGTGGCGGTGACCGTGCCGCACTGGCGGCGGCTGTGCGGTAGGAACATAATTTTGGACAGTGTTGTTTTTTTTTTACCACCGTGCGGTGTTGGGAACAACGCTGCACGGCCCCGGCACTGTGCGTTTGACAGAGCCCGCGGTCTCTGGCGGCCCGGGAGCGGTAGATAGTTCCTGTTTCGCCGCCAATGACCGCAGACTCGTGAGACAGGCCTTTAACCCAGCATATATGTGATTACAAAGCCACAGCAACATGGTTGACTTTTAATTATTCTCTAAATTGAAAGTTTAATGATTAGATTTGGATAACAAAAGATGGCCTTGTCAGTGGCATCTACATTACATTAAAGAATAAAAAAATGTTAGTGCAATTGCATTTTTATTAAAGTTTAAAATGGGGGAGGGTGAAAACATGAGCCGACCTACACAGTTGGGGGCTATAGGTGAGTGCTGGAATATTGCGTTGGGGTAACGGGTTGCATTGGGGGACCAGGCCTCCCATGTGACAGGGACCCAACGGGTCCCACTTGGCCTAGTTAATAATAATTTTAATCATTCATAAATATGGGTATACCAAAATAAAACCTCACAGATTTTGATGGAAGGTGAGTTTCAACCCTCACCCCAGCCTGTCTTCTTTCAAGTGCTATTGATATATTCTGGAGGCAAGGCCATACATTGACTGAGGCCAACCACTTATGAGCCTGTTGTACATCACACCACCCAATTGCAGTTTTGGGAGGCCTAGTATGGCTAGACACACATAGCCATAAGCAAGGTTAGTACAGGAGAGTGTAGTGGATGAGTCCAGGGACCAAGTCAAATTCAGCAGGATCCAGTTTGGCAGGAAGAAGTTTGGAAGCGATGTGCAATTTGCATGTTTATCGATGAGTGTTCAAAAAACTTTTCTATTCCACAGTAGAGCATCAGCCTCCATTTTTTGTCCGTTTGACTGGAGTGGGACTTGAGCCAACAACCTTTAAATTCAAAGCTGAGAGTGGTTTCAATAGGCTGTGCAATCAGTACCAGCAGTCTGAAGAAGGGTACCAACACAAAAAGTCAAATCTGTGTGTAGAAGGGTCCCGACATGAAACGTCACCTATCTATGTCTTCCAGGAATGCTGCCTGAACTTCTAAGTTATTGCAGCTCTTTGTCTCTTTTTCTTGTAAACCAGAATCTGCAGTTCCATATTTCTACAAATAATTCTACCACAAACTATAAATGAGAAGACAAAATGTTTGAAATACGGTACATATTACATTCAAGAAAAATAGACCAATGTTCTGAGTATGGAAGGGCACTGTTCAAAATGGTAACGTGTTTTTTTTTAACATTGGCTTTCTTGCTGTGCATTTCCTCTGCTCCCTTTTGTAGTTACGCCCAAAGGTGTGTGTAATTACCTGACTCGCACACAGGTAAAGGTGTAAGCATCTTTAATAAACATTCCAGTGTCAAATCTATAGTACATTGTATGTTCAATCTGCTGCATCTACTGAATATAATACATGAGTTCTTAACACAATAAAGCATGCACTAGGCGGGGTTATTACTACTAAGCATTCTGATTGGCTAACATGCAATAGCCAATCTACATCTCTTCTCGTAGAAATGAAAAGCAACTACGGCACTTAAACAATATGCTGTGGGAATATAGTAAGGTTAAACAAAATCGCCGCATCTGGTAGGTGGCCTGCTAGCCCGCCCGGCCCTCATGCGGTAGGGAGCCACCTCCTCCCCCATACCTTCCAAAAGGATGGGGACTGAGGTTGGTGATACCGTCGGTGACCCAATGGGCTTATAGGGAGAGGCCGCTACAGGGGAGCCGGGGGTAGAAGTCAGATTTTGCTAGGTAGGAGCGCTCCATGAGTTGTTTGGTGCTCCGAACGGCACGTTCGGCAAGTCCGTTGGACTGTGGGTATTCTGGGCTGCTGGTAACGTGTTGAAAGTTCCATCGTTTGACGAAGTTTTTAAATGCCTGACTGGTGAATTGCCTACCATTTTCAGTTTGAAGGCGGACAGGTGACTCATGCATGGACAGGTGGTTTGATAGTTTCTGGATCACTGTCTTGGAGGTGATCGTTGGGAGTAGGTCAATTTCTAATCAGTTCGAGTAGGAGTCCACCAAGACAAGGTAGTGTTTCCCGTGCCATTCAAAGATGTCAGCGGCCAGTGAAGACCACGGAAGGGAGGGAGCTGGCTAAGGCAGGAGGGGCTGCTTCTCGTGGTGTGGTGTCAGGCTGTTGCAGATGGCGCACGATTCGGTCTTTTTGTGTATGAACCTTGTCATCCCGGGCCAGTAGATCATGTTCTGGGCCCGTTTTAGAGTGGCCTCCATGCCGGCGTGACCTCTGTGGATGTCGTCATAGTACTCACCCCGTAGAGTGGGAGGGATGCAGAGGTGGGTTAAAGGCCAGGTTAGAGCTAGTCCCACACAGGCTAGCGATTCATAGCCTTTTCCTCGCCAACGTGCGCTCACTGGTTAACAAAATGGACGAACTCCGGCTAAGGATCACCTCCCACAACTGGATCAAAGACTGCAGCATCTTGATCCTCACTGAAACTTGGCTCAACACCAACGTTCCTGACAGCGCCATCCAGCTAACGGGGCGGCATTTACTCCGAGCGGACAGGACAATTGACTCCGGTAAGACCAGAGGTGGAGGTCTGTGCATTTATGTAAACAAAGCATGGTGCACGGACACCACCATCATCGAGAGTCACTGCTCAGCTAACCTAGAGTTCCTCTTGGTTAGATGCAGACCGTTCTATCTGCCCAGAGAGTTTACCTCCACTGTTGTGACTGCAGCCTATATTCCTCCTGATGCTAATGCCAAGCTTGCAATGAAAGATCTGCATTCTGCCATTAGCAAACAACAGACTCACAACCCCGAGGCAGCCTTCATTGTTGCGGGTGACTTCAATCACTCCAACCTGAAGACTGTACTCCCCAAATTCCACCAACATGTCTCCTTCGCCACTAGAGAAGGCAAGACACTGGACAAAGTCTACACCAACATGGCTGAAGCTTACAAAGCCGTCCCCCTCCCCCACCTTGGACAGTCTGATCACCTCTCATTGTTCCTGCTCCCAAAGTACTCCCCACTCATCAGACGGGTTAAACCCACTGTGAGGACAGTTAAAGTCTGGTCAGAGGATGCGGACTCCACACTTCAGCAGTGTTTTGGAAACACTGACTGGAAGGCGTTTGCAGCCCAGGCCACCCTTGACTCCCACACGGACATTGACTCCTATACATCATCTGTTCTGGACTTTATAAACTCCACCATCAACAGTGTCACCTCCCTCAAACAGGTGACCATATTCCCGAATCAGAAGCCATGGATGAACAGCGAGGTCAGGCTACTGCTGAAAGCACGGGACACCGCTTTCAGGTCAGGCGATGCCCGAGCCTATAGTTCATCCAGGGCTAACCTGAAGAAGGGCATAAAGAAGGCCAAGCACTGCCATAAACTCAGGATTGAGGAGCACTTCAACAACAACTCCGACCCCCGACGCATGTGGCAAGGCATCCAGGCCATCACGGACTTTAGACCCACCAACACCACCCCCACATCCAGTAACGCCTCCTTCCTTGAGGAGCTCAACCACTTCTATGGCCGTTTCGATAGGGACAATCGGCAGTTGGCCATCAAGGAGGTGCTCCCTGCCGATCACCAGCCCCTCTCACTCACCCCCTTCGACGTGTACGTGGCACTGAGTAGGACTAATGCACGTAAGGCTGCTGGCCCCGACGGCATCCCCGGGCGCGTCCTCAGGGCCTGTGCTGCGCAGCTGACAGACGTCTGGACTGACATCTTCAACCTGTCACTTGCCCAAGCAGTTGTGCCCACGTGCCTTAAATCCACCTCCATCGTGCCGGTGCCAAAACACTCCACTGCGGCAAGCCTCAACGACTTCCGCCCAGTTGCACTTACTCCCATCATCGCCAAGTGCTTCGAGAGGCTGGTCCTGGCACACCTCAAAGGCTGCCTACCACCCACGTTGGATCCCTATCAGTTTGCCTACCGCAAGAACAGGAGTACGGAGGATGCCATCTCAACGGCACTTCACTCCGCCCTCTCCCACCTCGACAACAGAGACACTTACGTAAGAATGCTGTTCATCGATTACAGCTCAGCATTCAACACCATCATACCCTCTAAACTGATCACCAAACTCGGTGACCTGGGCATCGACCCCTCCCTCTGCAACTGGATACTGGACTTTCTAACCAACAGACCCCAGTCTGTTAGGTTAGACAAGCACACCTCTTCAACCCTCACCCTGAACACCGGTGTTCCACAGGGCTGTGTGCTGAGCCCCCTCCTCTACTCCCTCTTCACCTACGACTGCACACCTGTACATGGTACTAACACCATCATCAAGTATGCAGATGATACAACGGTGATTGGCCTCATCAGCAACAACGATGAGTCGGCCTATAGGGAGGAGGTCCAGCTCCTAGCAGCATGGTGCGCTGACAACAACCTGGCCCTTAACTCCAAGAAGACCAAGGAGCTCATTGTAGACTTCAGGAAGTCTAGGGGCGGCATGCACACCCCCATCCACATTAACGGGAGGGAGGTGGAACGTGTTTCCAGCTTCAGGTTCCTGGGGGTCAACATCTCCGATGACCTCTCTTGGACCAACAATACCTCAACTCTGGTCAAGAAGGCTCACCAGCGTCTCTTCTTCCTGAGGAGACTAAAGAAGGTCCATCTGTCTCCTCGGATTCTGGTGAACTTCTACCGCTGCACCATCGAGAGCATCCTTACCAACTGCATCACAGTATGGTATGGCAACTGCTCTGTCTCCGACCGGAAAGCACTGCAGAGGGTGGTGAAAATTGCCCAACGCATCACCGGTTCCTCACTCCCCACCATTGAGTCTGTCCAAAGCAAGCGTTGTCTGCGAAGGGCGCTCAGCATCGCCAAGGACTGCTCTCACCCCAACCACAGACTGTTTACCCTCCTACCATCCGGGAGGCGCTACAGGTCTCTCCGTTGCCGGACCAGCAGGTCCAGGAACAGCTTCTTCCCTGCGGCGGTTACACTACTCAACACTGTACCTCGGTGACTGCCAATCACACCCCCCCGGACACTCCTCCCACCAGGATTTATTAGATTTATTTATTTACTGCTCATATTTATGTCGCTCTTCTAGGGAGATGCTAACTGCATTTCGTTGTCTCTGTACTGTACACTGCACAATGACAATAAAGTTGAATCTGAATCTGAATCTGATGACTGCCATGTGGCCTTTGACGATTATCCCGTCCTGTAGCACTAGTTCATCATGAACCAGGAAGTAGGGTCGTATTTCAAACGAGGTGCTTGACTCTTTGTTGCACCTTCCGTTCCTTATGACGGTAGTTAGCAGTTGCAAAGTCTTATCCGCAGCTGTGTGTTCAGCAAAGCGATGTAGACGGTCAGTGGGCACAAACGAGACCTTCAGGACTGAGAATTTGTCTTGTCCGATGGGGTGGCGTTCGCTGGTAGTGCGCGGGGCTCTGGAACGCGTGTCCGCAATGTGCATATCTTTACTTTTTTTGTATACGATGCAGAAGTCGAAAAACGCTGTAGCTGCAACATCATGCGTTGTAGACGAGCCGGGGCAGCATGGATGGGCTTGTTCAGGATGGTGACTAGTGGCTGATGGTCAGTCTTAACAGTGAAAGTTTTGCCAAAAATGAAGTCCTTAAATTTTGAACAGTCAAAAACGACGGCGATTAGTTCCTTTTCAATTTGGGCATAGCGTTGTTCAGTGTCTGTTAGGGTTCGTGATGCATAGGAGACAGGCATCACATCGCCGTCGGTGGTTGTCTGTAGGCATGCTGCACCTAGCCCATACTGGGATGCATCGCAGGCGATGATGATTGGCAGCTTGATGTTAAATACGCCAGTGTTGGTGCGCTGGCTAGCTGGAGCTTGAGCATCTCGAAGACTCTTTGGTGTTGTGGGTACCTGGACCATGCAGTGGCCTTGTGAGTCAGTTGTCGCAGGGGGGCGGAAAGGTCGCTAAGGTTGGGAATAATTTTGCCCAGATAGTTCACCATACTGAGGAACCGTTGCAAACTGATGACGTCGGTTGGAACTGGCGGTTCGTTAATGGCTGCAGTCTTTAACGGATCAGGTTTTAATCCATTGCTGGTGAACACAAGGCCGACGTAAGTGACTACCGGAACCCGGAATCTGCTCTTGAGTGGGTTGAGTTTGAGGTTGATGTCTCTGGCACAGTTTAGTATCTTCTTCAGGTTGGCGTCATGCTCGGCTAAATCACAGCCGTAGACTAGGATATCATCAACAATGATGGCACATGGATATTCTGCAAACAACTGTTCCATTGCGCGTTGGAAAGCTTCCCTGGCTTAGTTTATGCGGAAGGGCATTCTTAAAAATTTGTAATGGCCAAATGGTGTAGCAAAAGTCATCAGAGCAGATGATGCACGGTCCAATGGTATTTGCCAGAAAGAGCTTTTGGCATCGAGGACCGAGAATACCGCTGCATTTCCAATCTCAGCCATTCCAGCCATGTCCTCCGTGGTTCTCATCGGGTAATGCGGGCATTTGATTGCTGTGTTTAGGTCTTTGGGGTTGATGCAGACCCGCAACTCTTCTTTGTTTTTCCTCGTGTTTACGACCATAGTGGAGACCCAATCAGAGGATTAGCTGACCTTGGCAATAACTACGATGGAGACCATACGTTTTAGTTCAGTGTGTATTCTTTCCCACATGGCATGGGGAACTCGGTGGGGTGTGCGAACCACTGGTGTAACTGCAGGATCTACGGTGACTCTGTACGTCGTGGGCAGCTTGCCAAGTTTGTCAGCGAACAGGTCTTTGTACTGGGACAGCAGCTGCTGTGTTGGCTCTTCTGTCAAACAGAGTTTGTGGACAGCACACCCAAAATAGACCAGTCCTAAATCATGGCATGCACTGATGCCAAGCAGGGTTTCAGAATTGGGTTGAACAATATAACACATCAGGTTTTTTGTTTGTTCTTTGACAGTGCATTTCAAATCAGCTTTCCCCAGTGGATGTAAAACTTCCCCTCCGTAGGCATGTAGCATGGAGGAGTCCTTTTTCATTCGCTCCGTGCTCCTGATCTTGTTGAACTCTCTAAGTGACATTACGTTGACCATTGCACCCATGTCGACCTTGACGGCCAGGGCCTTGTTGTTTATCACCATGGTCACTGCTGGATCCAGCAGTTTGCCAGAGGAGCGTAGGAGAGATAGTACTGCTGAGTCATTGTCTGTGTTATCAGAATCATTCCCATAGGAAGCATCATCGTGTTCTTGGGAGTCAGAGTCAGACAGTTCTTGTTGTAACAGGTGCAGATTTGTCCTTGAAGTAGCGTTCCCACGAGACTGACAACACATCGCAAAATGATTAAGTTTCTTGCAGCTGTGACAAACATTCCCATGGGCTACGCAGAACTGGCGCCCTCTAGAGTGGAAATAATTGCAGTTGGGGCATCTCGTGGCAGGCACATTAGAACTTTTCCGAGGCACATTTGAAACATTGCGGGGAGAGTAGTTAGCAAGATTAACGTTGTGTTGCTGTTGTGGGCTGGGAGGATCAAAGTCTGTGAGCGGGGCAACGACCTCTTCCATGTGACATGAATGAATGGCTTGATCTAAAGTCAATTCAGCGTTTCGAAGCAGTTCAGCTCTTAGCTTGGCGATCGCTCATTCCCCCCACAATCTTATCGCATACTAACTCATTAGTCAACTCACCAAAGCGGCACCGTGTGGCCATATGTCGTAAGTCACTGATGAAGCGTTCGACAGGTTCATCGACCTGCTGCTGCCGGGCGAAAAACATTGTTCCCTCAAGGATGTGATTCCAGGGCAGGTCACACAACTCTCTAAATTTTCTGAGTAAAACGGTTGGGTTGTCGATAGTTTCTGCAGGCACTAGGACCTGGCCATTAGTGTCGTTGATTGCTGGGGCAAACTTGAAGTTGTCTGCATGGATCATTGCCTCTGGACCCGCTAGATTTAGCAGTAGCAATGCCTTCAGATCATCGGGGTCATTTCGGTGAACGATGCGAATATAGTGAGCATAGTCACGTTCAAACATGTGCCATTGTTCGGCTATGTCAGAGACCAACACAAGGGGACTCGGCTTTCGACAAGAGTTGGCCATAACATTGACAAAATGCAAAGTAAAACTAATAAAGAAAATATATCGCGGTAAACAAATGGAGTGGGTTAGAACCACTCTGACACCATGTAATTTCCTGACTCGCACACAGGTAAAGGTGTAAGCATCTTTAATAAACATTCCAGTGTCAAATCTACAGTACATTGTACGTTCAGTCTGCTGCATCTACTGAATATAATAGACGAGTTCTTACGCTGTAAAGCATGCACTAGGCGGGGTTATTACTACTAAGCATTTTACTTCAGAGTCATGTGAGTGACTACGTGAAGAACCCCGCCAGTGCGCCTGCGCATCATTACGTCAGACGCCTTGACGCAAACGGACGTGAGGAGCAGAGCTCCTCCAGTGATTTGTAGTTTTTCAACTACAAGGTAAGTAGAAACTTTTTTCATGTTTTCCAGGTCCGTTTACTGTGGGTCTATGGGGATTTTTTCCACAGATGCCATGGGAAAAAACGGACAGGGGAAAAGGCGAGCGAGACAGCCGACAGAAAGTCGGGAAAGTCGGGAGTCTGCGGTTAGCGACCAACCGCCTCTAAACCCCGGTACAGTCGCCAGCGGTGAGCATAGCGACTGTGGACCTGGGGCTGGTGAAAACACAGTCAGTGCCTGTCGGGCAAAAGACAAAGTTTAAAACCCAACGGCCCACGGAGGGAGTCCCAGGCAATGGAAGTAGCTCCAGGGCTAGATACTGCTTTTGAGCGTATTGCCCAAATAGAAAGCCTTTTACATAGGCTGTTGGAGCAAAGTTCACTCAGGGAGGAGTGTACTGAAATCCAAGCTGCTGGAAGCAGCTCAACAGCTCCTGGTACAGGGCTAGATACTGCTTTCGAGCATATTGCCCAAATAGAAAGCCTTTTACATAGGCTCTTGGAGCAAAGTTCACTCAGGAAGGAGTGTACTGAAATCCAAGCTGCTGGAAGCAGCTCAACAGCACCTGGCACAGGGCTGATGGAATGCACCCTCAGGGATGAGGATCGTGCTACGGGTCATGAGATTTCAGACCCCGACTCTGACGGTGACGCTGTACAAGGCGATGAATGGCAGCTGCCAGATATTCCACCCCTGGCAGTAGGATTCCCTGCCCCATCAGGGTCAGGAGAGCCATTAGGAGAAGAACTGGCCTCCTTAATAAATTACTTGGTTTACCATCAGCTGGAACAGCAGGAGATGGATGAGACTGCAAGAAAGCAGGAGACCCCAAGTAACTGTGGGTTGCTGAAAGCAGCAGCAGTGAACCAAATTATCTGGAATCAGTTGCAGAGAATATTAAAGCTGCTGGGTTCTGGAATAACTGCTTTTACCAGAATAGCAGATAACAGCCAAGAGATGACGAAGTTGCATCAGGAACCACTGGGGTTGCTATGCAGCACCCACTTCGAGATCACTTATCTGAGGAAGGTGCTATACTTATCTGAGGAAGGAGGGGAGAGTGGACGCTGGCGCGGTTTCGTTGCCGCTGCTCTCTCCTCAAATTGTGCTTCTGATTTTCTTTTTTGTGTTTTTGGAAGGAATTCTGTCCCTGATTTGTGTATTGGTCTTTATAACTTATTTTTTTAAATTCTGATTATATGTTTCCTATAAATCTCTGTAAGGTGTCCTTGAGACCTCGGTATAAGGCGCCCATAAATAAAATTCATTATTATTATTATTATTATACGGCCTACTATGAATCCAAAATTCGCAGCACTCTGCAAACCAAGTAATATACAATTACCCAACTTACTCTTTGGAGAGGATCTCGGGAGACGTATTAAAGAGTTGGAAGATGAAGCGAAAACAGGATTGATAAAAACATCAATGGTTGCAAAATCTGTAAAGAGGAAGTATCCTTTCAGACGTCATAGGAAGGACAAAACAGTCAACAGAAGCATCTGTTGCAGTTGTGAAATCAATTTTTGAAGGTTTGGGGTTTCTAATTCATCCAAAGAAATCAGGGTTAACACCATGTACCTCGATTGATTATTTGGGGTTCACAATTGATTCAGTCCAAATGAAAATTACTTTGCCCAGTGAAAAAAGGGTGGAGTTGATTAAAGATTGCAGTAATCTGTTAAACGAGCAAAAACCCTCAATCAGACAGGTGGCTTGAGTACTGGGGAAAATTAGTAGCAGCATTCCCAGCAGTCCAATACAGACCATTACATTATCAACAGCTGCAGAGAGTTAAAGAACAGGCACTGAGAATGCATGCTGGTCATTTTGATAGAACCATGCAACTAACAACAAATGCTGTTTCTGATCTGCAGTGGTGGATTCTACATGTCTCAAGCAGTTCCAGCAAAGTGCTGATTGAACAACCTTCCATGATATTACAAACTGATGCCAGTGCACTAGGATGGGGTGCAACTGACTTAGCATCTAGCTGCGGAGGCAGATGGAATCAGGAAGAGTCATTGTTACTGCAGACATGGGGAGTTAACTATTTTGAGTTTTAGGATGTTTCTATGGACTCCAAGCTTATTGTTCTAACACAACTAAAAGGCATGTTCAAGTTCAAATTGATAAACAACAGCAGTTGCCTATATTAATGATATGGGTGGAATCAAGTCGGGGTCATGTGACAAAATGGCTAATCAACTTTGGTCTGGGTGTATTGAAAAGAACATTTAGATTTCAGCTATCTATCTACCAGGTAGAATGAACACGATAGCAGACACAAGGTCACGAAAGTTCCATGATAATAAGAATGGATGTTGAATCGAGAGGTATTCAATGATATAGGAATCAGATTTGGAATGCCCGACATCGACTTGTTTGCATCTAGACTGAATCATCAGCTATCGAGATATGTCTCATGGGAATCAGATCCAGGAGCAGTGGCGATTGATGCTTTCTCGCTTCATTGGGGTGGTATGTTTTCATATATATTTCCACTTTTCAGCCTCATAAGCCAATGTTTGCTTAAAATCAGGCAAGATGCTGCTTCAGGGGTATTGGTAGTACCAGATTGGCCTACACAGCCATGGTATCTGCTGATATTAGAATTAACAACACAAATGTTGATGAAAGTCCCAAAAAGGGTAATTTATTGCTGCACCCTGTAACAGGGGAACAACATCCATTATATGATCATTTGTATTTGTTGATTTGCAGGTTTTAAGAAGGCCTTTTCTGGGGCGAGGACTGTCTGAGCGTACTGTGGACATGCTTACGGCAGCCTGGAGGAACAGCACTCAAAAACAGTACCTTTCTTATATTAAGAAATGGGAAGAGTTCTGTGTACAAAAGAATGTGCAATATAGTACTGCAGATATTTCAAATGTTTAGAATTTCTGTCAAAACTTTATTATGATGAAGGTCTGAGTTGTAGTGCAATTAATTCAGCCAGAAGTGCATTGTCCTCATATTTGGTTCTGGATTCAGAAAGAAACCCAATTGGGTCACACCCAATTGTTTCCAGACTAATGAAAGGAATCTTTAATTCAAAACCACCGAAACCTAGGTACATGACAATCTGGGATGTAAGTGTGGTACTGAAACCACTCCGTGAATGGTCACCAAGTGTGTATTTACCTTTGGCCAAGCTCAGTATGAAAGTATTCATGCTTATGGCATGAGTGACAGCACAACGAGTGCAAACACTTGGAAAATTACAAATAGACAGTATGGAAGTAACTGAAGACAAGGTTACATTCTATATCTATGATCTACTAAAGCAAATTAGGCCAGGTGTGACAGGATTTAAAATTATGCTAGCAGCATATCCAAATGATCCTTGTCTCTGTGTTAAGACATATTTGTTACAATACATTGAGGTCACAAAGAATTTGAGAAATACGGAAACTGGGTTGTTGATCACACACAAGAAACCACAATACAGTTTCAATACAGACTATTTCCAGATGGATAAAAGAAGTCTTAACAGTTGCTGGTATTAACACTTATGTTTTAACGTCTCACTCGACTAGGGCAGCAGAAACGTCGGTGGCCAGGGCAAAAGACGTCCCCGTTGACCATATCCTCGCAGCCGCCGGGTGGTCCAATGAGTTGATGTTTCAACATTTTTACCATCGGCCTATTGTTAATGCGGGATTGTTTGCAGAAACTATTTTAAGTTCTGTGTAAATTCCTCTGGTTTAAAGGGGATCTGATTAATTTCATTATTGAAATGAATTACTGCATTTATGGTACAAATGTTATTATGAATGCATGATTGATTATTTCTCGTTCCGAGTCAATCAATGCAGTGAGAAGCCGGGATTGATCCACGGCATGAAATCACAAAGCTTTAAAATCTTCACGTAGTCACTCACGTGACTCCGAAGTAAAATAGTAAGATTAAACGAGAACTTACCTAAGTTTGAAGTTTGATCTTTATTTTATGAGGAGTTACGTAGGTGATTACGTGCCCGCCACGACCCTACCCTCTATCATAAAGGTCAGATGGAAGTTCTTGCATTACTCGTTTTATTATGAGACTATATTACTTTGGTTGTTGTTTTTTGTGATTTCACACCGCTGCTTTGAAGATTGACGCGCAGGCGCACTGGCGGGGTTCTTCACGTAATCACCTACGTAACTCCTCATAAAATAAAGATCAAATTTCAAACTTAGGTAAGTTCTCGTTTAATCTTACTATTCTGATTGACTAACCAGATCTACAGTATGATTTTTCAGTTCCATTATTTTCCTCCCAGAGGAAAGTTTTGGAAAAGCTTTTCCCTAATCTCCAAATATATTCAAGCTAAAATCCACGGTTTTCTTTCTAAATGGACAGCTTCAAACAGTTATAATTTATTGGAGATAATATTTTTTTTTGTCTGACCACTGCAGATCATTTTGCTTTGTCAATTGAATTTCATTTTGTTGTGACCTTGACTAGGTACTCTGTTGTTTTGCTGAACTAACTATTTGTCACACTGATGCAAATCTATTGAATGTAATATTGCACACAACATATTCTGTCATTAAACTCTATTTATCCTTAACAAAGTTGTGGCAGTGTAGTAGCCAGGTTTAATGGGCCAGAACTAGCTGCAGTGGACTGGCTGGACTTGTTCATGTTAAAGGGAATAACATCATATTTAACATGCACTCCCTTCATGTGGACCAGCTGGTGACCAGGCTCTGAATCAAAACACCATCAGTTGTAGGGGGCAAAATTAACCCCAACCAGAAAGTGACTGAAAACATTTTGACAGCCAGCAAAGCAAAGCCCTGCCAACTGTTAAGTAACCTGAAACTAAATATCTATTTAGCATTTAACAACATTTAAGAAGGAATTCAACAACTTTTTAAAATAGTATTAAATAAATAAAACTTCAGTCTTAAACAGCAAAATGGCCTACTCCTGCTCCTGGTTTACCACATGTTTCAAACAATTTTTTTTTTAATTGTTCAAGATTTTTAAATAATTAAAATATGACATTTTAAAATATAAAATATGAAACACAATTAATTAAAAATAAGTTAATTATCTTATATATAAGCCTCTATCTGGCTGTTATTCTTAACGTAAAAATAATGGGCTTGCTGTTCCATTTGTCAGGGCTAAGATGGCACAGGATCAATGGGCAGTTTCTTCATGTTCAATATAGGTAGATCTGGTTTAACACAATGAATGTGTTCCAAAGAAATCTTATGTTAAGTTTGCGGATGACACCAAGATTACTGGAGTCCATGCCTATGATGGAGGTTGTTAAAGTGTATAGCATAATATTGATCAGCTGTAGAAATGGGCAGAGAAATGGCAGATGGAATTTAATCCGAGCAAGTGTGAGTTGAGGTCAAAGGTAAGAGGAAAATATACGATTAACGGCATAGCCCATAACAGAACTGACTGACAGAGAACTCTTGTGGTCCCTAAACGTGGCAACGTAAGTGGATAGAGTGGTAAAGAAGGCATATGGTATGCTTTCTTTCATAGGTCGGAGCATCAATTACAGTGGCTTGCAAAAGTTTTCATACCCCTTGAACTTTTCCACATTTTGTCACGTTACAACCACAAACGTAAATGTATTTTATTGGGATTTTATGTGATAGACCAACACAAAGTTGTGCATAATTGTGAAGTGGAAGGAAAATGATACATGGTTTTCAATTTTTTTTACAAATAAAAAACTGAAAAGTGTCGCGTGCAAAAGTATTCAGCCCCCCTGAGTCAATACTTTGTAGTACCACCTTTCGCTGCAATTACAGCTGCAAGTCTTTTGGGGGTATGTCTCTACCAGCTTTGCACATCTAGAGACTGAAATTTTTGCCCATTCTTCTTTGCAGATTAGCTCAAGCTCAGTCAGATTGGATGGAGAGCGTCTGTGAACAGCAATTTTCAAGTCTTGCCAGAGATTCTCAATTGGATTTAGGTCTGGACTTTGACTGGGCCATTTTAACACATGAATATGCTTTGATTTAAACCATTCCATTGTAGCTATGGCTGTTTGTTTAGGGTCGTTGTCCTGCTGGAAGGTGAACCTCCGCCCCAATCTCAAGTCTTTTGCAGACTCTAACAGGTTTTCTTCCAAGATTGCCCTGTATTTGGCTCCATCCATCTTCCCATCAACTCTGACCAGCTTCCCTGTCCCTGCTGAAGAAAAGCATCCCCACAGCATGATGCTGCCACCACCACGTTTCACAGTGGGGATGGTGTGTTCAGGGTGATGTGCAGTGTTAGGTTTCCGCCACACATAGCGTTTTGCATTTAGGCCAAAAACTTCAATTTTGGTCTCATCTGACCAGAGCACCTTCCTCCACATGTTTGCTGTGTCCCCCACATGGCTTGTGGCAAACTGCAAATGTGACTTCTTATGGGGTTTTTTCAACAATGGCTTTCTTCTTGCCACTCTTCCATAAAGGCCCGATTTGTGGAGTGCACGACTAATAGTTGTCCTGTGGACAGATTCTCCCACCCGAGCTGTGGATCTCTGCAGCTCCTCCAGAGTTACCATGGGCCTCTTGGCTGCTTCTCTGATCAATGCTCTCCTTGCCCGGCCTGTCAGTTTAGGTGGACGGCCATGTCTTGGTAGGTTTGCAGTTGTGCCATACTCTTTCCATTTTCGGATGATGGATTGAACAGTGCTCCGTGAGATGTTCAAAGCTTGGGATATTTTTTTATAACCTAACCCTGCTTTAAACTTCTCCACAACTTTATCCCTGACCTGTCTGGTGTGTTCCTTGGGCTTCATGATGCTGTTTGTTCACTAATGTTCTCTAACAAACCTCTGAGGCCCTCACAGAACAGCTGTATTTATACTGAGATTAGATTACACACAAATGGACTCTATTTACTAATTAGGTGACTTCTGAAGGCAATTGGTTGCACTCGATTCTATTTAGGGGTATCAGAGTAAAGGGGGCTGAATACTTTTGCACGCCACACTTTTCAGTTTTTTATTTGTAAAAAAATTTGAAAACCATGTATCATTTTCCTTCCACTTCACAATTATGCACCACTTTGTGTTGGTCTATAACATAAAATCCCAATAAAATACATTTACCTTTGTGGTTGTAACGTGACAAAATGTGGAAAAGTTCAAGGGGTATGAAAACTTTTGCAAGCCACTGTATAATAGTCAGGAAGTCATGATGCTGCTTTACAGGACTTCGGCTGGGCCACATTTGGATTATTGCATGCAGTTCTGGTTGCCCCATTACAGGAAGGATGCTAAGGCTTTGGATAAGGTGCCAAGGGAGTTTACTAGAATGCTGCCTAGATTATGGGGTGTTAGCTACAAGGGAGCATATGGACAGACTTGGATTGTTCTCTCTGAAACTGTCGGTTGCAGGGAGACCTGATGGAAGTATATACAATTATGAGAGGCACAGAGGATAGACATTCAGAATCAGGATGGAAAAAATAAAACTCTAGTGGGTATAGCTTTAAATTGAGATGGGCAAATTTAAAGGCAATGTGCAGGGCAAGTTTTTTTACACAGAGGGTGGTGATTGCCTGGAACTCATTGCTGGGGATGGTGGTTGAGACAGAAACAATAGTAGCATTTAAGAGACTTTTGGAGAGGCATATGCAAGTCCTCAGGCCTAATTTCAATGATATAATTTTGAAAGTATTTGCCTAAATTTTTCTTTATTCACACAGTGATAGTGATTTTATCCTGTGGTGATTTCCATAGTGATTTTTAATAGTTTTGCCTGTTCTGACAGGTATCTGTGGGTTAATACAGAAGGTAGTATTGGTAATAGGACATGTCCAAACATTATACTGGTATTGTTTTAATGAAGTTGTGATATAGTATTCCCTTTTTCCATTATACTCGACCTTGGTGATGTCAACCCTGAAAGAGCTAGCTTAAATTGCACAATATAAATCCCCCATTGGCTTATATCCACACAGAGCTTGTTCATTAGTGTATATAGGGTATGGACTGACAACAATCCGGTTCATCTGTCTGCATTTAATCAGAGCTGTACCTACTAATCCTTGCCCTTTTTCTCCAGCGTAAGGCAGGACATAGAAAACATAGAAACATAGAAAATAGGTGCAGGAGTAGACCATTCGGCCCTTCGAGCCTGCACCGCCATCAATATGATCATGGCTGATCATCCAACTCAGTATTCTGTACCTGCCTTCTCTCCATACCCCCTGATCCCTTTAGCCACAAGGGCCACATCTAACGCCCTCTTAAATATAGCCAATGAACTGGCCTCAACTACCTTCTGTGGCAGCGAATTCCACAGATTCACCACTCTCTGTGAAAAATGTTTTTCTCATCTCGGTCCTAAAAGACTTATCCCTTATCCTTAAACTGTGACCCCGTGTTCTGGACTTCCCCAACATCGGGAACAATCTTCCTGCATCTAGCCTGTCCAACCCCATAAGAATTTTGTTCGTTTCTATAAGATCCCCCCTCAATCATCTAAATTCTAGCAAGTACAAACCGAGTCTATCCAGTCTTTCTTCATATGAAAGTCCTGCCATCCCAGGAATCAGTCTGGTGAACCTTCTCTGTACTCCCTCTATGGCAAGAATGTATTTCCTCCGATTAGGAGACCAAAACTGTACGCAATACTCCAGGTGTGGTCTCACCAAGACCCTGTACAACTGCAGCAGAACCTCCCTGCTCCTATACTCAAATCCTTTCGCTATGAATGCTAACATACCATTCGCTTTCTTCACTGCCTGCTCCACCTGCATGCTTACTTTCAATGACTGCTGTACCATGACACCCAGGTCTCGTTGCATCTCCCCTTTTCCTAATCGGCCACCAGTCATGACATCTTCATGTTTCAGCCATATCCCTTTGATAATGTATATGTTTCCTTCCTGGAAAACCTTTAGCCCAAGTTTATATTGAAAGATTGTTGGAAATTCCAATATCATTCCCAAAATGTTACGTAGCTTTCCCGGGATCTTTTTTGAACCAGACTTTAATTAAGCAGTGAAGATGACAGCTTAGTATGTCTGGATGTATTTCCCAATTGTTCATCAAACATCCTAGTAGGAACTCTCCCTTGGCTGAACTGCTCGAGATTTTCTCTCAGTTGTTCCAATGTTCAATCCTCATAGATACTACACATGGTCCTGTCTCCTTGCAGTTCATTATCTTTAGTCTGTGTATCAGGGTTGATAGCTGCTGTCTGTTACTCCGTACTGCAGAGCCATCAGTGAACCATGCATGGCGTCGCTGAGCAATGGACAGTTCGTTCAACGGTACTCTATATTTAACAGATGTCGGTCAAGGTGGGGGCTGTAGCCAGGCTGGGATTTACAGACCTAGGAGTTTCAACGAGTAGCTCATGTAATTTGCTGACACCCTCTGACCCTTTGGCAACTCAGTCATGTATTATTTCCATTTAACAATAGAGCTCTGTTGTGCCCTTCCTACTCAATGGGTAGGCATCTCTCGGAAGGATCCCTGTCATGGTGGTAAGATGTGGTTGCATTAGGACATTGTTGTCCACCGTCTGTCATGTCTCGACCAGCATCCAATAGAAGGACAGCAGCTGTTTCTAGAAAGGTACGCATGGGTTGTTCAGCTCGTATCTGGCAACTTATGTGACCAGAAACCCATAGGCACACTGCAGCCATTCTGTTGCTGCTATAAACTCCAGACAGCAATTTTTGAGTTTACTGAGGCTTGAAGCACAAGGCAGACAATTGAGTGAGTGACAGAGACTGAGTGATAGCTTCCTTGACATTTTTAAAAGCTCATAGCTGCTTTGGGCCTCATTCAAAGCAGGCTTTCTTTCGAAAATTATTCAGACAGGGGCTGTAGCAGGTGGTTAAGTGTGGTATACAATGCCTCCAGTGGCCGAGTAGACTGATAAATGGATGAGTGTCTTCTTTATTTGTTTATTTGTGGACGCCTTATATCAAGAATTGTGTTATAAATCTAGTCCGGTATTATGTGATCATCTTGAAAGCGCTGAATGCCTAGAAACTGCTTTGATGGGACCCTTGTCCTGGTTTATTTCCCCTTCCTGGGATTGTATATTGTAGTAATGTGACTGCAACATGTTTCTATCTGTCCTTGTAATAATATATCATCAATATAGTGAGTTACATTAATGTCAGAGGGCAGTGAGCCTTTGTCTAGATCTCTGGCCACAATACTATGATACAATGGGGGACTATGTATATACCATTGTGGTAAACGGCAAGAGGTGTACTGTCTCCCTTCCCAAATAGAGGTTACTGATCTTGGGATTCCACAGCATCAGCCAGTTCAGCTATGGCAATATCATAGGTCAGTGTCAGATTAAAGTTACTCATGTAAGGTAACAACAATAGGTGCCACAGCTGTTAAAGGTGGTGCATGCTTATTTAACTGCTGAAAGTTGATTATTACGCACCAGACACCATGAACTGGTTAGACTGGATTATTAAAGCTGGAAATGGCAGGTCGAATGAGCCCCACCTGTAGGAGCCTGTCTAGGGTTTCTCATCTTTCTTTGTGGCCAGCTAGTATGAGGTATTGCTTTATCCACACAACATGGGTGGGTATTGGAATCAGGAGAGATTCACATTTAGCAAGGCCCACCACCACTGTCACTCTCCATATCCAAAGGAGAATTTTCCTAAAGGGGTCTGTACATACCCAGGCCCAGTATGTTTTCTGATACATTTGAGATTAAAACAGGGGCTGTCTATGCTGCTGCACTACCGATGAACAATCGTACAATTGTCTGTACCGCGCTCCCATATCCCTGACCTGACATTTGCTCACCCGTAAATCTATCAGGATTGCTGTGTATCAGAGTAGCCTCTGCACTGGTATCTATCACGCCGTTTCCCCTCGGTATATTTTCTCCTTTCCACCATAAGGTTATTGGAATTTGTGGCCTAAAGAGACCAGGTGATACTCCAGAGATGGTGCTTGTATAAACTTGACCCCTGTAGTCCTGGCCCACCCGGAGTCTAAGTGGTGGCTGAGACGCCACAATTGATCGAGCTCTATCAGGTCGGACCAGAGCTGTGCCACAGGCAGTGTAGGGAGCTTCATTGCCTCATCTTCACATTTTGGATTACCTGACGGTATCTTTCACAAGCTGTCGCCAAAGACTCTGGGTGTACATCAGTCAGGCCATCAGTGTTATCTCTTTCATCCCAGCTACAAACAGAAATGTGAACATCTCTCTCCAAGTCAGTCTCAATGTATTCCGATTTGTACGCTATCTTCCATTATATTCAATTTTGCTTTACTCAGGTTAACTTTGGCAGCTTTTGTTTTAACCTGCCCTCCTTCTACCTCCTCCAGATGTGCAAGCACACTAGCAACCTCTACTACAGTCAGTCCCAGCACAACCAGCAACATGCCACGCAGATGAGTGGCTCAATTTTCTTCAGACTGCTACACATGCCCCTGATGAATCTTTCGACTTTGGGACCCGCAAAATGATGCCCATGCACCCCTGTTTAAGAAGCCATAATCCTATAACCCGGCAATGGCCTTACAAGGTGCGTCAGGCCCAGGGATCTGATTCCCAATCTATAGCCACGGGATGGCAGTCTCCAAGGGTGCAGGGAATCCAATACCAGAGGTAATGAATCCCATTGCCGCTGTATTACACAATGAGCAGATCTGAACTTAAGGCACCCAAATGTCCTATTTTATTCTAATTTACAGTCACCTAGCTTATGTCATGATCCCACGGCTGTGTGAGCCAAGTAGTCAATCGCTCGCCTGGGTGCTGTTTCATTTGGGCTCCTAATTCTTGTAATTGTCTGTGGTACTATAATCCAGGAAAGCAGTTTCTATGGTGTCAGTCAGTGAATCCAGTTGAACAAATTGGTTAGTTTCTGTCTGTTCAGTTTTAACTTTGGTTTGGACGAGGAGTCTAGCTTCTTTGTCAATCTCTTCTTCCCTGTCTGTCCATTCTCTGCGTAACTCATCTGAAGACTAAATATCCCCATCACAGCAGTTGGGGACTGGGGTCGTTGTTATCTTGTGATGGTATAGCGTGCACTTTGGCTAGGTCCACCTGCCGCGCATTCTCATTTACTTTATTTTGCTGTTGAACATTGGTTAATTTACAGGCGGTATTGATTTGTTTCAATTCCATCTCATCTGTCTGCTCTTGCAAAGCCTTTGCTGTCTCAGTGAAGGTCACTCTGTGCTTTTCCAGAGTGGATAATTCCTTTTTTAATCCTTCAGTTTTAGTTTCAGTTTTTTTTTCATTTGCAACAGTGCAGTGTCAAATATCCATTCAGTTTGTGGGAGTTTCTCTTTCTTTTTGTGGAAGCCCACACTCTCAAATTTTTTTTTTTAAACCCAAGTATGACAGCTTCTCTGGATTAACCTTTAATTCTCTGTCCCAAAACCTAGGTGATTCAGATTTGCTCAATACATTAACCAAGTTACCAAGCCCTCAGGTGTTGGCTGTCCATCATGGGATCTGAAAGGATTTTGGTTTCACTTCTTTTATTCCTCATCTTACTGTACTTGTTGCATCACAGCCAATTCTGCAGCCTTCAGAGCCCTGTATTAAAAGCCAAAATGTGTTACTTTGTCCATCAACAAGAATAGCCATGCTTTCCCATCCCTACACATTTTAGAAGCTGGAGCATAAGTGGGGGCATAAGTGAGGTTGCTGTTATTAGAGTTAGGCATCTTCTGTATCGATGATCCACCCATTAGGGCATGATTGCCCATCAAGCTATACAAAGCCTTCAGCAAAACAGAGAACCATCTTTTCAACACACTGGTACGCATGAAAAGCTTGATCTGTTCCTTAAGCATAGAAACATAGAATATAGGTGTTGTAGGCCATTCGGCCCTTTGAGTCAGCACCGCCATTCAATATGATCATGACTGATCATCCAAAATCAATACCCCATTCCTGCTTTCTACCCATATCCCTTGATTCCGTTAGCCCTAAGAGCTATATCTAATTCTCATTTGAAAACATCCCTCTTGAAAGCAGTCCGTTCATTCTCTTAATCAAGCCATGTGTAATAGTCAATGCTTTGGTAGACACCATCCCTGGACGTTCTGTCATGAAGTCTCGTGCCTATACATACTTGGAATGCTGTTCTTCCCCAATAATTTCTGCAGTTTTAATCCTGCAATCTGATCCATGGTGTTATTGTGTAAAGTCATGTCAGAATCACCTTTAATATGTGTGCCCATATGAAAACAGTAATGGTCATGCAGTGGTCTTTTCTCCAAATATCTTTGCCTTAAAACTGATTTCCCGCAATGATTCAGTCCTTTTTCTTCCACTTTTGTAGCCATACAACCATGCCAGTGGCATCAGGCCAGGCATCTGTGTAGATATGAGGGGCTGTTAGTGTACAACTTTCAGCTCAAAAGCCTGTTTAACCCTTAAGGACCTGTCACACTTGGGCGTCATTTGCGCATAATTTACGCGTCATCATTTACGCGTCACGACGCTCGCGTTGTGCCGCGCACATGATGCGCGCACGGTGCACATTACATGCGCATGGTGCGTGGTGACATAGGCAGTGACCCGCGGTCACGCGCGGCGCCCCAGGATTTTGGTATGTACAAAATCTTCGCGCGCCATCTGCGTGACGTGCAAATGACGCCCAAGTGAGACAGGTCCTTTACATTACAACCAGCCACAGGTGGATGTCCTAAATTAATTATGCATCAAGTGCCAGCAGTTAATCTCTGCACCAATATCACATCAGAGGTTCTGCTAAAGCGGCTGGGACCCTGATCTCATCTAGGGACATTGTTAGTCAGAATGCAATGCCCCAGTAAGGAATCACCCCAGGAAACTGGCAATCGCAGCAGAACTCTTCACAGCTCTTCTGGTAGAGTGGTCCCTTACAAAGTGGATTAGTAATCATGGACCTCAATCATCACAATTTAAATACTCTCAATATGAAAATGTTGCATGAAGAATAGTTTAATAATGTTTTAAAATGTTTTCTTTCAAATGTAAATCCACTGTGATAAAGTGAGGGTTTCTTTTCTCCGCAAAGCTTGATTCTGTTCATTTTCAATCAAGAACCTGTCAAACAGCATCTACATCAAAACACTGCATAATAATATTAAAAAATTAGGTTCAATTTTCCAGTCAGCACTTATTGATAATAATTGAATTGAATTCATCAGTTAGATATATCATTTTGAACCAGTTCAATGCAATGCAGAATAATCATTTAGAACATCCAGAAAATATATTAAAAATTCCCAATGTCTTTCAGAATGTTGTATCACACGCCTGAAGCTGCAGCTGCCTTTCTCCAGTCCCTGCTGAGCAGTCAGAGTGGTTGGTCAATCATGTACAGATTTCCCCACAGACTCTTCCATCGAAAGGATATTTGCAGGAAAACTTCAGCAGTTCAATGCACGGGTTGCCAACATTGAACGTGCAGTAGTGCATGTGCAAATGCAGAATCTTTAACTTGCTACATGATGTTTGCCAGGTTTTGATGGGCATCCACCGACACGGGGTTTTGTGAGGTTACCCAGCGATTGTCCAATATTTGCTGAAACAACTTCCGTCACATTAAACCTTACTCAGGAAAGGATCACGAGTCAAGAGTCAAGGGTGTTTAATTGTCATATGTACTGAAACTGAACAATGAAGTTCTTACTTGCAGGTCTATAAACACAGGTACCACAGTAAACAAACAAAAAATGGAAGTTTAAGAAATAGAAACCCCCAATATTACTGCAAAACTAAAACAAAAGCCTGAAGTCCCTGTGGCAACCAAGGCAAGTTGTGATTCGTAGTTTAGTTGTTTTTTGTAGTTTTCAATAGCCTGATTGTTGTTGAGAAAAAATCTGTTCCTCAGCTTGGATATCACGGCTTTCAGACCCTCTCCCTGGTGGCAGGAGTAGAATGAGAGCATACCAGGGTGGTGTGGGTCCTCAGTGATGCAAGCTGCCTTTTGGAGGCAGAGCCTTCTATAGATCCCTTTGATGGTGGGGATGTTAGTGCCCATGTTGTACTGGGCAGTGTCCAATTTTTTTTTAATTTCCTTCTTTCCTGGGTGATCAAGTAGCAAAAGCAGGCCATGATGCAGCCAGTCAAAATGCTCTGTACCATACATGTGCAGAAGTTCATAAAACTATAACAAATCTCCTCAATCTTCTAAGGAAGTAGAGGCATTGATACGTTTTATTTATGATCTCTTTATGTGTTGGTTCCAGGACAGATTTCCAGTGATTTGCATGCTCAGGAAATTATTCTTTCCACCACCAACCCATCAATGAAGATAGTTTTGTGAATCCTTTAGTGAAACCATCGGGTGGCGCCACCGCAGTGGCTCTCTCGCCAGGAGCTTGTCAGTCTTTTTGCCATTATTGTTATTTTTAGTGCGTCTAAATATATGTTTTAATTTTTCTCAGTACGTCTTATGTGGGGGGTGGTTGTGAGGGGTGGTGGTGGGGGGGGGGGAATAGGGGGAAACCATTTTTCAGTCACTTACATGGACGGAGATGCGTCTTTTCTCCATGTCGCATCTTCACCCCCCACCAACTGGATTGGCACGGCCTTTCCTACCGGAGACCGGCCCAGAGCTTTAGCAACAGGCGCAGCACGGAATTACCATCGTGGAGCCTTGGATCCTGTCGAGGATCGGCAGTGTTGGAGCTCCGTTCAGCGGGGCCTGCTGTCTTTAACATTTTCATGAAGCTGTGGTCTGCGGAGCTTCCAGTCATGGGCGCAGTGCTGACTTTAACATCGCGGAGGTCTAGGATCTTTTGCCAAGCATTGCCAGTGTTGGAGCTCCGCCCAGCTCGGCCTGTGGACTTCGGAAGCTGCGGTCTCCGGTAAGAAGCGGCCAATTCTGAAAATCCAAGCTGCAGAGTGCATTCCGATCCATTCCGACGCCGGAGTTTCGATCATCCCGGCGAGAGGGCCTGTACATCTGGCTGTCCGTAGCGGCAACTGCTTAGGGTTCAAGGCCCCGACCACGGGTAAACAAAGAGGAAGATGACTGAAATTTTTTGCCTTCCATCACAGTGGGAAACGTAGATTCCGTTGTGGTGGATGTTTATGTTAAATTCAATTGTGTATTGGGTTCCTTTTATTCGTATGGCTGTATGGTAACTCAAATTTTACTGTACCAATTGGTGCATGTGACAATAAATGTGAACTTGAACTTGAAGTCAACAATTAACTCCATTAATTTGGGAAACTGTGATAGATGACAATAAGTTTATGTTAATTTACACATTGTAAAATTATTGTAGCTTTGCTTGGAGCAGATCAGGATGTTTGGTGTAATGTGCACAACACAGGATGAATATTAGGAACTATTTTCACTAATGGAGGAGTTAAAGAACAGAAGACAAGCATTAGCTACAAATGCTGAGGTGATATGACAATAAACCTTTTTATGTAGTGAATAGTTGACTTTGAATACACCCTGGGCAGCAACAGTTCAGCTGTGGCCTTCAAAGGAGAATCAGATGAATATTTTTTGGATTAAATATTTTCTGGGCAATGGGGAGAATATTGGTTGATGGGAGAGAGTTAGTTGCTCCACTGAGCATTTGACTAATCAACCAAATGATCCCATTGTGTGCTGCAAAATATCTATGATTTTATGAAGCATGAACATTCATCACAGATGAGTGGTCAACTACAGGTGGCTCCTTGCTGATCCCAAAATCTGATTTATTACTTTTGTGAATTTCCAAGAAGGACCATGCAAAGAATAGGGACTTGTAGATCCCAGCCTGAGTGCTACTAAAGTCCCTGGATACACTTGACCTGAGTTTGACCAGAAGTTCATTGATTACCAATAAAATTCCTAAACTTATCCACAAGAAAAATGCAGAGTATTTCCAAAGCTGTTCTCAGACAGAGTATTCATTGAAATAATTTATTTGAATTGAAATGATTTTATAGCAAGGCCAACAGTTATAGACAAACCAGAGGTTAAGAGTTGTAAATAACAGAAGCTTAGCACAAACATAAAAATCTGAAACAAAATGAATTAATTTTTAATTTCAAATTATACAAAAATAAGAAATAAATGTTTTAGAAGTATTAATCCATGAAACTGATAGGGAAATGTGTTGGTGTGTAGAGGGTGTTGGGGCAAAGTAGCATAGTCAAAGTATAATGTTTTAGATACAGTTTCCACTAGTACGAACAGGGACCAGTCGTTATGAACTTTGTTGGAATGTATACTACACGTATTGATCAGTTTTGAAAGTAAAAGCACAACTGCATCAATGAACACCATGATCTAAAATAATTGGCTACTTACTCACAGGAGGGTGTTGACTAATGACTCACTAGCGGCGGCTGTGGCGGCGGCCGTCCTGATCGTGGCGCTGTAGCGGTGGCTGTGCCTGCGGCCGTGCCGCACACGTGCCTCACTGGCGGAGGCACGTGCCTCACTGGCGGAGGCTGTGGCAGTGGAGGTTTGACGCACGGCGCTCGAGCCACACTGGCAGCGGCCCGTGCGGGCGGCCGTGCCGCACTCGTGCATCACTGGTGGAGGTTGTGCGGTGAGTATATAGTTTTCAACATTGTCGGTTTTATTTTAGCACCGCCGCATGGCCCCGGAATTGTACGTTCTCACGAGTGCGCGGTCTATGGCGGCAGATTCTTCCCGTTTTGCCGCCAATGACCACAGACTCGTGAGACAGGCCTTTAAGGTTTAGAGACACAATGAACTGCAGATGCTAGTTTATGAAAAAGACACAATGTCCTGAAGTGCTGGACTGATGGTCAGGCATCATCTCTGGAGGACATTGATCACCCACAAGGCTTCCCTGAAAAATGTGTCTATCTATGGTTTCCAGAGATGCTGTCTGACCCACTGAGTTACTCCAGCATATTGCTTCTTCTTACACTGATTGGGATATATGGTTTGTAAACTGACATGAGACATACTTGTCAGACCAAAGGACTATGTAAAGTGGCCTACATCAAACCAGCAATCAGACATCTTCAGCTTTAATCAATAATCACAGTATTTGTATCCTCAGTCAGCTCTCACCACACTCATTTTAAAGTGTCTGCGATTTCTGACCTCAGAAGCTTTAAGATTATCCATCTAAATTACTTGGTTCCAACAAAGGAGTTTGGATATAAAGTCATCCTGTCAGTTACAATGTTCTTCCATTGTAAACATGTAGTTCTGTGAAACCATTTGTCTGCACCCAAAGTATTGAAGCAAATTTTGTGATTGTATCTAATTAATTACCTGCTGTTATTATTATTCTTAGCAGTATAAATCTTGACCTGCTTTGACTGCAGAAAGATCCTACTGAGAGATTGTCCACAGCGGTTTCCTCCCGAATCTCTATTCAAGAGTCAAGAGTCAAGAATGTTTTATTGTCATATGTCCCAGATAGGACAATGAAATTCTTGCTTGCTGCAGCACAACAGAATATATAAACATAGTAAATAACGGGAGAAAAAAAGTTCTGTGTGTATATATATGCACATGCACACAAACTCCACAAATAAGGAAATATAGTGCAATAATAATAATAATAATAATAATAATAATAATAATAATAATAATAGTCTGTTGTAGTTTAGCGCGTATTTGTTATCATGTCAATAGCCTGATGGCTGCAGGGAAGAAGCTGTTCATGAACCTGGACATTACAGTTTTCAAGCTCATGTAACTTCTTCCCGATGGCAGTGGTGAAATGAGTGTGTGGTCAGGATAATATGGGTCTTTGATGATGTTGACTTTTGAGGCAGCGACTTCGATAGATCCCTTCGACGAAGGGGAGGTCAGAGCCGGTGATGAACTGGGCAGTGGTCAAAACTTTTTGCAGTCTTTTTGTATTGGATAAAGACTAAATTGCAAGCCCCAGAATTCATGTGGCTCATTCATGGCCAAACAGAAGATAGATCTACAAACCTTTGCCCAATTTATGCTATTGTCAAATGTAAACTATGTCCGGAAAAACTTTTAAACAATATAATTACAAAGATTATTCAAACAATAACAACCATCTTCTTCCTCAAGCAGTCACTCTTGAGGAAGAAGATGGTTGTTATTGTTTGAATAATCTTTGTAATTATATTGTTTAAAAGTTTTTCCGGACATGGTAATACTTCCACAATTGAGCATGATAACTTTGTTAATGAAGGTCAATCAGAATTCATTGAAATAGTTCCTCGACCTTCCAAAAGAAGAGGCTTGAGGAGCTAAATAGTTTGCACCTGTTTTGAGTTGTTTTTAATGTTGTATGTTGACTATGTTGAAATTTAATCAAATCACTAATGTAATTACTGAAAAAACGTTTTTTAAAGTTCCACTTTAAAGCAAATTCTGGAACTCAGTCGTGCTAATTGTTCAGAATGGATGATTGTTGAATCAGAATGATATAGAATAGTAAGATTAAACGAGAACTTACCTAAGTTTGAAGTTTGATCTTTATTTTATGAGGAGTTACGTTGGTGATTACGTGAAGAACCCCGCCAGTGAGCCTGCGCGTCAGTCTTCGAAGCAGCGGTGTAAAATCACAAAAAACAACAAGCGAAGTAATATAGTATCATAATAAAACGAGTAATACAAGAACTTCCATCTGACCTTTATGATAGAGGGTTGGGTCGTGGTGGGCACGTAATCACCAACGTAACTCCTCATAAAATAAAGATCAAACTTCAAACTTAGGTAAGTTATCGTTTAATCTTACTATTTTACTTCGGAGTCACGTGAGTGAATACGTGAAGATTTTAAAGCTTTGTGATTTCATGCCGCAGACAAATCCCGGCTTCTCACTGCATTGATTGACTCGGAACGAGATTATTCAATAATGCATTAATAATAACATTTGTATCACAAATGCAGTAATTCATTTATTTGAATAAAATAATTAATAGTATCCACTTTAACCCAGGGAAAATTAAGCAGAACTTAATATAGTATCTGCAAACAGCCCCGTATTGGCAATAGCCCGATGGTAAAAGTGTTGAAACACCAACTTATTAGATCACCCGGCGGCTGTGAGAATATGATCGACGGGACTTCCTTCGCCCTGGTCGTCAATGTTGCTGCTAAACTGAATGTAATGTAAAACCATCAATGTTCACACGTGCAACAACTAAAACTTGTTTTTAACCATCTTAAAATAGTCTAGACTGACACTATCTTGTATGGTTTTTCATGAATGATAAACAATCTTGTTTTCATATTTCATAAGATCTTTGTGGCCTCAATTTTTTGCAATAAATATGTCTTAACATATAGACATAGATCCATAGAATATGTTAATAAAACAATCTTGAATCCTGTCACACCTGATCCTACTTCATTTGAGTAGGTTATAAAATGTAAAACATAACATAATCCTGTGTATCTGTAACTTTGTAATGTTACAAGTGCCATAAACATGACTACCTTCATGCTGAACTTGGCCAAATCAGAATCGTACCAAGACTCCTTTGATGAAGTAGCTTAAAACAATTCTATATTCCAGATTCCCTCCTAGGTTTAGAAGGTCTGGAATTAAAATTCCTTTCATTAATCTGGAAATAAAAGAACGAGACTCAACAGGATGTCTTTCCAACCTCATCAAATAAAAACGAGGAATAATATACTTCTGTGTGAATAAATTGCACTATACCTCAACGCATTAAATAGTGGTCAATCCAAGATATTTGAGACATGTGCCGTACAACATTCCATATTCTTTTATACACAGACATTTTTTCCCCTCATTCTTTACATAATGGGAAAGCAGTATTTACAGAGTCACAACTCAGATTCACAAATGTACTGCTTTTGAGTACTCTTTCACCAGACTGCTGTAAGCATGTCCACAGCATGCCCAGACAATCCTCTTTTTTAAAACCTGCATCCATACAGGCATATGACGGATGTTACTCTCCAATTATCGAATACACCAGTAACTTCCTTCTTTTGAGAACATTTATCAGAAACTGTGTCATAAATTCCAATATCAAAGGGAACCATGGCTGAGTAGACCCGTCTGGTACCACGAATACCCCAGAGGCAGCATACTGCTTTGTTTTAAGCACACACCGATTTATGAGACAGGATGAAGTAAAATGCATATAACAACATACCATCCTAATATAGCGAGAAACATCCATCGCTACTGTCTCCCGATGTAGTCCCATAACTCGTATCTCTGTAACTGGTGATTGAGTCTGGATGGAAACAAGTCATATCTGGCTTCCCAAATCTGACTATTATATCATAAAAAAATCTTAAGGTTAAACATCCATTCTTTGTTATCATGGAAATTCCACCCATACAATTAATACATGCCATTGCTGTAGTGTTGTTAATTTGAAACTGAACATGCAGATTAGTTGTATTTAACAACAAGCTTGTAGCTCATAAGCCTTCCAATAGACTTTAAAACGTCGATTCTCCATGTCTGTACAATAATACTTCTTCCATATTCCATCTGTCCACAGAGGGATACCTTTTCAGTGGCACCAATCCTAGTACCCTGATATCAGTCGGTTAAAACCATGGAAGGCTGTTCAATCTGTATCTTGCTTGAACTACTGACGACATGTTAAATCCACTACTGCAATCAGAAGCAGCATTTGTTGTTTAATTGCATGGCCTATCAAAAAATGGCCATCATGCATCTTAGTGTTTTTTTCTTTTTGCAGTCTGCAGCTGCTGGTAGTCCAATGGCCCATATTGTATTGCTGGAAATAACACTAATTCTCCTAACAAGCTGGCCACCTGTCTTAATTGAAGATTGTTGCTTTTCCAACTGCTTAATACAACCATCAATTAGCTTTACCCTTTACCCTGGGTAAATTACTACCTTTTCAATTGAATCAAATAATCAATTGTTGTAAGTATCGTTAACTTAATTTCTCTCTGGATGAATTAAACCCAACTTTCAAAAGTGGTTTGAATAATTTGAGAGAGATAACTCATGAATGATCTTGTTCGTCCTAATTAGGACATCATCCAGTTGAGCCATCCACATCTGTCCTTGGACTCTAATTAGCCGCAAAATTGGTTTTACCAATTTAGTGAATTTCTAGAGACTGAAGTCAATCCGTTAGACAGAACTTTGAATTGCCATAATTGTTCCTTTAGATAATTTTATCTTATAAATGAACAAACATTAAGTAATATACATCTTTCAGATCTATAAGTGCCATAAAACATCTTTTTTGAAATAAATTGTTGGCACTCAAAGTCTCTATTTTGAAGTGTCTATACTTCACAAAATTTTAAAGACTTGTCAGATCTAAAATACTCCTCACCTTTTTAGGTTGAGAAATTTTAAACACAATTTGGTGGTTTTGATAAACCGACCTTTCAATTACTTGTTTATAAACAAGTTTTCAATTCAGCTTAAACCTCCATCAATTATTTTAATGTGAAATTTGAGTGTTCTGCTTGGAACATGCTGGATGGCAAATCAGTATTTGAATCAAATCAATTAGAAACCTTTCTATAATACCCAGAATAATAACTGAAGTAATTTGCTTCCAATATTTGGCTGTTTTTGCCTTAATATGTTCCCATAAGAACCAGGTCCACCTACCTCCTTTGTCATCTGAGTGACCTGTGGTCCCTGGCTCCTGGCAGGCAAAACCCATGCTTTTTCATTTTCCTGCTGCAGGACATCAACTGCGCACCTGCTTCAATGGTCGATTTGCTCCTGATGTTGGTCCAGGATTTTGTATGATGCCTGAAAGGATACGTCCTCTTTGCAGACTTGACGACCATTGATGTTGTGATCAACTTTGCTGTTTTTGCCTCATCATACAACTCTTTCCCACGATTCATGAGGTTTTTTTCTCTGAAGAATAAGTTGAATGACTGCACATTGCTGGGCTTTACAGAGTTGCTGCAACTTTGGGTTGATGTTGGACCGAATGGCATACTTCCTGAATCAATTCATCTTGAAGTGGGCGCTACATAGCAACCTTAGTGCCACTTGATGCATCTCCATCCATGGCCTCCATCCATTGTTTTGCAAATTGCAGTTGTTCATCAACCCAGCAGCTTCCATATTCTCTGCAGTTTACTTTCCTTAGGCTTACATGCCTTCGCCCATCTGTCCCCTTATCTTGGTTCACTGCTAGTACTTTCAGTAATACGCAGTTCCTTGGGATCTCGTGCTTTTTTGGCATTTTCATCCATCGTAAACTACTAGAGATGATGGTAGACACAATAGTTGATCACAGAGACCACGTCCTTTCCAGTGGCTCTCTTGACTGTGACGGGGCAGCAAATCGTACTACCAGGAATAAAACATCTGGCAGCTGCCATCTTCATTTGTATCGGCCTCACCGTCAGAGTCAGGGTCAGAACTCTCACAGAGCAGCAAATCATACTGCCAGGAATAACCCAACTGGCAGCTGCCGTCTTTGCTTATTTTGGAAACTCTGCTGACCCTGTGCACGCGCCTCATCAATGAGGGTGCTATCAAGCAGCCCTATACTGGGTGCTGCTGACCTGGCTTCTGGAGCCTGGTTCTGCCATCACTCCTCCTGGAGTATGTTTTGTTGGAGCAACCTGTGTACAGGTTCTCCATTTGGAATATCCACTTCAGAAAGTGGTATCCAGCCTTGGAGGTGAATCCCAAACTGACTCTTGCTCCATGGCCCTGACTTGTATGTTGCCTAGCACCCAACTGACGCTGGCTCCGTTCATTTCTTTAATGCACAAGTCCACAGTTCGCCCCGCTCCCAGCTGGCGACTGTTGTAGGGTATGAGGCAATCTTCTACCGACCGCATTCCCGCAGCTTTTTATCGGCTTTGCCTTGCCCCACTGGTGCTGACTAAATTCATTTCAGCCCCAATATCCACAGTCGCTATGCTGTCTGCTGGCGACTGTACCGTGGTCAGAGGCGGCTGGTCGCCGACCGCAATATTACGACTTTATACCGGCTGTGCCGCTTGCCTCCTCCCCTTGCCCGTTTTTTCCATGATGCCTGTGGAAAAAATCCCCACAGACCCACAGCAAACGGACACAGAAATACTTCCAAAAAAGTTTATACTTACCTTGTAGTTTAAAAACAACAATTCCACTAGAGGAGCTCTGCTCCTCGCGTCCGTTTGCGCCAATGCATCTGACGTAATGACGCGCAGGCGCACTGGCGGGGTTCTTCACGTAGTCACTCACGTGACTCCGAAGTAAAATGTATATATAGTATTAGATGAGTAGAATATGGTGAATAATGGATACATGACAGAGGAAGTACAACACATGCAGCAAGGACAAGTATAAGTTGACCCCAAAACAAATCTGAGCGTTTTATTAGATTTGACATTCATCAAGTCAAAATATGCAAAGCTACCTGTATAACCAACAAAACTAATGAAAAGTTCAATGTTATTCCTAAAACTATGTCGTTATTTACAAACAACTGTTGGGTGTTCAAACTGTTGGATGTTCTTGCCAAAGTATTTCCTGAAACATAGACATAGAAACATAGAAAATAGGTGAAGGAGTAGGATATTCAGCCATTCAATATTATCATGGCTGATCATCCAACTCAGTATCCTGTACCTGCTTTCTCTCCATACCCCCTGATCCCTTTAGCCACAAGGGCCACATCTAACTCCCTCTTAAATATAGCCAATGAACTGGCCTCAACTACATTCTGTGGCAGAGAATTCCAGAGATTCACCACTCTGTGTAAAAAATGTTTTTCTCATCTCAGTCCTAAAAGATTTCCCCTTTATCCTTAAACTGTGACCCCTTGTTCTGGACTTCCCCAACATCGGGAACAATCTTCCTGCATCTAGCCTGTCCAACCCCTTAAGAATTTTGTAAGTTTCTATAATATCCCCCCTCAATCTTCTAAATTCTAGCGAGTACAAGCCGAGTCTATCCAGTCTTTCTTCATATGAAAGTCCTGACATCCCAGGAATCAGTCTGGTGAACCTTCTCTGTACTCCCTCTATGGCAAGAATGTCCTTCCTCAGATTAGGAGACCAAAACTGTACGCAATACTCCAGGTGTGGTCTCACCAAGACCCTGTACAACTGCAGTAGAACCTCCCTGCTCCTATACTCAAATCCTTTTGCTATGAATGCTCCTATACTCAAATCCTTTTGCTATGAACACTGGTTGTCAAATGCTTGAAGCTGTCACATAAAGAATTACGAGCTTGATCGCTTATGTTGAAGTTCTGAGATCTGAGGATCATCTTATCATAATTAAACATTTCTTCTGGGTAAAGAAAAAAATAGGATGTGGTCAGAAACTGGTTGGTTGCCATTCTATACATTGACTTATTTTCCTTTAAACAGCAAGGAGAGTCAAGTCAAGAGTTGAGAGTCAAGAGTCAAGGCAACATAACAATGAAATTCTTACACAAACGGCTTAACAAACCTAATAAACAACAAAACAATGAATTAATAATGACACTAATGCCAAAAAAATAGTAAGATTAAACGAGAGTTTACCAGTTTTAAGTTTGATTTTTATTTTATGAGGAGTTACGATGAGTGATTACGTGAAGAACCCTCCAGCCCGCATGCGCGTCAATCTTCAAAGCAGCGGTGTGAAATCACAGATAACAGTTGATGAACTGAATATAGTATGATTAGAGAAACGAGAACTACCAGCTGTCCTTTATGAGAGAGGGTTGGGAGTGGAGGGCACGTAATCACTCATCGTAACTTCTCATAAAATAAAGATCAAACTTCAAACTGGTAAGTTCTCATTTAATCTTACTATTTTACTTCGGAGTCACGTGAGTGACAATGTGAAGATTTCAAAGCTCTGTGTTTTCATGCCGTGAGAAACGAGTCTACACAACCACAACTGCTTCAATTGACATAAGGGAAACATTCATAATGAATAAATAATAATAATAGTAACCCCTCTCATCCGGGAGGAAACTATATAACTGAACCTAAAATAGAGTTGGCAAATACCCCTGGTCTGGCAATGGGTTATTATAAAATGTTTAGAAAACTCGTTTGTTAGACCATCCTGCAGTCGCTAGGATGTGGTCCAGAGGACCGTACATAACCCTTGCTGCTGATGTTGTAGCAGCCCTGGTGGAGTGAGATTAGAAATTTAGTATCTACTCCTGCATAAGCCAAAGCCCCGTTTTAACCACCTGGAGATGGTCTGAATTGATACCTTCTTATGAGTTTTTTTCTAACTAACAAATATAGCTAGTATCAGAGCCTCTAAGGCTCTAAGTGACCTTGACGTAATGTTGTAAATGTGTGACCACACATAACCGAAGGTCCCTGGGGTATGCCATGAGACTAGTTTGAGACCTGACGCCCCTTCTGCTCTGCTTAACTAAATCATAAACATAAAATATGATATTATTTGCAGATGTAACCATCCTGTCCAGTCGCAATTATGTAGCGACTGAACCCGTTGCGCTGAGACCAGCGCCATGAGGATAACTACCTTATGAGAGCCGGGCCAAAGCTAAGGATGTAGCTGGAGCCCCCTGGTGAAGTACTGTTAACACAATGTCAATATCCCATACTGCCCTGTACTTGTCCTGGGAGAACGTCTTAAATATATCCTTTACAAACTCGATACCCGAGGGTGAAACCCGACAGAGTGGGTCCCGTTCGCTGCTGCAAATATGATGGGAAGGCACGTTGGGCACAGTAAATGGCCCTATAACTCAATTATTGTCAAAGACCCATTTGAAAATGAACTCCAAGACGTCAGTAATCTGTACCACATTAAATGTAACATTAGCATTTAAACAAAATGATTCCCATCTCGAGAAGAGGAAATGTACTGCTTTTTTGGTGCTATCCCTGCACTCTGCAGTGAGCACACACATGGATCGGTGTGACAACCCAAGCCGTAGGAGCAGTCTATTCAGAATCTGCAAATCAATAAATTGATTTTATCATTCAATGGCTGGGTTCCCGAGCCACAGGCTGAACCAACAAAGTTTACGTTTAGAATAACTGTATGGTACACAAAAATGCTGGAGAAACTCAGCGGGTGCAGCAGCATCTATGGAGCGAAGGAAATAGGTAACGTTTCGGGCCGAAACCCTTCTTCAGACTGATAGGGGGTGGGGAGAAGACTAGCGCTAGTCTGCCTAGCCCTGGTTATCTCAGTGGCAGTTCCACTGATTCTTCCCCATCCCTCTCCAACTATGGGACCACTTCTCTTCCACACCCACACCACTGCCCTCTCACCCCCCCACCCCCTGACCACCCACCACCCCCCCACCACACATCGCCTCGTCCCCATTACACCCACCTGCCTTCCTCCGGCCCCAACCCCCATCCCTGCCGGGTGTTCACCATCCCCCCCGACCTCCCCCTCTCCGACATCGAACGGTCTGTCCTCAGCAGAGGTCTTACCTTTGTCCCCCTCCGTCCCCATCTCAATGAGTTCCATGCCCTCCATGACTTGGAACGCTTCTACCGTCGCCTCCGCCTCACAGCTCACTTCCATGGGAAGCAGTCCTCGCTCCCCACTGATGACCCCTTTTCCCGTCTCCAACGCACCCCATCCTCATGGAACCCCCCTCGCAGCCTTCCGGCTTTAGAACTCTTTATTAAAAACTGCCGCCGTGACATCAGCCGCCTCAACTTCTCCACTCCCCTGTCTCACTCCAATCTCTCCCCCCTTGAACGCACTGCCATCGACTCACTCCGCAACAACCTAGATTGGGTTATCAAACCCGCCGACAAGGGAGGTGCCGTGGTAGTCTGGCGCGTCGACCTCTACAAAGCTGAGGCCACGCGCCAACTCTCGGACACCTCTTCCTACTTACCCCTGGACCATGACCCCACTGACGAGCACCAGGCCACCATCTCCAGCACCATCACCAACTTCATCCACTCCCACGCCCTGCCCGAACGAGCCTCCAACCTCATCGTTCCCCAGCCCCGCACAGCCCGCTTTTACCTTCTCCCCAAAATCCACAAACCTGACTGTCCCGGTAGACCCATTGTCTCTGCCTGTTCTTGCCCCACCGAACTCATCTCCACCTACCTCGACTCCATACTATCCCCCTTGGTTAAATCCCTCCCCACCTATGTTCAAGACACCTCAGACACTCTCCGTCATCTCCGCGCATTCCACTCTCTAGGCCCTCACCCCCTCATCTTCACCATGGACGTCCAGTCACTGTACACCTCCATCCCCCACCAGGATGGTCTCAAAGCCCTCCGTTTTTTCCTCGACCGTAGAAGCAATCTATACCCGGCCACTGACACCCTCCTCCGCCTAGCGGAGCTGGTACTTACACTTAATAACTTCTCATTTGACTCCTCCCATTTCCTCCAAATACAAGGCGTAGCTATGGGCACACGCATGGGCCCCAGCTACGCCTGCCACTTTGTCGGGTACGTAGAACAATCCCTGTTCAATGCGTACCAGGGCCCCATCCCCGACCTCTACCTCCGCTACATCGATGATTGTTTTGGTGCCACATCCTGCACCCACACACAACTGACTGACTTCATCCGCTTCACCACCAACTTCCATCCGGCACTCAAATACACCTGGACCATTTCCGACACTTCCCTACCATTCCTTGACCTCACTATCTCCATCGCAGGTGATAGACTCCTTACCGACATCCACTACAAACCTACCGACTCCCATGGCTATCTGGACTACACTTCTTCCCACCCTGCTTCCTGTAAGGACTCCATCCCCCACTTCCAATTCCTCCGTCTACGCCGCATCTGCTCCCAGGATGAGGCGTTCCACACCAGGGCATCTGAAATGTCCTCATTCTTCAGGGAACGGGGGTTCCCCTCCTCCACCATAGATGAGGCTCGCACCAGGGTCTCTGCCATACCCCGCAACACTGCTCTCTCTCCCCATCCCCCCACTCACAACAAAGGCAGAGTCCCCCTAGTCCTCACCTTTCACCCCACCAGCCGTCACATACAACAAGTGATCCTCCGTCAGTTCCGCCACCTCCAACGTGACCCCACCACTCGCCACATCTTCCCATCTCCCCCTATGTCTGCCTTCCGCAAAGACCGCTCCCTCCGTAACTCCCTTGTCAATTCTTCCCTTCCCTCCCATACCACCCCCTCCCCTGGTACTTTCCCTTGCAACCGCAAGAGATGCAACACTTGTCCCTTCACTTCCCCCCTCCACTCCATTCCAGGACCCAAGCAGTCGTTCCAGGTGCGACAGAGGTTCACCTGCATCTCCTCCAACCTCATCTATTGCATTCGCTGCTCTAGATGCCAGCTGATCTACATCGGTGAGACCAAGCGGAGGCTTGGCGATCGTTTCGCCGAACACCTCCGGTCGGTCCGCAATAACCAACCTGAACTCCCGGTGGCTCAGCACTTCAACTCCCCCTCCCATTCCGTATCTGACCTCTCTGTCCTGGGTCTCCTCCATGGCCACAGCGAGCAACACCGTAAATTGGAGGAAATGCACCTCATATTCCGCTTGGGCAGTCTACATCCTGGTGGCCTGAACGTTGAATTCTCCCAATTCTGCTAGCCCTGGCTGTCCCCTCCCCTTCATCAGCCATCTGGTTGTCTCCGCCCCTCCCCCAGCCCTCGGGCTCCTCCTCCTCCTTTTCCTTTTTTCCTTTCTTCTCCCCACCCCCTATCAGTCTGAAGAAGGGTTTCGGCCCGAAACGTTACCTATTTCCTTCACTCCATAGATGCTGCTGCACCCGCTGAGTTTCTCCAGCATTTTTGTGTACCTTCGATTTTCCAGCATCTGCAGTTCCTTCTTTAACACTTAGAATAACTGTATGTTGTATTATTATTCCCGACAAAAGCGGAAATCATGGCTGCACAGGCCAGTCAGTATGAAAACCTAAAGTGGGATCTTGCTGACAATTTCAAGACCCGACTGATGAGGCAAACTGGAGGAAGACATAAAAGAACATTCCTCCTCATAGCAGCAAGAATGTATCTCTCGCCACTGTTATGCCACATATTTTTGCAACCGGTGAATGAGCATGAAAACATATCAATATTCGGTGTTCCATCGAACCATAATTTCATAAAATACTTTGTGATCCAACACCTATTCTGTGTTGTCATTGATCTCTATGTGATGATACACCAGTGGCAAATGAGATTAGGTAAATTATAACAGGATACTTTTACTTGATTGCACCCATGTGACTAACATATGCCACCATCATAGTGTATTAACTTGAAGTTGAGCATACAGATTATGCATATTTGCTAAATAACCCTTTAACCCATAGAATGCACCTAGTGTCTATATATAGTTGGTACCAATAACTGAAGAATTGGCAACTCATGCAAATCTCCTCCACCTCCAAACTAGAGATGACATTCGCAATTTACCACCTTGGAGCACTTAGCATCAGTTTGTAATATAACTGAACTTTTACTGACCAAACTACTGGAGCAATGCTGAATATTTGTTCGTCCATCATTGTGACTTTGGTAGCTTCAGCTGGTAATAGCATAGGTCTGTAAACAATGACCTACATGGCACTTGAGAGGTTGCTACTTTGCACGATATCAGTTCCCCCACTTGCACAGCTGAATCACAGCTACTATATTGCCAATTACTCTTGATGAATAGAAGTCTGCTTTATAACAACAAGGTTGTTACAAGCTTCTATTAACTCCAATATCTTGCCCCAGGACAGAGTCACAGACTAATTAATAGTTAAAGGTAAATCTCACTGATCAACAAATCTATTTGGTATCAACTTCAATTTAACTGGATAGATGAGGAAACCCAATTTCTCAAATATAGTTTGAGGTTGAAACAGCTGATTTTAGCAAAATACAGCATTCGAATATCATCCAAACAAGACATAACAAGCGTTTTTGAACTCTGAACAGTCCAACACTGCTTTTAGTAATTTGGTAAATAACCTGGGAGCTGAAGTTAGCCCATTTTGCAATGCTTTACTGTTATCATTACCTCATCCAGGTAATTTCAAATGTCTCCCGTGACCTCTGTAAATGGGAACTGAATAGAATGTATCTTTGAGATCGATACATGCCATAAAGATCCTTATGAAAACCAGTTGTTAATCAGTAACGAAGTTTCCTATTCAGAAAAGTTTATACTGCACATGCAAGTTAAACGACATTCTCCATCTTTCACAATGAACAGGCCACGCCTTCCATCATTCCGTGCCTGCCTCGACCGATAACTCTGGCCCGATTTCCGAGCCTGTCTTGAAAGACAATCCAGGCCCTAATACTGAGCCTGCCTCGAAAAACAACTCTGGCCATAATTCTGAGCCTGCCTCGAAAGACAACTCTGGCCATAATTCTGAGCCTGCCTCGAAAAACAACTCTGGCCATAATTCTAAGCCCCAATTCCAACCTGCTTGGAATGCTAGTATTGTGCAGTTTTACCTGGTTAGATGCCGCTAAGTAGATGGCAATGCCTTAACCATTTGTGTGTTGTACAAAACAAGTGTAAATATTACCAACTTGTAAGTGGTCCACTTACCCCATGTTTCGGAAGTGCCAGACCCATCTACCTGCCTGGTTATTCTTGGTTGTAGAGTAGTACTGGTAGGGTGCGTGGAACCTCTGCCCAGCTTTCACACTGCCATCAGCTTCAGTGAACCGCTTACTGTCGATGGAGGCGTGGGGTGTGATGTCGCCAAAACAATGAAGCTTTGCTCATCGGTACACAAAAATGCTGGAGAAACTCAGCGGGTGCAGCAGCATCTATGGAGCGAAGGAAATAGGTAACGTTTCGGCCCGAAACGTTACCTATTTCCTTCGCTCCATAGATGCTGCTGCACCCGCTGAGTTTCTCCAGCATTTTTGTGTACCTTCGATTTTCCAGCATCTGCAGTTCCTTCTTTAAAGCTTTGCTCATCGTTGGTACATTGATTGGTCCGACAGCTTTTGCTTCCTCATCCAGGTTTTGCCTGTTGAATAGGTCTTACCTGAAGAGAAGATTCGGCGGCTGGCTCTAATGTCCCCCTTGATAGCGCTGTTCACTGCCGGCATGTGTAGCGTGAGGGGAACTCTGGCCCCTTCCGGGTATTATGCAGACATTAAGCTGCCCTGAATCAGGTGCCGCTGGCGCGGGCTCTCGAAGAGGCCGGCGCTGGCACAACTCCTCCTGTTGGAGTGTATCTTGGTGGAGCATCCTCTCCATTAGGAGCTCCATCCTGGACAACCGTCTAAAGACGTTATCCATTACCAGAGGGGAAACCTCCCGGCCCGACTCGTCCGAGTCCATAGGCCTGACCGTATTATTGTTGGTTTTACCCCATGTCCTGGGGACCACAACGGTCTGGGAGCCGCTGACCGCACTGTCAGCGACTCTGGTGGTGATACCGCCTTCCTCCTGGATTTACCCCCTCCACGGGAACCACAGTGGTCTGGGAGCCGCTGACCGCCTTGTCAGCGACTGGGGTAGCGAACTAGATGGCTGCCGGCTACCCGCGCTTCCGCGGTCCGGACCTGGAGTGTCCCCATGGCCCATAACCGGTTTCCCCGTGGCCCATCCGGACTTCGCCCCGAAAACATCCAGCAGGAAACCTCTGTAAAAAGAGATTCCTGCAAGAAAAAACAGAACCTGGTAAGAAATACAAAACTTACCTGTAGGTTTAAACTTACCGCTGGCAAGAGCGACGCGCCTGCCAGTCCGGTGCTTCGCCATGCGACAGACGTAATGACGTGCATGTGGGCTGGCGGGTTCTTCACTTAGTCACTCACGTGACTCCGAAGTAAAATTCCACAGTGCAACCAAAGACAGTCCACAATAATTCATCGTTGAGGCAAATATTGTGATTAACAGCACTATTTCTAAATGACATGTATTAAAATCTATTGGCTATATCAATATACACATAGTAAAAAATATAAGCAGTTGCCAACTTTCAGGATGTGGATAGTGTGGAATTGAATGGAGCAGATCATGAGAGGAACATTGATTTTAATTGGAAATATAAATGCTTGGCAACTTAGTGAAATAAAATTTCTCATGAAAGCAGCCTTAAATATTTAATAAAACACCAAAAGACTAACACGTTTGATCGAAGGGCTAATTATTTTATGGATGTGAACAGAAAATGAGTTGAGAGAAAATGAAAAGCCTTGAAATACAAGCTATTGTGAGCACATAAATTTGTACCGATGGTTAGGTCTGATATTGGCGAGGAATCCAAAAACATGAAATCTAGGTGTTTTCAGTGATGCTGCATCCCACACCAGGTTCCAAGGTAAAAAGAACATGCATGTTGAAAATCATTACTAAAATATTGGAGCCTAATTTACAACTCTTTTCAAATACCGCTTTCCAACTAATTCATTCAATTTCTCCTTCTGTTCCTACTAAACAAGAACATTATTAACACTGCACTTAAGAAAGAAAGGCATGATTTGGGCATTCTGATCCCTTGCCTAAACGCCCTGAGGCAGCATGTAGTTGTTAAATACCCAGACAATCAGTAGATCTGAGTTAGTGATGTACTTGAAAGTGGGGTAATGTTTAACAGGGAAGATGAAATTAGATCCAATCCCAGGGTGCTGTAGATGCCCAGTGTATTGTAGGTTAAGAATCAATAGACTTCTTAATGTAAAATAAATTAAAGGATTTTTTATAATCAGATAAAAGTTCAACTTTGATCTTACTGATTAGCAGAGCAGGTTCAAAGACTTATTCATGTAGTCCTTATGTATTTGCTTCTGTTAACTGTATCGGTGCATTGTGGCATTTACTTGAATTTTAAATTGCTCCAAATTGGATTTTTTTTTTCAATAGGGGCACAAGAATCTGCTGATGCTGATGCTGTAATCCTGAGCAAAACACAAAGAGCTGGCAGAATTCAACGTGTCAGGCAGCATCTGCAGGCAATCGGTGTTTTGGGGCAGGAACATTCTTCAGATTGGACAGGTGATATGTTGGGTGGGAGCAAGGGTCCCAATCCCAACCATCATCTATCCATTCCATCTGCAGATGCTGCCTGACCCACAGAGTTCCTCCAGCACTTATTCTTTTCAATTTTGTTCTTACTTTTAAAACTGATTGTGTTTTGATACTTTGCGTTGGGATGGGAGAATGCAACCTTCACGTGGTCCACTCTGTTTCAACTAATGCAATCAACCTGCCGTGCACAATCAAATGAGATCAAATTGAACAAGTTGTCCTGCAACTTTAGGCTGTGCACGCCATACGCAAGAAGAAGAAGATACGTTGCGACAATTCCTGGCCAGAAAATTATAGGAAGAATCGTATATAGCAGCAGCACCACAGCAGAAAATACTGGCTAAAATGTTCTACTGCACATGTTGTTTATTATCCATTCTTTTCTCTCATTGGTAATTGTGCATATGCATCAACATATCTTATTTTCTGAAGAAAGTCTGAAGAAAAGTCTCAACCCTAAACGTCACCCATTCCTTCTCTCCAGAGATGCTGCCTGTCCCGCTGAGTTACTCCAGCATTTTGTGTCTATCTTACAGTATTTTAACATCTCCCCCTCCCACATTTAGTAAAGCTGATTCATATTAGCTATAGATCTGATAGTCGTTGCCAGTACAGAGCATGGGCCGGTACTTAAAGTGAGTACTTAATCTGGCACTATTATGAATCATTTGCAAAAATAATAAATGTATCAGAATGAAATAATGAATGGAAGGAAGCACAGTACTCTGTATTCATCAAACATTTTGTTCTGTTCTCTCCGTACACCATTTCAATTTCATCATTCAAATTCTACAATTAGTAACGGGTTTATCAACCCACTTACAGTTTAATCATGACTCATAACACCAGCACACATATACAAAGAGACATGTTTAGGAAGGAACTGCAGATGCTGGTTTAAACTAAAGATAGACACAAAAATCTGGAGTAACTCAGCAGGACAGGCAGCATCTCTGGAGAGATGGAATGGGTGACATTTGGGGTCAAGACCCTTCTTCAGACAAAGAGACATTCTGGTCAGGATTTTCAGTTATGTTGCTGCTGGTGTATGCATGAAAAATGCCATAGTTCTTCAATAACATTTTGGCTCAGGTTTCTAGTGGAAAAATATTTTATTTTTCCCAATGAAAAAAGATAAGCTGAGAAGTGAAGATTTCTTAACAGGTGCTATGCAACCAAAAACTACCAATTTGCAAATCCATATATTTTCAGCCAATTTTCTGCAGCACATTGTATTTCTTTTAGAGTTATTGATTGAGTTTCTAGCCTAGAGACTTACTGTATGTATGAATAGGGGGGCCAAACTGAAAATTGGTATTAAACATGGCAGTAATGCCATAAAGTTAAACCCTCAAGGGTGTGCTACTAAAATAATGTCTTAAAACCTCCTGACCAACCAAAGCCTCAAACACCCTTGACCACTGCTATGCAAACCAAAAAAAAGTGTGTACTATTCCATTCCCAGACTGTAGTTTGGTAAATCTGAACACCTGGCTGTGTTTCTACTCTCTGCTTATGAACAAAAACTAGAGTAGACAGATGCTGTGCAGAAAGTCACACAGTGTTGGCCTGAGGAAACAGATGAGATCCTTCGCTATTGCTTTGAACCCGTGAACTGGTCCATATTCAAGTCCCCTTTGGCTAACCCATATGAATATGCTGCTGCTATCACAGACTTCATCGGTAAGTATGTTGAGGTCTGTATCATGAAGAAGATGATATGATCCACAACCAGAAGCCACGAAGGATGAACCTTGCAGAAAGAGAGATTAGGCCAGGAAAAAGCCAAACAAAACAGGCCCTTCACCCACTGAGTTAACGCAGACCAGCGATCACTCTGTACACTGGCACTATCCTACACACTAGGGATCATTTACATTTTACAGAAGCCAATTATGAAGGAATGATGAATGAATGAATGAATACTTTATTGGCGCATGTGATAAGTCATAGTGAATTCTTTGCTTGCATACGCAAGGTATGCAACTAATGGCCACATAAAGGGTACTTACAAAGTTACAAAGTTACAAAGTACACCCATTGCTCTCCTCACGGCGGTTCCCCCACGCCATGTCCTGCATTGTCCCATCCCCCAGCAATGGGTCCTCACTTCCATGTGTCCGTCCTCGTCTGTCAGTCGGCGGCATCATCGACCGCCGCACCAGCCTCTCCATTATTGCTGCCAGGTCCTCTCTGGACACCTCCGTGGTGCCTACCCAGGCCCCAGCCACGGGCTTCAACCCATGAGACTCCAGCCTCGGACTTGTAGTTTGGCTCGACCCACAGGTTCCGTCATCCCAGGCCGTGGGCTCATTTGACTCCATTAGCCACGGGCTCCGTCGACTGAGTCAGCTTAGGGCCCAGACCCACAAGGCTCCGGCCTCAGCTTCTTCGCACTTTGCCAGGAGTCGTCTGCTGTTGCAGCCTACCAGGAGGCATTAATTAACCTACAAACCTGCTAATTTTACTTCGGAGTCACGTGAGTGACTATGTGTTGAAGGCCTGCGCGTCATTACGTCAGATGAATTGGCGCGAACGGACGTGAGGAACAGCGCTCCTCTAGTGGAAATGTAGTTTTGAACTACAAGGTAAGAAAATCTATAGTTTCCGGGTCCGTTTGCTGTGGGCCTGTGGGGATTTTTTCCACAGGCACCATGGAAAAAATGGGCAAGGGGAAGAGGCGAGCGGCAAAGCCGGTGGAAAGTGGCAAGATTGCGGTCGGCGAACAGCTGCCTCAGACCCCTGTACAGTCGCCGGCTGGGAGCATAGCGACTGTGGACTTGGGTCTTAAAAGAATACAGTCAGCGCCAGTGGGGCGCAAGGCTAAGTTCAAGTCCGTCGGGCCCACGGAGGAGGAGTTCAATCAGGAGGATACGACTCCAGGGCTGGATACCGGCTGTTGAGCGGATTTTTCAAATGGAGAGCCTGTTACACAGGTTACTCAAGCAAAGCGCACTCAGGGAAGAGTGTAGCTAAAGAGAGGCTCCAGAAGCCAGGTCAGCAGCACCTAGCAAAGGGCTATTTGAGAGCACCCTCATTGATGAGGCGCGTGCACAGGGTCAGCAGAGTTTCAGATACAAGCGAAGACGGCAGCTGCCAGATGTTCTTTTTCTGGCAGTACGATTCGCTGCTCTGTGAGAGTTCTGACCCTGAGTCTGACGGTGAGGCCGATACAAGCGAAGACGGCAGCTGCCAGATGTTCTACTCCTGGCAGTATGATTCGCTGCCCCGTCAGGAGAGCCACTGGGAGAGGAAGTGGCCTCTATGATCAACTATTGTGTCTTCCATCAGCTCCAGTAGCTTACGATGGATGAAAATGCCAAAATAGCATGAGACCCCAAGGAACTGCGTATTGCTGAAAGTATTAACAGTGAACCAAGATATAAGGGGTCAGATGGGCGAGGGCATGTGAGCCTAAGAAAACTAAACTGCAGAGAATATTGAAGCTGCTGGGTTGAGGAACAGCTGCATTTTTGCAAGAACAATGGATGGAGGCCAGGGATGGAGATGCATCAAATGGCACTAGGTTTGCTATGTAGCACCCACTTCGACATGAATTGTTTCAGGAAGTATGCCATTCGGCCCACCATCAATCCCAAGTTGCAGCAACTCTGTAAAGCCCAGCAATGTGCAGTCACTCAACTTACTCTTCGGAGAAAAAAACTCACGAAACGTGGGAAAGAGTTGGATGATGAGGCAAAAACAGCAAGGTTGATCAAAACATCGATGGTCGGCAAGTCTGTGAAGAGGAGGTATCCTTTCAGACATCATACAGAATCCTGTGCCTACACCAGGAACAAATCGACCATTGAAGCAGGGGCGCAGTTGGTGTCCTGCAGCGGGAACACGAAAAAGCGTGGGTTTTCCTGCCAGGAGCCAGGGACCACAGGTCACTCAGGTGACAAAGGAGGTAGATGGACCTGGTTCTCATGGGAACATATTAGGCAAAAACAGCCAAATATTGGAAGCAAATTACCTCAGATTCATTATTCTGAGTATTATTCAAAGGTTTCGAATTGATTCGATCCAAATAGTGATTTGCCATCCAGCATGTTCCTAGTAGAGCACTCCAATTTCACAAAAAGAAGTGATGAGGGTTCAAGCTGAATTTGAAAACTTGTCTATAAACAAGTAATTGAAAGGTTGGTTTATCAAAACCACCAAATTGTGTTTAAATTTTTCTCGACCTAAAAAGGTGAGGAGTATTTTAGATCTGACAAGTCTTTAAAATATTGTGAAGTATAGACACTTCAAAATGTAGACTTTGAGACTGCCATACAACTTATTTCAAAAGATGTTATATGGCACCCATAGATCTGAAAGATGTATATTATTCAGTGTCTGTTCATTTGTAAGATAAAAATATTTGAAATTTATCTGAATGAAACAATTCTGGCAATTCAAAATTCTGTCTAATGGGTTAAATTCAGTTCCTTGAATTTCACTAAATTGGTAAAACCAATTTTTGTGGCTAATTAGAGTCCAAGGACAGATGTTGATGGCTTAACTGGATGATGTCCTAATTAAGACGAACAGGAGAATTAATGAGTTATCTCTCTCAATATTTCAATCCACTTTTGAATGTTTTGGGTTTAATTCATCCAGAGAAATCAAGGTTAGCGCCACTTACAACAATTGATTATTTTGATTTCACAATTGATTCAATTGACATGGTAGTAATTCTACCCAGGGTAAAGGGTAGAGCTGATTGATGGTGGCATTAAGCTGTTGAAAAAGCAACAATCTTCAATTAAGACAGGTGGCCAGCTTGCTAGGAAAATTAGTGTTATTTCCAGCAAAACAATATGGGCCATTGTACTACCAGCAGCTACAGACGGCAAAATGAAAAGGCACTAAGATGCATGGTGGCCATTTTTGATAGGCCATGCAGTTAAACAACAAATGCTGCTTCTGATTTGCAGTGGTGCATTTAACATGTCTCCAGTAGTAATTGGGGAGTAACATCCGTTATATGCCTGTATGGATCTGTTAATTTGCAGGTTTAAAAAAAGAGGATTGTCTGGGCATACTGTGGACATGCTTACAGCAGTCTGGCGGAAGAGCACTCAAAAGCAGTACATTTGCAAATCTGAGGTTGTGACTCTGTAAATGCTGCTTTCCCATTATGTAAAGAATGGGGAAAATTTGCTGTGTACAAAAGAATATGGAATGTTGTACGGCACATGTCTCAAATGTCTTAGGTTTTCTCAACACTCTATTTGAGGGGTTGAGTTATAGTGCGATTTATTCAGCCAGAAGTACATTGTCCTCATTTTTTATTGATGAGGTCGGAAAGACATCCTGTTGAGTCTCGTTCTTTCATTTCCAGATTAATGAAAGGAATTTTAATTCCAGATCTTCTAAACCTAGTTATTGCAATCTGGAATATAGAGTGGTTTTAAGCTACTTCATCAATGGACTCTTGGTACGATTATGATTTGGCCAAGTTCAGCATGAAGGTAGTCATGCTTATGGCACTTGTAACAAGCACAGAGAGTGCAGACATTACAAAAGTTACAGATACGCAGGATGGAAGTACCTCAGGATTATGTTATGTTTTACATTTTATGACCTACTCAAATGAAGTAGGGTCAGCTGTGACAGGATTCAAGAGTGTTTTATTAGCATATTCCATGGATCCATGTCTATGTGTTAAGACATATTTGTTGCAATACATTGAGGCTACAAAGGTCTTATGAAATATGAAAACAAGATTGTTTATCATTCACGAAAAACCATACAAGATAGTGTCAGTTCAGACTATTTCAAGATGGTTAAAACAAGTCTTGGTTGCTGCAGGTGTGAACAGTGATGTTTTTACATCCCTTTCGATTTAGCAGCAACATTGGCGGCCAGGGCAAAGGACGTCCCGTCGACCATATTTTCGCAGTCGCCGGGTGATCTAATACGTTGGTGTTTCAACACTTTTACCATTGGCCTATTGCCAATACGGGGCTGTTTGCAGATACTATATTAAGTTATGCTTAAATTCCCCTGGGTTAAAGGGGATACTGTTAATTCTATTATTCAAATAAATGAATTACTGCATTTGTCATGCAAATGTCATTATTAATGCATTATTGATTATTTCTCGTTCCGAGTCAATCAATGCAGTGAGAAGCCGGGATTTGTATCTGCGGCATGAAATCACAAAGCTTTAAAATCTTCACGTAGTCACTCACGTGACTCCGAAGTAAAATAGTAAGATTAAACGAGAACTTACCAGTTTGAAGTTTGATCTTTATTTTATGCGGAGCTACGTTGATTATTACGTGCCCACCACGCCCAACCCTCTTTCATAAAGTACAGAAGGAAGTTCTAAATTTACTTGTTTTTACTATGTTACTATATTACTTTGTTCTTGTTGTTTGTGATTTCACACCGCTGCTTTGAAGGTTGACGCGCAGGCGCCCTGACGGGTCTTCTTCACATAATCACCAACGTAACTCCTCATAAAATAAAGATCAAACTTCAAACTGGTAAGTTCTTTTTTTTTAAATTTTTTTTTTTTTTTTTAGAGAGATTCCTTTATTTGTCATTCAGACCTTTCGGTCTGAACGAAATTTCGTTGCCTGCAGTCATACATATAATAATAAATGACAAAACACACAATAAACACAAATTAACATCCACCACAGTGAGTTCACCAGGTACCTCCTCACTGTGATGGAGGCAAAAGTCTTAAAGTCTCTGTCTCTTCCCGTTTTCTTCTCCCTCTGCGCTGAGGCGATCCAGGCTTCTGATGCTGTGGCCCCACCGGGCGACGGTAAGCCAGTCCAGCAGCCGAATCCGTGCTCCGTCCGCGACGGGCCGGCTCAAACTCCGCGGCCCGGGGTGGTCGAAGCTGCCGAAGCTGCCGCCCTCCAGTCCAGCGGACGCAGCTGTAGTTGCGGGAGCCCCAGAAAAACAGGTCACCAACCTGTGACCTGCGCGCTCCCGACGATGTCGTCCACTGGGCCCGCGGCTGAGCCTCCGGATTCAGGTCGCCACCGCCGGAACGCCACCGCCGGAACGCCACCGCAGCTCCGAAGCCGGCCAGCCTCGCGCTCCCGAAGATGTCGTCCACTGGGCCAGCTGCGGCCGAGCCTCCGGATTCAGGTCGCCACCGCCGGAACGCCACCGCCACCGCCGGAACGCCACCGCAGCCCCGAAGTTGGCCAGCCTCGCGCTGGTAAGTCCTGGTCTGCCTCCGGAGCCTCGAGGTCGGTCGGTCGCTCGCAGTTGGAGTTGGAGGCCGGCAGCTCCGCCATTTTGGCCTCAGCGCAGACGGAAGCAGAGAAGGGGGACACGACAAGAAAAAGTCGCATTCCCCCGAAGGAAGAGACAAAAGTCATGTTTCACCCCCCCACCCCACACATACACAACCCAATAAACTAAAATTTAACTGAAACAGGACAAAAGAAAACAACAACAAAAAGTAAAAACAGACGGACTGCAGGCGAGCCGCTGCTGTACGACAGCGCCGCCACTTCCGGAACGCAGAACTTTCTCGTTTAATCTTACTATTAACCTACAAACCTGTACATCTTTGAAGTGTGGAAGGAAACCAGAGAAAACCGATGTGGTCACAGGGAGAATGTACAAACAACTCCGTACAAACAGCACCTGTAGTCACGATCGAACCCGGTCTCTGGAGCTGTAAGGCAGCAACTCTACTGCTGCGTCACTGTCCTGCCCCTCATGTCAGGGTCAGAACCCTTCTTCAGACTGATTGTAGTTGGAAGAGTGGGTGAAAACTGAAAGGATTTGCTCCCGAACTCTCACTACTACAATAAGTCTGAAGAAGGGTCCCGACCCAAAATGGCACATTTTACTTTTCTCCAGACATGCTGCTTGACCCTTTGAGTTACTCCAGCATTTTGTCTATCTTTGGTATAAAGCAGCATCTGAGGTTAATTTTTATTACATTAAAACTTATGAAATTGTGATTAGTGTCCCCAAAATGCTCTTTCAGTGAAACACGAGTTTCACCAGTTAGGCTCACTTCTCAATACAAGGTTCAGTATGTTCCCTTCTTGAGTTGGACTACCCACATACTGCTTCAAGAAACCCTCTTGTTTTGGACTATCAAATGTTGCCTCGTCTAAGCCTTTGGAACTGAGCAACTCTCAGTGAATATTGGGGAAGTTAAAGTCAACCACTAAAATAATCCTTGAGCTTTGGCATTTTTCGATAATTTTGGGGGGCCTATAGTACAATCTCATGAGAATGCTTGCACCTTTCTTATTTTTAACCTCTACTTATATCACCTCAGCAGATGAAGCCTCCAGCATGTCTTCTCTGAATGCTGCCGTGACATTCCCTCTGATAAGTAAAGCAACTCCTTCACCTCTTTTCCCTCCTTCTCCATCATGTCTGCAACAAATTCGCTTATTGTAATAATTAGACCATTGGTTGCAATATTAACAATGCCCCACCAATTTTAGAACTTCAAAATCTTTTGCTAACTGATCTAAGGACATTTATTTCGAAAGATATTAAGGTTATAGTGTGTTCTTATCCATTTGGACGAAAGAGGTATTTGCAATGAAATGTTTGCAAAAAATCAGCAAGGAGTTTTATTTTCAAAGGGTAGCAAGTGGTGATGAAGCCATCCAGGTTGGGGCAACGTCACAAGATAAGACTGTGATTTTGATGTGAAATAGACACTGAAGGGACTGTTCCTTTCAGAGGATATTGCATCCTTCAGTTGAAACCTCTTCAAGCACAGCAACAAATGCGACATGTGGGATTCATAAAGAGCCTCAGAGGCTTCTCTTGTGATATGTCACAGCCTTTGAAGCACAAGAGGCCACTAGTTGACAGTTGAATGATGAAGAAATATTTCTCTGATAGTTACGGTGAGTATTCTGGCAGTTACAATAACAAAGACTCGATAATGAAGGACATTCAGATAGTGCTACACTGTCAGATGCAACTTGCAACTGAAGAATTCAGCTCATGGGAATTAATATCCTGAAAAAAAAGCTCATAGAAAGTTGAAAAAAACAGAATTTGATTTCATGAAAAATGGTTCCATCTAAAATAAGTGCCTTTGTCCAGTTGGGTCTGTTGACAAATGTATTTATGAGTCAATGCATGCAATAGAAGATGCTTTGTTTGAATTTATGTAATACATTTGTAATAGAAAACATATTCAATATAATGTAAAAAAGATTTTTCAACAAAACAAGTTTCCTATCCCGATCTTATTACTTAAAAAAAATAGATGTCACGTTTTCCATTTGTTCAGCAAAGCCTCAATTTTTTATTGAAAACAGCGATACATTGAAATGCATTTTCTCAAATTGAAAAGTAATGAGCTTACTCCAGTCATGCAATTGGTTGTGAATCATGCATTTTAAGTCTTTTATCAAACCTTTCTTTCAGCGAGCATTTCTTGATACCCTGATCATCTATTGCATAATTAACTCAGAATAAAGAGAAACTATGCTTCAGAGACTCTCTGCACTATTATCAGACAATGATTTGTTTAAAGTTGTGTGGCATCTGAAATAAAGAAGCAATAAAGCAGGGAATGTCCAGGGTCTATGTACTCACATCCATTTAAACAAATTTAGGCTGTCACCACCCGGAAGATACAATTTTTTGTCTTAACTGGTGAGCTGGAAATGTTCCTTTGAATCTAGCAATAACATTTTATTTATGATTGTAATGCTGAGACAGCAAGGTATTACTTTGAATCAGCATTTGGTTATAATAAGGATCCAATCTGTACCTGATGCAAAAAGCCAACTGGATTCTCCAGATACTTTCAATTCTCTGCCTCAGTGGAGGCCGGTTCTCTGGATACTTTCAAGAGAGAGCTAGATAGGGCTCTTAAAGATAGCAGAGTCAGGGGATATGGGGAGAATGCAGGAATGTGGTACTGATTGGGGATGATCAGCCATGATCACATTGAATGGCGGTGCTGGTTCGAAGGGCCGAATGGCCTACTCCTGCACCTATTGTCTATTGTCTATTGGATGCCTGTGGGTGATTAGATACCACCGGGTGGCGTTTCGATGGCAGCCTCACATACAGTCTGTCTGTCCTTTTATTGTAATTTTTAAAGCATTTGTTAATGCTCTGTGGGGGGTGGGCGGGGGGGGGAGGGGGTCGGGGGATGCATTTTATCAATCTCTTACCTTGCCGGAGATGCAATTGTTTTCCGATTGTATTTCCGGTTGCTCTGCGGCCTAACATCGTGGAGCTGGAGGCCTTGCTTGGGACTGACTTTTATCGCGGGGCGTGGACTTACCATCGGAGCCGTTTTCTTACCTGGGATCGACGCTCCAACCACAGCCTGCGTATTTTTACATCAAGGGCTCGCAGTCTCGGGTTGAGGCCGAAGTCGGGAGCTGCAAAAGCCGCACAACGTTCGACTAGCCCTGCCCCGGGGTAGATCGCCCGGCGCGGGGAGCTGAGAATCCCCCCCCCACCCCGATGCAGGAGCTTGATCGCCCCGATGAGGAGGGCCCACCGCCGGCTATGGAAGTAAGATCATTCCGTCACTGGAAGGTTAGAGGCCCCCAACCGCTGGAAGACAAAGAAGGGAGAGATGTAACTTTTTTTTGCCTTCCATCACAGTGAGGAATGTGGAGGAGTCACTGTGGTGGATGTTTATGTTAAAATGTATTTTGTGTGTCTTGTTGCTTTTTATTGGTATGACTGCATGGCAAATCAAAATGCTCGTATGTTGCAAAACGTACTTGGCTAATGAAGTATGATTATGATTATGATTAATATTATTTTCATAATCAATTGCTGCCTTGACTTTCAATCTTTATTTCACTATCTCTTACTGAAAGTTTGTCTTGAAAATCTGGGGTGACATGGTCAAATAAATCCATATCACTCATTGTAACTTCATCCAAAATTAATGCAAAGTAAAAACTTAGTGTCCTGGCAATAGATATATGGGATTAATTATCTTCATGAACATCTACAGCTCACTTTGAGATACTTTCAGGTAAATCAGATAAAATTCTAAGTAAGAATTATTCTCTCTGTGGAGTATTTTGCATTTTGCTGAAGAAATATTTCCTCTCAACATTTTTAAATTGCTGTGGTGTTAGCATTCAATTACAGAGCTCACTCCAGGGGAATATTGGAGAGAGATAGAACACATGGGCAACAGAGTGCTGCAGCAGTAGAGTTGTTGCTTTACAGGGCCAGAGACCCAGGTTCGCTCCTGATCACAAGTGCTGGCTGTGTGGAATTTGTACATTCTCACTGTGACTGCATGGGTTTTCTCTTGGTGCTCCGGTTTCCTCCTACATTCTAAAAGCTTGCAAATTTGTTGGTTAGACAGCTTCTGTAAATTGTTCCAAGAGTTTAGGATAGAACTAATGTATAGGTGATTGTTATTCGGTATGAACTCGATGAGCTGGAGGGCCTATTTCCATGCTGTATCTCTCAACTAGACTAAACTAGATTGATTGGTGTCATAACAACAAACTTTCACTTAATGTCAGCAAGACCAAGGAACTAATTGTTGACTTCAGGAAGGGGAAGTTGGGAGATCACATGCCTATTTTTATTTGTGGGTCAGTGGTGGAGGGGACGAGTCAGAGTATAGAAGTGAAATTGGCCGACTGACCAAATGGTGCCAGCACAACAACCTGGCTCTCAACATCAGTAAGACTAAGGAATTGATTGTGGACTTTGGTAGGGGAAGGATGAGGACCCACAATCCTGTTCACATCAATGGGACGATGGTGAAGAGGGTCAATAACTTCAAATTGTTGCGTGCATTGTTCTGAAGTTCTTTCCTGGACCCAGCACACCGATGCAATTGTAAAGATGGCACATCAGCGGCTCTACTTCCTGAGAGGATTACGGAGATTCGGCATGTCGAAGAGGATTCTCCTAAAATTCTACAGGTGCACGGTAGAGAGCATTCTGACTGGTTGCATCAAGGCCTGGTTCAGCAACTTGAACGTCCAGGAGCGTAAAAGACTACAAAAAGTTGTGACCGCTGCCCAGTCCATCACCGGCTTTGACGTCCCCACCGTCGAAGGGATCTATCGTAGTCGCTGCCTCAAAAAGGCAGCCAAAATCATCAAGGACCCACACCATCCTGGCCACACACTCATCTCACCATTGCCAAGAAGAAGGTACAGGATCCTGAAAACTGTAATGTCCAGGTTCAGTAATGCCCCTGTCCCACTTAGGAAACCTGAACGGAGAATACTGAAGAATGTACATGGTTTGAGATACGGCCTGCTTTATCCCGCAAGACTAAGAGTCACCTACAAGTCCAAGGAGCTATTTTTTACGGACCACGAAAAAGCACTGAAATACGCCAAAGAAATCGGGAACCTGACCGTAGACTGAAGAATTTACTTTACGCCTTAGGAGTCAAGGACTAACAGGACCACCAGATCTAAAAGGACCTTTAGAGTTCTTTTAAGAGCTTTAAGGACATTCGAAAACCGAAATGGACGGAGGACATTGGAGAAAAACGTGACCTTTGTATTTTTTAATTTTTTTTTATTTTATTAATTTTACTAATCATTGTTATTATCTGTATATTCATACCTAACTACAACTAATACTTATTTAATATCCACATTACTACTAAAATTATTAACATCAACATTCCTCATAAAAATTTAATACTGTATATGATTGATAACAATGATTAATAACTAATAGTCTTTGATTAACGTAAAGATGAATTACATACTTATATTATATAAGAGGATATGCAAGAGGTAAATTAGCCTATGTCATAATAAAACTTGATGGTTTTCCTCTTTGATTTTCAAATTAAAATTAAATTTATAGATTTAGCGAAGAAAATAATATAATATGCAGAGAATAATAACGTTGTGAATTTTTGATATTCTTGAATTTTTCTGCAGGGATACGTGCTTATGTATGTATGCACATGGGTATATATACATATATATATGTATGTATGGTGTGTGTGTGTGTATGTATGGGTATGTATATAAGTTTGTTGCTCCCAAAGAAGTTATTTGAATGTTAGAAATAATCTTTCTTTTTCTTCGGGCACGGAGCTGGGAATTTTTTTTTTCTTACAAAGGCTACGGAAGTCTTTAGAATTCTAGCCACGTTAGTGTGGCTATCACTAACTACACTAATTGTAGATGTAGTTCTTTTTCTTTCACCCTTTACTAATCAATTCTATCACTTTTTTCACTTTAAATATTTTTATAACTCAACGTTTGAATGGAAAAACAAGTCTAATACAAGGAGATGTGTTCGGAAGAGCGATGTATATGATTTTAAATTCATCTATCTGAAGTTCGGTAGCAGGGTCAGGTTCTATGTGTTGTACTTTCTGCTCGGCTATAGACCACCTTAGAAACAATATGCAAGATGTTAATATGATAAGAGGGGGTCAGGGAATAACATTTTGTAGTTGGAATGTCAAGGGAATCAATGAACCAATTAAGAGAGGTAAAGTTTTGGCACATCTAAACCTAATCAAAACAGATATAATATTTCTCCAAGAAACGCACCTTAAAAAGGAATCTCAACATAGACTTAAAGCTAAGTGGATCGCTGAATCATATCATTCCTCTTTTTCCCATAAATCCAGAGGAGTTGCAATATTAATTCGTAAAGGAATACATTTTACGAACTCTTCAACAATAGTGGATATTGATGGTAGATATATTATATTAGTTGGAGAGTTAAATGGTGAAAAAGTAATTCTTCTCAATGTATATGGGCCTAACTTTGATAACCCCATGTTTTTTAATAAAACATTTAATAAAATTCCTGAATTTACACAATATAAATTAATAATTGGAGGAGACTTCAACTGTACATTAGATTCATACTTAGATAGATCTTCAAGGCAAAAAAAAGTAAAATCTCAATCAAGTGTATTTCTAAATTCATTTATTAATACCACTAATATTAAGGATGTCTGGAGAATAGAAAACCCAACTGGACGGGAATACTCATTTTACTCACCAGTACATAAAACATACTCAAGAATAGATTATTTTTTGGTTGACTCTAGGTTTATCCCATTTATTTATAATTCAAAATATCATAACATTATAATCTCAGATCACGCACCTGTAACATTCATGATTAAATTAAATGGAATGTCCGAGAAACAAACATATTGGAGATTCAACCCACAAATTTTGAACGAAAGATCATGCCAGGAATATATTATTAAACAGATTCAAATATTTTTTGAGGTAAATGACAACCCTGACACACCTACTTCTCTTATGTGGGAAACGTTTAAAGCGTTTGTTCGTGGTACATTAATTTCCGCTCAAGCATTTTATAATAAAGAGAACAGGATTAAACAACAAACATTGGAAAGTGAAATCAAGCAACTAGATATAGAAAATGCGAGAATGCCATCTATTTTAAAACATAATAAAATTGCTGTATTAAAATATAAATTAAATAAAATGTATTCAGAACAAGTAATAAAACTTTATCAAAAAACCAAACAATTACATTTTGAATTTGGAGACAAACCACAAAAACTATTATCACGTCAGTTACGAAAAATGGAAGGGGAAAAAATAATTCATAAAATTAGAACAGAGACAGGAGAATTATTAAAAATGCCCAAGGACATAAATGATAGATTTCTCCAATACTATCATAACCTTTATTCAACTAAAACCGTAGGACAATCAGAAGGAATAGCAGATTTTTTACTAAAATGTAATTTAAAAGGTTTAGATTCAAACGATAGAGAATTATTAGAAAAGGAGATTACCATAAAAGATATTGAGGAGTCTATCGGCTCTTTAAAAAATGGTAAAGCAGTAGGACCAGATGGTTTAGGCTCCGAATTTTATAAAAAATTTCATGACTTGCTTTGCCCACGTTTACAAAGATTGTATGAGTATATCTATACTCAACAGAAACTTCCAGACACTTTAAATGAATCAATAATAACACTTATTCCTAAAGCTGATAAAGATCCGGAAGACCCGGGATCATATAGAGCAATCGCACTTTTAAATACAGATCAGAAAATATTAACTAAAATACTAGCGAATAGATTAAGTACAGTGATGAATAAATTAATACACCCTGACCAAACAGGCTTTATTCAGAAACGGTACTCATATTATAATCTAAGAAGATTATTTAATATTATATATTCCAAGAGAAATATTAAGGAAGATCTAGCAATAATCTCACTTGACGCTGAAAAAGCATTTGATCAGGTCGAATGGTCTTATTTATTTTCGGTGATGGAAAATATGCAGTTAGGGGAGAAATTCTGTACATGGATAAAACTGTTATATACAAATCCCACGGCTAGAATATTTACAAACCAAAGGTTGTCATCTAAATTTAGTCTATCTAGAGGTTGTAGACAAGGATGCCCGTTATCTCCATTATTATTTGCGCTTGCTATTGAGCCACTTGCAGAAAGAGTCAGGGGGCATCCGGAAATACACGGATGTAACACAAAGGACACAGTGAATAAAATTTCTTTATACGCAGATGATGTATTAATTTACATTACAAAACCAGAAATTAGTATTCCAAACTTATTAAAGCTAATAACCCAATTTGGTTCACTTTCAGGATACAGAATAAATTGGAATAAAAGTGAAATTATGCCAATAAGGGAACATAACAAACAGATAATACAACAATTTCCATTTAAAATAGTAAAGGAAAAATTTAAATATCTAGGTATTTATATAACTAAGAAATATACATCATTATTTAAAGCAAATTTTCCACCATTACTAAATAAACTACATAAGAATATTCAATACTGGAAAACACTTCCTATCTCAATGGTAGGCAAAATTAATGCCATAAAAATGATTTTTTTACCGCAAATATTATACCTTTTTCAGACAATTCCGATATATCTGGCAAAAACCTTTTTTAAAAAACTGGATTCTATTGTTAATGATTTCATCTGGGATTATAAGAATCATAGGATAAACAAAAGACATTTGTGTAAATCAAAAATGAATGGAGGCTTGGTTTTACCCAACTTTTTGTTTTATTTCTGGGCAGTTAATATTAAAAATATGAATTTCTGGTTGGAAGAAATAGATCATCAGCCAGACTGGTTAAAAATGGAAAAGGAAGATTGTTTACCTTTTGATATCGGTTCGATTTTATTTGCTACGTCTAAATTAAACAAAAAAAATTATAGGGAAAACCCTATAATATTTAGTGCTATACGAATTTGGAAACAATTAAAAAAGACATTAAAATTAGATAATTTATCACTTTTTCTTCCAATTGTGAATAACCCTTTGTTTAAGCCTTCATGGTTGGACGGGGGTTTTACACAATGGAAGAATTATGGAATTAAAAATATGGGACAACTTTACAAGGAAGGCACTTTTCTGACATTTCAGGAGTTGCAACAGACTTACGGACTTCGAGGAAATTATTACTTCAGATATCTTCAACTTAGAGATTATGTAAAATCAAATACTCAAAATTTTCGAATTAGAAATTCAGAAATTCTTGATGAATGTTGGAACAAACATCCTAATACAGAAAAATTAATATCTTATATATATAATATCTTATTAGACAGTGACATTCCATCGATGGACTTACATAGACAAACATGGGAAAAAGAATTAAATCAAATAATAACGAAAGATACTTGGGAAGAAAGTTTGCAACACATACATCAATGTTCATTAAACGCCAGAACATTCTCTAATACAATTTAAAGTAATACATAGGTTACATTATTCCAAAACAAAACTACATAAAATGTTTCAACATATCTCACCTATATGTGATAAATGTCAACATTTAGAAGCTACCTTATCTCATATGTTTGCAAACTGTATAAAAATTAAACAATTCTGGGTAAATATTTTCAGTATAATATCTAAAGTAACCAGCACACAATTGGACCCAGATCCAAAATTAATAATACTTGGAATATTAGAATTAAATCAAACATTTAGAATAACACAAAGAAACTTTATTGATTATAGTTTAATAACAGGAAAAAAATTAATTCTAAAATTTTGGAAAGGCCCTACGACCCCCACAATTAAAATGTGGATTATAGAAATGACGGAGACCTTAAATGTGGAAAGAATCAGACTCTCCCTGTTGGACAAACAGGAATTATTCGTTGGAACATGGTCTCCTTTTATTGATTACCTAAAGGGCCAGAACAGTTCAGCACAGGAACCTGACTAACACCCGGGCTAAAGAATGGATGAAACGCTATATCTAGAAATGTACGAATATATCTCGAATGAAGTTTTCTATTTTAATACATTTTTCCATTCTTCTTTAACTATCTTTTTTTTTTTTTTTTTTTTTTAATTTTTTTTTTTTTGTTTTTGTTTTTGTTTTGTTTTTTTTTTTTTTTTTTTTTTTTATTTTTTATTTTTCTTCTCTTTTTTCTCTTTCTTTACTTCATCTTTCTCTTTAGTTCTATTTAGCTTAAAAAAAAAAGCAAAAGGTATTGGAGACATTGTAATAATATTTAACAATATTATCAATTTAATAATGTAAGACTGTAATGATGTAACTAGGTGTACGCATCTCCAATAAAAAAATATTTAAAAAAAAAAAAAAAAAAAAAAAAAAAAAAAGGAAACCTGAACGGAAACCTCTGGAGACTTTGCCCCCCACCCAAGGTTTCCGTGCGGTTCCCGGAGGTTCCCGGAGGTTTTTGTCAGTCTCCCTAATGGTTGAAAGTGGTTTCTGCTTCTTCTATGTTCCGGTGATTATTTCAAAAAATTCAAAACCGGCCGCAACTAAAAATAGGTTGCCGTTTTAAAAATTGGTAATTTTTTAGTTGAAGCCAGTTGCGATGCTAGTTGAAGGTGGTTGCCGGAGGTTGCAGGTAGTGGAAGGTAAGACCTCCCTGGTGGAATAAAACTGGGTGAAAAAAAGGTCTGAAGAAGCAGAAACCACTTTCGACCATTAGGGAGACTGACAAAAACCTCCGGGAACCGTACGGAAACCTTGGGTAGGGCGCAAAGTCTCCAGAGGTTTCCGTTCTGGTCATCGTGTTACTGGAACGATGCCGTGACTTTCAACTGGGCCTGTTGGATCTGTACGATACAATATGATACAATACGATAGAACTTTATTTATCCCAGAAGGGAAATTGATCTGCCAACAGTCATAAAAACACAAAATACGTGAAACATGAAATTTAAGTGACGAGTGATTACGGTGATAAGTGAAGTTTAGAAGAATGGGGGACCTCATTGAAACGTACCGATTAGTGAAAGGCTTGGATGGAGTGGATGTGGCGCAGATGTTTCCAATAGTGGGAGTGTCTACGACTAGAGGTCATAGCCTCACTTCAACAATGAAGGAAGTTCATTTAGGATGGAGATGCGAAACAATGTATTTAGTCAGAGGGTGGTAAATCTGTGGAATTCTTTGCCATAGAAGGCTGTGGACACCAAGTCAATGGATATATTTAAAGCAGAAATAGGTAGATTATTGATTAGTACAGGTGTCAGAGGTTATGGGGAGAAGGCTGAGAAAGGGGTTAGGAGGGAGAGATAGATCAGCCATGATTGAATGGCGTAGATTTGATGGGCCAAATGGCCTAATTCTACTCCTATCACGTATGACCATATGACCTTATGTCTTTGGAGACCTCTTGCAGGGAGTTTTAGCAGGAAGCTGCCTGGATTTGAAGGTATTCATTATATGGAGAGATTGGAAAAACTTGGACGGGGGGACCCGCAAATGGGCATCTTGGCCAGGCCCAGGAGCAAATCGACAGGGAGATCCCCCCACCCCCTGATCAGCCCTCCCCACTCCCTGCCTTGTGTCCAAACACCAGGATTGTGGGACTAAAATGCAACCAGAACTTGCGGAGCAGCCCCTTCAGATATTCGTACAGGGGCAGCAACATCACACACTTCATATACATGTGGAACACGGTCTCTACCTCACCGCAGAAAATACAGGAGGCCGGCGAGCCCATGAACCGGCCCTGTGCAACCATCTCCATCCCTCTCTCTCTCTCTTTTTTCCAAGGACTTTATTCAGCAAAATGCATAATACAGCGTATCAAAAGTACATTCAAAGGTTACAATACATCAAGCAATCATTATAGTACAATGGGACTGTCATTATTTATAATGCTCTCGACCCCACGCGGCGACCAGCATTCACGGAAGACCTCCAGAGTTCCCGTGGACACCGCGTGTTCCCTCTCCAGGGATACGTGAGCATGGACATAGGCCTGGAAGACGGGCAGGCAGCCGACTCTGGCGTGACCATCGACCGCCCGCTGTCTGGACCCACGAATGGCCATCTTGGCCAGGCCCAGGAGCAAACCGACAGGGAGATCTCACCCTCCCCCCCCCCCCGATCGGCTCTCCCCACTCCCTGCATTGTGTCCAAACACCAGGAATGTCGGACTAAAATGCAACCAGAACTTGAGGAGCAGCCCCATCAGATATTGGTACAGGGTCAACAACATCACACACTCCATATACGCGTGGAACACGGTCTCTTCATTGTCGCAGAAAATATAGGCGGCCGGCGAGTGCGATATAGTGGCAGATTATTATATCATTCAAGGGATTGCTCCCTCTAGCCACTTAGGAGTAAGAATGGGGTTAGGAAAAAGTCGTTTTACGCATGTGAGCTCTCCACGAAACTTTCAAAGCTTCTCGAAAGATAAATCTTCATTACACACTTTTGATTAGTAGTTTCTTTATTGTTGAAGAAAAACAGTAAGATATTCATCCAACCTTCTTCGTTGACTCGTACACTTTAATCTTCGTCAAATTTCAGCTTGTCGCTTAGAAATATTAGAAAACTCCTCATGTAGGAAAGCTCCTCATGAAATGTTGTATTCTTGCCAAACTTGCATTTCAAATTCTGCCATGCGACGATTATCCGGCAGACTAACACTCTCTGGTCTGAAAGGTAATGATCATATCGAATGGCGTTGCAGGCTCGAAGGGCCGAATGGCCTACTCCTGCACCTATTTTCTATGTTTCTGTTTCTATGTAAGCCCAGACAATAGTGTCCGTCAATCATCTTTGCTGAGTAGTTCATAATATCCAAGAACTTTGACTCTTCTCCGGACATCTCTTCAGATTCTTCACTGGTACTTTCATTGAAGTCATGATTGTATTGCTTCATCAACAGCTTTTCTAATTTACCAGTAGATATTTGATTAACAGCAGCAGCAGGGTATTTCTTCCTGTTCCCGCTTTGGTTGTTCCTGCTCAAGGAGCCATAGATAACCCATCCAAGCAGGCTTTTTTCAGCAAATGGTCCATCACCTTGGCTCCTCACAATCTGTATAGGTTCCAAAGCATTTGTTCCGATAGGTAAGTCAACACCAGAATTCATCTTAGATATTTTGACATCCTTCAGGTAAGGCCATTGTCTCAAGTCCTCACATCTGGGTATATTTTGATGACCAACAGGCATGGTCTCATGTGTAAACACTTCAGATGTTGGTATGAAATTATCTTCATCCAGACTTGTAATGCAATGACTAATGCACTCTTTATCTTCATTCATGGTACGCACTCAAATCTTAATCTCTTCTGCTGTGATGTCCAACCTTCTCTTAGACTTAGACTTAGATTCCTTTATTGTCATTCAGACCTTTCGGTCTGATAGAAATTTCGTTGCCTGCAGTCATACATATAATAAATAACAAAACACACAATAAACACAAATTAACATCCACCACAGTGAGTTCACCAGGCACCTCCTCACTGTGATGGAGGCAAAAGTCTTAAAGTCTCTGTCTCTTCCCGCTTTGTTCTCCCTCTGTGCTGAGGCGATCCAGGCTTCTGACGCTGTGACCCCGCCGGGTGATGGCAAGTCCCGTGGCTGAATCCGTGCTCCGCTCCGCGACGGGCCGGTTGAAACTCCGCGGCCCGGGGTGGCTGAAGCTGCCGCCCTCCAGTCCAGCGGACGCAGCTGTAGTTGCGGGAGCCCCAGAAAAACAGGTCACCCACCTGTGACCTGCGAGCTCCCGACGATGTTGTCCACCGGGCCCGCGGCCGAGCCTCCGGATTCAGGTCGCCACCAGTGTCCTTGGTCGCCACCGCCGGAACGCCACCGCAGCCCTGAAGCCGGCCAGCCCCGCGCTGGTAAGTCCTGGCTCTGCCTCCGGAGCCTCGAGGTCGGTTGGTCGCAGTTGGAGTTGGAGGCCGGCAGCTCCGCCATTTTGGCCTCAGCACAGACGGAGGCAGAGAAGGGGGATACGACAAGAAAAAGTCGCATACCCCCGAAGGAAGAGACAAAAAACATGTTTCACCCCCCCCCCCCAACACATACACAACCCAATAAACTAAAATTTAACTAAAACAGGACAAAAAGAAAACAACAAAAAAAGTATAAACAGACGGACTGCAGGCGAGCCGCAGCTGTGCAACAGTGCCGCCACTTCCGGAGACTTCTCATCAAGTTTTCTGTTCAAAAAGTAGCCAAACTTCTGTGATCCAAAAATGCTTATGTTTGCAACACTGTATTTGTCTTATTATTCCTTACCTGTGCTGTTAAGATAGAGAAGATACAAGCCTCTACCCCGGCCCCAATATGAGCAGTTACTTGAGGCGAGGTGACAGCATCACTAGTAGCTGTCTTCCCCTCTTGTTCTGTTTGTTCCAGCAGCTATTCTTCTATTTCCTCTGGTGGCTTCCCTTCTATTTGCTCTAGTGGCTTCTTTACAGTGTGAGCTGCTTCAGGATGATTTTGCTTGCACTTATCACAAGTAATAGGATTCTCACAGTCTCTCACCATGTGTGCTTTTTTCAAACATCCAAAACAGATTCCTTTCTGTTTCAAGAAATCCACCTTTTCTTTATATTCCTTCTTCTTGAATCTTCGACAGCACCTTATGGTGTGACCAACTTCATCACATAGCAAACAAAATCCTTTTTGCTTGATAGTAGATACATCTCCGTTCATTTCCACCTGTCGTTTCCACAGGTATTATAGCGGTAGCAAAACTGCCTCCCTTAGGTCCTGATCTTCCTTTAGTTTTGGTAAGGTTGGAAACTTTGACAGTTGCAATTGGTTTATGATCTTCAATCCAAGAAATCCACCAGGTCTGGTAGCATGGCTACTCGCTTCTTCTTATCCAATATTCGGCCTGCTTTATCTCTCCACTTTTCTCTAAGTCTTGTGGGCAGCTTTTTAATGATGACTCTAGTATTACTGTCAAGATTAATTTGCTCCATGTGGTTGAGATTTTTCAGCAAGCTGCAACAACCTCTAAAAAGAAATATTGCATAATTACTCAATGCATCCACATCTTCCGGCTTGATATCTTTCCAAGAATGGGCCTTCTCCATGGGCATTAGCAATCCTCTGTTCATTACCAAAATGTTCTTTAAGTAACCTTCTTGCCTCTTGATAGCCTTGGCCATCAGGCTCATTTTGACAACTTTCTACAAGTACCTTAGCACTTCCGCTTGTGTAATGCACCAGAAATCGTAAGCGCTCTTTTTCATCAGTAATTTTCATTTCTATTACTCCATCCAATGCCAAGTTTCATACCGCAAAGGATCACCATTATATGTAGGGATTTCTATTGGTGGTAGAGTGAAAGAGTGATTTTGTTGAGCTATGATCCTGTTGAATTCAGCTTGCCTATTCGCCAATGCAAATAATCCATCCTGATATCCTTGGCTTGGCGCCAACGGACGATAGACAGGCCCTAGATAATCATACTTGCTTGTTCGTGCCTGTGTATTAGGCCTCAGAAAAGCCTACTCAACTGTTGGTTTGTCCCGAGCCTCTACATTGGCCCCATAAGTAGTTTGTTTCAGTCTAGCACCGATTTGCTGAAATGAAGTTTTGCCTATCCTTTGGCTTCATGCTAGTTCTGAGTCACGAGGCCGGATATCCTCTGACTGTAGATTTGATTTAGTTGTTGTTTCCTTTTGAGCAGTTTCTTTTCTCAAATAAGAGTTCATCGCATCCGATGCTCCAGAGCTGCATCTTGAAACCTCACTTTCCATTATCTCCTTGTTTGATTTAACAATCGCCAACTTTGTGGCTAGTTCCAGCCGTTCTTTTTGTCGACTCATCTCTTCTCCTTGTCACCTCATCTCTTCTCCTTGTCACCTCATATCTTCTTCTTCTCGCTCAATCTCATATTTCTTCACCAAGGCATCCGCTTCTATTGAGAGAGTGGCTAGATCAGCTTCAACTCCCAATCGAGCAGAGGCCCTTGACGCCGAACTGGATATAGAATCAGATTTATGTTTTGATCTTCGTGTAGATACATTCAAGATACTATCTTGTGGTGTAATCTCCTCTTCCAATTCAGAACCTTGTTGCATCGCACTTCCAGCTGTTGAGTGCGTAAGTTGTGGTATGATTTCAGATAACCACACCTCCACCACATCCATGAAATCTTCGAATAACTTCAACCTTTCTTCCCCCCACTGGGTGTCTTTTGATATAGTGGCAGATTATTATATCAAGTCGAAAGATACCTCACAGACAGGAGGTGGAAGCCACGTCCCAAAGCAGAGGGACAGAAGATTTGGCCTGGATCTCTGGAGAGGTTCGGCCAGAAGAATCGGTTCCAGAAGAGGAACTGAAGACAATAGATCTCAGCCAGAGATTGGCTGAGAGATTAATCGACAGCCACATGACTTATCTAAAGATTGAAGACTTTATCACAAAATCGTGAGTAGAACAGCTTTAATAATACTTCTGAATTTGAAAGCTGGAACGCTTTAATTCGAACGGCCTCTGAAAAGTGATTTAAACGCTAGTTCTGACAAGCTTGGGGTATAGCCAAGATGCTTGTTTCTTCAGATCAGCCTGGATAGAGATCTTTGAGTTGTTTTGAAGTCGAGATAAGACACATTCTTTCGGAACTGGTCATCAATAACTTTGAAAATATTTTGGATGTTGTCTGAAAGTCCATTGTTATAGTTTCTTATCTGATGTTTTGGAACATTCTGCTAAATCTTTATCAATAAGACTGATGCAAATTGAAGAAGTCCTTGTTCGTCCAATTTAAAGATTTGGCAATCTGCCAATGTCTGCTTACATCCATGGAGCAAGAAGGAGCACGTGAGTCAGACGAGCCATGAGGTGGCAGAGTGCTGCTAAAGTATCTAGAAGATGCAGATAAGGTCTAAGCTGCCTACCAGAAAGAAACCAAGCAGGAGAGAAACAGGTTATGGAAACATGTTAGCAAATCAATTGAGAAACAGAGGAAACTAATGGAATCAGATAAGAACGCAAAGGGAGTATGATCTAACCTGGTTCAACTATGCAACCTCTGCCATGAGGTTGGAGAGAAACAAAATGTACTGCTGGATTCACAGCCATCTCAGGAAGAACGCGAAAGATACACCCAGTGGGGGGAGGAATGGCTGAAGTTATTCGAAGATTTCATGGATGAGGTGGAGGAGTGGTTATCTGAAATTATACCACAACTTATGCACTCAACAGCTGGAAGTGCGATGCAACAAGGTGCTGAATTGGAAGAGGAGATTACACCACAAGATAGTATCTCGAATGTATCTATGCGAAGATCAAGACAAAATCTGGTTCTATAGCCAGTTTGGCGTCAAGCTTTAGCCAGGCCCTCTCATAGATGAACTGAGGCCCAGGCCAATTTCAATTTTGGAGGCCCCCAAACCAAGATCAAGCAGAGGTGCCTCAATTTTAGAGGCCCCCAAATCAATATCCCTTTGAAGCAGACAGGCATAAGGCCCATGCCAAATGGCACTCGTTGCCTCCCCTCTGATAGGGCCTGCCTTTGGCAACCTCTCCTTCTGCTGCTTTTACCGTTGGCAACATCCCATTGTGATGTAATTGTCGCACTAGGCAGCTTGAGAGCCCATTATGATTGGTGCACAATTGGTTGTGTGTTGGGGGAGGGGGGTGTTTGCGGACGGGGAGGGGTGTGTGTGGGCCTGTGGTGTGTGGGGGGGAGGGGGTTGTGAGTGGGTGGGGGTGAGGTGGGGAGGGGAGTGGGATGTGTGAGAGGGGGAAGCGGTGTGTGTGGGAGGGAGGGAGGGGGTGTTTGCGCAGGGGAGATGGTGGAGGGAGGTGGGTGGGGGGGAGGGGGGAGGGAGGGCGGTGGGGGGTTGTGGGGGGGGAGCGATGTGTGTGGGTGGAGAGGTGTGGGGGGATAAGGCTGTGGGTGGGGGTCTGTGGGGAGGAGGGGGAAGTGTGGGCAGGTGGGGTTGTAGGGGTGGAGGGGGTGTGAGGTGTGGGGGGGGGGAGAAAGCTTGGAGAAAAGACGGCGAAGAGCGATGCGGGAGAGGGGGGTATCACGGGGAGGGGGGCAGGAGCCAGCGAATGGAACTAGAGGGGAAGAGGCTGGAGCTGAGGGGCAGTGCAGTCGAGTCTCAGAGCGGGCGAGACCAGCAGCAGAGGCCGTGGGCGCAGACCCAAGCGAGGCCGTGGGTGGACACCAATGAGGCGGAGGGCTGGTGCCAACCCGAGCGAGGCCGCAGGTGGACACAAGCGAGGCCCACTTTCCCTCCTCTGCCTCCCTACCTCCTCCTCTGCCTCAACCCCCCCAGTCCTCCTCACCTCCTCCAGAGGATCATCAGCCGTCGGCGCTCTCAGAGGCAGGCTCAGCTTGCAGGCCTCCGATCTTCTGTGCGGCCCTGGAGCACCAGCAGCCGCGCACCAAAGAGCACCAGCAGCAGAGGCTGCGGGTGCCAATCCAAGCGAGGCTGCGGGCGGGCGTGGACCCGAAGATCCGAGCGAGGCCGCGGGCAGGCATGGACCCGAGTGAGGCATCGGGCTGGCGCTGACTTGAGGGAGGCCGTGGGCTGACACGACGAGGTCGCATCTTCAGTGTGACTGGGCCAGGCATGGGTGGGGGTGTTTCCAGAAAGTTTCCAGCATGGCGCCCCCCTCCTCACCCCTTGCGAAGAATCATTGGTTTATAAAGTTAAAGTCGTTGAGTAGGTGGAGAGGGCGACGATGATTGTAATGTCACTGGAAGCTGCTTGAAGAATCTGTGAGGGTTTTGAAACGCCGTTTTGGCATTTTAAAAAACTTTAATGATGAGTAACGTGAAATATAGCATGAAATGTGAAGGGAACATGTTTATTGCGTCGACCAGGTTAATGTGAGAGATAATCTGTACAAATGTTGACTCTGGCAACTTCAACAATAGCGAGTAGCGTTTTGACGAATGTAGAATAACACATCCACACACACACACACACACGTATACACACACACACACACACACACGTATACACACACACACACACACACACACACACACACACACACACACGCACACACACACACGTATACATACACACACACACACACACACACACACACACACACACACACACACACATCCACACACACACACACACACACACACACACACGTATACATACACACACACACACACACACACACACACACACACACACACACACACACACACATCCACACACACACACACACACACACACACGTATACATACACACACACACACACACACACACACACACACACACACACACACACACACACACACACACACACGTATACATACATACTGATGAGATATTTATAGGTATATAGATAGATGGGAAGAGCAATTTTTTTACACAGTGTGGTGGGTGGCTGGAACGTAGTGCAAAGGGAAGTGGTGAAAGCAGTTACGTTCGTGGCATTTATAATAAAAGGGTTTTGTGTAGGGAATAGTGGAATATGGATCATATGCAGAGAAGAGTTTAGTTTAATTTGGCATCATGTTCAGCACAAATATCATGGGTCGAGAGGCCTGTTCTATGTTGTGCTGTGTTCCGTGTTCTATGAGTCACATTGTTTGTTTTGTTAAGTTATTAACAATTTGTGGGGGTTTCCCTTCCCGTTAAACATTTTAAATGAAAATTGGGCAAGTTAATAAATGCATATTTAAAAGTGAATGTTGGGAGTTATCTGCTTAGAAAGAGTCGAGAATATATTTTAGTTGGAATATGGTACCTAAAAATAGTCACACCAGCAAAGTATCAATGGTTGGCCAGTTACCTTTTTAAAAGCAGCCTCCTGACATTCCAATCAACTGCATCTCATGAACGACAGGGGACTTTGGACACTGATATTTGTCTTATTGTTGAATATTACATATTTATTTACTGTTATTTATCCAACCATTTATAAATTGAATGTTGCAAATTTAAATTATGTTCATCTAATTAAGTTCAGAGCTCCAGATCATAGATAATAGACATTAGGTGCAGGAGTAGGCCATTCGGCCCTTCGAGCCAGCACCGCCAATCAATATGATCATGGCTGATCATCCACAATAAGTATCCACAACCGTTCCTGCCTTTTTCCCATATCCCCTGACTCCGCTATCTTTAAGAGCTCTATCTAACTCTCTCTTAAAAGCAACCAGAGAAACAGCCTCCACCGCCTTCTGAGGCAGACTCACAACTGTGAAAAAGTTTTTCCTCATGTCTGTTCTAAATGGCTTACCCCTTATTCTTAAACTGTGGACCCCGGTTCTGGACACCCCCAACATCGAGAACATGTTTCCTGCCTCCAGCGTGTCCAAACCCTTAATAATCTTTTATGTTTCAATAAGATGCCCTCTCATCCTTTTAAATTCCAGAGTATACAAGGCCAGCTGCTCTATTCTATCAACCTATGACAGTCCCGCCATCCCGGGAATTAACCTTACGAACCTACGCTGCATTCCCTCAATAGCAAGAATGTCCTTCCTCAAATATGGAGACCAAAACTGCACACAATACTCCAGGTGTGGTCTCACTAGGGCCCCGTACAAATGCAGAAGGACCTCTTTGCTCCTATACTCAACTCATCTTGTTATGAAGGCCAACATGCCATTCATTTTTTTCACCGCCTGCTGTACCTGCATGCTTAGTTTCTGTGACTGATGAACATGGACCGCCAGATCCCATTGTACTTCCCCATTTCCAAACTTGACACCATTTAGATAATAATCTGCTTTCCTGTTTTTGCCACCAAAGTGGATAACCTCACATTTATCCACATTAAACTGCATCTGCCATGTATCTGCACACTCACCCAACCTGTCCAAGTCAGCTTGCATCCTGCTAGCATCCTCTTCACTATGAGGATGCAAGAGGTCCAGGAGCCATTGGAGCGGTTGCAGAGGGAGGAGCTACGTCCGAGCGGTGAGTTTAAAACCTGATCGCGGGGTTTACTTTACAGAGGCCCAGGAGCCATTGGAGCGGTCGCAGAGGGAGGAGGAACCCAAATCTGTAACGTTCCAACGTTCCATTCGCATTTCAAAACAAGTGGGCTTGAGGAAGCCGCTGATTGGTGGAAGCGGACAAGAGGGAGCAGCCGATTGGGAGTCAGATCCCTGCTGATTTCTTCCAGCAGTTTGTATTGTATTGTATTGTACTTTGTATTGTATCCAGGGTACAGGAGGAGTATGAGGGCAAGGGCAGTTTACTGTTCTGGATGTCTGATGTGGGAGGTCAAGGAATCTGATAGCCTTCCAGACGTCCACATCTGCGCCAGGTGCATTGAGATGAGGCTCCTAAGGGACCGTATTAGGAACCTGGAGCAGCAGCTCGATGACCTCCGTCTGGTCAGGCAGAGCGAGGAAGTCATAGAGTAGGTATGTTACAATACTTATCTTCAGCGGCGCTGCAATTCTGCCACTGGCCGTGTGCACGATTTTGGCGCCTTTGAGGGGGGGCGGGGTTAAAACGCGGGTTTCTCCTACCTTGTCCTGTATTATATTTCGTTGGAGTACCAGATTTTGCGGAAGAATCGTTCCGACGGGCGTTTTGAGTATTTTGTTTTAAAAATCTCCCGACAGTTTCAGCGCTGGAGTCATTTTAAAATCAGCTTCTGAAGCCGACAATGGGGACGGATTTCACACACGGGACAGGTAAACGAAAGCAATTTATTTTATTGTATAAACATTCTCCTTAAGAGCCTTTAATTCACATTTTTACATGCGAAACGGTGATTCTTTTCCCCGAACTAACGGCAATATTTTTCATGCCGATACGGGGTTAAATTCACCGCAAATCAACGTTCCAAATGATCGCGTTCCAGAAAACCCCACTCGCAAGATGATATAAATGCCCATTAATTTAAAGGTATTAAACATTACATTTCTTCCATTTGGCCTATAAATCCATGGATTTTGTAATTAGCTACAATTAGGTAACTAACTAATCATATGCTTTAATTTCATGTCATGTAAGTAAGATTGTTTCATATTTGTTTCAAAATGCTTCAATCTATAATAACTGAAAATTTCTTTCAATTCTCTTAATTTTTAAGAAAGTTATGGGCTTTTAACTGTCCTCGATCACAGCTTTTGTGTTAAGTCAATGGAAAAGCAATACGGAACAAGATGCTAATTTCCGAGTATGAAAATGGCCATAACTTTTTAAATACTGAAGATATCAAAGTGAATTAGGTGTCAAATTAAACTTATTTTTATGCTTTCTCCGATGGGATAAATTACAGACTTTATTTTTTAAATCTCAAAATTTTGTAACATTGCTACATAGAGAGGAGTTACAGAGAGGTGGTCACTCCAAGACCACAGGAGGCAGGCAAGTGGGTCATGGTTAGGAGGGGCAAGGGGCAGAGGCAGGGACTAGAGAGTACCCCGGTGGCTGTACACCATGACAATAAGTACTCCTGTTTGAGTACTGTTGGGGGGGACAGCCTAACTGGGGGTAGCAACAGCGGCCGGGCCTCCAGTACAGAGACCGGCCCTGTTGCTCAGAGGGGTAAGGAAAAGAAGAGGAGGGCAGTAGTAATAGGGGACTCTATAGTTAGGGGGTCAGATAGGCGATTCTGTGGACGCAGTCAGGAGACCCGGACGGTAGTTTGCCTCCCTGGTGCCAGGGTCTGGGATGTGTCTGAACGTGTCATAGATATCCTGAAATGGGAGGGAGAGGAGCCCGAGGTCATGGTACATATAGGTACCAATGACATAGGTAGAAAAAGAGAAGAGGTCCTGAAAGGAGAATTTAGGGAGTTAGGAGGAGAGTTAAGGAGAAGGACTGCAAAGTTAACAATCTCAGGATTACTGCCTGTGCCACGCGACAGTGAGAGTAGGAATGGAGCGAAGTGGAGGATAAATGCGTGGCTGAAGGACTGGTGCAGAGGGCAGGCATTCAAGTTTCTGGATCATTGGGACCTCTTTTGTGGAAGGTGTGACCTGTACAAAAAGGACGGGCTGCACTTGAACCTGAGGGGGACCAATATCCTGGCGGGGAGATTTGCAAAGGCTACTGCGGAGACGTTAAACTAGAACGGTTGGGGGAGGGACTCAAATGGAGAAAGCTAGTAGACAGTGTGTGAGGCAGGAGGCACAGAAGGGAAGCATTCAGACCCAACATGTAGGGGTGAAAGAATAAAAATATAATAAACAGAGAATAAGAGGTGGTGGGTTTCTTAAATGTGTGAGCAGAGAGACAGAGGGGTGTAAAATGAGGGTAGAAGCAATAGATAGCAAGGTGAAAAGTAAAAGTGGCAGGCAGACAAATCCAGGGCAAAAATGAAAAAGGGCCACTTTTCAGCATAATTGTATAAGGGGTAAGAGCATTGTAAAAACAAGCCTGAAGGCTTTGTGTCTCAATGCAAGGAGCATTCGTAATAAGGTGGATGAGTTGAATGTGCAGATAGCTATTAATGATTATGATATAGCTGGGATCACGGAGACATGGCTCCAGGGTGACCAAGGCTGGGAGCTGAACATCCAGGGATATTCAATATTCAGGAGGGATAGACAGAAAGGAAAAGGAGGTGGGGTAGTGTTGCTGGTTAGAGAGGAGATTAACGCAATAGAAAGGAAGGACATTAGCTTGGAGGATGTGGAATCGATATAGGTAGAGCTGCGAAACACTAAGGGGCAGAAAACGCTAGTGGGTGTTGTGTACAGGCCACCTAACAGTAGTAGTGGAGTTGGGGATGGCAACAAACAGGAAATTAGAAATGCGTGCAACAAAGGTAAAACAGTTATAATGGGTGACTTCAATCTACATATAGATTGGGTGAATCAAATTGGCAGGGGTGCTGAGGAAGAGGATTTCTTTGGATGTATGCGGGATCGTTTTCTAAACCAACATGTAGAAGAACCAACGAGAGAGCAGGCTATTCTAGACTGGGTATTGAGTAATGAGGAAGGGTTAGTTAGCAGTCTTGTTGTGCGTGGCCCCTTGGGCAAGAGTGACCATAATATGGTTGAGTTCTTCATTTAGATGGAGAGTGACATTGTTAATTCAGAAACAAGGGTTCTGAACTTAAAGAAAGTTAACTTTGAGTGTATGAGACGTGAATTGGCCAAGATTGACTGGCAATTGATTCTTAAAGGGTTGACGGTGGATATGCAATGGAAGGCATTTAAAGACTGCATGGATGAACTACAACAATTGTTCATCCCAGTTTGGCAAAAGAATAAATCAGGGAAGGTAGTGCATCCGTGGATAACACGGGAAATCAGGGATAGTATCAAAACAAAAGATGAAGCGTACAAATTAGCCACAAAAGCAGCCTACCAGAGGACTGGGAGAAATTCAGTGTCCGGCAGAGGAGGACAAAGGGCTTAATTAGGAAAGGGAATATAGATTATGAAAGAAAACTGTCAGGGAACATAAAACTGACTGCAAAAGTTTTTATAGATATGTGAAGAGAAAAAGATTAGTTAAAACAAATGTAGGTCCCTTGCAGTCAGAAAGAGGTGAATTGATCATGGGGAACAAGGACATGGCAGACCAATTGAATAACTACTTTGGTTCTGTCTTCACTAAGGAAGACAAAATAATCTGCCGGAAATAGCAGGGGACGATGGAGATGGAGGAACTGAGTGAAATCCAGGTTAGCCGGGAAGTGGTGTTAGGTAAATTGAATGGATTAATGGCCGATAAATCCCCAGGGCCAGATAGGGTGCATCCCAGAGTACTTAAGGAAGTAGCCCCATAAATAGTGGATGCATTAGTGATAATTTTTCAAAACTCCTTAGATTCTGGAGTAGTTCCTGAGGATTGGAGGGTAGCTAATGTAACCCCACTTTTTAAAAAGGGAGGGAGAGAGAAAACGGGGAATTACAGACCAGTTATTCTAACATCGGTAGTGGGGAAACTGCTAGAGCCAGTTATTAAAGATGGGATAGCAGCACATTTGGAAAGTGGTGAAATCATTGGACAAAGTCAGCATGGATTTATGAAAGGTAAATCATGTCTTACGAATCTTATTGAATTTTTTGAGGATGTAACTAGTAGAGTTGATAAGGGAGAACCAGTGGATGTGTTATATCTGGACTTTCAGAATGCTTTCGACAAGGTCCCAAGATTAGTATACAAACTTAAAGCACACGGTATTTGGGGTTCAGTATTGATGTGGATAGAGAACTGGCTGGCAAACAGGAAGCAAAGAGTAGGAGTAAACGGGTCCTTTTCAGAATGGCAGGCAGTGACTAGTGGGGTACCGCAAGGCTCAGTGCTATGACCCCAGCTATTTACAATATATATTAATGATTTGGACGAGGGAATTGAATGCAACCTCCAAGTTTGCAGATGACACGAAGCTGGGGGGCAGTGTTAGCTGTGAGGAGGATGCCAGGAGGCTGCAAGGTGACTTGGATAGGTTTTGTGAGTGAGCAAATGCATGGCAGATGCAGTATAATGTGGATAATGTGAGGTTATCCACTTTGGTGGCAAAAACAGGAAAGTAGACTATTATCTGAATGGTGGCCGGTTAGGAAAAGGGGAGATGCAACGAGACCTGGGTGTCATGGTACACCAGTCATTGAAAGTAGGTATGCAGGTGCAGCAGGCAGTGAAGAAAGCGAATGGTATGTTAGCATTCATAGCAAAAGGATTTGAGTATAGGAGCAGGGAGGGTCTACTGCAGTTGTACAGGGTCTTGGTGAGACCACACCTGGAGTATTGCGTACCGTTTTGGTCACCAAATCTGAGGAAAGACATTCTTGCCATAGATGGGAGTACAGAGAAGGTTCACCAGACTGATTCCTGGGATGTCAGGACTTTCATATAAAGAAAGACTGGATAGACTCGGCTTGTACTCGCTAGAATTTAGAAGATTGAGGGGGGATCTTATAGAAACTTACAAAATTCTTAAGGGGTTGGACAGGCTAGATGCAGGAAGATTGTTCCCGATGTTGGGGAAGACCAGAACAAGGGGTCACAGTTTATGGATACGGGGGAAGTCTTTTAGGACCGAGATGAGAAAAACATTTTTCACACAGAGAGCGGTGAATCTCTGGAATTCTCTGCCACATAATGTAGTTGAGGCCAGTTCATTGGCTATATTTAAGAGGGAGTTAGATGTGGCCCTTGTGGCTAAAGGGATCAGGGGGTATGGGGAGAAGGCAGGTACAGGATACTGAGTTGGATGATCAGCCATGATCATATTGAATGGCGGTGCAGGCTCGAATGGTCGACTCCTGCACCTATTTTCTATGTTTCTATGTTTCACAGTTCACACTGCCACCCAGCTATGTGTCATCTGCAAATTTGCTAATGTTACTTTTAATCTCTTCATCTGGATCAATTAATGTACATTGTAAATAGCGGCGGTCCCAACACTGATCCTTGCGATACCCCGCTAGTCACTGCCTGATATTCTCAAAGGGACACATTAATCCCTACTCTTTGTTTCCTGTCTGCCAACCAACTGCTATCCATGTCAGTATCCTACACCCAATACCATGAGCTCTAATTTTGCCCACTATTCTGCTGTATGGGACCTTATCAAATGCTTTCTGAAAGTCCAGGTGCACTACATCCACTGGCTCTCCCTTGTCCATTTTCCTTGATATATCCTCAAAAAATTCCAGACGATTATTCTAGCATGATTTTACCTTCGTAAATCCATGCTGACTCGGACCGTTCCTGCCACTGCTATCCAAATGTGCTGCTATTTTATCTTTTATAATTGACTCCAGCTACTTCTCCACCACTGATGACAGGCTAACTGGTCTATAATTCCCTGTTTTCTCTTTCCCGCCTTTCTTAAAAATTGGGATAACATTTGATACCCTCCAATCAACAGAAACTGACCCTGAGTCTATAGAACATTGGATTTCCAGAGCCACCTCCTTAATTACCCTGGGATGCAGATCATCAGGCCCTGGGGATTTATCAGACTTCAGTCCCATCATTTTACCCAACACCATTTTCTGCCTAATGTCCATTTCCTTCAGTCACCCTAGATCCATTGGCCATCAGGGAGATTGTTTGTGTCCTCTTTCCTCTAGATCCAAAGTACCAGTTCAACTCATCTGCCATTTCCTTGTTCCCTATAATAAATTCACCTTTTTCGGTCTTCAATGGTCCAACTATGACCTTAACTATTTTTTTCCTCTTCACATACCTAAAGACGCTTTTACTATCCTTTATATTCTTTTCTAGCTTACCTTCGTACCTCATCTTTTCTCCCCGTATTGCCTTTTTAGTTATCCTCTTTAAAAGTTATTCAATCCTCTGGCTTCCCACTCATCTTTGCTATGTTATATGTCTTCTCTTTTATTTTTATACTGTCCCTGGCTTCCCTTGACAGCCACTGTTACCCCTTACTCCCCTTGGAATCTTCCTTCCTCTTTGGAATGAACTGATCCTGCACCTAATCCTATTAAACCTAGAAATACCTGCCATTGTTGTTCCACTGTCATCCCTGCTCGGGTATCTTTCCAGTCAACTTTGGCCAGCTCCTCCCTCATGGCTCCATAGTCCCCTTTGTTCAACTGTAATACTAACACCTCCGATTTACCCTTCTCCCTCTCAAAGTTTAGATTAAAACTGATCATATTATGGTCACTACCTCCTAATGGCCCCTTTACCTCAAGTTCCCTTATCAAATCCAATTCCAGAACACTAAAGACACAACACTAAATCCAGAATTGTCTTCTCCCTGGTAGGCTCCAGTTCAAGCTGCTCTAAGAATCCATCACGGAGGCACTCATCAACTCTCTTTCTTGGGGTCCAGCACCAACCTGATTTTTCCCAGTCTACCTGCATGTTGAAATCTCCCATAACCACCGGAACATTACCTTTACGACATGCCAATTTAAACTCTTTGATTCAACTTGCACTGTATATCCAGGCTACTGTTTGGGGGCCTGTAGATGAATGAATGAATACTTTATTGTCATTATAACATATAAACATGTACAATGAAATTAGAAATGCCAACCAGTCAGTGCACCATTCACACATTTTCTTAGAGCAAAAGTCTAAGATAAACAACTAAAATAAAAAACATGAAAAAAAAAAAAAACATTCCTCTGTCGATTTCACAGTCCCTTGGCGTGTAGCACACCTGTACTCATTTGGTGGCTACATTAAGTGTATTTATTGCTGTGGGATAAAAACTGTTTTTGAGTCTGTTTGTCCTTGTCCTCATTGATCTGTACCGTCTGCCTGATGGCAGCAGTACAAACAGGGAGTGACTGGGGTGGAAAATGTCCTTTATGATCTTCTGGGATTTTTTTAGAACAGTGAGAACTGTGTAGGTCCTCCAAGGTGAGGAGAGGGCAGCCGATAATCTTCTGGGCGTTGTCGATAGCCCTCTGGAGCGCTTTCCTCTTAGCCGCTGTGCAGCTGGTGTACCTCAAACTGCACTCAAAAAGACCCAAAGGGTGATAACTCCCTTTTGGGTCTTTTTACCCTTACATTTCCTTAGTTCTATCCATACTGCCTCCACATCTCCTAATTCTATGTCACCTCTCACAAGATGGAATGAAACATCAGTTTTTGTTTAAGTGTCGTTATTACTATCAAGGGGCACAATTTGAGTGGCGGTGAAAACAACATGTAACGCACCAGGCAGTCAAATTCACAACTGTACGATACCTTAATTGAGTCAACTTGAAAAACAAAAATCTGAAATTGTTTCTAAAACTCATCAGAAAATTCTGATGTCTTCATGATCTGTATATTATAAATACAATCTTTTCACTCAGTAGTGAACTGGCAGGTTAGGTCCAGACACATCAAGCTTTTGTATTTCCTCAAGCCTCATTTTGCCTTATTTAATTGAAGAGAGTGCTGCTAGATTTTGTTTTAAATCTTTTGCTGTCGATTTATTTAAATCATTTCTTAGGGATTGTGAGTGCAAGATGTCCTGTAGAGAAACAGCAGTGTTCACTTCTGTATGGATATATGCACATTAACCAGGCTTCAGTTTGCGATCACAACTACCAAACAAGCCACTGAGCCACTTTATCAGATACAATTATTGCTGCCATCTCCAAGCTTACTTGTTGCAACAGTTAGGCAGAGCTTGACAGATTATTGAATCTAGAAGGGAAACTTATTTTTCCCTCTGTGTAAAGTTATTTTCTTTTTGAATCTTCAACAATTTAGAAAAAGTGTCAGGAGAGCCAAAATAGTATGTTTGTGTGTATGTGTGTGTGTGGGGGGGGGGGCGCTATTGGTGAGATGTTAATTTTGTTGTTTACCTTTCTATGTGCACATTTTCAAAAAATAAGTTCGTTCAAAATTACAAATAGGAATACAAAGCTTAGTTGACACTCCACCCTGCCTATTGTCTTGACTTAACATTAAGTCCTTATGAAAAATGGAACCGCAGGCTCTTTTGTATTTTTGCCTGCATAAGTAAGTAACCGGGACATGGCTGTGCAAAGCACATCTTTCATTAAAGACAGTAATTCTTAAAGGCTCTGTCTTACGTGTTTGCGGTCATCGGCGGTGAAGCGCGGCTTCGCCTGTAGAGTGGACCGCACGGCAACGGCGAGAGTGCCGAGCCTATGCCACGGGAGCGCCGCACGGATGCTGCGCGGGGGCCGAGTGATTCAAATACGGCTGGTCCCACGTGCTTGCGGTAAGTAAAAAAAAGGGCGGCCGACTGCGATGAAGTCGGCCCGCCGCACGTGACTCACAAGCGGCGGCTGTGGCGGCGGCCGTCCTGATCGCGGCGCTGTAGCGGTGGCTGTGCCAGCGGCCGTGCCGCACACGTGCCTCACTGGCGGAGGCTGTGGCGGTGCAAGTTCGACGCACGGCGCTCGAGCCACACTGGCGGCGGCTGTGGCGGCGGCCGTGCCGCACTCGTGCATCACTGGTGGAGGCTGTGCGGTAGGAAAATATTTTTCAACAGTGTAGGTTTTATTTTAGCACCGTGCGGTGTTGGGAACAACGCCGCACGGCCCCGGAATTGTGCGTTCTCACGAGTGCGCGGTCAATGGCGGCAGATTCTTCCCGTTTTGCCGCCAATGACCGCAGACTCGTGAGACAGGCCTTTAACTCTTTGCAGTATTTGGTGCAACAGTGTATCAGAGTCCTAAGCATACAGTGTTATTAGCTCTTAAAGAGAGAAATGCAGTTTTATACCTTGCAAGTTGGAATATAAATTCTAACAGTTTTGTGTGTTACATTATTGAATTTTCCACTTTAATATGTACATGGGGGGGATCAATCATCGACCACAGAAATGGGCACTTGGGCTCTCTGAGCCTGCACTGATTATTCAGCACATATTCACACTAATCTAACACCATTTTATTTTCCACACATTTCCATAAACCCTCCCATAAATTATACCATTTAATTGCACACCAGATGCAGTTTACAATGGCCAATTAACCAACCAACACATCCTTTACCTACAAATTTTTGCAGATATTTTCCTTGGTTGTTGTTAAAAAAAAAAAGTTTTCGGTGGACCATATTTTCATTGTGGTTTCACGGATGCAAACTGTATTTCTTAAAGAGATAATATTCTACATGCAGCTTGTGAGGGAGTCCACTGGGCTTGAGCTTGAAGGTCCTCAGAGGTCACAAGCATGGCACCTGAGCTGAAAAGTTAACTTCTGCTGATAACTGCAGCATTTGACTGGTATTTTCACAGAATTTAACTTACTGTTGACACTGAACCTTTCCTCTAATCAGCTCTTCCTTTTGAATTCACAAAGTCATCTCTACTGACCTTTTCGTCCTGGATCTTGTCCAAAGTATTCAGCGGTGCCATCACTGTATTCAGCCTGTCCTACCAGGCTCTGACTGTGCTGCATTGAGCTGACAGTAACTTATTATCTGGTGTTCCATTCCTTCAGTTTGGAAAAGTTTTGATATTGCAAACAGGTCCTTTTTAAAACATCTGATTCAATCTATTCTTGAATCAGACCATTCAGCAATATTGTAAATAACCTGTGCTGTAGACAATAGATAATAGACAATAGACGCAGGAGTAGGCCATTTGTCCCTCCGAGCCAGCACCGCCATTCAATGTGATCATGGCTGATCATCCACAATCAGTACCTCATTCCTGCCTTCTCCCCATATCCCCTGACTCCGCTATCTTTAAGAGCCCTATCTAGCTCTCTCTTGAAAGTATCCAGAGAACCGGCCTCCACTGCCCTCTGAGACAGAGAATTCCACAGACTCACAAATATCTGTGAGAAAAAGTGTATCCTCGTCTCCATTCTAAATGGCTTACCCCTTATTTTTAAACTGTGGACCCTGGTTCTGGACTCCCCCAACATCGGGAACATGTTTCCTGCCTCTTTCGTGTCGAAACCCTCAATCTATATTACTAAACATCTGATCTTGACCACTTCCCGTTGTTCTCTATATTGATTTTAGAAAAAACGTTGCCACTTACGGCTGTGATTTTTGGCCAAATTACTCAGAGTTCCCCTCCGCTGTGCAGGACAGGAGGATTTTTCCCATTGATGAAAAATAAAAGAGTTATTAGTGTGTAAAAAATGTTGAGATTCTCTCTCCTGAAGGACACACCCCTTCCGGAGGGGCTATAAAACCCAGAAGTGTGGAGGTGCCTCAGTTCTCTGCAAGATGGGGGAGCGAGAGGTCGCAATTCTCAGTCTGAGCTGTGAATAACACTGAAACATGTCTACTAAACTGTGAGTGGTTTTACATAGAAACATAGAAACATAGAAAATAGGTGCAGGAGTAGGCCATTCGACCCTTCGAGCCTGCACCGCCATTCGATATGATCATCGCTGATCATCCAACTCAGTATCCCATCCCTGCCTTCTCTCCATACCCCCTGATCCCTTTAGCCACAAGGGCCACATCTAACTCCCTCTTAAATATAGCCAATGAACTGGCCTCAACTACCTTCTGTGGCAGAGAATTCCACAGATTCACCACTCTCTGTGTAAAAAATGATTTTCTCATCTCGGTCCTAAAAGACTTCCCTCTTATCCTTAAACTGTGACCCCCTAGTTCTGGACATCCCCAACATCGGGAATAATCTTCCTGCATCTAGCCTGTCCAAACCCTTAAGAATTTTGTAAGTTTCTATAAGATCCCCCCTCAATCTTCTAAATTCTAGCGTGTACAAGCCAGCGTGTACTATCCAGTCTTTCTTCATATGAAAGTCCTGCCATCCCAGGAATCAGTCTGGTGAACCTACTCTGTACTCCCTCTATGGCAAGAATGTCTTTCCTCAGATTAGGAGACCAAAACTGTATGCAATACTCCGGGTGTGGTCTCACCAAGGCCCTGTACAACTGCAGTAGAACCTCCCTGCTCTTATACTCAAATCCTTTTGCTATGAATACCATTTGCTTTCTTCACTGCCTGCTGCACCTGCATGCCTACTTTCAATGACTGATGTAGTTAGAAAATGCAAAAGTGTGTTTTGGTTTGCAAGTGCTAAAGCTGTGTTGCCTTTGGTTTTGAAAGTGCTAAAGCAAGCTGTGTTGCCTTTGGTTTTGAAAGTGCTAAAGCAAGCTGCCTTGCCTTTGGTTTTGAAAGTGCTAAAGCAAGCTGCCTTGCCTTTGGTTTTGAAAGTGCTAAAGCAAGCTGCGTTGTCTTTGGTTTTGAAAGTGCTAAAGCAAGCTGCCTTGCCTAATTAGAGCTGCCTTGCCTAATTAGAGCCGCCTTGCGTAATTAGAGCTGCTATGCCTAATTAGAGCTGCCTTCCCTTCTATATAATTAAAAGTCTAATCTTGACCACTTCCTGTTTGCGCTTTATATTGATTTTAGATAAAACGCTACCACGTACGGCTGTGATTTTTTTGGCCATCTTACTCAGAGTCCCCCTCCGCTCATCAGGTGCCGAGGATTTTTCCCATCGATGAAAAATAAGAGTTATTAGTGTTTTAAAAATGTTGAGATTCTCTCTCCTGTCAATCACACCATGAAGGCCACACCCCTTCTGGTGGGAGGGGGAGGGACTATAAAACCCAGAAGTGTGGGCGTGGCTCAGTCGCTGCAAGATGGAGGAGGGAGAAGTCACGACTCGCTGTCTTTAGTGGCCTTGCACCCTGCTTGAAATGGTATGAAACTGCACTTGAATTTGGTGCCCTTGCACCCTGCTTGAAATTGAATTTCAAGGAATAACCGTATGTCAACTGTGAGCCCACCAGCCATGAGTGAGTGAGCTGCCAGCACAACAGGCTTGAGTGACTGAGCCGCCAGCCCAAGAATCCATTCGGCCCACAATGTCCATACTAGCCCTCTGGAACCCAGTCTCTTTAGCGCACAACCCCCATACTAGCGCTCCAGAAAGCCCCCCCCCCCCACTGGCCACCAAGATTGGAATTGATGGAGAGGTGGAATATTGCATTGGGGGACCAGCCCTCCCGTGTGATGCTGGGACCCAACGGTTCCCACTTAGTCTAGTAATCTTATATGTTTCAATAAGATATCCTCTCATCCTTCTAAACTCCTTCAGAGTATACAAGCCCAGCCGCTCCATTCTCTCATCATTTGACAGTCCCGCCATCCCAGGAATTAATCTTGTAAAACTACGCTGCAATCCCGCAATAGCAAGAATGTCCTTCCTCAAATTAGGGGACCAAAACTGCACACAATACTCCAGGTGTCATCTCACTAGGGCCCTATACAACTGCAGAAGGACCTCTTTGCTCCTATACTCAACTCCTCTTGTTATAAAGGTCAACATGCCATTCACTTTCTTCATTGCCTGCTGTAAATGCATGCTTACTTTCATTGACTGATGACCAAGGGGCCCCAGATCCCGTACTTCCCCTTTTCCCAACTTGATACCATTTAGATAGTAATCTGCCTTCCTGTTTTTGCTACTAAAGTGGATAACCTCACATTTATCCACATTAAACTGCATCTGCCATGCATCTGCCTACTCACCCAACCTGTCCAAGTCACCCTGCAATCTCATAGCATTCTCCTCACAGTTCACAGTGCCACCCAGCTTTGAGTCATCTGCAAATTTGCTAATGTTACTTTGAATCCCTTCATCTAAATCATTGATATATAATGATAGAATAGAGCTCTTCTCTTGAAACCATGCATTTTCTGTATCATCTGTGCCATATTCCATGAATATCAATGTATTACAGTGCTTCATGCCCAGTCTTCTGACTTTCATCTTGTTTATGGACACCTGTAGTGATACGGCTATTGTCCTAAAACCTCTTGAAATTGGTTCTCTTACTGTTCAGACCATGATTTTTTTGGTTTTCTGGTTTACTATGCAGGTCTTTTGTTCAATCTCATTGTTTCCTCTCCAGATCCTTTTGTATTCAACACCTTTTGCCCTATTATTTTCCTTGCATCATGCTCCTGTATCTCCTTCGTGTTGACCTGCAGAGAATTAGGCATATGCTCATTTCTTAAAAGGACACAAAATTGAGAGCAAAATGTCACCTGTCCATGCTTTCCAGAGATGCTGCCTGACCACTTTGTGTCCTTTTGTGTATTAACCAGCATCTGCAATTCCTTGTTTCTACACAATACCCAATTCTTCCTGTCTGATGCATGGACAGTTAGCACTGTGAATCAACGAGTTTCAAAGAATGCCCTTACATATCTGAAGGTATTTTATTTGCAAATATTACCTACTATCATTGCAATCCTACTTTTGGAGAAATCTTGTTTATATTTGTTGCCACTCAGCTTCATCAGAACTCTTGGCTGTACATAGCCCAACTTTCCTTGGGTTTTCTTCCAATTCAATATTGCAAATCTTTGTCTTAACCTCTCTCAGAAAGGAATCCCAGCTAAGTGCTTGTCTCTTTTCAACTAGCTTTATATTCCTTATCAGATGGACTATCAGCAAGTTCAATCTACAATGGTACTGGTACGTCACTACTTGCACCACCCCTGCCCTCTTAGAGAAAGATGCTTGCTTTTGTTGTACTCTGTTTTGAATGGCTGCATTTGAAAATAGCTTGTTTCAAAGCTCCCCCCAGTCTAGTTTCAGTCAATAAAATATTGAGTCAAGCACTTGCACAACTAAACTTTATTTTGGAAAACACAATAAAGAGTTCCCCTCTACTATACCTAACCACCGTGGGTTCAATCCTTGTATCTGCTTGGCCAAGCCCCCCTAGTCTCGTGCAAGCAGAGACTCTACAAAAGGTCACGCAGTCCCAAGCGTTCTTCCAGCAGATCGACACAGGAGCTCGTGGGAGCTACCTTTTATAGGTCCCCGAACCTTGAGGGGCCGAACCATATGGGGGTGGTCTCTTTATAAACCAATTAAACATATTAATAATAACAGTATATAATTGACAGTTCACTAACCCAATAATACAATCTTGAATACATTGTAATTGAAAGAAAGTTCTAGAAAGAAGCAAACAAGAATAAAGATTGAAAGATGTGCCCTGGGATTCAAACTGTTTCTCCAAGGATCAACGGTTCGACCAATCATCAATTAACAGGATGACCGTCTCGCAACATTATATATACATACAATGCCCTTGCAGCGATCCAATCGAAATGATGCATTTAGGGTTTGTTTGCAAAACTGCTATACATTTTATCAATTTAGGAGATACAAGGAGAACACCTGGATCCCTGACAATTCTGCATACAGTCTGAGCCTAGACTGGCTGGCCCCATCCAAAGCCTGTAAATTTCAACTCACAAGGATAACAATTCTGACAAGTGCAGAGATCCTCCATTTTATGGTGTCTTTAATTTGGCCAGTATTAACACATTGCGCTATCATTTTCCATAACTGCCTTGTTTGATCTGAAGCCTGTAACCCTGATTTGTCATTGTCTAAGCTCAGAAGACTTCCAGATGATTTTCAAGTCCACCTATGGCCTTCCAGCTGCCATACCCTTCACCACAAGGTCACCACCTTTTGCACCAACATGACTTGCAAGCTTCCTATCCTTTTTAAACTTACTAATTTCTTGCCAAACACACTTGAAGCCACCACATGACTTGGCCACAAAGTAGACCATGCCCTCTTTTCCATTTGGCCAGAATTATTTGCTACATACAGTTTGGAACTGTGCCCTGAGTGAAACTGCTTCAGTTCCATATGCCAAACTTTAGCTTTGAAAGATTTTCCATGCCATCAGATTCAAAGTTTGCATTATGTCATCGTAAACGTCCTTGTGTATGGTTTGTGTTGCTGGTAGTCCCATCAAAATCTTAGAGGTCATCAGCAGCAATATCACCTTCCTCTTCTTGCATTTTACTGTTTCCCTGTTCTATGTCTCTAGGAACCTTGAGTTGAAGTTCATTTCCCTGAGGAACATTTCCACATACTCTATGCACACAGCGAATAAGTGAGTCCTCTTGCACTTCATGATCTTTCGAACATATTTACCACATCCAGCACCTGTTGTTATCATTGATCTTCTTACAGAACATTAAACTGCTACTCCTGCAAGCAACAATGTTTCAGATTAGGTGATATGGAATGTCTGCAGACTTTTTTTATTGCTGCTTGCAGAAGAAAATGACAGAAGTGAAGATATCAACAGAAAATCCTTTACTAAAGGCAGTAATGGGTTTGTCCCACTTAGGCGATTTTTTAGTCAACTAGGCTGTCGCCACATGCTCGCCGAGGTGTCGCCTGTATGGTCTTGAGTAGCCTCCTCGGTCACCCAAAAAATCGTAGCGTTTTTCAGGACGCCGTTGGATTTTGAAATGTTCAAAACTTTTTGGCGATAGTTGGCTTGACACCAATGAGCGTAGCTTGACTTTTCCTGACGTAGGTGCTGTCGTAGTTTGTCACCAGAATGACGTAGGTTGCTGCGTCAACCTACGTCAACCGGTGACAGGTACCGGCGACTGAATTGACTTAAGTTGTCGCCAACAGGGTCGTACCTTGTCGTAGTTTGTCGTGGGTGGACGTAGGTTGTCGGTAATTTGCCATAACTTGACGTCAACTATGTGGTAGATTGTTGTAGACATCGTCGTACGCATTGTCGTATGGGGGTCCAGTCGCCGTTTTTTCACCGACTCGCTACGACATTGACAGTCGCCGGCCGGCGCCGAAAAATCTCCAAAGTGGGACAGGCCCATTAGATTTTAGCCTTGAAAGTCATTACATAAGGTCCACTTACATTTACATACATGATCAGGAGCAGCCACTTAAGAATAATATGAGTCTTGGGAAAACATTTTAGAGACTTAGGGAGTTACAAACAAGGAATTCATCAATCCAAAGCTGAATCATTTCATATAATTTTGCTCATAATTATAATAATTTATCAATGATTCATCAATGATGAATGATTAAGTAAAATCAAGCATGAGTTAAATAAATATCTGGACTGTTGGGGAATTGGACTAAATTGATATTGTTGATTGACAGAATAAATAGGGAAAACAAAGGAGTTATGCTTGAAAGTTTAAATATTGACCATAATATTTTGATTTGTAATGTCTGCACTTGAATGAATTGCCATCATTTCTGGTGTTGTGGGCATTTGGCAAATCAGATTGCCTGTGTGATATTTGGTATGCAACAGTGAAATGAAGATCAGTGAACTGATTTTAAAAAATTGGGCAAATTATACAATATCAGGGTGATTTGATCAGCCAGACCTTTCAGCTAATAGGAGGTGAGCATAATATATCTGTTGACTCTTATCCCACCACAAATATTGGTTCACTTGCGGTATGCTAGTTATCTTTTTTTCTCTCTTTTAAGTTCTGAATGCACTTGTTTTCTTGAAGGTAAGAAATGCAAAATAGGTATAATTAGGAATGCATAAAGATTTGAGTGCAAACGTGAACACAAGCTTGAATTACATAGCACATAGTATAGAGACTGTGTACTGCCAGATCTCCCTCATGAAGGAAATATGTTCTTGTGTATAGTGAGTGAGTGTAGATACACTAAATTCATTCCTGGGATTGTGAGATAATCTTATGAAGAGGCATTAAACAAATTGGACCTATGTTCTTTTGAGTTTTGAGAAAAGAAAGAGAATCCTTTACCATTTAATCATACAAAATTCTTTCAGAACTTGTGTAGATAGATGGGAAGTTAATACTTCCACAGGCTGCAGCCAGGGGGGAACAGTCTCAAAAAATGAGTCAGTGGAAGCACAGTTATGAAAGGAATTTTCTTCATCCAGGGCAGTGAATCTTTGGCAATCAGGGGATGAGAGGTTAATGATAGGAGTGTCCAAGAGGTAATTAATCAGCCTTGTTCAGATTGAATGCTGGACCAAACCCAAGAGGTCAAATGATCTACTACTTCCATTTATTTTGTTCATATAGAGCATTGAACGTAGAACAGCCCAGTACAGCACAGGAACAGCCCCTCCAGCCCACAATGTCTGTGCTGAATGTGATGCAAAGATAACCTAAATCATTTGTCTGCACATGATCCACACCCCTCCATTCTTGACACATCCATGTGTCCATCTAAAAGCTTCATAAACGCCACTATGGTATCTGCCTGCACCATTGCTCCTTTCACCTCAAGGTAATAATGCCCTCATATCTATGAAATTTCCATCCTGGGTAAAAGGACTATCGATGCTTACACAATTTTATATGCCGCTATTAGACCTGGCCTCATTCTCCAATGACTCATTCTCCAGAGTCACAGTGCGGTTTCCGATCTGAAGGTCAACAGTAGACATGGTCTTCTCCCTTCGCCAGCTCCAGGAGAAGTGCAGAGAACAGCAGATGCCCCTGTATGTTGCTTTCATTGACCTCACGAAGGCGTTCGACCTCTTCAGTAGAGATGGCCTATTTAATGCTGTGCCAAAGATCGGCTGCCCACCAAAACTGCAGAGCATGATAGAATCCTTTCACATCAACACGAAGGGGACAGTGCAGTTCAATGGCAGCTTCTCACAACCCTTTGACATCCACAGTGGGGTCAAACAGGGCTGCGTCCTCCCTCCCACACTCTTTGGGATTTTCTTCGCTCAGCTCCTGAAACAGGCCTTCGGCACTGCAGCAGAGGGGATCTACCTGCGTACTAGATCAGATGGCAGGCTCTTCAACCTCACCCGCCTCAGAGCAAATACAAAAGTACGTGAAGCTCTCATCAGAGACATGTTGTTTACCGATGATGCTGCAGTTGTGTCCGACACCCAGCAGGAACTACAGTCACTGATGGACTGCTTCTATCGGGCTTGCAACGACTTCGGACTGACCATCAGCCTGAAGAAGACGAACGTCCTGGGGCAGGATACAAAGGTGCCTCCTGTCCTCACCATCGATGGCTACGAACTCGATGCTGTCCATCAGTTCACGTACTTCGGCTCCACCATCACTGACAACCTCTCTTTGGACACAGGGATTGATAAGACGATTGGGAAGGCAGCTACAACTCTCGCTCGCCTCACAACTCGAGTGTGGACCAACCCAAAGCTGACAGTGAAGACAAAGGTGGAAGTCTACAATGCCTGTGTCATCAGCACGCTGCTGTATGAAAGTGAGACATGAAATACATATTTCAGACAGGAGAGAAGACCCAACATCTTCCACCTGAGAAGCATCTGCCGTATCCTGGGCATATCCTGGCAAAACAGAGTGTCCTGGCAAGACAGAGGATCCTGTCTCGCGCTGGCCTTCCTAGTATGTACACTCTACTCTGGCAACGCAGACTGCGGTGGCTGGGCCATGTCCACTGCATGGAGGGTGGCCGTATTCCAAAAGACATCATATAACCATATAACCATATAACAATTACAGCACGGAAACAGGCCATCTCGACCCTTCTAGTCCGTGCCGAACACGTATTCTCCCCTAGTCCCATATACCTGTGCTCAGACCATAACCCTCCATTCCTTTCCCATCCATATAACTATCCAATTTATTTTTAAATTATAAAAACGAACCTGCCTCCACCACCTTCACTGGAAGCTCATTCCACACAGCTACCACTCTCTGAGTAAAGAAGTTCCCCCTCATGTTACCCCTAAACTTCTGTCCCTTAATTCTCAAGTCATGTCCCCTTGTTTGAATCTTCCCTACTCTCAATGGGAAAAGCTTATCCACGTCAACTCTGTCTATCCCTCTCATCATTTTAAAGACCTCTATCAAGTCCCCCCTTAACCTTCTGCGCTCCAAAGAATAAAGCCCTAACTTGTTCAACCTTTCTCTGTAACTTAGTTGTTGAAACCCAGGCAACATTCTAGTAAATCTCCTCTGTACTCTCTCTATTTTGTTGACATCCTTCCTATAATTAGGCGACCAAAATTGTACACCATACTCCAGAATTGGCCTCACCAATGCCTTGTACAATTTTAACATTACATCCCAACTTCTATACTCAATGCTCTGATTTATAAAAGCCAGCACACCAAAAGCTTCCTCTATGGAGAGCTGACATCTGGGAGGAGAACCATCAGCCGCCCCCAGCTACGTTACAAGGATGTCTGCAAGAGAGATATGAAGGCGCTCGACATCGATGTGGAGTACTGGGAGAGCCTTACAGCTGACCGCACACCATGAAGAGGTACCCTGAACCAATATCACGAAACAGGGGCAGAGAAACTGTTGAACGCAGCGGCAGACAAGCGGGCACGCAGAAAGGAGCGCAGCAACTTCAACAAACCAGAGACCACCACAAATGTGACCTTTGCCACAGAGACTGTCACTCCCGCATTGGTCTCTTCAGCCACAGGCGACGCTGCTCCAGCCGAGGTTTGGAGCAAGCAGCCAACAACAAGGATGCATCACCCATGTTCAGTCATGACCGAGGGGGGCCTACACATTCTCCAATGTTTCAGAGAAAACAACCCAGGTCTATGCAACCTCTCCCTGTAGCTAATACACTCTAATCCAGACAGCATTCTGCTAAACCTCCTCTGCACCCTCTCCAAAGCCTCCACTTCCTTCCTGTGATGAGACAATCACAACTGCACACAATACTCCAAATGTGGCCTAACCAAAGTCCTACAAAACCGCATCATGACAACCTGACACATATAGTCAATGTCCAGACCCATGAAAACAAACATGCCATATGCTTTCTTTACCACTCTATCTACTTGTGTTGCTATTTTCAAGGAGCTATGGACTTGGACCTCAAAATCCCTCTGCACGTTAATGCTTTTGAGGGTCTTGCCATTAACTGTATACTTTCACTTTACATTGAACTTCACAAAGTGCAACACCTCACACTAGCTTACTTTAAACTCCATTTGCCATTACTCAGCCCATTTCTGTAGCTGGTCTATATCCCAGTGTTTACTTTGACAGCCTTCTTCACAGTCTGCAAGTCCGGTAATCGTGGTGTTGTCTGTAAACTTACCATCCAATCCATTTATACATCTACATTTATGTCCAGGCCATTTATACACATCACACAGAACAATGGTCCCAGCACAGATCCCTGCAGAACTCCACTGGAGTGTACTCCACTGTGGAACGCCCACAGACATCCAGCCTGAATAATGCCATTCCACTGCCATCCTCTGTCTTCTATCAGTAAGCCAGATCTGAAACCATACTATCAAGTCACTGTGGACCCCATGCATCCCAATCTATTTTTTATTTAAAATATGGGGGAAAAAAGTGTTTAATTAGCACCTCAACAATGGTAATCTCCAGCTTTAAGCTCATTTTACTTCGGAGTCACGTGAGTGACTACGTGAAGAAGGCCGTCCAGGTGCATGCGCGTCATTACGCCTATTGCATTGCGCAAAGTCGGACTGGCAGGCGCGCTGCTCCTGCCAGCGGTAAGTTTAAACCTCAAGGTAAGTTTAAAACTTATTTACAGGTTATGTTTCTTTTGCAGGATTCTCTGCTTACAGAGTTTTCCTGCAGCATTTTGGGGCGAAGTCCGGACGGGCCGCGGGGGAACCTTTATAGACCACGGGGAAGCCCAGTCACGGACCACAGGGAATCCCGGTCATGACCTCGGGGAATCCCGGAAACGGACCGCGGGGAACCCGCTACGGAGACCGCGGAAGTGCGGGTAGCGGGCGGCGGTCAAATTCGCCTTTCGAGTTGCTGGCGGTGGAGTCAGCGGCTTCAGACTGGTGCCGGTAGCACCTAGGCAACCCCGCTTGGAGGGTAGCCATGAAGAAAGCCTGTACGGCCCGTTGACTCAAACGAGTCGGGCCAAGAGGATTCCTGATGGAGTGGATCCCCTCCTTCATGGGTAACGTCTTTGAACGTTCAAACCCACATGGAGCACCTTATGGAGCGGTGCTCCACAGTGATATACTCCAAAGGAGGGAGTTATCACCGCGTGTCTCCTCGGGGCCCACGGCAACAGCAACTGTTTCAGGGCTGCACAATGTCTCCCTCTCTGAGGAGGGAAGCATTTGGGGTCAGTTCCTGTCTGACTCAGAGCAAAAATCCTGATATAGGTCCGTAGGAGGGGCCATGTCAGCGCAGGTATCCTCAGGGGCCTGCATCAGCACCTGTTTTCAGGGCTGCCTACGAATCTCCCTCTCTATGGAGGGGAGTGCGAGGAAATACTCGCAAGCGAAGGGGCAGAATGCCTGGAAGGGGCCAGAGTTCCCCTCATGCTACAAGTGCCGGCAGTGAACAGCACTATCAGGGGTGACATTGGAGGATATGAAACCAGCCGCCGAATCTTCTCTTCAGGTAAGACTTATCCAACAGGTATACCTGGATGAGGAAGCAAAAGCTGTCGGCCTAATCAACGTACCGACGACGAACAAAGCTTCATCATATCGGCGACGACACACCCCATGCCTCATCGGAAGTAAGCAGTTCACTGAAACTGGTCGCAGCTTGAAAGCTGGGCAGGGGCCTTTCAGGCCAAGGTCCAAGCCGGTCTCAGGAAATATGGAATCCACATACACTACCATTCCTACTCTCCAATCAAGGACGGGAATAGAACCCACATCAGGGGCCGTTGGGCTTACCATAGACCACCGGTAACCATGGAGGTAGGTGGGTCTGGTTCTTCCGAAACATGGGGTAGTGGACCATTTACAAGTTGGTAATATTTACAATTGTTTTGTACAAATGACAATGATAACATGAGATTCAGATCAGTTATATACTAAAATGATAACATGAGATTGGGTTATTATTGCACAGTATGGGTGGGTACCAAACTTGGCTCGGAAATATGGCCAGAGTTGTCTTTCGAGGCAGGCTCAGTATTATGGCCAGGATTGCCTTCCGAGACAAGCTTGGAAATTGGCCAGAGTTGTCTTTCGAGGCAGGCTCAGAATTATGGCCGCTGTAGCCTTTGCAAGGCAGGCCCAGTATTATGGCCAGAGTGGTCTTTCGAGGCAGGCTCAGTATTATGGCCAGGATCACCTTTTGAGACAGGCTCGGGAATCTGGCCAGAGTTGTCATTCAAGGCAGGCACGAAATTATGGCAGGCGTGGCCTGTTCATTGTGAAAGATGGAGGATGTCGGTTTAAAATTGATTTAACTAGCATGTGCAACGTAGATTTTTCAGTATATGGAACTTCGTTACTGTCTAACAAAATGATTTCCTTAGGATCTTTATGGCATGCATCGATTTCAAAGTTGAATACTATTCAGGTCCCATTCACAGGGATCCCAGGAGACCTTTGGAATTTATCTGGATGGGGCAATGATAACAGTTAATGCGTTGCAAATGGGCTAACTTCAGCTCACAGGTCATCTACCAAATTACTAAACTGGGACTTCTCAGAGCTCAAAAATCACTTGTTATGGCTTAACTGGATGATATTCTAAATGCTGTGTTTTGCTAAAATCAACTGTTTCAGCCGCAACTATATTTGAGAAATTGAGGTTCCTCCAGTTAAATTTAAGTTGATACCAACTACAGTTATTGATTATTCGGTTTTACCTTTAACTATTAATTCTCTTTGACTCCGCCCTGGGGCAAGAGATTGGAATCAATAGAAGCCTGTAACAACCTTGTTATCAAGCAGTCTTCTATTCATCAAGTGTAAATGGCAATATAGCAGCTGTGTTTCAGCTGTGCAATTGGGTCTTTGCTTTATCTGAACTTTCAACGTGCAAAGTAATAACCTCTCAAGTGCCATATAGATCATTGTTAACGGATCTATGCTTTTACCAGCCGAAGCCACCAAAGTCACAATGGTGGACGAACAATATTCAGCATTGCTGCAGTAGTTTTGGTCAATAAATCTTCAGTTATTGGTATCAACTACCTATAGACACTAGATGCATACTATGGGTTAAAGGGTTATTGTGCAGATATGCATGCTCAGTTCCAGGATGATACACTGTGGTGGTGGCATATGTTGGTCACATGGGTGCAATCAAGCCAAAGTATCCTGTCATAATTTACCCAACTTTATTTGGCGCTGGTGTATCATCACGTAAAATCAATGACAACACAGAATGGATGTTGGATCACAAAGTATTTTATGACATTATGGCTCGATGGAACACCAAATATCGATATGTTTGCATCCAGGCTCATTCACCGGTTGTAAAGACATGTGGCATCACAGTGGCGAAAGATACATTCTCGCTGCACGGGGGAGAAATGTTCTTTTTTGTCGTTGCTCCATTTTTGCCTCATCAGTCGGGTCTTGCAATAAATTCAGCAAGATCCCGCTTCACGGTTTTCGTACTGTCTGACTGGCCTATGTAGCCATGGGTTCCCGCAAATGTTGGGAATCATAGTAGAACCTTAATGGGGTATCTAAACATAAAACTTTGCTGGTTCAGCCTGGGACTCGGGGAACCAGCCTCTGCATGATTAATCAATTCATTGCCTTACAGAATCTGAGAAGACAGCTCCTGCGGTTCGGGGTGGCAGATCGATCCATGTGTGTGCTCACTGCAGAGTGCAGGGATAGCACCAAAAAAGCAGTACATTTCCTCAAGAGATGGGAAGCGTTCTGTTTAAATGCTATTTTACATATAATACGGCACGGACACTGACGTCTTAGAGTTCATTTTCTATGGGCCCTTGACAATAAATTAAGTTATAGTGCCATTAACTGTGCCCAACCTGCTTTCTCATCATATTTGCTGTAGCGAGCGGGACCCTCTGATGTCCAGTTTATTAAGGATATCTTTACACAAGTTCTCCCAGACTCAAATACACTGAAGTATGGGATATTGACATTGTGTTAACACTACTTCACCAGGGGGCTCCAGCTATATCCCTATTTTTGGCTCGGCTCTCATAAGGTAGTTATCCCCTTGGCGCTGTTCTCAGCGCAACGGGTCCAGTCATTACATAAATTGCGACTGCTAATAATATAATATTTCATGTTTACGATTCAATTACGCAGGGCAGCCCAGGGGTGTCAGGTCTCAAACTAGTTCTCATGGCATACCCCATGCACCTTCGGTTATCTGTGGTCACACATTTACAACATTACGTCAAGGTCACCTAGAGCCTTAGAGGCTCTCATACTACCTATGTAGTTAGTTACTAATAACCTCATAACAAGGTATCAGTTCAGACCACCTCCAGGTGGTTAAAACGGGGTTCTGGCTTATACAGGAGTAGATACTAAATTTCTAATCTCACTCCACCAGGGCTGCTACTACATCAACAGCAAGGGTTATGTACGGTCCTCTGGACCACATCCTGCCGACTGCAGGATGGTCTAACGTACGATTTTCCAAACATTTTATTTTAACCCATTGCCAGACCAGGGATATTTGCCAACTCTATTTTAGGTTCTATTTCATAGTTTTCCCCCCGGATGAGAGGGGTTACTATTGTTATTATTTGTTCATTTATCAGCATCAGCATGTTTTAAATCTATGTCATGTCTGTACGCATTATTAATGTGTTCCCTTATCTGTGGTAAACTGAGGCAGTCTTGCTTGTGTCGACTCTTTTTTCCACGGCATGAAATCACAGAGCTTCAAAGTCTTCACGTAGTCACTCACGTGACTCCGAAGTAAAATAGTAAGATTAAACGAGAACTTACCAGTTTGGTTTGATCTTTATTTTATGAGGAGTTACGATGAGCGATTACGTGCCCTCCGCTCCCAACCCTCATATCATAAAGATCATCTGGTAGTTCTAGTCATCTCTAATCTTACTATGTTGGTTCAAATACTGTTATCTGTGATTTCACACCGCTGCTTTGAAGATTGACGCGCATGCGCCTGGACGGCCTTCTTCACGTAATCGCTCATCGTAATTCCTCATAAAATCAAGATCAAACTTCAAACTGGTAAGTTCTCATTTAATCTTACTATTATTAGTGCATGTTTTTACTGCAGTAAATGCGGTTCTGAACATTTATAAATCGATCCAAGGAAAATTCTTTCATCAAAAGAGAGAGGTTATATTGCGAAGAAAGCTGTGAGCAATTGAAATTAGTATTTTTGACAGGTTGATTAAATAGAATTTGTGAAATGTTATGAGTTGTTGAACTCGTAACAAGCAATCATGGACTAATGATATCCACTTAATGATCAAGGTTAGTCATTGGCAGTTTATTATGAACATAACATGTTTCAATGTAAGGGCCATTAATGCATAAACCATAGCATTGTGTAAAAAGTGATTAGGCATGAATTTGGAAAGGAAAAATATTAAAAATAAAATACAGGAAAATGGGATTAGAATTAATGGGATAGATTTTCAGTATGTTGTCTGGTTAGAATGTTGGCACTGGTATTAGCCGCCTGTTATGGAGACCATTTGATATTCATTTCCATCGATGCAATGAGCCATTTTGCATCATGCTGTGCTGCAATTCTGTGATGTTTGATGTTTGTTCCTTTTCAAATAGATTGGTTTGTGCTCCCTAAAAAGGAGACCACTCATGAGTATCGAACAAGCAGTCCTTGACTTTGATGGAATTATTATTTAATGTGAATTGAATAAGAGATCAAAGCAACTGGCAAATAATTTGTTAAATTGTTAAAAACATAAGTTACAGTAACCCATATGCTCAACAAAAAGACAGAACATATAAAATTGTGCAAATATATATTCATCCTACTGGCTCATTGGTATACTGAAATAATATTTAAATGTAAATGTTATGTATTGCCACTTGCACTTTTCATTATCTTTGAGAAAAACGTAGAGTGAGATTAAATTTTTTTAAATTTTCAGTTAAAGCAAATTTTTAAATAATTACATTTTGTAATAGACCCATATTTAATTTAGTTATATTTTTAGTTTAGAGATACAGCATGGAAACAGGCCCTTTGGCCCACAAGTCCATGCCGACCAGTGGTCCCCACACATTAACACTATCCAATACACACGAGGGACAATTTTACCAAGCCAATTAATCTACAAATCTGCACATCTTTGGAGTTGAGGAGGAAACCGGAGCACCCAGAGAAAACCCAGGGAGGTCACTGGGGGAACGTACAAACTGTTTTAAATTACAAAAGATTGTTATCCTTCAATCGATTATAAAAATTATAAACACTTATCTTGCAGAGAAGATGGTTTCTTCATGGTAACTTATATTGTCCATGTTAACTTCACCAACATGCAGTCATTATCGATGACATAACTTTATTATCATAGAATAACCTTAGTTCAGCCTCCTCCATGCATAAATAGGTAACAAATCCATGAAAAGTTATCATGTTCTCCTGATACACTTGAAACAGTTGAGTGTTTAATATGAAACCACGGTTTGCACTATTATAATCTGGTTACATAGTATTATTGATAATTTATTGTATAATTGATTATTGCATATTTATTTATTGTCGTTGTGCATTAATGTGCCTGTAAAGCTGCAGCAGGTAAGGATTTCATTCTTCAGTTCCTGGTGCATATGACAATGAAACACATTTGACCCTTGACTCTTCAATCTTGATGCAGTAGTTAAGAGTGACTCTTGGAATTCACTTCTTACTTAAGCATGGGTCAGCATCCTTCCATTTGCTGTAATTGTAATTAATGTCAGGAAAGATTTGTCAGTGATGATGAAGCTGAGTTATCAGTTAACTCAGTTTCCAACATTGCCTCTTACACACTGCACACATTGCAGCCTATCTTGTAAGACCAGCATCATACACCATCAAGCAGTTGAAACTGTTTATTTTCCTACACAGTTATACCTAAATCATTATAAATAAAACATGAGGTCATTGCAGCTTGGTATGAGAGATGAGGACACAGAAAGCATAGTAAGTGAATAACTTTTCATATTGAGTGTTCCAGATATTGTTTTACTGCCTTGAAATTCTAAAGAAGAATTGAATGGTGATCTTGACTTGGTTTCTGAAATAAATAGGCTGGAATAGAGTTGAAATAAACCACACCCCTAAACCTCTTTAAATAGCAAATTGTTCATTTAAAAAGATTGCATTATTTAATACAGTGGCATCATTCATGTTGACACAAAAGACCTCTGATGCTGGAATCTGGAGCAAAAGCACAAACCTCTGGAGAACCTCAATAGGTCAAGCAGCATCTATGGAGGGAAATGGACAGTTGACATTTCAGGTTGAGACTCTTCCTCTGAATGGAGGAAGGGTCTTAACCTGAAACACAGATTGTCATAGTGGAGGAAAAGCCACGCTGAGTTCCTCTACAGATCGTTTTTTTACTATATGACACTGATAGTTTTGGGACACTAATTCACTGTGTTAATGTGGTATTACAGATAAGCTATTGCCACTGATTTATGACTGAACAGTTTTACAAACTGTTAACTGAGAAAGAACCTGTATGTTGAACTGTGACTCGATTGTGTAGAAATGTTCCATTCTATCAGTTAAATAAGGTCATTTGAATTCCAAAAAAAGGAATTTGAATGTGCAGGGAAAAAAATCATAATTAATCGTAGTTACAGAATCATAGGGTTCCTTCAGCCCAACTCATCCATGCTAGCTGAGGTGTTTATCTGAGCTACTTCCATTTGCCTGCAGTTGGCCCATGCCCCCTAAAGCTTTCTTATCCATGCTCCTGTCCAAATGCCTTTTATATGTTGCAATTGTACCTACTTGGATCTACTTCCTCCAGCAGTTCCTTCCATGTATGCACACTCTCTGTGTGAACAACGTGCCACTCAGGTTCCTTTAAATCCTGCCCCTCTCTCCTTAACCCTATGCCTCCTAGATTTAGGCTTCCATAACATGGAAAACGTCTGTGACCATTCACCTCATCTACAGCCCTTCAGGATTTTATAAATCTCTATAAGGCCAGCCCTATACTTCCTTCACTCTAGGATATACAGTCCCAAGCTATTTAGTCTCTGCTTATAACTCAAGTGTCTAATCCTGGGAACATATTTGTGAATCATTTCTACTTCTTTTCTACAATCTTTTCTTCATTTTTTGAGTGTTACATGATCTCAATTCGATGAAAGATAGAATTCCTGATTTTCTATCATGTTCTAAATGCAAGCTGTATGATCCAGTTTACGAATTCCTGGTTGCTGCTTCTTATTTGCATTTAAAATCAAACTTCATTGTCCATGTAAATGATTAATGTTTAAGTACCATGGAATCCAGGCCTCTCATGCATTGCCTGTGGAAATATGACTTTGCATGACTTAAGAATGACCTGACCATGCAGGTTCCATGCAAGTGTTCGGAACCCATCTCCAGAATCAACCCATCCCAAGCCTTGCCCCAAAATCAGTGCTATTCTGTGACCTCATAACCACAGCGACCAACTACACACCCAACCACATCCCTGCATTTCAAACTTAACTCTCAAATATTGGCTCTACTCACAGGCTACCAATCCCATGAAGAAATTACTAGAGACCCCTGACTATAGGCCATTATCTGTTCTCCATTGATAACCAAGAACTACCAATGTCTGAAGAACGGTCTCGACCCGAAACATCACCCATTCCTTCTCTACTGAGATGCTGCCTGTCCCGCTGAGTTACTCCAGCATTTTATGTCTACCACCAATTATGAAAACAAGCTTCTCTCTAAAATGTTCACAAATCTCAGTAATTTCAACCTATGAATTTGTCTGACTCCAAGTTTCCTGTTTCCTGACCACCACCTGCAAGCTTCAAGGTGTCTCTTTTGGCGACCTTCAGTATGTTCAGCTCTGAGGCCGCTCTGCAGATGATTGTCCGTTCTGCTGGTGTCATGTACCATGAATGGCCCTGCACCAGTGCAAATGAGGAGATGATCAGTGAGGCAGAGACTACAGCATGTTACATTGACATGCATGGAGTAAAAGGCTGGGATCTGTTGATGAACTGCACAGCAGCAGATTTCCAAATGTCCTGAAAGTTGCCAAACAAGGCTGGCAGAAGCAAAGCACAAATGAGCCATGTTCACAATAAAGATTCTTCAATCCCTGTCCCATTGTTGTGATTATTGTTTTTGTGCAATTGTCCCTGGGATGGGGGTTTTGATTTTGATTGATAACAAGTGAAAAGAATGGTGTTCACCAGTTTATGGTTAAGGTGGACACAAAATGCTGGAGGAACTCAGCGGGACAGGCAGCATCTCTGGAGAAAAGGACTGGGTGATGTTTCGGGTCGAGACACTTCTTCTGACGTCTCGACTCGAAACATCAGCCATTCCTTCTCTCCAGAGATGCTGCCTGTCCTGCTGAGTTACTCCAGCAATTTATGTCAATCTTCAATTTAAACCAGCATCTGCAGGTCTTTCCTGCACATTTTGCCTGTTTATATCTAACTCTGTTTAGATGCAGTGAGGCTGTGATTTGGATCTGCGGCATAAAATCACAGAGCTTTGAACCCTTCACGTAGTCTCTCACGTGACTCCGAAGTAAAATAGTAAGATTAAACGAGAACTTACCAATTTGAAGTTTGATCTTTATTTTATGAGGCGTTATGTTGGTGATTACGTGAAGAAGACCAGTCAGGGCGCATGCGCGTCAATCTTCAAAGCAGCGGTATGAAATCACAGGCAACACAATATTTGAAGTAACATATTAAGATGAGCAACATGAGAACTACCATATGACCTTTTTTATGAGAGAGGGTTGGGCGTGGCGGGCACGTAATCACCAACGTAACTCCTCATAAAATAAAGATCAAACTTCAAACTGGTAAGTTCTCGTTTAATCTTACTGTTTTACTTCGGAGTCACGTGAGAGACTATGTGAAGGGTTCAAAGCTCTGTGATTTTATGCCGCAGATCCAAATCACGGCCTCACTGCATTGATTGACTTTCGATGAGAAACAATCAATAATGCGTTAAACATGAAATGTTAATATCATGCAGTAACAATTGATTTGAATAATCAAAACAAACAGTAACCCTATCCCAGGGGAAACTAAACAGGACTTAATACTGAATTTGCAAACAGCCTCTCTCCGATCGGCGATCGGCCGATGGTAAACAGTTAAAAAAATAATTCATTTGACCACCCGGCACCTATAAAAATATGGCCGCTGTGAACATCCATCGCCCTAGCCGACGACGTTGCTGCTGCACTAGTGGAAAAATTATATATACACTTCAGTGTTAATTCCTGCCTTAATCAACATTTGCTTTAAAACACCTTGAGTTAGTCTGCACTGACACTCTCCTGTGTGGCTTCATGTACCTGATAAACAATGTTGTTTCCATATTTCTTAAGGTCGTTATAGCTTCAATATAATGAAAATAAATGTGCCATTACACATAAACATGGATCAGTAGGTTATGCTGAAACACAATTTTAACAAACCTGTGACACCTGGCCTGCTCTGCTTAAGCAGGACACAATTATATAACATAACATTCTCTTCAGCAACTTCCATCCTGTCCAGCAGAAGTTTTTGCAAAATCTGCACTTGCTATGCTGAACCACTTTCATGATTAGTTTGGCAAATTCAGAGACGTGACAGGAACCTACTGTCGAAGCATCTCGAGGACCTCACTTACATCCCAGATCACCATATACCTTGGTTTAGGAGGTTTAGAGTTGAAATTCCTTTCATCAATCCAGCTATGATAGGATGAAACTCAATAGGATCTTTCCTGACCCCATCAAAATCATACGATGACAAAGCACTTAAAGCTGTATTAATGGTGCTATAACTGAGCCCCTCATCATCATAGAGTGTCAACAGGAACTCTAAAATATCCACAATACCTGCAGTATTATAGTCAATATTATTTTGTACACAATATTGCTCCCATTTTTTACATAAGTAATATACCCCTTTTGAGTACTCTTTCTCCAGGCTACAGTGAGCATGTCCACCGTTCACCCAGACAGTCCTTGCTCCAGGTATGGCCTTCTTAAAACCTGCAAATTAACAAGTCAATACAATCACATAACAGATGACTTTCCTATGTTAGCGGATGCTCCAGTCAATTCCTACGCTTGGGAACCACCAAAAAGAGGTTGGATCCCTAACTGTAACATCAAAGGAAACCATGCTTGATTCGGCCAATTAAGTATTACAAGCACCCCCAAAGCGGCACCCTGCTTGATTTCTTGCAGACTCCGACCTATTAGGCAAAATGGTATCAATTGCAACTGCCACCTGGTCTGGTTCCCATGAAACCTATTTAGGCTGCTGATGGTTGAACCTTGATGCAAAACAAATCGATATCTGGCATTCATATACAAGTACTATATTATTGAACACCTCCTGGTTCAACATCCAATCTATGTTGTCATGGAACTTTCGTGACTTGGCGTCTGCTACTATGTAGAATCTACCTGGTAGATAAATAGCTGAAATATCTTTTTCAATGCACCAGGCCCAAATTTGATTAGCCAATCTGTCACAAAATCCCAACTTGATTCCACCGATGTGATTAATATATATGCCACTTGCGTAGTATTGTCAATCTGAAACGGAACATGCAGATTACATTTGTTAGAGCACTAAGCCTTGTCCATAAAAACCTCTTAATAGTTAATTGTCCATGTCTACAGAAGCGATGCATCTTGCTCAGTCCATCTGCCTCCACAGCTGAAACTCGTATCCGTGACACCCCAAACGAGTGCACTGACATTCATCTGCAAAATCATGGAAGGCTGGTCAAGCATTACCTTGCTATAACTCCTGGACACATGGTGAATCCACCATTGCAAATCAGAATAGCCTTTACTGATAACTGCATAGGTCTATTATAATGACCCGAATGTAACCTTAATGCCTCAATTAGCTTGATACAGCTGTCAATTAGCTCTACCTTTTTTATTTTCCTGGGCAGAGTCACTTAATTGAATCAATTGTGACCCAAATAGTCAGGTGTTAATTTGGATTTCACTGGATGGATCAGCAATCAGCGACTGAGCAGCAATTTTAGAGGCAACGCCCACTGCTTTCCCTCATGCATTCAGCATGGGATCCCGGCACATAGCCATGTTTGGATTCCTGTTTGGACTTAATCCATACTAACCTTAGACACTCTTTTAGAGTGGTACTTATCGAAGCTGAAGCAGGTATCACCATCCATCTCCTCCATTTGCTTGTACATGCCTCTGTACCAAGCATGTTGTTCGACCCCATTCCCCACAATCTTATCACATATGTGTGTGGCTCCATCTTCATCCGCTATACATCCACATGGGAGGACTTATGCAACCTGCAACAGGAGCTGCCCCAGGCCTGTGTGCATGTATTTTAGCACCATCTCGACCACTATGGAGAACCGAGTGGGAGTAATGGCAACCCTGCAAACAGGTGTTGCTTCAGGCCCATGTGCATACTCCTGTAGCACTCTCTCGACCACTCCGACATTTGAGTGGGAGAAATGTTGGCAACCCTTTACTAGGCGTCACTTCAGGCATGTGTGCATGTATTTTAGCACTATCTCGACCACTGTGGTGCACCAAGTGGGAGGAATGGCAACCCTGCAAACAGGTGTTGCTTCAGGCACATGTGCATCCTCCTGTAGCACTCTCTTGACCACTCCGACCCTTGAATGGGATGCATTTTGCAACCCTTTACTAGGTGTTGCTGCCTGACATGCCTTACGATGGAGCGTTCTTGGATTGCAACGAGACGCAATGTTGTCTGACATTGATACCCCTGGCTTGGCACTCACTCCGAGTTGGGGTTATCAGGTCGCTGCCTACTGCAGCCGCCAGGACTAGCCATGCAAATTGATACTCTGTTGGCATCCTCGTTCCCCAAACAGGCTGCACGTGCTAGCGACTCCAAATCGTGCTCCTTCCTGATGCCAATGCCGTCTATAGGGAAGAATTGGAGCGCCTCTAGCCCCCATTCATCAGACATAGTGGGAAATGCTAGAACAAAACTTAACAGTTATTTGTCATAGGCAAAGACATTTATGTGAATGAAGACGCCCATCCCAGTTAAACCTGTGATTTATTTACTTTTAATATGAATAATCCGGCGTCTTGGGGAAGAAACCGTGCACAGTCCCTTTTAATGAGCAGAATTACTATGACGCCACCTAGTGTAACTCCCACAGGTGACTGATAATACAGCTCAACAAGGCTTCCCATTTCCTTAATTGAGTAAATGCTAATCATCTTTCTCGGTATGATAGTCACAATGTGACAAAGTGGTAACTATAATGTCTACCCTTTTGAACGCTTCCCAAAATTGCATTTGTCCTTAATTTGGAGGGCAGCATTGCCGGGATGCGTGAATTATATATTCTCCTTGAAGGCCAGCTTGACCTGAAACCTCCACAGAATTAGCAGAAAATGCTACTGCCATAGACACATAAGATTGATAAACCACTAATCTCACTCCCTGGGTTGGGGTCAGCCACACACTAACCCCTTTTACTCCTCTCCACTGAGGGAATTTGTAAGCAGCCCTGAAAACACAGGTGCTGCCGCAATCCCCTGATGTCCTGCCCTGATATGGAGCACCATATCAGGATAATGCACGTGTGAGGACATACATATAACAGAGGGGACCCTCCTGGCCAGGCTCCACATAGTTTAGACTCAAATGGGCTGCCAAATTCGAGGTCCCTGCCTCAATGATTCGTGTAGTAACCCCTCGGGAGTCGCTGACCTTACTGTCAGCGACTCTAACAAGAAGTCCGACCGCCACCGGCTCCTCACTTTACCGCGGACTGTAGCCGGTATCCCCGCGATCTAGAAAACCCCATGGCCCATATTTAAAACGCATCTCGGGAGTCGCTGACCTCCTGTCAGCGACTCGAAATAACAAGCCTAACAGCCACCTCTATCATGACCGTAGCTTGCTGAACCCGCGGTCTACAAAAAACCCGCGGCCCGAATGAAACCTTGGGAGTCGCGGACCATTCTGACCAGCAAAACCCACCGTCCGCCTGCTACCGCATTCCCGCGGTACGAAGCCGGCATCCCCACGGTCCACAATTTCCCCGCGGTCCACCGGGTTCTGCTGAATTTGATGTCCAGCCGGAACCTGCGAAAAAGATTCCTGCAACGGACAACCTGAAAAGTAAGTTTAAACTTACCTGTAGGATTTTTCAAACTTACCGCTGGAGAACTTTGTTCCTCCCAGCCTGTCTGCGCCAATGCGATTGACGTAATGACGCACATGCGCCCTGACGGATCTTCTTCACGTAGTCACTCATGTGACTCCGAAGTAAAATTTGCTATCATATCATGCTTAAAAGACAGGTTTTGCAGAATCCAATTTCTTGGGACTTGAGTGTGCAGTTGCACAATGGCAGGTTCAGAAGCCTAATGTTTCATGGCTCCTTGCAAGTATTCTGAGCAATATCCTTCTGGCGTGCCAATTAATTTCTTGGCATTTATCTGTTAAAAAAAGTCAATTGAATAATTGAAACAACTAAGGTATTGGATGTCAAGTAAAGTGTTAACTATTCTGAGATGTGTTCATCACAAGAGTGCGGATTTATGTATAGAGGCACAAAGAATCACAAAGTAAGGAATGTGGCTATTCAGTCTATCATGCATGTGTTATCCAATGATGAATGAATGAATAAGTTAATTGGCCAAGTATGTACACATACAAGAAATTTGCCTTGGTGCTCAGCTCGCAAGTAACAATACGACATACAGTAAACCATTAAGAATAAAACATAAAACATTAAATCATTAAGAATAAAACATTATAGTTTAAACATGTGAATGAAATAAAATACCACAGCAAAAGGAGGCTACAGACTTGTGGTTATTGAGTGGAGCTACTGCTCGTGGAAGAAAGCTGTTTTTATGTCTGGCTGTGGTAGCTTTGACAGTCCGGTGTCACCTTCCAGAGGGAAGTGCTTCAAAGAGTTTGTGGCCAGGGTAAGAGGGGTCAGAGATGATCTTACCCACTCGCTTCCTGGCCCTTGCAGTGTGCAGTTCATCAATGGGGGAAGGTTACAGCCAACAACCTTCTCAGCTGATCGAACGATTCACTGCAGCCTCCAGATGTCGTGCTTGGTGGCTGAGCCAAACCAGACCATGATGGAGAAGGAGAGGACAGGCTCTATGATGGCAGTATAGAATTGGACCATCAGTGCTTTGGTAGATTGTGTTTTCTCAGCTGCCACAGGAAATACATCCTCTGTTGTGCCTTTTGACTGTGTAGTTGATGGCGGCCCCCCAAGTAAGGTCCTTGGATGATTCCAAGGAACTTAAAGGACTCCACAGATGTGACTGTGGTGTTGTTGATGGTGAGTGGGGGGAGGAGAGGGGGAGCTCTCCTAAAGTCTACTTTCAACTCCACCGTCTTAAGAGCATTGAGCTCTAGGTTGTTACAAAGACATCAGGACGCCAGCTGTGTCACTTCCTGTCTGTAGGCAGATTCCTCCTCATCCTGGATCAGTCCAATCAGGGTTGTGTCATCCACAAACTTGAGAAGCTTGACAGAAGCTTGTCTGTGGAGGTGCAGTCGTTGGTGTAGAGAGAGTAGAGGAGAGGAGAGAGTACGCAGCCTTGCGGTGCTCCTATGCTGAGGGTCTGCAGGGTCTGAGATGTGCTTTCCCAGCCTCACATGCTGCTTCCTGTCTGTCAGGAAGTTGGTGATCCACTGACAGAGGGGTTCAGGCACAGTCAAATCGGAAAGTTTGGAGAGTAGTAGCTCTGGCACAATGGTGTTGAATACAGAGCTAAAATCCACAAACAAAATCCTTGCATAAGTCCCCTGGCGGTCTAGGTGCTGGAGGATGAAGTACAGGCCGAGGTTGACTGCGTCATCCACTGATCTATTGGCCCGATATGCAAACTGCAGAGGGTCCAGCAGGGCGTTTGTGATAGTTTTCAGCACATCTTTCAAGAGTCTTCCGGCTTTTATCCCTTCCTCTTTCCCTGTATAACAACAATTCTAAAATTTATCAATGCCACGTTTATGGCATCTGCTCCCACCACTCTTTTCAACTTCAACTCACTTTACAAATTGTTTTCAAGAAAGGCAAATGTTTACACTGTTTGCACTCTCTTTGGAGTTAATCTACACTCAATGTTACTACAATTTCATGCATGATAGATAAGAGATACTTGTGATATGTTCTTTGTGCAAATTCTATTCAAAGATTATGTATTGGATGTTTCATTCGAAATAGATGACATAACAACACATGTTTAAGCCTGTAAATTTGCCATTTTCAGTTCTAGTAGCACAGCAATAGAAGATGTGTGAAAGCCTATTTTCATCTTTAATCTTATTATCGATATGCAGTTAATGATAAACTCATAAATAGAGAAGACACTGAAGTGGTCAGTGCCTCTTGGATGGTTTCAAAATGCATATCATTAGCATATATTATTTTTTAAGAACAGATATTAGAATTTTGAAGGATTACATTACATTTCATTGAGTGCTTTGTCAATTCCTGTTTTCATAAATCTGGATTAATTATCAAATATTTTAAGAACTATGTGATGAACTAGAGGAGATTAAAAGTATCAAGCAAAATGAGTTTCTCCATGGTGATATTTATTTTCACAGAGCTGTTTAAAAATAGCAAGTGCAATAAATATCGTTATAAGGACGGGCTTGTGGTGAGGTATGAATACTACCAGTTCTATAACAACACTGTGTAAGTAGCAATGTTACAAAATTTTGAGATTTAAAAAATAAAGTCTGCAATTTATCCCATCAGATAAAGCATGAAAAGAAGTTTAATTTGACACCTAATTCACTTTCATATCTTCAGTATTAAAGAAGTTATGGCCATTTTCATACTCGGAAATTAAAGGTCTGTCTCACGAATCTGCGGTCATTGGCGGCGAAACGGGAAGAATCTGCCGCCATAGACCGCGCACTCGTGAGAAAGAACAATTCCCGGGCCGGGCGGCGGTGTTCCCAACACCGCGCGGTGCAAAAATAAAATCGACAATGTCGAAAACACTATACTCACCGCACAACCTCCACCAGTGATGCACGAGTGCGCACGGCCGCTCGCACGGGCCGCCGCCAGTGTGGGTCGAGCGCCGTGCGTCAAACCTCCTCTGCCACAGCCTCCGCCAGTGACGCACGTGCCGCCGCCAGTGAGGCACGTGTGCTGCGCGGCCGCAGGCACAGCCACTGCTACAGCGCCGCGATCAGGATGGCCGCCGCCACAGCCGCCGCTGGTGAGTCACGTGCGGGGGGCCGACGTCATCGCAGTCGGCCCGCCCTTTTTTTACTTACCGCAAGCACGTGGGACCCGCCGTGTTTGAATTAACTCGGCCCCCGCGCAACATCCGTGCGGCGCTCCGGTGGATAGGCTCGACGCTCTCGCCGTTGCCACGCGGTCCTCGCTACCGGCGACGCCGCGCTTCACCGCCGATGACCGCAAACAGGTAAGACACGGCCTTTAGCATCTTGTTCCCTATTGCTTTTCCATTGACTTAACACAAAAGCTGTGATCGAGGACAGTCAAAAGCCCATAACTTTCTTAAAAATTAAGATAACTGAAAGAAATTTTCAGTTATTATAGATTGAAGCATTCTGAAACAAATATGAAACAATCTTACTTAGAAGACATGAAAGTTAAGCATATAATTAGTTAAAGGCCTGTCTCACGGTCATTGGCGGTGAAACGGGAAGAATCTGCCGCCATAGACCGCGCACTCGTGAGAACGTACAATTCCCGGGCCGTGCGGCGGTGTTCCCAACACCGCGCGGTGCTAAAATAAAATCGACAATGCAAAATACTCACCGCACAACCTCCACCAGTGATGCACAAGTGCGGCACGGCCGCCCGCACGGGCCGCCGCCAGTGTGGCTCGAGCGCCGTGCGTCAAACCTCCACTGCCACAGCCTCCGCCAGTGAGGCACATGCCGCCGCCAGTGAGGCACGTGTGAGGCACGGCCGCAGGCACAGCCACCGCTACAGCGCCGCGATCAGGATGGCCGCCGCCACAGCCGCTGCTGGTGAGTCACGTGCGGCGGGCCGACGTCATCGCAAGCACGTGGGACCCGCCGTGTTTGAATTAACTCGGCCCCTGCGCAGCATCCGTGCGGCGCTCCGGTGGATAGGCTCGACGCTCTCGCCATTGCCGCGCGGTCCTCGCTACTGGCGATGCCGCGCTTCACCGCCGATGACCGCAAACAGGTAAGACAGACTCCTTAGTTACCTAATTGTAGCTAATTACAAAATTCAATTACTAGATCTAAACATCTATCAATTTCTTAAGAATAGATTAACATTTTTAAATAGCCTAAGTGTCCAAATAACATTCACACAATAATTCACAATATAACCTAATTTTTAAATCTCATTTTCATGAATTTACAGGCCAAATGGAAGGAATTGAATGTTTAATACCTGTAAATTAATGGGCATTTAAATCATCTTGGAGGAGGAGCCATGTTGGGGAATGGCTGCTAACCAGCAGCCGTCCGTTTAATTCACCTTTTTTTAATAGTTTTTTAGTGTGTTTTAGTGTCTCCAGTTGGAGAAATCTACTTTTAAATGTAAGGTGAATGGGGGTAATTTTATTCTAGGTCCCTACCTGGTCGGTGAGGCAGCTTTTTCTCCAGGCTACCTCGTCGACCCGTCCTCGTGGCCTACCAGCGGGCATGGAGCGCTGTTTCCTGACGGGGACCACCCAGCACCTTCAGCTTCGGTCGGCGGCACAGCGCTGGAGCGCTATCGTGGAGTGTAGCGGGCGATGCCTTGCCTGGGTCGCCGCGCTGGGTCGACGCGGTGGAGCTCCGGTATGCGTTGACCGCCGAGATCAACATGTCCAGGCTGCGGGACTGCGGAGCGACCAGCCGCGGGCGGCGGCGCCGACTCCAACATCGGGAGCCTCGTGGCTCCAACTCGGCGTGGCCCTGTCGGCTTCAGGTGCCATCGACTCCGCTGGGAAACCGGCCGTTACAGCCGCTGCGAGGACTCTCCCGACGGCCAGGAACATCGGGGCCTCCATAGAGGCAACTGTGGCGGCCTCGATGGGCCTGACTCTGGGGAGAACTGGGTTGGGGACTGGACATTGTGCCTTCCCCCACAGTGGTGGTCATTGTGGGGGGATGATTTTGTGTGTAGTGTTAAGTGTCTGTGTTAGTCTGTGTTAGTCTATGTCCAACATGGCGGGCGGAAGGGAGAGTGTACGCTGGCGCGGTTTGGCTGCCGCTGCTCTCCCTTCATGTTGTGTTTTCTGAATTTTGTTGTTGTCTTTTTTGGATCGAATTTCTGTTTTTAATTTGTGTATTTGTGATGTCTTTATAACTTGTTTTACTCTGATTATATGTTTATATGTTTATATGTTTCTTAAATTGTGTCCTAGAGACCTCGGTATTAGGCGCCCTTAAAATAAAATCTATTATTGTTATTATCATCTTGTGAGTGAGGATTTCTGGAACGCGATCTTTTTGAACGTTCATTTGCGGTGAATTTAACCCCGTATTGGCATGAAAAATACTGCCGTTAGTTCGGGGAATAAAATCACCGTGTCGCATGAAAAAATGTGAATTAAAGGCTTCTTAAGAAGCACTTTTATACATTTAAAGAAACCACTTTCGTTTACCTGTCCCGTGTGTGAAATCCGTCCCCGTTATCGGCGTTGACGCTTCAGGAGCTGCTTTTAAAATTACTCTAGCGCTGACATTGACGATTTAATAAAAATAAAAAATTCACAAAACGGCGCTAGGAACGATTTGTCAACAAACGCTTGTACTCCAACGAAATATAATTCAGGACAAGGGAGGAGAAACTGCGTTTTAACTCCGCCCCCCCTTAAAGGCGCCAAAATCGCGCACACGGCCAGTGGCAGAATTACAGCGCGACTGAAGGTAAGTTTTGTAACATACCTAGTATAAGAAGGAACTGCAGGTGCTGGTTTAAACCAAAGATTGACACAAAAAGCTGGAGGAACTCAACAACACAAGCAGCATCTCTGGAGAGAAGTATTGGGTGATGTTTCAGGTTGAGATCCTTCTTCAGACTGGTTAGGAATAAGGGAAACGAGAGATATAGATGATGTGGAGAGATAAAGAACAATGAATGACAGATATGCAAAAAAGTAATGATGATGAAGGATGCATGCCATTTTAAGCTGTTTGTTGGGTGAAAATGAGAAGCTAGTGCGACTCAGGTGGGAGAGGGATAGATAGAGAGGGATTGCCGGGGCTACCTCAAATGTGAGAAATCAATATTCATACCACTAGGCTGTAAGCTGCCGAAGCGAAATATGAGATGCTGTTCCTCTAATTTGCATTTAGCCTCACTCTGACAATGGAGGAGACCGAGGACAGAAAGGTCTGTGTAGGAATGGGAAGGAGAATTAAAGTGTCCAGCAACCGGGAGATCAGGTTGGTTCAAACGGGCTGAGCGAAGGTGTTCCGCAAAATGATCGACCAGTCTGCATTTGGTCTCGCCGATGTATAAGAGTCCACATCCTGAACAACGGATACAGTAGATGAGGTTGGAGGAGGTGCAAGTGAACCTCTGCCTCACCTCAAAGGACTGTCGGGGTCCCTGCACGGAGTCAAGGGAGGAGGTATAGTGACAGTTGTTGCATCTTCTGCGGTTGCAGGGAAAGGTACCTGGGGAGGGTGAGGTTCCAACCAATCTGAAGAAGGGTCTCGACCTGAAATGTCACCCATTCCTTCTCTCCAGAGATGCTGCCTGTCCCGCTGAGTTACTCTAGTTTTTTGTGTATCTATAACTATACTGATATAAGGCAATAGCTTAAGATTTTACTTATACCTATATCTGGTGCTCTAAGGCACAGCTTGTGGGACGGCTTAAGGCAAGGCTTAGTAGTAACAAATCACAATTAACCAGTGCAATTTGGAATTATATTACAAGGATTTACATCCATAACAACTTTGAAAAATCATAACATTTTCATTGAGACGTCACCCAATGTTGTACTACTTTTAATGACATACTAGACTAAGTTGGGTCCCAGTCACATGGGAGGCCTGGTCCCCCAACGCAACCCATTCCCCAACGCAATATTCCACCACTCACCCATTCCCAAAATACAACCCGTTCCCGCAACGCAATATTTCAACACTCAACCATAACCCCTAACTGCGCAGGCACGGCTCATTTCCCCTCATCCCCCAGCACTCCCTCCCCCTCCTCTTCATCTGTGGGAGGGGAGGGAAGGGGGGTGTGGTGTGGGAGGGGAGGAGGGGTGTGGGGGTGTGTGTGGGCAGGGGGATGTAGGAGGGGGGAGAGCATGGTGTGGGGGGAAGGGGGGTGTAGGGGGAGGGGGGTGTAGGGGAGGGGGGTGTGTGACGGTGGGATATGGGGTGGGAGGGTAGGTGTGTGTATGTGTTCCATCTCATGTAGCATCTCTTGTTGCATTCTGTAGCCGGGAAGGGGGATGGCTTCAGCCGGGGACTGTCGGGAGCAGATGTGGGATGGGGGAGCGTTCTGCTCCCGGGGAGGGAATGGTTTTGGGCGGGGCCTGTTGGGGGCAGGTGGGGAAGGGGGGGAGGCGTTGCTGTGGCCTACCACTGTTGGGCACTCCCCCACCCCAACGGCCCCCGCCTGAAGCCGTTCCGTCCCGTCCCTATATGCAGGACGCTCCCCCCCCCCCCACCAGCCCCTGCCTGAAGCCGTCCCCAGCTGCAGGATGCTCACCACCGGCTTCAGGCAGAGACCGGTGGGGAGCATCCTGTAGCTGGGGATGGGACGGCTTCAAGCGGAGGCTGGTGGAGCGGGAGCATCGTGCAGCAAGGGAGGAGGTCGGCTTCAGGCGGGGGCTATCGGGGGCCAGTGGGGTGTGGTGGGGGGAGCATCCTGCAGCCGGCGGAGGGGGGCAGCTTCAGGAGGGGGCCATTGAGGGCTGTGGGAGTGGGAGCATCCTACAGGCTGGGGAGGGGGATGGCTTCAGGCGGGGGCTGTCGTGTCTGGTGGGGGTGGGGAAACGTCCTGCACTCATTGCATCCCCCCACCACCCTCGTTATCCATCCTTCACAATTCGCTGGTGGCGTAGCCATTCCCGCCCATTGGGTACCCATTGTGATGTAGAACACGCAGGTATTACTACGTAGGCACAGCTGACGGGCATGGCAAGTATAAATGGTATTTATTAAAGCTTAAAATGTGAATAACTCTTAAAATATAACAACGATTTAAACGTTGAAGATGAGATTTATTCAGTCCATTCTTTCTTGTTACGTCTCTTGTTGCATTCTGCAGCCGGGAGTGGGTGACAGCTTCAGGTGGGGGCTGTTGAGGGCCGGTGGGGTAGGGGGAGCGTCCTACAGCTGGGGAGGGAGACGGCTTCAGGCGAGGCCTGTCAGGAGCCGGTAGGGGGGGGGGGGAGCGCTGCCATGATCTACCACTGCCATGGCCTACCGCTGCCACTGCCGCTGCCTACCCCTGCCGTTGCCTACAGCTGCTTTGGCCTACCACTGTCATGGCCTAATACTACCGCTGCCTACCATTGTTATGGCCTAGCGCTGCCGCTTCCCAACGGCTTCAGGCAGGGATGGGTGGGGAGCATCCTGCAACTGGGGACGGGACGGCTTCAGGAGGGGGCTTTCAGGGGCCGGGGAGGGGAAGCATCCTACAGCCGGGGGAGGGGAACAGATTTAGGCTGGGGCTGTTTGGGCCGATGGGGGGGGGGGAGAGCGCCCTGCAGCCGGGGAGGGGGATGGCTTCAGTCGGGGACTGTCGTGGGCCGGTGTGGGAGGGTGGAGCATCTTGCACCTGGGGCAGGAGGTCAGCTTCGGGCAGGGGCTGTTGGGTGCCGGTGGTGTATGAGAAAGTGTCCTGCAGCTGGGGGGTGGGGTGGTTTCAGGTGGGGGTCTGTAGTGTGGGGAGCATCTTGCAGCTTGGTAAGGGGTTCAGGCAGTGGCTGGTGGGAGGCTTTCTGGGCTAGTGTGGGTGTGGTGGTCCGAAGGGACTGGTTTCCAGAGGGCTAGTACAGATATTACGGTCCGAACGGACTATTCCTGGGCTAATGCAGGTGTTGTTGGCCAGAGGTACTGGATTCCGGAGAAATAGTAGGACATTATGGGCCGAATGGACTTTTATTGGGCTAGAACTCGAGTTGTGGGCAGAATGGACTGCAGCTGGGGACGGGGATGGCTTCAGGCGGCGGCCGGCGGGCAGTGTTCCGTTGCCGGGGGAGGGGGACCGCTTCAGGCGGGGGCTGGCGGAGAGCGTCCTGCAGCCGGAGGATGAGGACGGCATCCTGCAGTTGCGGACGGCTTCAGGTGGGGGCCGGCAGAAGTGTTCTGTAACTGGGAGATGGGGACTGCTTCTAGCGGGGAGCGTCCTGCAGTCAGTGGAGGGGAATGGCTTCAGGCGCGGCCTGTCTGAGGTCGGTGAGGGTGTGGGGGCGCTGTTCTGGCCTACCTCTGCCGTGGCTTACCGCTGCCCTGGCCTACCCATGCCCACCCCTACCGTGGCCTGCCACTGCTGCTGCTGTGGCCTATCGCTGTCATCGCCTATCGCTGTCGTGGCCTATCGCTGTCGTGGCCTACTGCTGTTGTGGCCTACCGCTGCCGCTCCCCACCGGCTTCAGGCGGGGACCGGTGGGGGGATGGGGATGTCTTCAGGCGGGGACTGGTGGGGGGGTGGGGCTGGGGATGGAATGGCACGGCCAGGTGGGGGCCAGTGTTGGCGGGGGAAGCGTCCTGCAGCTGGGGAAGGCTTCAGGCTGCGACCGGTGGGAGCATCCTGTAGCCCGTGGAGGGGGACGTCTTCGGGCGGGGGCCGGTGGGAGCATCCTATAGCTAGGGGAGGGAGACGTCTTCGGGCGGGGACCAGTGGGAGTGTACTTTAGCCAGGGATGGGGACTGCTGCAGGCGGCGGCTGGCGGGGATCGTGGGGGGGAGTGAGCATCCTGCAGCTACGGGAGGGGATGACCAGGCGGGGGCTGGAGGGGATGACCAGGCGGGGGCTGGAGGGGATGACCAGGCGGGGGCTGGAGGAGTAGTGCGCTGCCGTGGCCTCCCACTGCCGTGGCCTACCGCTACTACCACTGCTGTTGCCTACCCCTGCCGCTGCTGTGGCCTACCGCTGCCTATCGCTGTAGTGGCCTGACGCTGTACACTGGCAGGGAGCATCCTGCAGCCAGGGGAGGGGGACGGCTTCACGCGCGGGGTTGGGAGCTGATGGTGGACGGGGAGCATCCGGCAACCGGGAGAGGGGGGGGTGGCTTCAGGCGGAGGCTGTTGGGGCCGGTGGCGGGAGCAGCGTGTTGCAGCAGTGGGGTGGCGGCTTCAGGCGTGGGCTGTCGGGGGGGGGGGGGAGAGAGGAGCGTCCTGCAGCTGGGGGAAGAAAACGGCTTCAGTCTGGGGTGGTCGGGGTCGGTAGGGGCCGAGTGTCCTGCAGCTGGGGGAGGAGGGCGGCTTCAGATAGGGGGGGGGGGGGCGAACTGCAGCAGCGAAGGGGAATGTCTTCAGGAGGGCGCTGTCAGGGACCGGTGTGGGGGGTGGGGACGAGCGACCTGCTGCCGGGAGAGGGGGTGGGGGCTTGCTGCTGCGGGGGATGGGAACGGCTTCAGAAGTGGGCTGTCGGGGGTGGGGGGGGGGGAGGAGTATCCGGCACCCGGAGTAGGGGGACGGCTTGACGCGGGACTGATGGGGCTGGTGACAGGGGTCAGCGTCTTGCAGCAGGGGAAGGGGGACGCCTTCAGGCTGGGTTTGACGGGGCCGGTGGGTCGAGCGTCCTTCAGCTGGCGGAGGGGGACGGCTTCAGACAGGGGCTGTCGGGGGCTGGTGGGGGGGCGAGCGACCTGCAGCTGGGGGGGTGTCCTGCAACGGGGGATGGGAAACAGCTTCAGGAGGGTGCTGTTGGGAGCAGGGGGAGGGGGGTTAGTGGCCTACAGTCAGGGGGAGGGGGAGGGGGATGGCTTCAGGCGGGGGTTGTCAGTGGGGGTGGTGCGAGCGAGCTACAGCTCCTATAGTGGGGCGACTTCAGGCAGGAGTTGTCGGGAGCCGGTGGGGGAGCGTCCTGCAACCGGGGGTGGGCACCCGGCCCTGCCAGCGCCCGTCTCCCTCAATCCCCGCACTCACACTCCTCACTTACCCATGATCTTGAGGTTGCAGCAGTCGGTTTCGCAGTCGGCCAGGCTATGAGCTGCTCCACACTCTGTGCCGCTTCGCACTCTGGACCACTCCACACTCTGGGCCGCTCCGCACTCCAGGGCTCCGCCCTCTGATTCAGCGTGTCTTCAGGGCTCCCCGACTCAGTGCGGCATTGGGGCTTCCCGAATCAGCGCGGCTTCAGGTCTCCCAGACTCAGCCCGGCCTCTGGGACTTTATACTCCTTGTCCCGGTCATTGACAGCAGGTGCCGGAAGGGGCGTCGCTGTCCCGGCGAATGACAGGAGAGAAGACCAATCTGCTGATCTTACGATATTTAAACCTTCATAACTTTTGTAATATTCCACCGATTGGAGTAAAACATTGTGCACTGGTAGCACAGGAGAACGGTGAGTAAGGTGGCAAAAAATCGTAGTACTTTTTTTGAGCAAATGTAAAATCAACGCAAACAAGATGAGAGTTTTAGTTAAGGACTAGACTAAGTGGGACCCGTTGGGTCCCAGCTTCACACGGGAGGGCTGGTCCCCCAACGCAATATTTCACCTCTCCACCATTTCGAATATTGCTGGCCAGTAGGGGAGGGCTTTCTGGAGTGCTAGCATGGGTGTTGTGGGCCGAAGGGATTGGTTTCCAGAGGGCTAGTATGGACATTGAGGGCCGAATGGAATATTGGGCTGGCAGCTCAGTCACTGAGGCCTGGCAGCACAATCACTCAGGGCTGGCAGGCTGGCAGCTCAGAAACTCAGGCCTGCGGGCTGGCAGCTCAGAAACTGCCAGAAATTCTGCTGAAAACAGTGACAGACTCTGTGAGAGAGAAGGGGGAGAGGGTTGACAATCAATTTTAGACATTTGCATCACTTTTTAGATCACAGCAATGAAGGAGGTAAGTCTATCCTTGCGTGGATCCCTGGAGCGCTAGTATGGGTGTTGTGGGCTGAAGGGACTGGTTTCCAGAGGGCTGGTTATGGACATTGTGGACTGAATGGATTCTTGGAATTGCAGTTCAGTGAGTCATGGCTGGTGGGCTGGCAGTTCACTAAGTCATGTCTGGTGGACTGGCACTTCAGTCACTTACAGCTGGTGGGCTGGCAGTTCAATTACTCATGGCTGGTGGGCTGGCAGTCCAGTCACTCATGGCTGGTGTTGTGGCAGTTCACTCAGTCACCTCCCTTCACCCCCCCCCCCCCCACTCTGCTCCTTTCCATTCCCATCCCCCCACGCATTCAGTCCATCTCCCCTCAAGCTCCCGCCAATGCATTCTTGACATCGCAGCCATTCCTGCCTATTAGGTACCCATTGTGATGAAGAACATGCAGGCATGGTAAGTGGAAACAAGATTTATTAAAGTTTAAAATGTGAATGATTTAAAACATAACAACAATTTAAATGTTAAAGATGATTTATTAAGTTCTTTCTTGTTGTGTCTCTTGTTATGTTCTGCTGCTCACGGCTTCTTGATGTCTCTTTGCTGTTCATAAAAAAAGGGACAATTTTAATACAGAGAGATTAAGCGGTCAAATTTTAACAAAGAAAATATGAGAATTTACCTCGAAAGTCATCAATCAGTTCAGGCAGCAAATCGAATCACACAGCACTTCAAGCAGAGTGCAGGCCAGTAAATCCAATCTCGCAGCACTTCAAGCGGAGTGCAGGCCAGCAAATCCAATCTCGCAGCACCTCAAGCAGAGTGCAGGCCAGCAAATCGGATCTCACAGCACTTCAAGCAGAATACAGGCCAACAAA
>CM075977.1:22544432-22594432 GCA_038087875.1 Malacoraja senta | reverse complement strand
CACGAGGTTCTCAATCTCCTTCTTGTACTTTATCTATTCGTTATTAGATATCTGGCCCACAACGGTGGCGTCATCCGTAAATCTGTCAATTGAGTTGGATTTATACTTGGCTGCACAGTCGTGGGTGTATAAGGAGTAAAGAAGGGGGTTGAGAACGCGTCCTTGTGAAGCACCAGTTTTGAGAATTATCATAGAGGTAGATTTGTCACCTATCCTCACAGATTGTGGTGTATTGGTCAGGATCCAGTTGCAGTGATGAGTGCAGAATCCATGTTTGGCCTATTTGGTCAAATTTGGCCCATTTGGTCTGCGCAGTTCATAAAGCGGGATGAGAGGAGGGGCAGGACAAAACCTGGCAAATGATAGGTGGATTCAATGAGGGGGAGGGGGGGTCGATAGGCAGATGTTTGGCCAAAGGCTAGGGTGAATGGACTGAAGGTGTGAGATAAAGAAAGGAGAGTATTAAACAATCCTCTTAAAGTTGCAAGCACAGAGGATCAGAATTGAAGGAAAAGTCTTCAAAATAAATGCAAGAATGTGGAGTTAAAGTGTTATTGATTTGAAGGTTTATTACAAATGAACACAAGGTTTAAGAGCACGAGCAGGGCAATCAAACCCTTAAATCTGCTTTGCCATTATCTAAGAACATAGCCAATATGATTGCAATGTCAATTCCACATTCCCACCTACACTGGATACTCTGAAGAATCAATCCGCCATGCCCTTAAATGAATCAAAATGACTTCAAAACTCCTTGCAAAAGTAACCTACAAAAGCTTAAAAACTTCTTAGAAAACATTATTTTTTATCCTTGATCTAACGAAACTGATTTACAAAAATACACAAGTTTCTGGAGTAATTCAGTGAGCCAGAGCTTCTCTGGAAAACACGGATAGGTGACATTTTTGGTTGGTTATGTTTCACTCAATGTGAAACATAACCTTTCCATTTTCTGCAGCCATGTTGTATGACCCACTGATGTAATCCAGCACTTTGTGACTTTTTTTTACTTAATAAGTGACCACTGGCTCTAGATTCTTCTATAAGAGGAAGTATCCTCTACATATAACCATTACAGCACGGAAACAGGCCATCTCGGCCCTTCAAGTCCGTGCCGAACACTTTTTTTTCCCATTCTTTTTACTTCCCCCTAGTCCCATCTACCTGCACTCAGACCATAACCCTCCATTCCTTTCCCGTCCATATACCCATCCAATCTATTTTTAAAGGATAAAATCGAACCTGCCTCCACCACTTCCACTGGAAGCTCATTCCACACAGCTACCACTCTCTGAGTAAAGAATTTCCCCCTAATGTTCCCCCTAAACTTCTGTCCCTTAATTCTCAAGTCATGTCCCCTTGTTTGAATCTTCCCTACTCTCAATGGGAAAAGCTTATCCACGTCCACTCTGTCTAACCCGCTCATCATTTTAAAGACCTCTATCAAGTCCCCGCTTAACCTTCTGTGCTCCAAAGAATAAAGACCTAACTTGTTCAACCTTTCTCTGTAACTTAGTTGCTGAAACCCAGGCAACATTCTAGTAAATCTCCTCTGTACACTCTCTATTTTGTTGACATCCTTCCTATAATTAGGCGACCAAAATTGTACTCCATACTCCAGAATTGGCCTCACCAATGCCTTGTACAATTTTAACATTACATCCCAACTTCTATATTCAATGCTCTGATTTATAAAGGCCAGCACACCAAAAGATGTCTTTACCACCCTATCTACATGAGATTCCACCTTCAGGGAACTATGCACAGTTATTCCTAGATCCCTCTGTTCAACTGCATTCCTCAATTCGCTACCATTTACCATGTACGTCCTATTTTGATTTGTACTGCCGAGATGTACCACCTCACATTTATCAGCATTAAACTCCATCTGCCATCTTTCAGCCGACTCTTCCAAATGGCCTAAATCTCTCTGTAGACTTTGAAAATCTACTTCATTATCCACAACACCACCTATCTTAGTAAAATCTGCATACTTACTAATCCAATTTTCCACACCATCATCCAGATCATTGATGTACATGACAAAAAACAGTGGACCCAACACAGACCCCTGAGGCACCCCACTAGTCACCGGCCTCCAACCTGACAAACAGCCATCCACCATTACTCACTGGCATCTCCCATGCAGCCACTGTTGAATCCATCTTGCTACTCCACCATTAATACCCAACAATTGAATCTTCTTAACCAACCTTCCATGAGGAACCTTGTCAAAGGCCTTACTGAAGTCCATATAGACAACATCCACTGCTTTACCCTCATCAATTTCCCTAGTAACCTCTTCGAAATATTCAAGAAGATTAGTCAAACATGACCTTCCAGGCACAAATCCATGTTGACTGTTCCTAATCAGATCCTGCTTATCCAGATGCTTATATATATTATCTCTAAGTATCCTTTCCATTAATTTGCCCACGACTGACGTCAAACTAACAGATCTATAAATGCTAGGTTTACTCTTAGAACCGTTTTTAAACAACGGAACAACATGCGCAGTACGCCAATCCTCTGGCACTATTCCCATTTCTAATGACAATTTGAAATATTTCTGTCATAGCCCCTGCTATTTCTACACTAACTTCCCTCAATGTCCTAGGGAATATCCTGTCAGGACCTGGAGACTTATCCGTTTTCATATTTTTCAAAAGTGTCCGCACCTCCTCTTCTTTGAATCTCATAGTTTCCATTGCTACTCTGCTTGTTTCCCTTACCTCACATAATTCAATATCCTTCTCCTTGGTGAATACCGAAGAAAATAAATTGTTCAATATCTCCCCCATCTCTTTTGGCTCTGCAGTTAGCTGTCCACTCTGACTCTCTAATGGACCAATTTTATTCCTTGTTATCCTTTTACTATTAATATAGCTGTAGAAACCCTTTGGATTCACTTTCACCTTACTTGCCAAAGCAACCTCATATCTTCTTTTAGCTTTCCTAATTTCTTTCTTAATATTCTTTTTACATTCTTTATACTCCTCAAGCTCCTCATTTACTCCATACTGCCTATAATTATTGTAGATCTCTCTCTTTTTCCGAACCAAGTGTCCAATTTCCCTTGAAAACCATGGCTCTTTCCAATTTTTACTATTTTCTTTCAACCGAACAGGGACATAAAGATTCTGTACTCTTAAAATTTCCCCTTTAAATGTCCTCCATTTATCTTCTACATCCTTCCCATAAAACAACATGTCCCAATTCACTCCTTTTAAATCCTTTCGCATCTCCTCAAAGTTAGCCTTTCTCCAATCAGAAATCTCAACCCTAGGTCCAGTTCTGACCCTCTCCATAATTATATTGAAACTAATGGTATTGTGATCACTGCACCCGAAGTGCTCCCCAACGCATACCTCCGCCACCTGCCCTGTCTCATTTCCTAACAGGAGGTCCAGCACTGCCCCTTCTCTAGTAGGTACCTCTATGTATTGCTGCAAAAAACCTATCCTGCACACATTTTACAAACTCGAAACCATCCAGCCCTTTTACAGAATGTGTTTCCCAGTCTATGTGTGGAAAATTGAAATCTCCCACAATCACTACCTTGTGCTTACTACTAATATCTGCTATCTCCTTACATATTTGCTCTTCCAATTCTCGCTCCCCATTTGGCGGTCTATAATACACCCCTATAAGTGTTGCTACACCTTTCCCATTTCTCAGTTCCACCCAAATAGCCTCCCTAGACGAGCCCTCTAATCTATCCTGCCAAAGCACTGCTGTAATATCTTCCTTGACAAGCAATGCAACACTCCCACCTCTTGCCCCTCCAATTCTATCACCCCTGAAGCAACGGAATCCTGGAATATTTAGTTTCCAATCACAGCCCTCCTGCAACCATGTTTCACTGATCGCCACAACATCATACTTCCAGGTGTCAATCCAGGCTCTAAGCTCATCCACCTTTCTTACAATGCTCCTAGCATTAAAATATACACATTTAAGAAACCCACCACCACTTATTCTCTGTTTATTCTCTTTTTCTTCTTTCTCCCCTACATTTTGGGTTCAAGTGCTTCCCTTCTCTGCCTCCTGCCTCCCACATTTTCTACTAGCTTTCTCTATTTGAGTCCCTCCCCCCAACCGTTCTAGTTTAAAGTCTCCCCAGTACCTTTTGCAAATCTCCCCGCCAGGACATGTCCACCTTGTTAAGATCAGAATCTGATATATATATCAGTGAAGTAGTTGTTCTTCAAAACTCCAGCAGTCACAATACTGACCTTTCCAAAGTTTTCTCAGAATAAAATTTGTTCATTCCATGTTTCCGAATTCTTCCTTGCATTATTTCCTTCCTTAATTGCGGAGGCTAATACTGTGCACAGTACACAAGATGTGTCTCAATGATCTCCTAACAAAGAGAAGCACAACTTTCCAGCTTAATTTTCAATTCCCCTAGCAATAAATAATTACATTTTGTGAGCGTCCCTAATGTATATCTATCTATCGATCTATCTATCTTCTATCTATACTATTACTAAAACTCTCATCTTGACCACTTCTGGTCTGCGTTGTATTTACATTTGCGCAAAAATGGTTCCCTGTGTCGCTAGGATATTTTTGCCACTTTACTCACCGTTCTCCTCTTCTCCAAGGCCACCAAGTTTTGTTCCAATCGGTGAAATATTATAAAAGTTATGAAGGTTTAAAAAATCGTGAGATCGGCAGATTGGTCTTCTCGCCTGTCAGTCACCATGAAGGTAACGCCCCTTCCAGCACCTGCTATCAATCACCGGGGCGAGGAGAATAAAGCCCCCGAGGCCGGGCTGATTCCGTGAGCCGCGCTGAGCCTTGAAGCCGTGGAGCGAGTGCGGCCGGGAGCGATGTGTGGCCGGCAGCCAGTGCGGCAGGGAGCCATGGTGGGAGTGCGGGCCGGGAGCCGTGGCCGGGAAGCGCTGAGTGAAGACGGCCAGTGAGTCCAGAAAGCCGTGTCGGTCCGGTGAGTCCAGAAAGCCGTGAGATGACCAATAAGTCCAGAATGCCGTGAGTCGGTCAGTGAGTCCAGAAAGCCGTGAGTCGGCCAGTGAGTCCAGCAAGCCATGAGTCGGTCAGTGAGTCCAGAAAGCCATGAGTCAGTGAGTGAGACCAGAAAGCCGTGACAGTGAGTGAGTCCAGAATGTCGTGACAGTGAGTGAGTCCAGAAATCCGTGAGTGAGTCCAGAAATCCGTGCGTGAGTCCAGAAAGCCGTGTGTCATTGAGTGTCCAGAAAGCCTTGAGTGAGTCCAGAAAGCCGCGAGTGAGTCCGGAAAGCCGTGTGTCAGTGAGCGAGTCCAGAAAGGCATGAGTCAGCCACACCTGCGCAGTTGGGGACGATGGGTGTTTGGAATATTGCATTGGGAGACCAGGCCACCTGCGTGAGAATGGGTCCCAACGGGTCCCACTTAGTCTAGTTACTACTTAGATTTTCATAATTACTTCTAATAATAGAAAACACTTCTCTCACTGCATTTCAGATGTTTGCAACTTCTCACCATTTCCACATTCCCATTCTTTCCCCCTCTATTTACCTGGTATTATCACTCTGTGACAGAGCTCAGATTAAAACATCTATGTTGGGAAATGTTCTGGGCACACACATGATGTAACCATACCGTTTGCTCTCTCGTCCAAGTTCTTTACATAAATTGTTAAAAGTTGAAGCCTCAGGACTGATCATTATGATACATGACTTGTTACAGCTTGCTAATTTGAATGTTTATGATGACCATAGTCTCCAATTGGCCTGCCAACATTTATTCCGATATCTTACCGCTTATACCATGAACTTTGGTGCATTGGAATAATTAAAGTTAAGGGATCTGTGTATTATTCCCAGTATTCATTAATATCCCAAAAGCTTCATGTACTTGGATTAAGAGGAAGACATAAAGACGATAGAATTTAAGAGATCAGCAAACTTCATATATCCCATCCTTTAAAATTAATGTATGGAAGTTGCAGCTCATTCCTATTGTGTAAACTGAATTCCCTTTGGTGCTTCCAAAACTAATTATGTACCAAATAGAAATTCAGATTTGGATGCATGTGATAATGTGATAATACACTATATGTGTTATCCTCTGGTTCTGAAAGTTAGAACCCAGTTTAGTTGATGAAAATAACTTCACAACTAGAGTGCAAAGCACATCTGCTACAATATCTGGCATTTAGCACACACATCCAAAGATGAATTTCTACCTCAATAACTCTGAATACTCTAATGACATACTTTGGATGTCTGTGAATTACCATCGGGTTCCAGCACAGATTCGATTTTATTGGCGACATTCTTCAACTCCAGGGTGTGCAAGTAGTGGACTGAGTGCTAAAATCAATGAATCTAAAGGAGGAACAGCATGAAATAACTTTTCAAACCAGTACATTTGTCTGGCAGGGGAAATACTGACAAGGATAGTTTGATAGTTAGATGAAGCATGGTAAACGCATAAAGATATGACATGCACTGGAGTTGATGCTTTTTGGTTGAATAACCATCCAGATTTAGGTCACTATAAGCTATCCATCAGCTCTAGAAAATGCTCAGCAAATAACCAAACCTGCAACTCACAACTGACTTGAGAATTGAATGAAATGCTGGGAACAGTTGCTGAATGAAATCTTTTCAATACCTCACCAACTTCCAGTGGTTTGTTTCTCTATTGATAAAGCAAGTGGTATTTTTTTGAAGAAACTGTGAAAAGTTCAATTTTAGCTTCTTAGAGAATTCTGCATACATGATTGTCCTCTATGAAACCATTGCAGACTACAATGACAGACATATGGTACACCAGTCAAGATTATGTGCCATGAACTGCTTAATTCAAACAATTGTAATTCTTAAACATGAGTGATGACATTAATAATTTTGTCCACCAGAGGTGTCAGCACATTTGAAGGTATGGGACACTAATTTGAAAACCTTGAACTTATTAAAAAAAGAAACAAGTCTGTTATTAACAAGGATTAGACATTTTTAAACAGTTAATTCTGTTTTCCACTGTTATGAAGTTTATGAAATGTCAACTGTCATATTAATAAGAAGGAAAGAGAAAACATAAAATAAATCCCTCTAAGTAAGACACTGAATGGTACATCAAACACACCTCACAGGTTTGTAAAAGTGACACCATCACTAAGTTTCTGTCAAATGTTTCCCGATTAAATGTCAACACTTTCTCTGTTATTCACCTAAAGGGCAATGCCAACAAGTTCCTAAATATTCAAATCACGTTTGGTTCTGGTTCTGGTTGATTACTGCGCAAAACACCTCATCAGTGGTTATCTCGCGCAGGTCGGAGTTTGTTGTCTTGTTAATATTTCATTCAGTTAATACATAAAATAAATCTTAATGTGTGTGTGTTTAAACTGCAAAATACTCAAGGGAACAAGACTTTAAGACATGGTCCATTTGCTTATTGTATTGAAATGTATCTCCATGCCTGATCCTCTTGATTTACAGCATTTTAGGTATGGATGGTAGCAGCTGTAGTAGCCATTTAGCTTAACTCAGTATGTTATAACTATAACCAGTTACCATTAATTTTATCTGCCTATAATTATGTGGGTGCGATTTATTACGTAGTCGGAGGTGTGTTTGAGGCTGGGATTCTTGCGCAGACACGCTAGTAGTTTAGTTTGAAGAAGAAGCATGGGGGAGAGGTTACAGGTTTCGACCATGCACGAGTTTGAACATGCACGGGTTCCACTATGCACAAGTTTAACTACGAGTAAGATCAAGATGTACTTAAACAAAAAGTTTGGATGAATATCTTACTGTTTTTACTACGTCAATAAATAAATAAATAAATAAAATAATGTTTTGAAGATTTATTGATTGTCTCTGGAGAGCTTGTGGATGCGTATCAATTATTATCTCCTTACCCCTGTCTTCAATCATAGTGGCTAGAGGAAAGATTCCTTGAATGATATAATAGTCTGACACTACATCTAGTCGAAAGCTACCTTACAGTCAGGAGGTAGAAGATTGGCCAAGTCGTGGTCCCTGCCTGCTTCAAAAGATCCACCATTGTACCAGTACCTAAGAATGCCTCTCCAGCCTGCTTGAATGACTTCAGCTTTCAAGACCATAGTCCCCACCAGACTTGCCGAGAAGCTGCTGGAACTGGGGCTGAACACTCCCCTGTGTGCCTGGGTCCTGGACTTTCTCATTGCCAGGCCCCAGGTGGTCAAGATGGGGAGACATACCTTCAACCCCCTCACCCTGAACACAGGATCCCCCCCAGGGTTGCGTCCTCACCCCCCTACTGTACTCCCTGTACACACATGACTGTGTGGCCAGGTTCAGCTCCAACTCCATCATCAAGTTTGCTGATGGCACTGTGGTGGTGGACCTGATCTCCGATAACGATGAGAAGGCCTACCTGGAGGAGGTGGCTGACTTGGCACTCTGGTGTCAGGACAACAGCCTCCTCTTGAATGTCACTAAAACTAAGGAGCTGATTGTGGACTTTAGAAAGGCTCAACAACCGAGAACGTACACGCCACTGAAGATAAATGGGACCACTGTGGATAGGGTGAGCAGCTTTAAATACCTGGGAGTTCACATCTCAGAGGATCTGACATGGACAACACACACTGCCATACTGGTGAGTAAGGCAAGGCAGCGCCTTTACCACCTCAGACAGCTGAGGAAATTCAGAGCCTCTCTGAATATCCTTCACTTTCTACTCTGCGGCTGTAGAAAGCATCTTGTCCGGTAACATCTCGATCTGCTTTGGGAACATCTCTGCCCAGGACAGGAAGGCTCTGCAGAAAGTAGTGCATTTGGCCAAACACGCTATGGGAACTACACTCATCCTCCTGCTGGACCTATACACCAGCAGGTGCAGATCCAGAGCCAGCAAGATAATGAATGACCAATTAGAACTGAGTCAATTAGCAAGATAATGAATGACCAATTAGAACAGCTTCTTAACGAGATGCTGTGAAAGTTTGACTAACGTCGTATTTTCAAAGTAAAATTGCAGGCTCTGATAAAGAGTCTGGAGAAGTATTAGAAGCAAGTTCTGCTAAGTTTTGGAAGGGAGCCAAGGGTGAGTAAAACTGAAATCCAGGTGCTGGCCTTGGTTTGTTTTGAAGTTGAGATAAGACACATTCTTTCTGAACTGAAGTCACTTCTATACTTCGAAAATATTTGGATGTTTTCTGAAAGTCCAGTTTTGTTTTGCTTTCTTATAGGGTGTATACAGAACGTGGCAGAATGTTTCTCAATAATGACTGAAGCAAACTGAAGTGGTCCTGTTTGTCCAATTAGCAGATTTGGCAATCTGCCAAGACCTGTTTAAATCCATGGAGCAAGATTAAGCAGGTGAGTCAGGGGAGCCACACGGTGGCAGAGAGAAGCCAAGATATCCGAAGAGACAGGTTAAGCTCACCAAAAAGGCCCTAGTTGCATTTCTGAAAGAAACCCAGACGGATAGAAACAATGGAACATATGGAAGCAGACCATCAAGAAAATTGATATCCAGAAGAAACTAATGGAATCAAAAGAAAATGCGAAGATAGTGCAATCTAATCTGGAGCAATTATTCAGTCTTGGTCACGAGGTTGGGGAAAAGCAAAGCTCATTGCTGAGTTTACAGCTGCCTCAGTAAGAACTCAAAAGTCACACCCAGTGGTTCCAAGAAAGATTGGAATTTTTCGATGAGTTTGTAGGTTATGTGCAGAAGTGGTTAGAATATAAAAAAAAAACGTATGCACTCTAAAGTTGAAAGTGCAATGAAACAAGGTGCTGAAATGGAAGAGGAGAATACTGATGTATCTACATGAAGATCAAGACATAAATGTGGCTCTATGGCCAGTTCAGCGATAAGGGCCTCTGCTCGAATGGAAGTCAAAGCTGATTTAGTCGCTCTCTCAATACAAGCAGATGCCTTGGATAAGAAACATGAGATTGAGTGACAAGAAGAACAGCTGAGAGGAGAGCTGAGGAGACAAAAAGAACAGCTGGAACCAGCCTTAAATTTGGCGGTTGTCAAATTGAAGAAGGAGATAACGGAATGTGAGGGTTCAAGATGCGGCTCTTAAGCATCTGATGGGATGAACTCCTTTTTGAGAAAAGAAACTGCTCAAAAGGAAATAACAGATAAATCAAATACTGCAGCCAGAGGATATCTGGCCTCATGACTCAGAACTAGCACGGAGCCAGTTGAGGGGTGACAAAACCTCATCTCAGCAACTGGGCGCTAGACTGAAGCAAATTACTTATGGGGTTTCTGTCGAGGCTCGGGACAAACCAGCAACTCAGGACTCTTTTCTGAGGCCTAATACACAGGCTCTAGCAAGCCAAGATTGGACGATGCCTGTTTATGATACGAAGAGGCTTAATCAAGGACAAACAAAACTAGTCATATGACTCGTGACAAAGCTTACTCAGACCAGTATTTTTTTCAGAGGCCTGTTTATCGTACATCTGCGCCAAGCCAAGGATCTCAAGATGAATTATTTGAATTGGTGAGGAATCAAGCTGAAATCAACAAGCTCATAGCTCAACAAAATCTCTCTTCCACCCTACCACCAATAGAAATTTTTCGATATGATGGTGATTCTTTGCGGTATGAAGCTTTCATAATGGCGTTTCACGAAGGAGTAGAAATGAAAACTACTGATGATAAAGAGCGCTTACGAATTCTGGTGCATTACACAAGTGGACATGCTAAGGTGCTTGTAGAAAGTTGTCTAAATAGGCCTGGAAGCCAAGGCAAGAAGGTTACTTAAAGAACGTTATGGTAATGAACAGAGGATTGCTAACACATACATGAAGAAGGCCTATGCTTGGAAAGGTATCAAGTCAGAAGAAGCGGAGGCATTAAGTGAGTTTGCGATATTTCTTAGAAGTCGTTGTGGCTCGATGAAACTTCTCAACCACATGTAAGAAATGAATTATTTGAATCCCTCCTAATTGAATCCCTCGCTACCTATGTTCAAGATACCTCAGACACTCTCCGTCGTCTCTGTGCATTCCATTCTCTAGGCCCTCACCCCCTCATCTTCACCATGGACGTCCAGTCACTCTACACCTCCATCCCCCACCAGGATGGTCTCAAAGCCCTCCGGTTCTGTCTCGACCAGAGAAGCAACCTATACCCGGCCACTGATACTCTCCTCCGCCTAGCGGAGTTGGTCCTCACCCTCAATAACTTCTCCTTTGACTCCTCCCATTTCTTCCAAATACAAGGCGTAGCTATGGGCACACGCATGGGCCCCAGCTATGCCTGCCTCTTTGTCGGGTACGTCGAACAATCCTTGTTCGCTACGTACCAGGGCCCCATCCCCGACCTCTACCTCCGCTACATCGATGACTGCTTTGGTGCTACCTCCTGCACCCACACACAACTGACTGACTTCATCCTCCTCACCACCAACATCCATCCAGCACTCAAATACACCTGGACCATTTCCGACACTTCCCTACCATTCCTTGACCTCACTATCTCCATCGCAGGTGATAGACTTCTGACTGACATTCACTATAAACCTACTGACTCCCATGGCTATCTGGACTACACTTCTTCCCACCCTGCTTCCTGTAAGGACTCCATCCCCTACTCATAATTCCTCCATCTACGCTGTATCTGCTCCCAGGATGAGGCGTTCCACTCCAGGGCATCTGAAATGTCCTCATTCTTCAGGGAACGGTGGTTCCCCTCCTCCACCATAGATGAGGCTCGCATCAGGGTCTCTTCCATACCCCGCAACACTGCTCTCTCTCCCCATCCCCCCACTCAGAACAAGGGCAGAGTCCCCCTAGTCCTCACCTTCCATCCCACCAGCCGTCACATACAACAAGTAATCCTCCGTCTGTTTCACCACTTCCAACGTGACCCCATCACTCGCCACATCTTCCCATCTCCCCCCATGTCTGCCTTCCGCAAAGACGACTCCCTCCATAACTCCCTTGTCAATTCTTCCCTTCACTCACGTACTACCTCCTCCCCGGGCACTTTTCCTTGCAACCGCAAGAGATGCTACACTTGTCCCCTTACCTCCCCCCTCGACTCCATTCAAGGACCCAAGCAGTCATTCCAGGTGCGACAGAGGTTCACCTGCATCTCCTCCAACCTCATCTATTGCATCCGCTGCTCTAGATGTCAGCTGATCTACATCGGTGAGACCAAGCGAAGGCTTGGCGATCGTTTCGCCGAACACCTCCGCTCGGTCCGCAAAAACCAACCTGACCTCCCGGTGGCTCAGCACTTCAACTCCCCCTCCCATTCCGTATCCGACCTCTCTGTCCTGGGTCTCCTCCATGGCCAGAGCGAGCACCACCGGAAATTGGAGGAACAGCACCTCATATTCTGCTTGGGGAGTCTGCATCCTGGGGGCATGAACATTGAATTCTCCCTATTTTGCTAGCCCCTGCTCTCTCCTCCCCTTCCTATATCTCCCTCAGCCCTCAGGCTCCTCCTCCTCCTTTTTCCTTTCTTCTCCCCTCCCCCCACCCCCTATCAGTCTGAAGAAGGGTTTCGGCCCGAAACGTTGCCTATTTCCTTCCCTCCATAGAAGCTGCTGCACCCGCTGAGTCTCTCTAGCATTTTTGTGTACCTGCAAGAAATGAATGTTGTTATCAATATTAGAATTATTACTCTAAATCTGCCCTATAAACTTAGAGAAAAGTGGAGGGATGAAGCAGGCCTGATGGAGGAAAATGAGAATTGAGAGGCTATGCTTCCTGATCTGGTGAACTTCATTGAAAAGGAAGTATGGTACGTCAAATTTACATTATGGGAGTATTCAAGATCCTACACCAATCGCAACTGTCAAAGGTTCTAACTTTACTAAAACAAAAGGAAGATCAGGATCTAAGGGAGGCAGTTTTGCTACCGTTATAATACCTGTGGAAACGACAGGTGGAATGAAAGGAGATGTATCTACTATCAAGCAAAAAGGATTTTGTTTGCTATGTGATGAAGTTGGTCACACCATAAGGTGGTGTCGAAGATTCAAGAAGAAGGAATATAAAGAAAATATGGATTTCTTAAAGGAGAAGGGAATCTGTTTTGGAGGTTTGAAAAAAGGACACATGGTTAAAGATTGTAGGAGTCCTTTAACTGGTGATATATGCAAGCAAGAGCAAGATCATCCTGAAGCACTTTACTCCGTAAAGAAGAAGCCAGAGCAAATAGAACAGAAGGAGAACCCAGCTACTAATGATGCTGTCATCTCACCTCAGATAACTCAGATAACTGCCCATATTGGAGCAGGGGTAGAAACCTGTTTCTTCTCTATCTTACCAGTTCAGGTAGGTAATATCAAGATGAATACAGTGTTGCAAACATATGCATTTTTGGATCATGGAAGTTCGGCTACCTTTTGTACAGAAAGTTTGATGAGAGGGCTGGACATTACAGGAGAAGAAGTTAAGATTGTATTGCGTACCATGAATGAGGAAAATCCTGCGATAGTCATTACATTACAAATATGGAAATATCTAGTCTGGATGAAGACAATTTTATACCAATATCTGAAGTGTTTATACATGAGACCATGCCTGTTTGTCATCAAAATATACCCAGACATGAGGACTTGAAACAATGGCCTTACTTGAAGGATGTCAAGATATCTAAAATAAATTCTGGAATCAACCTACATATCGGAATGAATGCTTTGAAGGCATTGGAACCTATACAGGCTGTTAGGAGCCAAGGTGATGGACCATTTGCTGTGAAAACCCTACTAGGATGAGTTATAGAAACATAGAAAATAGGTGCAGGAGGAAGCCATTCGGCCCTTCGAGCCTGCACCGCCATTCAATATGATCATGGCTGATCATCCAAACTCAGTATCCTGTACCTGCCTTCTCTCCATACCCCCTGATCCCTTTAGCCACAAGGGCCACATCTAACTACCTCTTAAATATAGCCAATGAACTGGCCTCAACTACCTTCTGTGGCAGAGAATTCCACAGATTCACCACTCTCTGTGTGAAAAATGTTTTTCTCATCTCGTTCCTAAAAGACTTCCCCCTTATCCTTAAACTGTGATCCCTTGTTCTGGACTTCCCCAACATCGGGAACAATCTTCCTGCATCTAGCCTGTCCAACCCCTTAAGTATATTGTAAGTTTCTATAAGATCCCCCCCTCAATCTTCTAAATTCTAGTGAGTACAAGCCGAGTCTATCCAGTCTTTCTTCATATGAAAGTCCTGCCATTCCAGGAATCAGTCTGGTGAACCTTATCTGTACTCCCTCTATGGCAAGAATCTCTTTCCTCAGATTAGGAGACCAAAACTGTACACAATATTCCAGGTGTGGTCTCACCAAGGCCCTGTACAACTGCAGTAGAACCTCCCTGCTCCTATACTCAAATCCTTTTGCTATGAATGCTAACATACCATTCGCTTTCTTCACTGCCTGCTGCACCTGCATGCCTACTTTCAATAACTGGTGTACCATGACACCCAGGTCTCGTTGCATCTCCCCTTTTCCTAATCAGCCACCATTCAGATAATAGTCTACTTTCCTGTCTACTTATCTATGGCTCCTTGAAAAGGAACAATGAAAGCAGGAACCAGAAGAACTACCCTGCCGCTGTTGTTAATCAAATATCTACTGGTAAATTAGAAAAGCTGTTGACCAAGCAATACATTCATGACTTCAATGAAAGTACCAGTAAGGAATCTGAAGAAATGTCCAGGGAAGAGTTAAAGTTCTTGGATATTATGAACTACTCAGTAAAGATGATAGACATACACTATTGTCTGGACTTACCTTTCAAACAAGAACATGTTTGTCTGCTGAATAAACGTCGTATGGCAGAGCAACGCACCTAGAATCTGAAACGCAAGTTTGGCAAGAATACAAAATTTCATGAAGAATATATGTCTTTCCTAAATATATAATCAATAATGATTATGCCAAAATGGTACCAGCAAACCAACTAAATCGAAGTGATGGAGAGCTTTGGTACATTCCGCAACATGGGGTGTATCACTCGAAGAAAGGGACCTTGATGGTGGGCTTTGACTGTGCAGCAGTCTTCAAAGGAACATCACAACTGTCAACTACTGCAAGGTCCAGACCTTACCAACACTCATTGAATTTCTCATTCAATTCAGACAAGAACCATGGCTGGTATTAAAGCGATGTTTCATCAAGTTAAAGTATCAGAAAGACGCATTGACTACTTGCGATTTTTATGGTGGCCTGAAGGGGATGCACAACAAGATCTTTTTGAATACCGGATGAAGGTACATCTCTTTGGAGCAGTGTCATCACCAAGTTGTGTAAATTTTGCAGAGGACAATAAAGCTCACTTTCCAGAAGAAGTGAAAACCACTGTGAAGAATAATTTCTATGTGGATGATTGCTTAAAATCATGTCTACGGAGTAGAAAGCAATTCAAGTGGTAAAACATTTGACTTCCCTCTGCAATAAGGGAAGATTTACGCTTTCCAAGTGGATCAGCAACATTCATGTTGTATTGGAAAGCATTCCACTAGATGATAGAGCCAAGGAGACCGGGGATTTGGATTTGGACAAAGACAATTTACCAATGGAGAGAGCATTGGGATTGCACTGGTGTGTAGAAAACAGATGTGTTCAAGTTCAGAATCTCGATCCAAGAGCGACCATGTACTAGAAGGGGTATCCTATCCGTGATTGGTTCTCTTTACGAACCTTTGGGATTTTTTGCACCATTTACGATCCCAGGCAAGTTGATTTTGCAGGATCTTTGTAAGGAAAAACATGGATGGGATGAGAGTATAACGCAAACCTCCTCTCACCAATTGACAGAACGGTTCGCAGAAATCAACAAGATCTCAGAACTCAAAGTGGACCGGTGCATGAAGCCTACATGCTTTGATAAGTTCAGAAGGGCACAGCTGCATTATTTCTCAGATGCCAGTGAAAGTGGCTATGGTACTGTTTTATATCTAAGACTGGAAATGATAACAAAGAAGTACATGTTGCATTCTTAATGGGAAAGGCCAGAGAAGCACCATTGAAGCAAATGACAATTCTCAGAATGAAACTTACTGCCACAGTCTTAGCTGTAAAAGTTGACTTAATGCTGCAAAAAGAACGACAGCTTCAACTGGAAGAATCTATCTCTGAACTGATAGTACTACGTTGCTTAAATACTTCAACAATGAGAACAAACTTTTTTTGTCATTTGTAGCAAACAGAATCTCTTTTGTATTGAGAGCTACTAATGTTTCACAATGGAAATATGTTAACACAAAGGAAAATCATGTGGATGAAGCTTCTAGAGGATTAACAGCAGACCGCTTCTTAAGCAATAAGACATGGATCAATGGACCCGAGTTTCTCAAGTCAGACGAAGAATGGCCAAAACTTGAGCTGGGATATGAAATCTCTGCTAATGATCCGGAAATTAAACAAAACATCACAGAGAACGTTATTACTAAAAATTCTATTATTCTCTCGAAGGATTTTCATACCAACATTATTGTTACGACATATCCATGAGTTGATCGGACATGGAGGAAGAAGTTTCATGCTGTCAAAACTTTGGACTTTTGTGGTTTGGACTATATACAGGGTATCATGCTTGACATTAAGGGTTTGTTGCACACGGTATGACTTCAGACTAAGACAATGTTTTAATAAGACCAATAACCAAGTTATGCTTACTTCTAGAAGGCGAAGGTGAGGATGGAAGAATCGCTAAAGAAGTCTAAATGCAGATATATAATGCAAGCTATTATTTTTTTCTTTTTGATATATGTTCAGCTTTTATATCTACCTTTTTTAATGTCTATTAGTAATTGCCTCGTTATATACTCAGAACAATTAGGGACCAGTATGTAGTAACCATTTAGCTTAACTCAGTATGTTATAACTATAACCAGTTACCTTTAATTTTATCTCCCTGTACTTATGTGGGTGGGATTTATTTTGTAGTTGGAGGCTTGATGGAGGCTGGGATTCTCACGCACTAGTCTTATATTGGTACTAAGACTATAAATTATTCAATTAACAGTTCATCCAACAAAGCTCAAACAACTTGAAAATTACTCACAAGTTTGAAGCTGGGTTTGTCAGTCATTACACTGCCAGTGAAGGAGGAGATTCACTGAATTAATAACAAGGTTAAGAACTAAAAAAAATCCTGTTAATGTTTCCATGGTTGGATCTGCTGGTATCTTAAAGGGAGACTTGTCTAAGTGTTTGTTGGGTTTGTTCATGTTCACTGAATTGGTGCGATGATGTAAAATGGGCTCAAGAAAGTGAACAACCTGAAAGTGTTTGAGCAGCCATTTGAAAGAGAATTCAATCCAAGTTCTTTACCTCTGGACACGTTGGCAAACAGTTGGGTTGAAAACTATTTGGATCTTATTACAATTTGACTAAATGCCTTATATGAATTATTTGGATGAAAGCACTAAATGTATGCATGACAGTCAGAATTATTTTTTTCCCAGGATGGAAAAATTAAATACTGGAGGCCATAGTTTTAAGGTGAGAGGGGCAAAGTTTAATGGAGATGTGTATGGCAATTGTTTTACTCAGAGGGTGATGAGTGCCAGGACCGTGTTGCCTGGGGTGGTTCCAGACGCCCAGGGACCGTTGCAGGAGGTGGAGCAGCGTCCGGGTAGTGAGTAGTTAAACAGCGCGGGACTTTGCTTTCCAGACGCCCAGGGACCGTTGCAGGAGGAGGAGCAGCGTCCGGGTAGTGAGTAGTTAAACAGCGCGGGACTTTGCTTTCCAGACGCCCAGGGACCGTTGCAGGAGGAGGAGCAGCGTCCGGGTAGTGAGTAGTTAAACAGCGCGGGACTTTACTTTCCAGACGCCCAGGGACCGTTGCAGAAGGACCAAAACTGCAACGTTCCATTCAAGTTTCCTATAAGTGGGGAAGCCTCTGATTGGTGGAAGAGGACCAAGAGAAAGCAGCTGATTGGTGGAAGAGGACAAAGAGGAAGCAGCTGATTGGGAGTCAGATCCCTGCTGATTTCCTCCACCAGTTTTGTATTGTATCCAGGGTAAGGGGGGAGAATGAGGGCCAGGGCAGTTTACTGTTCTGGATGTCAGATGTGGGAGGTCATGGAGTCTGATACCCCTCCAGACGTCCACATCTGTGTCAGGTGCGTAGAGATGGGGTTCCTAAGGGACCGTGTTAGGAACCTGGAGCAGCAGCTCGATGACCTCTGTCTGATCAGGGAGAGTGAGGAGGTCATAGAAAAGAGTTATAGAGAGGTGGCCACTCCAAGACCACAGGAGGCAGACAAGTGGGTCACAGTTAGGAAGGGCAAGGGGCAGAGGCAGGGACTAGTGAGTACCCCAGTGGCTGTACACCTTGAAAATAAGTACTCCTGTTTGAGTACTGTTGAGGGGGACAGCCTTCCTGCGGGTAGCAACAGCGGCCGGGCCTCCGGCACAGAGACCAGCCCTATTGCTCAGAAGGGTAGGGAAAAGAAGAGGAGGGCAATAGTAATAAGGGACTCTATGGTTAGGGGGTCGGATAGGCGATTCTGTGGACGCAGTCAGGAGACCCGGATGGTAGTTTGCCTCCCTGGTGCCAGGGTCAGGGATGTGTCTGAACGCGTCCAAGATATCCTGAAATCGGAGGGAGAGGAGCCTGAGGTTGTGGTACATATAGGTACCAATGACATAGGTAGAAAAAGAGAAGAGGTCTTGAAAGGAGAATTTAGGGAGTTGGGAGGAGAGTTAAGGAGAAGGTCTACAAAGGTAACAATCTCAGGATTACTACCTGTGCCACGTGACGGTGAGAGTAGGAATGGAGTGAGGTGGAGGATAAATGCGTGGCTGAGGAACTGGTGCAGCGAGCAGGGATTCAAATTTCTGGATCATTGGGATTTCTTTTGGGGAAGGAGTGACCTGTACAGAAAGGACGGGTTGCACTTGAACCCGAGGGGCACCAATATCCTGGCGGGGAGATTTGCAAAGGCTACTGGGGAGACTTTAAACTAGAACGGTTGGGGGGAGGGACTCAAATAGAGAAAGCTAGTGGAAAATGTGGGAGGCAGGAGGCAGAGAAGGGAAGCACTCGGACCCAAAATGTAGGGGAGAAAGAAGAAAAAGATAATAAACAGAGAATAAGTGGTGGTGGGTTTCTTAAATGTGTATATTTTAATGCTAGGAGCATTGTAAGAAAGGTGGATGAGCTTAGAGCCTGGATTGACACCTGGAAGTATGATGTTGTGGCGATCATTGAAACATGGTTGCAGGAGGGCTGTGATTGGCAAATAAATATTCCAGGATTTTGTTGCTTCAGGGGTGATAGAATTGGAGGGGCAAGAGGTGGGGGTGTTGCATTGCTTGTCAACGAAGATATTACAGCAGTGCTTTGGCAGGATAGATTAGAGGGCTCGTCTAGGGAGGCTATTTGGGTGGAACTGAGAAATGGGAAAGGTGTAGCAACACTTATAGGGGTGTATTAAAGACTGCCAAATGGGGAGCGAGAATTGGAAGAGAAAATATGTAAGGAGATAGCAGATATTAGTAGTAAGCACAAGGTAGTGATTGTGGGAGATTTCAATTTTCCACACATAGACTGGGAAACACATTCTGTAAAAGGGCTGGATGGTTTGGAGTTTGTAAAATGTGTGCAAGATAGTTTTTTGCAGCAATACATAGAGGTACCTACTGGAGAAGGGGCAGTGCTGGACCTCCTGTTAGGAAATGAGACAGGGCAAGTGGCGGAGGTATGCGTCGGGGAGCACTTCGGGTCCAGTGATCACAATACCATTAGTTTCAATATAATTATGGAGAGGGTCAGAACTGGACCTAGGGTTGAGATTTTTGTTTGGAGAAAGGCTAACTTTGAGGAGATGCGAAAGGATTTAAAAGGAGTGAATTGGGACGTTGTTTTATGGGAAGGATGTAGAAGAAAAATGGAGGACATTTAAGGGTGAAATTTTAAGAGTACAGAATCTTTATGTCCCTGTTCGGTTGAAAGGAAATAGTAAAAAATGGAAAGAGCCATGGTTTTCAAGGGAAATTGGACACTTGGTTCGGAAAAAGAGAGAGATCTACAATTATTATAGGCAGCGTGGAGTAAATGAGGTGCTTGAGGAGTATAAAGAATGTAAAAAGAATATTAAGAAAGAAATTAGAAAAGCTAAAAGAAGATATGAGGTTGCTTTGGCAAGTAAGGTGAAAGTAAATCCAAAGGGTTTCTACAGCTATATTAATAGCAAAAGGATAACAAGGAATAAAATCGGTCCATTAGAGAGTCAGAGTGGACAGCTATCTGCAGAGCCAAAAGAGATGGGGGAGATATTGAACAATTTATTTTCTTCGGTATTCACGAAGGAGAAGGATATGGAATTATGTGAGGTAAGGGAAACGAGCAGAGTAGCAATGGAAACTGTGAGATTCAAAGAAGAGGAGGTGCGGACACTTTTGAAAAATATGAAAACGGATAAGTCTCCAGGTCCTGACAGGATATTCCCTAGGACATTGAGGGAAGTTAGTGTAGAAATAGCAGGGGCTATGACAGAAATATTTCAAATGTCATTAGAAACGGGAATAGTGCCGGAGGATTGGCGTACTGCGCATGTTGTTCCGTTGTTTAAAAAGGGTTCGAAGAGTAAACCTAGCAATTATAGACCTGTTAGTTTGACGTCAGTGGTGGGAAAATTAATGGAAAGGATACTTAAAGATAATATATATAAGCATCTGGATAAGCAGGGTCTGATTAGGAACAGTCAACATGGATTTGTGCCTGGAAGGTCATGCTTGACTAATCTTCTTGAATTTTTCGAAGAGGTTACTAGGGAAATTGATGAGGGTAAAGCAGTGGATGTTGTCTATATGGACTTCAGTAAGGCCTTTGACAAGGTTCCTCATGGAAGGTTGGTTAAGAAGATTCAATTGTTGGGTATTAATGGTGGAGTAGCAAGATGGATTCAACAGTGGCTGAATGGGAGATGCCAGAGAGTAACGGTGGATGGCTGTTTGTCAGGTTGGAGGCCGGTGACTAGTGGGGTGCCTCAGGGGTCTGTGTTGGGTCCACTGTTGTTTGTCATGTACATCAAAGATCTGGATGAAGGTGTGAAAAATTGGATTAGTAAGTATGCAGATGATACTAAGATAGGTGGTGTTGTGGATAATGAAGTAGATTTTCAAAGTCTACAGAGAGATTTAGGCCATTTGGAAGAGTGGGCTGAAAGATGGCAGATGGAGTTTAATGCTGACAAATGTGAGGTGCTACATCTCGGCAGGACAAATCAAAATAGGACATACACGGTAAATGGTAGCGAATTGAGGAATGCAGTTGAACATAGGGATCTAGCAATAACTGTGCATAGTTCCCTGAAGGTGGAATCTCATGTAGATAGGGTGGTAAAGAAAGCTTTTGGTGTGCTGGCCTTTATAAATCAGAGCATTGAATATAGAAGTTGGGATGTAATGTTAAAATTGTACAAGGCATTGGTGAGGCCAATTCTGGAGTATGGAGTACAATTTTGGTCGCCTAATTATAGGAAGGATGTCAACAAAATAGAGAGAGTACAGAGGAGATTTACTAGAATGTTGCCTGGGTTTCAGCAACTAAGTTACAGAGAAAGGTTGAACAAGTTAGGTCTTTATTCTTTGGAGCGCAGAAGGTTAAGAGGGGACTTGATAGAGGTCTTTAAAATTATGAGCGGGTTAGACAGAGTGGACGTGGATAAGCTTTTCCCATTGAGAGTAGAGAAGATTCAAACAAGGGGACATGACTTGAGAATTAAGGGACAGAAGTTTAGGGGGAACATTAGGGGGAACTTCTTTACTCAGAGAGTGGTAGCTGTGTGGAATGAGCTTCCAGTGGAAGTGGTGGAGGCAGGTTCGATGTTATCCTTTAAAAATAGACTGGATGGGTATATGGACGGGAAAGGAATGGAGGGTTATGGTCTGAGTGCAGGTAGATGGGACTAGGGGGAAGTATTTTATTTTTAATTTAAAAAAAAAAAAAAGATAATTGTGGGCCGAATGGCCTGCTCTTGTGTTGTACGGTTCAATGTTCTACATTTTATATTTGGTAAATTTGTTGATGATGACACAAAAAAGGTAGGAAAGTGAGTTGCATAGAGTATATAAGGAAGGACATGCAGATGGGTTAATTGAGTGGGCAAAGATCAGATAAATGGAGTACAATGTGAAATTATTCACTTTATAAATGATGAGAGATTTTAAAGAGTGGTAAAGAATGATCTGGTATCATAGTGCATGTTTTACAAATGATTAGTGTTCAGGAACAGCAAGTAATGAGGAAAGCTAACACATTTATTATTTTTATTACTAGAGGTATTACACTTCCCTAATTATAAATGTGAATTGGTTGTGGCCATGTTGGGAGTCGGATTGGCTCCCTTATTTAAGGAAATATTTTATTGTGTTGGAAAAAATTTCACATAGAGGGTGGTTGGATTATGGAACGAGCTGCCATATTTGAGACAGGTACTACAACAACACTTAAGAGATTTGGGCAGGTACATGCTTAGGAACGTTCAGAGGGAAATGGGCCAAATGTGGGCATCTGAAACTCGTGTATCAACAGTTACTCACCCTTTCTATATGACATCCTTTTAAAGATATGAAACTGAATATTCTTAAGTGTGTGTAACATTAATATAGATTTTATTTTTTATCCAAATTGCAAAACTAAATTCAGAGCACAATTTTAAAGCAGAATTAAGTTTTCTGGGACTTACTTTTTTATATACTCCATATTGATCTGAGAACAATACAGTTACACAGATAACAACATGGCATTCTTAAAATGTCTTTGTTCTCTTTGTTTAAATTTTACATCCTATTCCAATTATGTTAGAAATGATTGAGAACTTCCAAAATCAACACCAAGATTGCATTTTCATCAGTCAATTTGAGACGAGATTTTAAGCTAATGCTTTACTTAAATGTCAATGAACCCTCCTGAGAGTAGTGGTTTGTTTCTTTTCTAACATTTAAAGGGTTAGTATATTGATTCTTTGCTCAATCAATCTCAATTCCATGTCACACATTCAGTTACCAAACAGCAGTGAATGAGCTGAGACAAATAGCAGGGCTAACCATAATTTTAATTTGTCTTTCAGCGATACTGTTAAAACAAAAATACAATTTCCTGCTCATTCATTTTTGTTAATATTAGGCCTCGATATTACTGTCAGATATGAATACCTGTTAACATTTCAATGTTTCTCTACCTCTTGTTTTTGTAGTGGCGAGAGACCACTTGTTTCTTTTTGCAAGCAAAATGAATCAAAAGGAGGTAACCTGACTCCATAACCCTCCTCACTATTCAATATGATTAAGAATGATGGGCCTCAAAGTTCCACTTTCTCTTCCATGCCAGTTCCACATAACTCTTGATATCCCAATCATTCAAAAGTTCCTTATTGTTTGATAAAACCCAGTTGCGCTCAATTTATATCCTCATACCAGATCCCTGAAACTGACACTATGTTTTGAGTTCCAACATGAGAAGAGATCACCAGGATGTCAGTGGAAAAGATTCAAGGATTCACTGAAAGTTTCCATTAATTAAATGCAAGCATCCCCACTGACTCCAGGGAACCTCTGGCCCATGACTGCTTAAAGTGGCATTTGAGGTGGTATTGGACCTAGCATCGTATGGATAGGGGAGGTAGATAGTGGAGATAGAGTTGGGATAATAACTTGGACTTTGCAGCAAGTGTATTATACCCACCAATATTAAGTGTAACCACCAATATTCAACTGTGATAACAGTTGGGATTTCCCCAAGTCATAGCATGGAAACAGGCCCTTCAGTCCAATTAATCCATACTGGCTAAGATGTCCCATCTAAGATAGTCCAATTCGCCTGCATTTGGCCCATATTGCTCTAAAGCATTCCTACCCATGTACCTGTTCAAGTGTCTTTGAAATTTTCTTATTTTACCTGCCTCCTCTGGCAGCTCATTCCATACACTTACGGCCCCTCTGAATGAAAAAGTAATTCCTCAGGTTCCTATTAAATCTTTCCCCGATCACCTTAAAACGATGTCCTCTGGTTCTCGATTCTCTTGCACTGTGTGTTCACCCCGTCAATTCCTCCATGATTTTATATACCTCTATAAGATCATTTGATCTTATTAGATCCCTTTGCTCTACAACATTCCCCAGGACCCTGCCATTTACTGTTTGACTTTCCAAATGTTAACACCTCATACTTACCTGCATTAAACTATATTAGCCATTCTATAGCCCACTTACCTAATTGATCAAGATCCTACTGTAAATTTTGATAACCATCCTCACTGTCTACAATATCACCTACTTTAATGTTATCTGCAGACTTACTAATCATGCCATGAACATTCTCATCTAAATCACAAACTGTAATTGGTCCAGCACTATTCCCTGAGGCACACCACTACTCACAGGCCTCCATTCTGAGAAACAACCTTCCACTGCCATTCATTGTTTCTTTCCATTAAGCTAATTCTTAAGCTAATGATTCTTTGGATAGACAGACACTCAGATCAGCTCTAATCAAGATTAGCCCTTTTTACTCTAAACGTGTATAAGCATCTTTTGGAAATAACTCATCACTCCAAAGATGTAGAGGTTTGTAGGTTAATTAGCTTCGGTAAAATTGTCCCTTGTTTGTCGGATAGTACTAGTGTAAGTACTAGTATATAGAGAGGGGATCTCATTGAAACATATAAGATTGTTAAGGGCTTGGACACGCTAGAGGCAGGAAACATGTTCCCGATGTTGGGGGAGTCCAGAACCAGGGGCCACAGTTTAAGAATAAGGAGTAAGCCATTTAGAACGGAGACGAGGAAACACTTTTTTTTAATTTTTTTTAATATTTTTTATTGGAGGTAAATACATATCATATTAAAGTCGTTACCAGTCTTACATTTTTAAGTTAATAATATTGTCAAATATTATTACATTGTCTCCAATACTTAAAAAAAAAAGAGAGAAAAGAAAAGAAAGAAAAAAAAAGAAACAAAGAAAACAAAAAAGAAAGAGTTAATAAAGAAGAATGGAATAACTTACTAAGATAAAATACTTCATTCGAGATATATTCGTACATTTCAGAATATAACATTTCATCTATTCCTTGGCTCGAGTGCTATTCAGGTTCTCGTGCTGAACCGTTCTGACCCTTTAGATAATCAATAAAGGGAGACCATGTTCCAGCAAATAGTTCTTGTTTGTCCAACAGAACAAGTCTAATTCTTTCCAAGTGTAAGGTCTCCGTCATTTCTATAATCCACATTTTAATTGTGGGGGAGGAAACACTTTTTCTCACAGAGAGTGGTGAGTCTGTGGAATTCTCTGCCTCAGAGGGCGGTGGAGGCAGGTTCTCTGGATGCTTTCAAGAGAGAGCTAGATAGGGCTCTTAAAAATAGCGGAGTCAGGGGATATGGGGAGAAGGCAGGAACGGGGTACTGATTGGGGATGATCAGCCATGATCACATTAAATGGCGGTGCTAGTTTGAAGGGCCGAATGGCCTACTCCTGAACCTATTGTCTATTGTCTATTGTCTATTGTCGATATATGGGGTGATCGCTGGTCTGCGCAGACCCGGTGGGCTGAAGGGCCTGTTTTCTGCGCTGTATCTCTAAAGTCTAAATCATTCTCAGCTCAATGTAAATTCCAGTCCAATAGAGCAAAATGAGATTCAAAAAGTAAGGAATAGAGTGGGAGTGGGGGGCGATTGATAAATGAGCAAAGTTGAACAAATGGTTTCATTTTCTCAGAAAGTTTTGCTTTTTGTGGTTAATTGATTGCATGGAAGTTATTTCTGTCTTAGTTTACAAAGGCAAGTGATTTACTGAACCTACACTGTTAAGAAATAGAAACAAAATAATTCTATTTTATGAAATAATTCTTTTATGATTTATCATTATAAATATATCATTTGTATAAACTATGCACAAGAAAAAAATTATAAAATGTGGTTAAAGAACAGCAAGCTTAGTATTCATTGGGAGTGGTTGTTTGAAATGTGAGCAGTGATACAAAAGTTATCTTCAAAGATTTAGTTAAATGATGCCAATATAAAGCCAACACAGATGTTGGGAATGTACTTAATGTGGCGACAGGATATTCAGCGATCATTACTTAACAGGAGCATTACTTAACAGATTGTCAGGAAGATTTAAAGTTGTAATCATTTATAGGTCACAGTAGGTAATTATTTTTTGATACACTCTGAAGGCTAGATATTATTTCTAAATATTTCTATTCAATTGGAGCAATTCTAACATCCAGAGGGAATGAATTGACTGACAAACAAGATAAGACAAACTCAATACTAGAATGGCATGGTGCCAAAACTGCTATTTTTTAGCCAGTGAATCAAAAGCAGTGCTACATAAGTCAAGTTAAAAAAGAGGAAATACAAGAGACTGCAGCTGTTGTGGTCATGGGCGAAACAATGTGCTGATCAGGTCAAGCATCAATGGAACTGGACAGACAACCTTTTGAGACCGAAGCCTTCTTCGACTGATGGAGTAGGTAGGTGAAAGCCGGTAAAGAGAGTTGAGGGCAAGGAGTGGAGCAAAAACTGGTGAGTAATACGTGGATTCGGGAAGGAGAGATGATGGCTGCCTCAGCAACAATCTGTCTGTCCCTTCCTTCTTTGTGCACGTGTTAAAACAAATGTTTTCAGTGTTCTTTAGCATGTTATGTGTGGGGGGTGGAGGAGGGGAAGTTGGGGGAAACGTTTACCAATCTCTTAACTCGACGGAGATGCATTTTTTTTCTGTATTGTATCTCTGTCTGCACTGCTGCCTAACATTGAGGAGTTGGCGGGCTTTGCTGGAGATCGACCGGAAGCTCCACCATGGAAGACCTCACGGAGCTCGCGATTCCTTTGCCAGGGATCTACCTCTGAGCTCCAACCGTGGGTGCTTGCGGACTTTACATCACGGAGCTCGCGATCTCTGGTCAGAGGCCGACTTCTGGAACTCCAAGCAGCAGGAGCTTCGACTGCCCCGATGCGGGAGTTTTGATCGCCATGATGCAAGAGTTTATGACCGCCCCGATGTGGGGGCTTCGATCGCCAGCTGTGGGAGCTTTGATCTCCCCGACAGATGGTTCCACTGACCCGACAGCGGGAGAATAAAGAAGAAGATTTTTGCCTTCCATCACAGTGAGGAATGTGGGGAATCCGCTGTGGTGAATGTTTATGTTAACTTTTATCTAGTTGTGTGTCTTGTTGCTTTTTTTTCGTATGGCTGTATGGTAATTTGCATATCACTGTACCTTAAATGGTACACGTGACAATAAGACAACCTTTGAAACCTTTGATTTGCAGATGGATGAAGATAGTTGCAGAGACAAGAGGTGAAATGGAGAAAGGGTGCAGATGATGAATCAGATAAGGAAGGAGGAGGAGAAGTGAAATGTAAAACCAAAAGAGGGATCATGGGTGGAAGTGAACAGAATAAGAGAAGAGGGAGGAATAAAAGGAAATCAAGCAACGCAAAGTCAGGAAGGTTGGGAGATGAGTGGATGGAGATGGAGCTAAAAATCTGGTATGAGGAACAGTGGGAGAATGGTGCGCCGACAGGGAAGGGAAATGGGGATGAGGGGGGGCTACATGAAGTCTTCCCCCTCTCCTTCCATGTGGATACCTTTCTCCCATTGTTTCTGATACCCATCTCCTTTCCCCATTAGGTTGTAGGAATTTGCACATGGCTTCACAGTTCTAGTGGAAGAGGCCAAGGACAGAAAAATTGGTATGGGAATGGGAAGGGAAGTTGAAATGGTTTGCAACTGGGAGCAGAAATGTAAAAGTTTCATAAAACCATGGAGAAAATGTGGACAGTTACTACAAGATACATGCATGGATGACTATTATTTTTCACAATAGAAATAAATTCAGGAAGGAACATTTTTATAACTCATGTACAATTCACTCAGATATTGATGTTGATGTCCAATTAAACACCTACCCTGTCAAATTTTTACAAATCAGGTGGATAAATTTCAGCAGAAAATGTGTAATGCTCTAATACAGCTGGTGGCTGAATAACTTTTCACTTCCAATTTCAAATTCATATTATTAAACATTTAGATTATGTCAAATGCAAATGCAAATGCAAAACTTTCACAGCCTTATTCAGAGTCACACTGAGTCTTGGTTAAGAGGCAAACTTATATGAATAACTTGGGCTGTGCAGTGTTTCTTCATGACATCTGGCCTGAAGCTTTGCCTTGAGTCACATCCCTCCATCATTAAGAGGGTCAGAGCAGTTGGCGGATAAACGGATATCTGAAAAACGTTAGCAATTCATGATCGACCTTGTGCATTCTGACAGATAGAATGGCTAATGGAAACTGGATATTCCTGCGTAGTCTTCAGGGGTGACTCTGTCAGGTATCCGTTCAAGAGTTGTTGAAAGTCAAATTTTGACCCATAGTTCAAGTGTAAATGTTTTTGTGTGATGGTAGATCGCAATTGGTCGCACGCTCAACAAACATTGAAACCTGGTCGTTGTTTCCGATTAAAATATATAGCATCAAAGATTCCATGACCATGAAGAGCCTGGCTTAATTTGTGTCCAAATCCACAAATGCTCCTGTTATGCCAACATGTACCTCAAAGTGCTCCCAATTATCCAGTGTAAGAAGAAACTGCAGATGCTGGTTAAAGCCGAAGAAAGACACAAACAACTGGAGTAACTCAGCAGGACAGGCAGATTCTATGATGCTGCCTGTCCCGCTGAGTTACTCCAGCTTTTTGTGTCTATCCCCACTTAATCAATTGCAGGCAGACCAGATTGTGACATGAGATGTTTATCGGATGTAGTGGCAGTCTAAATTCAGTGTGAAACATCGGGTGGCGCCGCAAGTCGGCAGCCTCGCCAGCAGCATGTTGTCCTTTCTACTTGTTTTTCTTTTTATCATGTCTAAATGCATGTCTAAATGTATGTTTTAGTGTGTGGGTGGTCACAGGGAATAGGGGGAAACCATTTTTCAGTCACTTGTCTTGATGGAGATGCATCTTGTCTCTTTGTCGCATCTTCGCCCCCCTCGCAGCCTAACAACTGGTTTGTTATGGCCTTTCTTGGAGACCGGCCCAGAGCTTCAGTAGCAGGGGCGTCGGACTTACCATCGCAGTGCAGGGCGATCCCTTGCCGCGGATCGCCAGGAGAAGTGCTCCAACCGCCGGCCTCCAGACTATAACATTATGAAGCCGTGGTCTGCGGAGCATCTAGCCGTGGGTGCGGCGTGGACCTGCCATCGTGGAGCGGGGCGATCCCTTGCCGGGGATTGCCAGAAGAAGTGCTCTGACCGCCGGCCTGCGGCCTATAACATCGTGAAGCCGCAGTCTCCGGTAAGAAAGTGGCCGATTCGGGAACTTCAAGCCGTGTTCCGATCCGTCCCGGAGGCAACGGAGTTTCGATCATCCTGACGAGAGGGCTTGTACATCGGGCCGTCCAATAGCGGTGACTACGGAGGGTTCTTGGCCCCAACCACGGTGAACAAAGGAGGAAGATTGAATGAACGTTATTGCCTTCCATCACAGTGAAGAATGTTGATTCCACTCTGGCTGATGTTTATGTTAAATTCTGTTGTGTATTGTACTCTTTTTTGATTGTATGGCTGCATGGTAACTCATTTCACTGTACCTTAATTGGTGCACGTGACAAATAAATGTGAAATTGAACTTGAACTTGTCTATATGTTCAGTTCATAGGGATTTTCAAAAATCCATTGGGGGAAGTGGGGTGAAGATGGAAATGTCAGAGTTTTTTCTCTTTCCCAGGTTGTCCATGAGGATGTGGGGATGAGAATATAGTGAATGTGTGTGAATGTGTGTGAGTGATTGGTGGTGGTCGGAGGGGCCGTAGGCGCAGATTAGCAGCCACGCTTCCGTCAGTCTGCCCCAGGGCAGCTGTGGCTACAGAAGTAGCTCACCACCACCGAGTGTGACTGAGGAGTGAATGAATAATGCGATGTAAAGCGCCCTGAGTATTAGAAAGGCGCTATATAAATCCCATCCATTATTATTATTATTATAGATCAATAGACCATAGGTGCAGGAGCAGGCCATTTGGCCCTTCGAGCAAGCACCGCCATTCAATGTGACCATGGCTGATCATCCACAATCAGTACCCCGTTCTTGCCTTTTCCCAATATCCCTTGACTCCGCTATCTTTAAGAGCTCTATCTAACGCTCTCTTGAAAGCATCCAGAGAACCGGCCTCCACCGCCCTCTGAGGCAGATAATTCCACAGACGCACAACTCTCTGTGTGAAATGTATTTCCTCATCTCAATTCTAAATGGCTTACCCCTTATTCTTAAAATGTGGCCCCTGGTTCTGGACTCCCCCAACATCGGGAACATGTTTCCTGCCTCTAGTGTGTCCAAACCCTTAGTAATCTTAAATGTTTCAATAAGATCCCCTCTCATCCTTCTAAATTCCAGCCCAGCCGTTCCATTCTATCAACATATGACAGTCCCGCCATCCCAGGAATTAACCTGTTGAACATACGCTGCACTCCCTCAATAGCAAGAATGTCCTTCCTCAAAGTTGGAGACTAAAACTGCACACAATACTCCAGGTGGTCTCACTAAGTCCCTGTACAACTGCAGAAGGACCTCTTTGCTCCTATACTCATCTCCTCTTGTTATGAAAGCCAACATGCCATTCGCTTTCTTCACTGCCTGCTGTACTTGCATGCTTTCTTTTAGTGACTGATGAACAAGAACCCCAGATCCCATTGTACTTCCCCTTTTCCCAACTTGACACCATTTAGATAATAATCTGCCTTCTTGTTTTTGCCACCAAAGTGGATAACCTCACATTTATCCACATTAAACTGCATCTGCCATGCATCCGCCCACTCACCCAACCTGTCCAAGTCACTCTGCATCCTCATAGCAACCTCCTCACAGTTCACGCTGCCATTCAGCTTTGTACCATCTGCAAATTTGCTAATGTTACTTATAATCCCTTCATCTAAATCATTAATATATATTGTAAATAGCTGCCGTTCCAGCACCGAGCCTTGCGGTACCCACTATTCACTGCCTGCCATTCTGAAAGGGACTCGTTAATCCCCTACTCTTTGTTTCCTGTCTGCCAACAAATTTTCTATCTGTGTCAATATTCATCCATGTTGTAAAACAGTGTAGCATAGGAACAGGCCCTATGGACTACAATATCTGTGCAAAACATAATGCCCTAGTTAGAATAACCTTCTCTGTCTGCACATGATCCATATCCCTCCATTGCCTGAATATCCATCTGCCTATCTAAAAGCATCTTTTGGTGCTGCACTTTGCAACACATTTGTTCCACCCCTGGAGCGGGTTCCTGGCACTTTCTTTGTAATAAAAAACCTGTAATATCACCCACTTTGTAATAAAAAAAACTGTTCCGTTTATCTTTAAGCTTTGCTCGTCCCACCTTAAAGCTATGTGCTCTAATCTTTGACATTTCCACTCTCCAAAAAGGGTCTGACTTATTCCTGATAATGGCAAAAGGTGAAGTAAATTCAAATTATTTTGTTTCAATGTAAATAAATGCCATCTGTCATCTCTTTTAAGAATGAAAGAGTGTGGTCCTCAACCATTGTGAAATTGTGCAAACTACAGTGTAACTTTGCCAGATAACCTGCTAACCCTGCACATACTGTATAAGCATTTAGTTATTTTTACCCCTGATTTATTGGTGTTAAACTTTCTGACAATGTCCTCATGGCATAATTATTTATTTGGAGAGAGTGAGGTATATGGAACAACCATAACCCTTAATCTGCAATCTCCTCTGACAAGGTCAATAGTTTATATCTGTACAAGTACATATGCCTCCAAATTCCACATATAGAAGCAGGCACAATTGGATAACTTACATAGTCCAGTTACAATTAACTGTTATAGTTGCTATGGTTAGAATGGAACAAGTTAGTAAAATGTTAAATCGACAATACATGCCATGATGCCCTTCACGGTGATTATATTGATGTGATCTGTGGTACTTTTCCCATCAAACGGCAACTGGGAAGATTTTCAGTGGAAAGAAAACCTGCAATTAATTAATAATAGTGTGTTTCATTAATTATATATTTATATTGGGGGGTTTTCACTCCTGGTGGTATGAATTCAAAAGCACCTTAACAGTGGTGTGAATGAAAACACCTTTTCATTGCCACATTAACTGAGCAAGGTTCTTTAATTTAATGCTTAATATTGCCAATAAGTAATTTATCACAGTTATTCTTCTGCTGACAATTTTATTTCCGCTTCTAGGTTTACTCAACATTCTTTTACCTTTGAATGATGCAAATAGCTTTTTTAATGATCATCCTGCAGAAGCAAGAAACACATTGTACAAGGATTTAGCATCTGGGGAATAATGAGATGTTGTTGAGCATTAAATACTTCCTTGTGTTTATTGTTGGGGTTGCATAAACTTTTTTCATTTAAGTGAGATTACGCTTGAGGTCTGTTAATTGAAATTGAACCTAAGCTAATCTTTACATCTTCAGACTGAGTTTCCAGAAATAAACATAACATGTTGACCTTCCTCTGCAGCTACTGGCATAAATAATTTTGGGCAGCAAATCAGACTGTGCTACGTCAAGTAGGAGTAGGAATCATACAATATCTTACTATAAATTGCAATGCAATGATGTAATTACTGAGTCTGAACATCTTAAAGTGAAGCATCACCTTAAGAATCATTTTATCTTCTAGAAAGGTAAATGGGAGTTAGATCTGGGGAGACGTCATCACAAACTGCTCTGTACTTTGAGAATCTACAAGTCTCAAAAAATAAACAAAATTACAAGTGGACGAGGCATCTTCCTTAGTTTCCAATCATATACTATTTTTGGGAACCATAGCTGTGTAAGTATACAATGTTATATCATTTAGACAAAAGAAATTACAGATGCTGGAATCTTGAGCAAAATAACATTACTCTGTTGAACTTCTGCAAGTGTACAGTAGAGAGCACCTCTACTACAAACCTACCGACTCTCACAGTTATCTGGACTACACTTCCTCCCACCCTGCCTTTTGCAAAGATGCTTTCCCATATTCTCAATTCCTCTATCTCCGCCGCTTCTGCCCCAAAGATGAGGCTTTCCATTCTCGGACATCCGAGATGTCTTCTTTCTTTGGTAAATATGTTACCATAGAAGCTGTCATAGACCTTTCTCTCACCCATGTTTCCTCTACATCCCGTAGTTCTGATTTTGCGCCCACTTCTCCCAGATGAGACAAGGGTAGAGTTCCCCTGATTCTTATCATTCACTCCACCAGTCTCCGCATCCAACACATCAACCTCCAACATTTCCTTCAACTCCAACATAATACCGTCAGCAGTCACATCTTCCCATCTTCACTTCTGGCACTTTTGGCTTTCTGCTGTGACTGCTCCCTCCACAACTCCTTCATTTACACATCGCATCCCACTCAAACTATCCCCTTCCCAGATACTTTCCTCTGCAACCACAGGAGATATAACACCTGTCCCTATACCTTCTTACTCACCTCCATCCAGAGACATCAGCTGACCTTCCAGGTGAGACAGAGGTTAATTTACACCTCTAACCTCATCTACTGCATCAGTGAGACCAAGGTAAGACTTGGCTACCATTTCAACACTTGCGCTCGATCCACCGAGACCTACTGGATCTCCCAGTTGCTAACCACTTTTACTCCCCTTCCCATTCCCATTCCCATACTGACCTTTCTGTCTTGGGATTCCTCCATTGTCAGAGTGAGGCCACATGCAAACTGGAAGAACAACACCTCATTCTGCTTGGGTAGCTTACACCCAATGGTATCAACATTGAATTGTCCAATTTGAGGCAACTTCAAACAAACTTCCACTCCACCTCGTTTCTCCTCACAGAAAAGAAAAAGAAAAAGAAATAAAATAAAGATCTAGTGTAGAAAGTGAGGAGCAGGTGAGGCAGTGATGGAGAAATTGAGAGTAAAGGACGGTGTCCTTCCAAAAGGTAGAGGAGGTATAGTCAAGGTAACTGTGGAAGTCAACGGGTTTGTAATGGACATCAAGACGTACTATGCAATATTATGCAATATATGTAATATTATTTTCTGCTGTAATTTTAGGACCCTGAAATTGAGAAATCTGGCCCATTTGTTCACTGACTGCATCAAATTGTGTGGGGAGAGGAAGTAAGAGTTATGTCCTTAAGTCTTGTGTAGTGGCATCTTCAAATACGAGACTATCTTTAATCATATACCCAAGACTGTCAATATATGGTTCCAGACATACTAGACGAATGCATGAATAGAAACTCGGATTCAAATAAGTTAATATCGTACCTTTATAATACCCTTTTAAATATACAAACCCCATCATCCGAAGTAATTAGACGAGCTTGGGAAGATGAACTCGGCCTAACAATTTTAAAAGATAGATGGGAGGAAAGTCTTCTATATATACACAACTGTTCTCTTAACGTTAGGCATCCGTTAATACAATTTAAAATACTGCATAGACTTTATTATTCAAAGTCTAAACTGAATAAGTTCTTCCCAAATGTTTCCCCTATTTGTGATAAATGTCTCCTTCAGGAAGCAATTATAACCCATTCTTTTACCTCTTGTATTAAATTACATAATTTCTGGAGGGGAATTAAAAAATAAAAATCTAAAATACTTAAAATAAAATTGAACCCCGACACAGAATTGATTACTCTAGGTACGTCAGAAGCCTGTTCTGAACTAACATTATTTCAAAGATGTTTCCTTAATTATGGCCTGATAATGGCGAAAAAACTAATACTTAAATTTTTGAAACACACATCAGTCCCTACTGTTAAGATGTGGATTACAAACATGTCCGAGACACTACATTTGGAAAATATTAGGCTTGTCTTGGCAGAAAAAACAGATAAATTTTTCAAGACATGGACACCCTTTACCGAATTCTTACAAGGATAGTATGGTGCAACACAACTTTGGATTTAAATCCAACTATGGCTTGGGAGAGGTGGGCGGGGCGGGGTGGGGTGGGGGGGGGGGGGGATGAGAGGCAGGTATATTTCCACTTTTTTCTTTTTTTCTTTTCTTTTTTTTTTCCTTTCCCTCTCTTACATCTTTATTCACTCTTTGGCCACACTACTTTGGTATTCTAGGGGTCCAATCTTTTCACCTTTCACTTTTGCTCTTTCTTGTTCTTTCGCTTTTCTTTTCCCTTATTTTCAGGTTAAAAGGTTAAAATTGAAGCTGTACAATAATTGTATAATTTTATATGCCGAATGTTTTATTCTTGTACAATTGCTTCTAATAAAAATATATATTTTAAATAAATAAATAAACAAAAAAGTATTTTGTAGTGGCCATTTGGCTTGTTTTGCATGTCATTGATGATGGCATGTGTCTTTAAATTTTAGACTAACCATTATATTGTGGGTGGGATTTATGATGTATTTTTGGGCATGTTTTGGGCTATGTAGCCTGTGCAGAAGTTTAGTTTTTAGTGTAGTTTGGAGCGAGTGGGGAGAAGGTTAACCCTTCGACCATGCGAGGTCTAAAGGAGATCACGCATGCCATAAAGGAGATCATGCAAAATGTAATGGAGACAGGAGGAGTTTTCTAATGTTTGAAGTAATAAGCCTTTATTCATCAAAAGACTGTGTTTTGAAGCCATATCTGTGAAGAAGCTCAGAAGGTCTCTGTGTGAGCTTGCATGCGTTTCGAAGACACCCCCCTTAACCATGCTCGTCCATTTAGCACTAGAGAGTTAATTTCTCAAAAGATATGAAAATCTGCCACTACATTACGTCGAAGGGAACCTCCGGCAGGAGGATTAAACACCAGTCCCAGAGATTGGGACAGAAGATTTGGCTAAGATCTCGGAGAGGCTTTTGCCAGAGGAGACTGGTTCCAGGAGGAACTGAAGATAATAGATCTCGGCCAGAGAAGGCCCTGAGGTCTATCGACAGCGTCGAGACTTATCTGAGGACATCACAGGATTTGTGAGTAAAAAGTCGATTGTATTTCTTTGAATTTGAAGCTGCAGGCTTTAATTTTAAACGGCAAATGTAACAGACTCAGAAAGTGTTTTTCCAGTCTGTATGCAGATTCCAGCCAGACCGACCTTTGATTGTTTTGAATCTTTTGATAAACGCATTCCATTTGAATTATCATCATCTTTTAGCCCATGGATGTTGGAGAGATGTTCTCTACATTATCAGTATGTTATAGTTTTGAAAGAAATGTTGACAAAATAAATTGGAACTACATGCAGACTTTGTTCGATTAATTTAAAGACTTAGCAATCTGCCAAGACCTCTTTAAAATCATGGATCCAGAAGAGGAAGAAAGTGCTTCGCCAGATGAACCACGTGGTGGTGAAGAAAGACCAGCCAGACAATTTAAAGAAATCCAGAAAGAGGAAAACTCGATATGGGAACAAGTTAACGAATCCATTGATAGCTACAGAGAACTCGTGTATCGAGAAGAAACAGATATTTCACTAGCTGCCTGCTTGAGAGAAACTGAGAAAGAGAGAAACGAATTATGGAACCAGGTTACCAGATTAATTGAGAAACGGAAGAAACTATTTAAATCAGAACAGAACGTGATCAAGGTGAAATCTAATATGAGCCAACTATGGAAACTCACCCAGGAGGTTGGCAAGATACAAGATGTACTGTTGTGTTCAGAGCCATCTCAGGAAGAATGCAGAAGACACACTCAGTGGGATGAAGACAAGAAGAAGATATTCAATGGTTTCATGAAAAAGTGGTTATCTGAAATTATGTCACAACTTACAAGCTTAGTAGCTGGAATTGCGAAGCAACAAGGTGCCAGAATGGAAGATGAAATTACACGACGAGATAATATCTCCAATATATCTTCACGAGGATCAAGACATAAATCTGGTTCTTCAGCCAGTTTGGTTTCGAGGGCTTCTGCTCGATTGGGAGTTAAAGCTGAGCTAGCTGCTCTCTCAATAGAGGCGGATGCCATGAAGAAGAAACATGAGATTGAACGAGAAGAAGAAGAGATGAGACGACGAAAGGAGCAACTGGAAATGGACACAAAGATGGCGGTGGCCAAAGCAAAGAAGGAGATACTGGAAAGTGAGGGGTCAAGATGCAGCTCTAGATCATCGGACGATGAGCTCAGGACCAAGAAGAAAATCTCCTCTAAGTGAATCAGCAGTTGGATCAATTCCACAATTGAGGTCCACCAGATTTCTTGGCTTTGAAAACCCATTGGAACAGAGTAAGATGGGCAAAACTATATCTCAGCAAATGAGTACTAGATTGAAACAAACTACCATAGATGTATGTGGATGCTCGAGACAAACCAATAGCAGACCACGCTTTTTCGAGGCCTGGTGCACAGGCTCGAGCAAGCCAGTTTGAATCACAAAGGCCTGTTTATCAACAGGTGGAGTCAAGCCAAGGATATCAGGATGGGTTATTGGCATTGGTGAAAAATCAAACTGAATTGATAGCTCGATCAAATACCTCTCTCATTTTACCACCATTGGAAATTCCTACATATGGTGGAGATCCTTTGCAGTATGGAGCTTTCGTAAGGGCATTAGAAGAAATATTAGAAACAAAAGTTACCGATGAAAAGTAGCGTTTACGATTTCTGGTGAAGTACACGTGGAACTGTTAAAGTACTTGTAGAAAGTTGTCAGAGAGAGCAAGGCAGCCATGGCTATAAAAAGGAGAGAAGATTACTTAAATAATGTTTTGGTGATGAACAGATAATTGCTAACACATACATGGAGAAGGCCCATGCTTGGAAAGGAATCAAGCCGGAAGATGGGGAAGCATTGAGTGATTATGCAATATTTCTGAGAGACTGTTGCAGCTCGATGAGAAATCTCGGCCACATGGAGGAAATGAATCTTCCAAGTAATACTAGAAACATTATGAGCAAGTTGCCCAGAAGACTGAGAGAAAAGTGGAAAGACGAAGCAGGCAAAATAAGAGAAGAAAGGAACCAAGTAGGCAGGCTACCAAACCTTGGGGAATTCTTGGACAGGGAAGTACGGTACATGTTAGAGCCATACTAAGGGACTATTGAAGATTATAAACCGATTCTAACTGACAAAGGTTCTGCTTTTACCAAAATTGAAGAAAGATCAGAACCTATGAGAAATAGTCTTGCTATCACAACCAGACCTGTGGAAACAATAGATGGAAGAAAAATAAATGTGCCTATAGCAAGCAAATAGTATTTTGTTTGTTATGTGATGAAGTTGGTCACACCATAAGATGATGTTGAAGATTCAAGATGAAAGAATATGAAGACAAGATGGATTTCTTGAAGGAGAAGGAAATCTGTTTTGGATGAAAAAAGGACATATGGTGAGAGACTGTAAGAGTCCTATAATTTGTTATGAGTGGAGGCAATATCATCCGGAAGCACTTCATATAGAAGAAGAACAACCAGAGCATTGGGAAGAAGAAGAAGAACTGGAACAAACGGATGATGAGCTCCCAGAGAAAATAGAAGAAAATGAACCAGAGCAAACAGAACAGAAGAAGAATTGAATGCTATTTATTGAATGCTATTTATTGTCATTCAAACCAAGGCTTAAACAAAATGAAAGCCAACTACTAGAGATGCTATCACCTCGCCTCAAGTAACTGCTCATATTGGGGCCGGGGTTGAAGCTTGTGATTTTTCTATCTTACCAGTACAGGTAAGGAACAGCAAGACGAATACAGTGTTGCAAACATATGCTTTTCTGAAGTTCGACTACCTTTTGCACAGAAAACCTGAGGAGAAGATTGGACATCACAGGAGAAGAGACTCAGATTTGATTACGTACCATGACAAAGGATAAAGCGAGCAGGACTCATTACATTATGTGTATGGAGATATCCAATTTGGACGAAGATAATTTTATACTGATATCTGAAGTGTTTACGCATGGAACTATGCCTGTTGGTCGTCAGAATATACCAAGACATGAAGACTTGAAGCAATGGCCTTACCTGAAGGATGTCAAGATATCTGAAATAAATTCTAGTGTTGATCTACTTATCGGATTGAATGTTTTGAAGGCTTTGGAACCTATATAGATTGTTAGGAGCCAAGGCAATGGACCCTATGCTACGAAAACCCTACTTTGATGTGTTATCTATGGCTCCTTGAAAAGGAACCATGAAATCGGAAATCAGAAGAATTATCCTACCATTGTTGTTAATCAAATATCTACTGATGAATTAGAAAAGCCGGTGATGAAGCCATACAATCATGACTTAAATGAAAGTACCAGCAAGGAATCTGAAGAGATGTCGAATGAAGAGTTGAAGTTCATGGATAGTATGAACTACTCAGTGAAAACTGACGGACACTATTGTGTGGACTTACCGTTCAAACAAGAAAGGGTTAATCTGCCGAATAATCATCGTAAGGTAGAGCAACGTACCCAGACTTTGAAGCGCAAGTTTGGCGGGAATACTAAATTTCATGAAAGAAGAATCTCTTTGAAGAATAATTTATACAAGGATGATTGCTTAAAATCCATGTCTACTGAGCAGGAAGCAATTCAACCAGTAGAACATCTGACTTCTCTTTGCAATAAGGGAGGATTCACACTTTCCAAGTGGAACAGCGAAAATTGTGAAAGCATTCCACTAGATGATAGAGCCAAAGAAACCAGAGAGTTGGATTTGATCAGAAACAATCTGCCAATGGAATGAGCATTGGGAGTTACTAATGTTGTACAACTGAAATATGTTAATACAGAAGAAAATCCTGTGAATGAACTTTCCAGAGAACTGACAGTGAACCGTTTCTTAAGCGATAAGAGATGGATCAATGAACTAAAATCTCTCTGTAAGCCAGACAGAGAATGGCCAAAGGTTGAGTTGGGATTTGAAATCTCTGCTAATGATCCGGACATTAAATCAATCCTAGCGGTGAACTTTATTGCTAAAGATCCTGTTATTCTTTTGAAGGATTTTCATACTTCAACATTGCTGTTACAACACATCCATGAGTTGATCGGACATGGAGGAAGATGTTTCATGCTGTCAAAGCGTTGGACTATTATGTTTTGGACTATATATTGGGTATCATGCCTGATTTTAAGGGTTTGGTATGCACGGTACGACTTTGAACTAAAACCAGTGTTTTAATAAGATTAATAACCTAGTTATGCTTGCTTCTAGAAGGAGAAAGTGAAGATGGAAGAGTCGATGAAGAATTCTGATTGCGGATATATAGTGCATGCTATTTTTTCCTCGTTAGTATGTTGCTTAGTATCCCTGCCTGTCACGCAGGAGACCGGGGTTCAATTTCCCGATGAGGAGCCACCGGGGTTCTATTCCCTGACCTTTTGCTTTTGATATATGTTAAGCCTTTATGGACACTTTTTAAATGTTTATTAGTAATTGCCTCGTTATATACTCGGAACAATTAGGGGACAGTATGTAGTGGCCATTTGGTTTGTTTTGCATGTCATTGATGATGGCATGTGCCTTTAAATTTTAGACTACCCATTATATTGTGGGTGGGATTTATGATTTATTTTGGGGCATGTTTTGGGCTATGTAGCCTTTGCAGAAGTTTAGATTTTAGTGTAGTTTGGAGCGAGTGGGAAGAAGGTTAACCCTTCGACCATGCGAGGTCTAAAGGAGATCATGCAGGCCATAAAGGAGATCATGCGAAGTGTAATGTAGACACAAGGAGTTTTCTAATGTTTGAAGTAATAAGCCGGAGTTTGATGAAGATTGTAGTAACGAGTTGGAAGAGATTGGGATGTATCTAACTGTTTTCTATCAACAATAAAGCATTTATTCATCAAAAGACTGTGTTTTGAAGCCATGTCTGTGAAGAAGCTCTGAAAGTCTCTGTGAGTGAGCTCGCATGCGTTTCGAAGACACCCCCCTTAACCATGCTCATCCATTTAGCGGCCAGAGAGTTAATTTCTCGAAAGATATGAAAATCTGCCGCTACATCTTGTCCTAAAGAGCTTGAATTTTATAATGAATTGTCTGTTCTTGTAAAGTGCTAAATGTTCATTCTGCCGCCTTAAGATAAATATATTACAAAGGTGCTAGAAGTGAATGTTGAGGCGTCGAAAAAATTCACCACAGTTTCTTAATCTTCTATTTTAATTAAGTTCTAAAGCATTCACTTTAAATGTGGCTATGTTCACGCAGTTTAATTACAATAATATAGGTTACAAATGGACATATTTTCTTTTAATTGGTATCACTTGGATATCCATCCGTATGTTTTTGTTGGATTTAGCAGGTTTCATTCCTCGATCCCATGCTGTTAAATGCATGGATGGTAGAACAAATGGCTGTGAATTTCTTCAGTTAGGCATTGGGATGGCAAAGCGGAATTTAATTTGGAGAACTATGAGTCAATCCATTTGGGCAGATCCACGATACAATAAAATACATAATAAATGGGATCCTGTGAGTTGGTTTGGAGAGGAGGGGCAGGGAATGTACTTTTAAGATCCTAACAGTATGTCCAAAAGGAAAACATTTCTAGATACACCGGGTCCAAAGCATTTTGCATGCACCGAGCTGACAACACTTAGTATGTTTTAAGATTTAAATTTCAATCAATGGTTACAATAAAAAATGGTTCATAAACACTGAACAAGAAGCTCATAGGTTTGGGTATTCTTCTAAAGCTCAAATGGCCAGTTACAATGATATGAAGTGACTGTATGTCTATCTTGCATCTCAATAAGACGTCTGGCGAGTTGCATGAACTGTTCTATCACATGGAGGTGGACTTTATTAATGAGCAGCAAAGAGCTTCAGCCGTCATGCCATGGAAGCAGAGCAAAACAAATCAATTGATATTCCAAGAAAATATGAATTACAAAAAAGAAAGTTTGTGAATACCAATGTTACAGCACACCTTAGTTATGCCAGAAATTCTACATGGATTCAGAGCAGAAAATTATAATTCAACTTTTGTCTTTGATTCACAATGACACTTCTAGTTTGGTTTAAAGATACAGCATGGAACCATGCCCTTTGGCCCATCGAGTCCACACTGACCATTCCTTGCATACTGTGCAAACTCCGCACAGACAGCACCTGAGGACAGGGTTGAACCTGATTCTTAGGTGTTGTGAGGCAGCAGTTCTACCAGCTGTGCAACTGTGCCGCCCTATAAGCTATTTTTTATAGATTCATTATTTTAGAATCTTCTTTTTCTTATTGAGTCCACACACAATATTAGAAGTTGTTCAGCCAGAGCTGAACACACTTCTCGGCATCTGCATACTATGGTGGTTGTCTTGCACTTCTTGTGCTTCTTGTGCGTGGTGGTGGGAAGATTGGTGGAAACAGGGCCGCGACGTGAACGCTCTTTCCTTGACCCCATTATTTTAGAATGTAATAACTGAACTTTAGATCTGGCAATCTATTCAATGTTGCAAGAATTGCTTATTCTGTTGTTTGGTAATAGTGTGAGTGTATGGTGGGTAGTGGCTGGTTAATGATAACAGGTTGCCGTGCACATTCACCACAGGAGATGATTTCCATTTTCCTTTTGTGAAGGCAATGCTGACACCTGATGTGTATTGTTCAAACTTAATTTAGATTTCTGTGTAAGATGAAACTAAATAATTCCTGTGTGGGATCTTCAAATAACTTCCTCTACTGGATGACCAGCAATTCTTTGCACTACAGGTTGCTCTCAAATAACTTTTCATTTTTTGGAAGCTTTTGTTCTTGATCTTGTTGCAATGGCAGTCTTCTGCCACCCTCAGTCACTTGAGTGCTCACTGCAAATATATGTACAGATTCTTCCAGCTATCAGACATTCATGCAGGGTGGAGCGCATTTCTATTAAGTTGCCTTCAACTTATGCCACAGGAATTTGTAAGGGTTATTTTTGAACTGTCACATCAGACGATAAACTAAAGAACAGGATAATATACTTTGACAGCAGTGCGGAGGTAATGCTGTGATTACTTTTATCATGAGGAGAGCCCTGCAGTGATACAAAGTCGTACTAAATTTAATAGGAGTCTTTCAATTTAAAGTTATTGTAACCCTTCTATATTTTTGCCAAGTAAAACAGTAAATACTGGAGATACTGGGAACCAATAGAGAGAGAAAAAGAGTTATGGATTCAGGTCAATTCCCTTGCATCAGAGCTGAGTTGGAACCAGCTACATGATGTGAGGTCATCTACCTGTTTCTCTCTCTCTCTGCCTCATCTGCTGTGTATTTCCAGCATTCTCTTTTATTTCAGATTTCTACACACTGCTGTGTTCTGCATTTCACAGATCCCCCGTCGTTTTTACCATTCTCATCTATCCAAACTCATCTTCCTCTATTTATATTTGTATCAGAAAGATCAACTGTCCCGATCCTCCCTCTTTCTTATGACACCATCTGTTTTTTGCCACCTGCATTCCCTTACTCCCAATCATGCCACAGACAATCCCTCTTCTCTTACACTCTATTTATTCTCTGCAAATTAAAATGAACTTGTTTTCTCATTTTTATAATTCTGAACCAATGTCATTGACTTACAGTCTTAATTATGCTTCTCTGCTAATTATTCTGTTGTATTTCCACATTTTCTGTTTTTATTTCTGATCTTCAGCATTTGCATTTCTTTTGCTTTTCAATTACACTTCTGTCCATATATTCTGAAATTATTTTGTGTGGATCGATTAACGCATGGACATTTTCTCTACTCTGCAGATTGAAAATGCTTTATACTGAAATATTGACAAACTATAACAATTTAGAAATGAATAATTATATTTTATCTACTCAACAAATGCATGAGTATCACATTTGCTTAAGTCAACTGGTATGGTATATTCATTTGGGATTTGAAGTGATTCCATAACATATGCCCATTATCAATGTATTATACACTAAAACCATATTCAACATCCGCAACGTGGGCTTTTTAGTCATGTGCCAATCAGTGATGGAAATGGGGGGGTACGCAGGGGGACGGCATTCCCCTAGTTTTCAGTTTCCATCCTGTGCGTGAATTCGCAGCTTTATCTTGCGCTACTTAATCCATGGGCGAGCGAACGAGCGGACAGACGAACGAAAGCAACGATCATAGAGCGGAACATATGACATTTTGGGTCGAGACCCTTCTTCAGACTGAGTCAGGGGAAAGAGGAACAAGAGATATCGACGGTACTAAGGACAAATGAATGGAAGATATGCCTATATCTCCCGTTTCTATTTCCCTTGAATGTCAGTCTGAAGAAGGATCTCGACCAGAAATGTCATCTACAGCACACAGCATGTCCGGCAGATCGGTGCGGGCCGAGATCAGGAGCAGGGCGAATGATGACATCAAACGGGTCATGGCAGCTATCGAAAAAGTACGGAAATGGTAAGGGGGAAATGGTAAGGGGGAAATGGTAAGGGGGAAATGGTAAGGGGGAAATGGTAAGGGGGAAATGGTAAGGGGGAAATGGTAAGGGGGAAATGGTAAGGGTGAAATGGTAAGGGCGAAATTTAAAAAAAAACACCCGAAAGAAATAGATGTTTAACAAAAAAAAGGGGGGCGGCAATCGCTCCGTGTCCATGTCGGAGGGGGGGCGGCAATCGCTCCGTGTCCATGTCGGAGGGGGGGCGGCAATCGCTCCATGTCCATGTCGGAGGGGGGGCGGCAGGGCCGGCATTAAGCCTAAGGGGGGCCCGCGCTAGAGTAATCTACTCTCGGCTCAGGTAGATCTACCCCGAGTGGAGGGGGAGGGGTGGAGAGAGAGTAGAGGGGTGGGGGGGAGGGAGAAAGTAATAGACGGGGAGGGTGTGTGAGGGGGAATGGAGAAGGGGGACGTGGGTCGTTCCCTCTTAGTCCCGGGGCAGCGCTCCCGCCCTTCCAGTCGCCGTGCTTCCCGCACACAGCCCCGCATCCCCCCCCCCCCCCACTGACCCCGGGGAGACGTGGTGAACAATACAGGGAGGGCCGTGCCGGGGGTTGGAGCAACGTGTACAAATCTCGGCCTCAGCTCATACCCGTCCGCCCGGACCCCGGCATCCGCTCCCGCCGCCGGCCCTCACCCTCCCTTCTCTCCTCCCCTTCTATCCCTCCCTTCCCTGCTTCCCTCCCTCCCTTCTTCCCTCCCTCATTCCTCTCTGTCTTTTCCATTCTCTCCTTCCCTCCTTTCTCTCCTTCCTCTCTCTCTTTTTGCTTCTCTCCTTCCCCTCCTTCCTCTCTCTCTTTTCCCTTCTCTCCGTCCCTCCCTTCTCTCTCTCCTTCCCTCCCTCCCTTCTTTCGCTTCTTCCCTCACTCCCTTCTCTCCTTCCCTCCCACACACATAACGCACAGACAACTAACACACACATCATGCACAGACAACTAACACACACACAACTAAGTTGTGATGGGTTAGAAGCCCAGAGGGTAGGATGGGGCTGAAGCCCAAAATGTAATGCCTGGACTGTTTTTTCTCCAATAGTTATTGGTTTTCCAGGATCTAGTTTTTCTTTTTTTTCATTTCACAATCACTAAAATAAGTGGTATTGTAACTATGTACTTTTCAGAGGTGATCTACACATTTTGTTTGCTACTTGTAGGCTTACACGTATGCAATTTTATATTAAAATGTAGCTTAGATCTGTTTGGTCCATTAACTCGCAAGCACTTTTTAAGCGCACATTTTGATTACTTTCCATTCTACCATAGAGATATTAAGTCTACTAGACTAAGTGGGACCCGTTGGGCCCCATGTTCACACAACATGGTCCCCCAACACAATATTCCACCTCTCCACCAATTCCAATATTGGTGGCCAGTGGGGGGGGGGGCTTCTGGAGCGCTAATATGGGTATTGTGGGCTGAAGGGACTGGTTTCCAGAGGGCTAGTATGGACAATGTGGGCCAAATGGATTATTGGGGTGACAGCTCAGTCACTCGAGCCTGATGTGCTGGCAGCTCACTCATGGCTGGTGGGCGAGCAGTTGACTCACAGCTATTCCTTGAAATTCCATTGCAAGGCCACCACATTCAAATGGAATTTCTTACCACTTCAAGCAGGGTGCAAGGCCACCAAATTCAGGTGCAGTTTCCTACCACTTCAAGCAGGGTGCAAGGCCACCGAATTCAAGTGCAGTTTCCTACCACTTCAAGGAGGGTGCAAGGCCACTGAATTCAAGTGCAGTTTCCGACCACTTCAAGCAGGGTGCAAGGCCACTGAATTCAAGTGCAGTTTCATACCACTTCAAGCAGGGTGTAGGGCCAACTAACTCAAGTGCAGTTTCCTACCACTTCAAGCAGGGTGCAGGGCCACCAAACTCAAGTGCAGTTTCCTACCACTTCAAGCAGGGTGCAGGTCCTCCAAACTCAAGTGCAGTTTCATGCCACTTCAAGCAGGGTGCAAGGCCACCAAATGCTAGTGCTGTTTAATGCCATTTCAAGCAGGGTGCAAGGCCACCAAATTCAAGTGCAGTTCCTTATCACTTAAAGCAGGGTGCAAGACAACCAAATTGAGTGCAGTTTCATACCATTTCAAGCAGGGTGCAAGGCCACCAAATTAAAATGCATTCATACCATTTCAAGCAGGGTGAAACCACCATAAAATCACCATAAAACCACACAAAACACCACATAAACACCACACTCACAGTTCAATAGACATTCAGTGTGTTCAGTTGATTCACAGCTCAGACAGAATCGTGACCTCTCCCTCCCCCATCTTACAGAGACTGAGCCACACCCACACTTCTGGGTTTTATAACCCTCCCCGTCACATCGGAAGGGGCGTGACCATAATGGCGTGATTGACAGGAGATAGATTCTCAACATTTTTTAAACACTAATAACACTTTTATTTTTAATTGATGGGATGAATCTTCTGCACCTGATGAGCAGAGGGGGACTGAGTAAGATGGCCAAAAATGACAGCCATAAGTGGTAGTGTTTTATCTACAATCAATATACAGTACAAACAGGAAGTTGTCCAGTTACCACCACCAACAACCATTTGCAGTGCAGCATTTCAAAGGAGTTACCACCACCAACAACCATTTGCTGAGTGAGGCACAACACTTCCAGGTTTTTTAGTCCCTCCCCCCTCCCACCAGCAGGGGCAGCAGAGAAAATGTCAAAAAAATGTAAACATGAATAACTCTTTTATTTTTCATCGATGGGAAAAATCCTCTTCTCCTGTGCAGCGGACGGGGACTCTGAGTAAGATGGCCAAAAATCACAGATGTAAGTGGCAGCGTTTTTTCAAAAATCATGAAACAGAAAAACAGGAAGTGGTCAAGATCTTACTTTTAGTAATATAATAAAAATACTAATAATAATAATAATACATTTATTTTGTATAGCGCTTTTCAAGGACTCAAAGTCGCTTTACATGGAGAGTCAAGAACAAAACAAAATAGAGCAGTAAGACAGAGATGCAAAGGGGAGGGGGACATGGGACTAAGGGTATGCAGAGGTGAAGAGATGGGTCTTGAGGCAGGACTGGAGGATGGTGAGGGACTCAGAATTTCGGATCAATTGTGGGATGGAGTTCCAGAGCCTGGGAGCTGCCCTGGAGAAGGCTCTGTCTCCAAAAGTGCAGAGGTTGGATTTCGGAATGGAGAGAAGACCGGCTGATGTGGATCTGAGGGACCGTGATGGTTGGTAGGGGGAGAGGAGGTCAGTGAGATAAGGGGGGGCCAGGTGGTTGAGGGCTTTGTAGATGAGGACCAGGACTTTGTAGATGATCCGGTGGGAAATAGGAAGCCAGTGAAGTTCTTTGAGAACCGTGGTGATGTGGTGCCAGGATTTGGTGTGGGTAATGAGTCGGGCGGATGCATTCTGGACCAGTTGGAGTCGGTTGATGTTGCTGGAATTAATGCCAAAGAGAAGAGAGTTACAGTAGTCCTGTCGGGAGGAGATGAAGGCATGGATGAGTCTTTCAGCAGCAGGGGGTGTGAGAGAGGGTCTGATTTTGGCAATGTTGCGGAGGTGAAAAAATGATGTTTTGACAACATGGCGGATGTGAGGCTCAAGGGAGAGGGTTGAGTCAAAGATCAAGCCAAGGTTGCGGGCCTGAGGAGATGGGGAGCCAGTGGTGCCGTCAATAGTGAGAGTGGGGTTGTTAATTTTGCTAAGTGTTGATTTGGAGCCAATGAGGAGAAATTCTGTTTTGTTACTGTTTAATTTAAGGAAGTTGAGTTGCATCCAAGATTTGATGGCTGACAGGCAGGAGTTGATATGGGAGAGAGGGGGGTGGTGGGGGGACTTGGTGCTGAGATAGATCTGGGTGTCATCAGCATAGCAATGGAAGTCGAGGTTGAAGTGACGGAGTAGTGACGGTTAGTCGGGAAGTGGTGTTGGGTAAATTGAATGGATTAAAGGCCGATAAATCACCAGGGCCAGATAAGCTGCATCCCAGAGTACTTAAGGAAGTAGCTCCAGAAATAGTGGATGCATTAGTGATAATTTTTCAAAAATCTTTAGATTCTGGAGTAGTTCCTGAGGATTGGAGGGTAGCAAACGTAACCCCACTTTTTAAGAAGGGAGGGAGAGAGGAAACGGGGAATTACAGACCAGTTAGTCTAACATCGGTAGTGGGGAAACTGCTAGAGTCACTTATTAAAGATGGGATAGCAGCACATTTGGAAAGTGGTAAAATCATTGGACAAAGTCAGCATGGATTTACGAAAGGTAAATCATGTCTGACGAATCTTATAGAATTTTTCGAGGATGTAACCAGTAGAGTGGATAGGGGAGAACCAGTGGATGTGTTGTATCTGGACTTTCAGAAGGCTTTCGACAAGGTACCACATAAGAGATTAGTATACAAACTTAAAGCACATGGTATTGGGTGTTCAGTATTGATGTGGATAGAGAACTGGCTGGCAAACAGGAAGCAAAGTGTAGGAGTAAACGGGTCCTTTTCACAATGGCAGGCAGTGACTAGTGGGGTACTGCAAGGCTCAGTGCTGGGACCCCAGCTATTTACAACTTATATTAATGAGCTGGATGAGGGAATTGAAGGCAACATCTCCAAGTTTGCGGATGACACTAAGCTGGGGGGCAGTGTTAGCTGTGAGGAGGATGCTAGGAGACTGCAAGGTGACTTGGATAGGCTGGGTGAGTGGGCAAATGTTTGGCAGATGCAGTATAATGTGGATAAATGTGAGGTTATCCACTTTGGTGGCAAAAACAGGAAAGCAGACTATTATCTAAATGGTGGCCGATTAGGAAATGGGGAGATGCAGCGAGACCTGGGTGTCATGGTACACCAGTCATTGAAAGTAGGCATGCAGGTGCAGCAGGCAGTGAAGAAAGCGAATGGTATGTTAGCTTTCATAGCAAAAGGATTTGAGTATAGGAGCAGGGAGGTTCTACTGCAGTTGTAAAGGGTTTTGGTGAGACCACACCTGGAGTATTGCGTACAGTTTTGGTCTCCAAATCTGAGGAAGGACATTATAGCCATAGAGGGAGTGCAGAGAAGGTTCACCAGACTCATTCCTGGATTGTCAGGACTTTCATATGAAGAAAGACTTGATAGACTTGGCTTATACTCGCTAGAATTTAGGAGATTGAGAGGGGATCTTATAGAAACGTACAAAATTCTAATGGGGTTGGACAGGCTAGATGCAGGAAGATTCTTCCCGATGTTGGGGAAGTCCCAGGACAAGGGGTCACAGCTTAAGGATAAGGGGGAAATCCTTTAAGACCGAGATGAGGAAAAACTTTTTCACACAGTGAGTGGTGAATCTCTGAACTGTCTGCCACAGAGGGTAGTTGAGGCCAGTTGATTGGCTATATTTAAGAGGGGGTTAGATGTGGCCCTTGTGGCTAAGGGGATATGGATTGAAGGCAGGTACAGGATACTGAGTTGGGGAAGGGGGGGAGAAAGGGGGAAGGAAAGGAGGGAAAGAGAGAAAGAGAAAGAGAAAGAGAAAGAGAAGAGAGAAAGAGAGAAAGAGAGAGAAAGAAAGAGAGAGAAAGAGAGAGAAAGAAAGAGAGAGAAAGAGAGAGAAAGAAAGAGAGAGAAAGAGAGAGAGAGAAGAGAGAGAAAGAGAGGAGAAAAGAGAGAGAGAGAAAGAGAGAGAAAGAGAGAGAGAGAAAGAGAGAGAAAGAAAGAGAGAGAAAGAGAGAGAGAGAAAGAGAGAGAGAGAAAGAGAGAGAGAGAAAGAGAGAGAGAGAAAGAGAGAG
>CM075977.1:22355149-22544232 GCA_038087875.1 Malacoraja senta | reverse complement strand
TCAGTACAGAAATGTACAGAAACAGGCCCACTGAATCCATATGCAAGAGACTCAATCAAGATACAGAATCAAGCCCCTCAAGATCGCGGCCGAAAACTGGCTCGAGTTTTGCAGTTCATTTTCCAACAATCGTTTGACTCAGGTGATGTTCCGCTGGATTGGAGGAAGGCTAACATCACTCCTCTCTTTAAGAAGGGTTCAACCACCAACCCAGCGAATTATCATCCTGTTTCATTAACAAGTACTTGCTGCAAATTACTGGAGCATTTAATTGATAGTAATCCTTTTTTTTTTTTTTTTTAATTTTTATTTATTAGAAGTACATTACATTACAACCACATACATTAGTACTCGTCATTTATATCTTCTTACAATTAATGTACTCCATTTATTTTTTACACTAGAAAAGGAAAAGATTGAAAGAAAGAAGAAAGTGAAGGAAAAAGTGAAAGTGTAGGAAATGTGACAACAAAAAAGGACGAAGACCCTATAAGAGCAAAATTAAAAACAAAAGAAAAAGAGTTAAGAAATAGACCCTAGGAAAGAAAGAAAGAGAGAAAGAGGAAAAAGAGAGAACAAAGAAACAAATATTTTTATGAGCATTACGTAAATGGGACATACCAAATCTTCAACTATCATCCCCCCTTACCTGACCTCAAATGTTTTTTTTTAAAGTACTTTTGCACCCTATGTTTGTAATAATTCTATAAATGCAGACCACGTCAGGTGGAAGTGATCTGGTTTACCTGCTAGGAGGAGTCTTATCTCTTCTAGGTGTAATGTTTCAAACATATTTGAAATCCACATATTTATAGTTGGTATTGGAGCCTTCTTCCAAAATTTTAGAATTAGCTTTTTTCCAGTTATTAACCCATAGTCCATTAGTTTATTTTGAAACACATTTAGTTCTGGACCATCTTCCGTTATTCCGAAGATAATCCATTCTGCTTTGGGTATCAGTCTTGTTTTAAATAACTTTGTAAAGATTTCAAAAATGTCATTCCAAAATTTTTGAATTTTTGTACAGAAAACGAATGAGTGCGTTATGGTAGCTTCTTGGGATTGACATTTATCACAAATTGATGATACATTTGGGAAAATTTTATGAATTTTAGTTTTCGAATAATATAATCTATGTAAAATTTTAAATTGTATTAAAGTGTGTCTTACATTAATCGAGCATTTATGCACGTTTAATAAGTATTCATTCCAACTTTCCTTTGAAATTTTAATAGCTAACTCTTGTTCCCAGTCTCTTCTGATACCCTCCGTAGATGGTATTTGTACATTTAAGATAATATTATACAAATATGATATTAAGTTTGCTGATTCCGCTTTTATCTGCATTGCCTCGTCCAATACATCTATTGGGTTATTATAATGATCTTTTGTATATTTTTTCAAATAGTCGCATATTTGAAAATATTTAAAATATTGATTATTTCCAAGTTAATATTTTATTTGTAATTGTTGAAATGAAAGTAATTTTCCAGTTTCATTCAAGTCACCAAGCGTTTTAATTCCTAATCTATCCCATTGTGTATAAGCTTGATAGTAATCTGATGCGACACGTGAGCAAACATAATATTCTTGCTGACAACCAACATGCATTTAGGAGGCATAGATCATGTGAGTCTCAGCTTATCCTGACGACAAATGACCTGGCCAAACATCTTGGTGGTAATGTCATCACGGATTTAGTAGTGCTGGACTTTTCTAAAGCATTTGATGTCATCCCACACCAGAGACTGCTTCGGAAGCTTGACTTCTATGGTATTCGTTCCAACACGAAACGATGGATTTCCAGTTTCCTGACAAAACGTCTTCAGCGTGTGTGTGTGTGAATGGAAAGAGCTCCAATTGGCATCCAGTGTTGAGTGGTACACCTCAGGGCACAGTACTTGGCCCACATCTGTTTTTGCTTTACATAAACGACATCCATGAAAAAGTCGCAAGCACGACCAGACTATTCGCTGATGATTGTTTGCTGTACCGTCCAATTAAGTCAGCTGATGATTAAAATGCTCTCCAAAAGGACCTCGATACAATGGTTGAGTGGTCACAACAATGGGGCATGCAGTTCAACCCTTCCAAATGTGAAACCATGCGTGTCACCAGAAAGAGGAATCCAGGCGAAACATCTTACAATATACTTGGTACCACCATTGAAGAATCCAAACAAACCAAGTATCTTGGCATCAAATTGCAGAATGATCTGCGTTGGAATGGTCAGACTCATCATGCAACGGTGAAAGCAACAAGTGTCCTAAATTTTTTGAGGCGCAACTTTCATCATTGTTCAACTTCTGTCAAGGAGAAGCTATACTTCACCCTCGTTAGACCTCATTTGGACTACGCAGTTGCAGCATGGGACACATACACAAACAAAAACATTTCTTCCATCGAACGTGTCCAAAGACAGGCAGCTCGATTTGTTACTAACACCTATGAGAGAGAAGCGAGTGTTACCAAACTTCTGAATTCTCTGGGGTGGAACCCTCTCCAAGACAGATGTGAAGCTCACCGTTTGACCTGTTTTTACAAAATGTTAAATGGTTCAGCTCAACATAGATTACAAGACCTACACCGAACCCAAACCAATTAGGAGCAGACGAGGACATTCGATCCAATTTGTGATTCCAGCTACCAAGACACATGTGTACAGCAAATTGTTCTTCCCCCGCACAATTACAGCATGGAATAATCTCCAACCTACCATAGTTACCCAACCAGATGCAACTAAATTTAAGGTAGCTCTTTCTTCCCAAAAACCTTTTCTGGCTTAAGTCCTCCCTCCACCACCTCCAGTTTAAATTCCATTTGGAATATTTTGGAGGACCAAGAAACCAAGAAACCAAGACTCCATTTTGGTACCATTTTATAGTCCCAGCTGAAGCTGGCCACAAAGAAACATTGCAGCCATCGCCTCCATTTTGATCATCCCGCGAACCGATGTCCCTCTCCACACCTGGTCCTCTTCAGCCCTTGTCCCTGGGGAGGGCACCTCCCATAGCCGACCTCAAGGGTGCAAAAGGTAAGACCCCAATTGGAAGAACAACCAAATTGTTGCTTCACATGTAGATAGGGCGGTGAGGAAAATGTTTTGCACGCTTGCCTTCATCGGTCAGGGTATTGAGTGCAGTTGTTGGGACGTCATAATACACTTGTTCATGATATTGGTCAGGTCTTATTTAGAACAATGTATACCGTTCTGATCTCCTCCTATGGGCAAGATGTAACTAAACTAGAAAGGGAAGATTTACAAAGATGTGACCAGGACAGGAAGGTTTAAGATATAAAGAAAGGCTGGATAAGGCCCCTGTCCTACTGTATGAGGTAATCCACGAGTTCTCCCGAGTTTTCCCCTGATTCGAACTCGGAGAATGTCTGTAGCAGGTTCGTAGGAGTTCGTGGATGTCTCGTAGTGGCTCGTACGAATAAAAAGTCAAACAGATTTTCATCACGAGTATTTTTTTACTCGTGGAAATGTTTTACATGGATGAAAAAAAGTCCCGAGTTTACCGAAAGTCCCGAGTACCTACCGTTAGCATTACGAGCCGCTGCGAGAGATCCACAAACTCCTACGGACCCGCTACGGACACTTTCTGAGTTCGAATCAGGAGAAAACTCGGGAGAACTCTTGAATTACCTCGTACAGTGGGACAGGGGCTTAAGTCTTTTTTTCTCCGGAATGTATGTGGCTGAGGACTGCTTGAAAGAGGTATATAAAATCATGATGGGCATTGATAAAGCTTGCAGAGAATGACATGTATATTGAACAATCTGCCAAAAGTAGTGATAGGGGCAGGTGCAATTACGACATTTAAAAGATATTTGGATGGGTACATGGATAGGAAATGTTTGGTTGGATATGGGTCAGGCTCAGGCACGTGAGAATGGCTCAGTTAGGCAATTTGGTTAGCATGAATGAGTTGGGCCAAAGGGCCTGTTTCAGTGCTGTATAGCCCTATGACTATATGACTATGCAACCATCTCTCTCCTAAATGAACTATTGCCTTGTGCTGATGATATGTAACTTAATACTCCTTTTGTTTAAATTATACATGCAATTGTTGTCATTGCTGTAGATGTTGTTGGTGTGAACAAAGCTGGAGTTGCTGCTAGTAAGTTAAATGTAGGCCCTTGCTGCCCTTGTCAAATTCATGGTGGAGCTCAACAGTTAGCTAATCCAGCAAATTCCGTGCAGCGCAGATCAAAGCACACTTCATGCAAACTAACAAGGTCAATGTGTGTGTGATCTCTCGGAGTTACAGATATAATGTTAATCCAAGTATTATAATTCAATGGCAAGAGTTCACACACATGCTTAACATGGAATTATTGAAAAGACAATGTTACAGAATGCAAGTTAATTCCTTTTACCATACACATATTACACATATTCCGATGTTTTAAATCGAATGCTAGCCACACTCAAATCATTACTCCATACCCTTTGTCTCCTTGTTCACCCTGCCCTTAGAATTTCTGTTGTTTTGATATTCTTTCTTTCAAACTGATTTTCAATGTGCAAACTCCCCTTATCTGGTGAACTGCAAGTTTATTTCGTTAATAGCCACGTCACTGCATGGAACTGCTACTTTTAAGCAGTAAACCTATTGCGCAAATCTAGATTCTTCATAATCAGTGTGAGAACAATATTGTGAAGTTGGCTGACGTCTTGATGTTATGTCCTGCTATTTCCTTACAATGTAATTTATAACAAAAATTGAAAACACTAACCTTCGTAACCTAATAATAGGGAAAAAATGAGTACTGTTAATAAAGGAACATGCATCCAGAATGGTGGACATTTGCTGCATGCATATGTGCTTGTTAGTTATTGGTATATGAAACATCAGTATTAAGCTGATGTTTAAAAAAAATAATGAAGTATGCGCAATGGAATTTTCAATTTAAATATTTTCTGATGAGAAATATTTTGTCATCACAAATCAAAAAAAAGCAATAAAGGAAGAATCTCCTTACTTTCACCAGTCAGTTTCAGACTGGACCAAGCACCTTTCCTTCTGGGATTGTATTGACACAGAGAACTACTGTTGCGCAGAAGTCCAGGTCTGTTGACTCAAGCTGGATCAGCAGAGGTAATGGACACCTGCTGGGAGTTTTGGAGATTCTAAGCCCTGCAGGAGCACCACGCCACACCACAGTGAGGAATTGCTATTCAGAAAAATAAAAATGGCCAATAGTTTGCTGATGAGTAGTTGCTCCTCCAAGATGGCAATATTCCATCACAAAATGGAACTATCACCAAAATTGCACATGGCCGTTTGATAATTTATCAAACTGCCAATCATCATTTTCCAAGCCAATTCACTTGTAGTTCAACTTTGCAGACCAATAAGGCATAATGGAGAATTAATAAACCAGGTACATGTTGCGTGTAATCCCAGATTGTCAGAATTTTAAAGTAGGGAAGGCATCTCTTATATAATGTGTCTAAAAATATTTAATTGTCTTATGTACCCGGATCAGAGCAATGAAAATCTCACTTTCTGAGACTTACAGGCACATTAAAAGCAACAGTGCAACACATTAATTCACGATAAACTATTAATATTGTTGTAAATCAGACCATGATACTGCAAGCCAAAATACATAATACGTAGTATGTCATTAGAAGGGTACCTTGCATGACGACGTGACTATTCTTAAGGGCCTGTCCCACTGCGGGGTCCTAATTTGCGCGTTTAGAAGAGTTTGTGCTCGATTCAAGCTCGCAGCATGATCGACACGTTGTCCTAGTAGGTCCTAGGAGGTCATTGTAACTCTTTCATGCTCGAGGGAAGTTCCCGCATACTCGCGGCCTCAGTTTGGTCGTGGAAAATTTTTCAGCATACTGAAATATTTTCCGCGAGTAAAAATTGGTCGGCATGGTTCTTTTGAACTCGTAGTGCAGTGGAGTGGGGTCTCTATGTAGTTATAGGCAGTCGAGGTAGCTGTAGGCAATCTCCTTTGCTGACCGGGCATTTTAATTGGCTCATTGGAGTTTTCAGAACCAAGGAAAACCGACCAGTAATGTTAGATGCCCGCTAAACTTTATTATAAGTTGTCTGGCTTCTTAAAAATGTTTCCACTCCTTCTCCCCCACTGCTCCCCCTTCCCCTCCGCGCTATCTAAAGGACACTGTGCCAGACGTCTTTTACCTTCCTGTTCAGCGCGGGTGTGAATTTCAGACTGCACTCCCCCGCTTTCCCTGGTCCCCACCTTTGCGGGGGGTTGCGGGGGTGTGTGTGTGTGTGTGTGTGTGTGTGTGTGTGTGTGTGTGTGTGTGTGTGTGTGTGTGTGTGTGTGTGTGTGTGTGTGTGTGTGTGTGTGCGTGCGTGCGTGCGTGCGTGCGCGCGCCGGTCGATCCAGCTCACGGTTCCATCATTGACGCCCAATCCTGCTTGAGGTTTTTCAGGCTAGTGCCCTTGAGCTTGAAGGTCGAAGACAGTTGCTGAAAAGTCACGTTAGCAGGACAGGCCCTTTACATTACATTAAAATAGAACACCTGGTTTCAGAAGGTAGCACAGTCCTTCAATGGTAAAACCAGTTTGTTAATCATGACATGACAAAGCAGAGATTAATGGAAAATGACCTATCTCTCCCTCCCAACCCCATTCTGCTGCCTTCTCCGCATAACCTCTGACATCTGTACTAATCAAAAATCAATCTATCTCTGCCTTAAAAGTATGCACTGACTTGGCCTCTACAGCCTTCTGTGGCAAAGTATTCCACAGATTCACCACCCTCTGACTAAATAAATTTCTCCTCCTTCCGAAAAGAACGTCCGTTTATTCTGAGGCTATGATCTCTGGTCCTAGACTCTCCCACTAGTGTAAACATACAGGTTCCTGAACCTGGTGATGTGGGACTTGAGAATTGAGCACCTCCTGCCCGATGGTAGCAGTGAGACGAGGCCTGGATGGAAAGGACCCTTGATGATAGATGCCAAATGTTTGAGACAGTGCATCATTTATATGTTTTTGATCTTCTTCTTCTTGCGCATGGCGTGCACAGCCTAAAACTATATGACAACTTGTTCTATTTGATCTTATTTGATTGTGCACGCCAGATTGATTGCATTCATTGAAACAGGGTGGACCACATGAAGGTTGCAATCTCCCACCCCTATGTTTTTGATGAAGGCATTTCAATAGTTATTCTATGGCCGATGCGCTGCCATTGACACAACTGCCATTGTCCCACTGTTAATGGCTATGTATGGCTTGGCTGACGATTCAGTGTGGTCTAGAGACCTCTCCACAGGAGTGGAGCATCAGTTCCTAGAGTGTCCAGAGCCAGCACATCCTACATGAATCTCTCTGCTGAGTAATGTATTCATAGGTTCAGTTTTTCCAAAGAGAAATACAATTTTCAATAGGAAGGTTTTGATTGCCTGCATGAAAGTTAAAGTTATCTTAACACTCATCTTCCTCAACACTTTACAAGTGGCCAAAGGAGACCTCTGCCATATCTCCAAATTGTTTAGTTTAGTTTAGTTTTGAGACCCAGCGTGGAAACAGGACCTTCAGTCCACTGAGTCCGCGCCAACCAGCGATCCCCGTACACTAGCACTATTCTACAAACTAGGGATAAATTAGAATTTTTATTGAACCCAATTAACCTACAAACCTGTATGTCTTTGGAATTTAGGAGGAAACCAGAGCAATTGGGGAAAACTCACGCAGTCACAGGGAGAATGTACAAACTCCGTACAGACAGCACCCGTAGTTAGGATTGAACCCGGGTCTCTGGTGCTCATAGACAGCAACTCTACCACTGCGCCACCATGCTACCCCATCACTGTTCTCACTGAAGCATCAAAAACAATGTTGGGAATTAATAGTAAGATTAAACGAGAACTTACCAGTTTGAAGTTTGATCTTTATTTTATGAGGAGTTACGATGAGCGATTACGTGAAGGCCGTCAGCCCGCATGCGCGTCAATCCTCAAAGCAGCGGTTTGAAATCACAGATAACAGTTGTTGAACTGAGCATAGTAAGATTAAAGAGGACTAGAACTACCAGATGATCTTTATGATACGAGGGTTGGGAGCGGAGGGCACGTAATCGCTCATCGTAACTCCTCATAAAATAAAGATCAAACTTCAAACTGGTAAGTTCTCGTTTAATCTTACAATTTTACTTCGGAGTCACGTGAGTGACCACGTGAAGATTTTAAAGCTCTGTGATTTCATGCCGTGGATTCGAGTCCATGCGTCACACACTGCATCAGTTGACCAGGATGAGTGGAAAATAATTAATGCATTCAGACATGACATAGATTAAAATATGCTGATGCTTTAATAATCAAAGAAAATAATAGTGACCCCTCTCATCCAGGGGGAATCTATAAAACAGAACTTAAAATGGAATTGGCAAAAGCCCCCGGTCTGGTGATAGGTTTATTATAAAACCTTTGGAACGTCAGTTCATTAGACCATCCTGCAGGCGCTAGGATGTGGTCGAGAGGGACATCCATTTCCCTCACTGCTGACATAGATGCAGCCCTGGTGGAGTGAGATTTTAAAATGTCAGTGTCCACACCTGCACATGCCAGAACCTGTTTTAACCATCTTGAAATGGTCTGCACTGAAACCTATGAGGTTTTGTGTAGCTGATGCATACAGACGATTCGGAGCCTCTGAGGCTCTGGCTGACCTTGATGTATTGTAGTATGTGTGTAACTACACACAACCGAAGGTCCACGGGGTATGCCATAAAATCTAACTTGAGCCCCGTCACCCCTGGTCTGCTCTGCTTAATTAAATATAAACAAAAAAGGTTATTATCAAAAGATGAAAGCATGCTGTCCAGTCATAGATTGTGTAACGTCTGGACCCGTTGCGCTGAAACCAGCGCCATGAGCATGACCACCTTGAGGGTGAGTTTGGGCAGAGACAGAGATGAAGCTGGAGCCCACTGGCGAAGCAGCATGAGCACCACGCTCACATCCCATATCTGTGAATAGGGGGAGAGGAGTTAAAAAAGCCCTTCATGAACCTAGTTATCAAAGGGTGAGACCCAACAGTGTGGTGTCCTGATCCCAGCAATAAGTAAGATGATAAAGCACTCCTGGCACTATTTATGGCACTATAATTCAGGTTCTGATCAAAGAATAGTGTTGATAGGAATTCCAACACATCCGATGTGTGCGCCGTGTCATACGATATGTTCGAAAGAGAGCAGTACATCTCCCATTTCCTGATATGAGAGATGTACTCATCTCTCATATCAGGAAATATGAGGGCTACAGGAATCTGGTGAACGACATTCTTGCCTATGGTGAGGTGAATGACCTAAGCCTCAACACAGACAAGACAAGAGAAATAATAATGGACTTCAGAAAAAATCCCCCCCCCCCCCCTGCAGCCCCTCGTCATCAAGGGGACTGTGGTGGAGAGGGCTGACAGTTACAGATACCTGGGATTACACGTAACATCAGATCTGAACTGGACTTTGAACACTGTTGCAACAGTGAAAAAAGCCCAGCAGAGACTGTACTTCATCAGGCTGCTCAGAAAAGCTGGTCTGCACTGTTGCCCTCTCACCCAGGTCTACAAAGGACTGATAGAGAGCATCCTCACCACTGGCATTACGGTGTGGTATGGAAACACCACACAGACAGAGAGGAAGGCTCTGCAAAGAGTCATAAAGACTGCAGAGAGGATTATCAGAACGGAACTTCCCTCCATGGAAACAATCTACACACAGCGCTGTCAAAAAAGAGCAGAGAGAATCATCAGAGACACACTACATCCAGCTCACTCCCTGCTCAAACACAAAAACTGCACATACAACCTCAGGCACAGACGAGCGGACAGCATCGCCACAAACAGAACACACTTTTTCAAGAGCTTCTTCCCTACCACAGTGAGACTCTTGGCCAAAACAAAATGAACTGATGTCCTGATCCACCTCATAACATATAGGGTATTAGGCACTTTCTTTTTTATTTCTAGAGAAGTATATGTTTTTATAGATTATGTGTCTTTCTGTGTGTCTTTTTAACTCGACTTGACTCTCTGAACAACCGCACAAGAGTTCCTATGTGTGTAAGCACAAATGGCAAATCAAGTTTTTGATTTGATTGATTTGTACTGTTTCTGGGTACTCTCCCTCCAGGCCGCAGTGATCACATCCACCGTACGATCTGATAATCCGAGCCCCAGGTATGGCCTCCTCAGAATCTGCAAACCAATAAATTGATTCGGTCATGAAGTGGATGGTTCTCCCCAGTCACAGGGTGAACCAGCAGATTTCTGCTTTTGGGGACAGCCATAAAAGGGTGTGTTATCATACCCAGGATGTGAGGGAACCAAGGCTGCGTAGGCCAGTCTGGTACTACTAAAATGCCAGAGGCGGAGTCTTGCTTGATCTTTGCCAAGCACCGACTGATGAGGCAAAATGGGGGAAATGCATACAAAAACATTCCACCCCAGTGTAGCGAGAATGCATCTACAGCCACTGCCCCTGGGTCTGGTTCCCACGAGACGTATTTTGGTAACTGGTGATTTAGTCTGGATGCAAACAAATCGATTTCTGGTATGCCATACCGAGCGACAATGTCGTTAAACACTTCTAGATTCAACATTCATTCTGTGTTGTCATTGAATTTCCATGACCTGGTGTCCGCCACGATGTTGTATCTACCTGGTAAGTAGATAGCTGAAACCCAGATGTTCCTCGTGATACACCAGTGCCAAATAAGGTTAACCAATTTATCACAGGATACAGACTTGATTCCACCCATGTGATTAACGTATTCCACCGCTGTAGTGTTGTCAATCTGAAGCTGAACATGCACATGATGCATATTGCTACAATAAGCCTTTAGCCCATAGAGTGCTCCCAACAACTCTAAATAATTAATACCATGTGACTGAAGAATTAATGACTCCTGCATATTCCATCTGCCACCGCAGCTAGAGATTGTATTAGTAGCTCCCCATCCTAGAGCACAAGCATCAGTTTGTAAAATAACTGATGGTGTATCGACCAAAATTGCACTGGAGCAATGCCAAATATTCGTCACCCACCATTGTAACTCTGCAATGGCTTCAGCTGGCAACCGCATTGGTCTACCGAAGTGACCTGCATGGAATTTGAGTGCCTGCTCCTTTGCACGTTGTAAATTTTGATAGTGCAAAGGCCCGAATTGTGCAGCTGGGAAAGCAGCCACTAGTTTGCCAATTATACTAGCTACATGTCTTATAGAAGGTTGGTCCTTAACAACGAGATTGCTACAGGCTTCAATTAATTCTAATTGCTTGCTCCAAGGTAGAGTCACAGACATGTGAATTGAGTTAATGGTAAATCCCAAATAATCAATTACTCTAGATGGTGTCAATTTGGATTTAACTGGATGGATGAGAAACCCCAACCTCAAACATGAGTTTAGTAGCTGACACAGATGATGCAGCTAATTTCATAGTTTTCCCTATGATAAGGATGTCATCTAAGTATGCCATCACAATATGATTCTGATCCCGGTGTCGTCCCAGGACCGGTTTTAGTAATTTAGTGAATAATCTGGGGGCTGAAGTTAACCCATTAGGCAATGCTTTAAACTGCCACAGTTGACACATCCAGCTAAACTTCAAATATCTCCGGTGATCCCCATGGATGGGCACTGAATAGTATGCATCTTTGAGGTCGATGCATGCCATATAACATCCCTTGGAAACCAATTGTTTGGCAGTAACAAAGTTTTCCTTCTTGAAATGTCTATACTGCACAAAGGTGTTAAGTTCAGTCAAGTCAAGGATGATTCTGCATCCTCCATCCTTCTTTTGCTTTGTAAATATATTAGACACAAATTGATGAGATTCATGACTTGATATCTCAATTACCCCTTTTTTGTGTAATGATTCAATTTCCACTTGAGCATCCAAACGTTCCTTTTGTGAAAGAACAAATGTGCGGTTCGGTGTATGCTGTGTGGGTGGAAGTGAATTGAGGAGGAACTCAATTCGGAAGCCTTGTATACTGCGCACTATAAACAAATCTGATGTTATCCAACGCCATTCATTCAAGAAAAATTGTAGTCTTCTCCCAACTTGTAACTGATCCATACATAATGTGGTCCGCAAAGAACCAAACTCACCTACCTCAATGGTTACCGGTGGTATGGTGTTTGTTTCCGCCCCCGAGGATTGGGGGGTAGGAATGTTGGAGGGCGCCATCCGCGCATCTTGGACGTGGGCTGGCTTGGGCCTAGCCCTAAAAAAGGCCTCTGTGCCAGTTGTCCGGCTTTTCCACCAGATTCGACGAACCGCCTGGTGTTGAGGGGAGCGTAGGAGTGCTGCCGCCGGAATGTTGAAGCTTTGGGAGTTGTTGGGGCCTTCATAAGCCCGACTGTTTTGGCTTCATCATCCAGCTCCCTGACCTGCTTCGGCAAATCTTCGCCGAACAGGAGGTTCGGTGGCTGAACGTTCCCGGCCTTGCACAATGCTACGAATTTGGGGTTCAGAGCAGGGCGGATGGCATTTTTTCTTAGGCAATTGATCTCGAAATTTGCATTGCACATTAATGCGATTGCGTCCTGCTGAACATCAGACAGGGGCCCTCCATCCACCGACCTGGCAAAGGCCGTGATGCCTGAGGCGAGCAATTTTAATATTTTTTGTAATTTCACCTCCTGGGCTCTGATGCCCCCTCCAATGTAACCCCAGATGGAGTGATTTACTGCCGGCACATTCAATGAGGCACAATTGGCAGGAGTATGGTACTTGTTGGTGGTTCTCTCCATGGCCTGATCTTGGAGCTGGTGTGAGGCCAGGCAATTAATGCTCATGGCTAAATCCTCTCCCAGCGGCTCCCCTGTTTGTAACGGAATAGCAAATTTGGATGCCATTGCGGGCACTTCCGGGTCATGCCCTTTGTGCCTCGAGGTATGCTCCCCAGCCATACCTCCCTCTGAGTCAGAGTAAAACTGACCCCGAATGCTCCCCTCCTCAGAGAGGGAGACATAGTGCAGCCCTGAAACAGGTGCCGCTGCCGCAGGCTCTCGAGGAGACCCGTGCTGTGATAGCTCCCTCCTTTGGAGCATATCATTGTGGAGCAACCTCTCCATCAGGTGCTCCATGTGGGTCAGATGCCCGCAGACGCTGCCCATTGAAGGAGGGGAACCCCCCTGGCCCGACTCGTCTGAGTCAACGGGCCTGACAGACTTTTTGGTGGCTTTCCGCCCAAGCGGGGTTGCCAGGGTGCTATCGATTTGCACCAAGTCTGAAGCCGCTGGCTCCACCGCCAGTGACTCGGAAGGCGAAATGGACGGCCGCGCGTTACCCGCAGGCCCACGCTTCTGTAGCCGGTTTCCCCGCGGCCCGTCTCTTCACCTTAGACATGTCCTCCACAAGGTTCGAATTAGTTCTGAAAGTAGAAGTAACGAACCAGGAGAAATGACCTCAGAGAAAGTTTAAACACTTACCTGAGGATTTTAAACTTACCGCTGGAAGGAGCGACGCGCCTGCCAGTCAGTCGTTGTGCAATGCGTTAGACGTAAAATGACGCGCATGCGGGCTGACGGCCTTCACGGTGTCACTCACGTGACTCCGAAGTAAAATTCCATTGAAATTTGGCGCAGGTCCTATAATTCACCACAGTGATATTTCCTAATATAGATTTTTTTGGGATCCTGCCCACATATCAATGACTTTTATGCCGTTAACACTAGAAATTAGAACAAATCTACAGTAGAATGTTAATTTGCTTGATGGAGGTTGACGACTGGAGTGTCCTGTGAAACAGTGATGAATCCATGATCTTAGCTGGGTGTGAGATCCATGTGCCTAAATAGTGTAAAAAAAAACATGCTGTGCTAGAGTAACTCAGTGAGTCAGGCAGCATCTCTGGATAGGCAGCGTTTTGGCTGGGACCCTTCTTCAGGGACCCTAAGTCTGAAGAAGGTACTGACCTGAATTGCTGACTGTCCATTCCCTCCAAAGATGCTGCCTGAGACCTTCCAGCATTTTGTGATTTGCTCAAGATTTCAGCATCTTCAGTTCCTTGTGTCTTCAATGAGTTGCTGACCTTGTATAGAAGACTGAATGAGTGGAGGAAAGCAAGAGGTGACACAGACAATTGATGTTTAGATTGGCAGTTCAAGTGAGAATCTGCCTGATAATGTGGAATGAGATTGGAGGCAAAAAGCAATATATGTGGGCAGGTGAGACGATCAGAACAAAAGACAATGCAAAAGGGAATACCAAAGTTTTTATGAACATGTAACTAATAAGCAGCTTATGGAAGAAGGAGTGGGCTCAATTGGCACAAAGAAAGTAATCTGTGCATCAAATAATTAAATAGAATATTTGATTTTGGTTTTACCATGGAAGTGGATGCTGCTCAGATCTCACTAGAGGTAGAACTCATTAAATCTGTGAAAAATTATGCAAATTGAGATTAGACTGGCTGACAAAACAAAGTGAGTATGTGTCGGGATAGGATGTGTTACAGGTTGCTGAATAGGGGCAGATTGCAGAAGTTCTTGCCACACTAGTGTGAGTGACAGTTCACACAGAGGTCCTGTTTACTCGAGGCCAACTATCGTGTCACCTGAAAGAATCAACAGCAGCTCACCAACCAGCATTCAATCTATAAAACATACCACAGCTTCCCAGCAAGGTTAGTCCAACAGCTCCACACAAACCCTGACTTGTACTATCAAGGAGGACAGGAGTCTCAAGAATGGTACCGAACCAAATCATCACCTATCCATGGTATCCAGGGATGCTGTCTGACCTGCTGAGTTCTTTAGCATTTTATGGGGGGTTTTGGTAATCCAGTGTCTGCAATTCCTTGTTTCTACCAACGACAGGAGAATTGTGCAGTCTCCCCTCTGCATCAAATACCATCCTGACTTGGAACCTCATCTCCATTCACTCTTCATCATTGGTCCAAATCCCAAAACTCCACAACCAATGCTATTATGGAAGTACCCCTATTACTAGGGCTGTTACAGCCCAAGAAGGCAGCCTAGTCCCACCTTCATGCACAGGTAGGGATTGACAATAAATGAATGACTTTTCAGCGATAGCCTTGTATTAAAAAAATAAAATAAAAAATAAGCTTGTAATTTCACCTTGATCACATGCAAAATACTAGAAAAAAGCAAATAAGATTTCCTAGTTCAAAAAAGAGGTAACGTGACGTGTCCCTCAGCATAAGGTTTAATCTAATTGTTAGAATCATTTTTAGAAACAACTGTCACGGGGAAAATAATAGGAAGAGTTTGAATGGTCACTTTGAAAATCAAATACTGCTTGATTAAGCTAATCTAATATTTTTAACTAGTACCACAAAGATCATTAAAGGAATTGTTGCAGATATTGCTTGCAAAATAAAAATCATTGCTGGAAGTCATCTTCCTGCTTCAAAATACTGAAGCCTTTGATACTCTTTCCAATTAAGAAGTAAATGCTGCCCGTCACAGAGGTCACAGTATAATCATGGACAGCTTTAAACTTCATGTGGATTTGGCAGATCAAATTAAGAAAGGTCATCTTGAGAGCAAGTGCATGGCTTGCATTTAAACCAGTTTATTAGAACAATACATTATGGATTTAACCAGGGAAAAAGCTATTTTAGATCTGGTCCAGATTAATCTGTGATCTGAGAGTAGAGTTCTTTGTGAAAGAATAATTGTACTATGATACCCCGATAAGCTAAAAAAATAATCTGTCCAAAAGGAAAAGTATTGTTTTCCCTGAAAAACACGTAATAAATATGCAGCTTTAATTGTGAAAAGACTTTGAGACCATTATCAAGATGGATAAAATATTACTAAATTCCTTTTGCCACTTGTCTTTTCTTCTATCTTGACATGAACCACCTCTTTTTTCCCCTTAGTCTCATTGTTCCTTCCTCTGCAAATCTAAATCCATTTAGGTCATGCTTTTTCAGTTCTGGTGAAATGTCAAGAACCTGGAATGTGACCTTTTCCCCCTCTCCACTGAAGCTGTCAAAAATCCTCAGCATTTCCAACATAGATTGTTTCCATTTCAGATTTTTAACAGCCGCACTATTTTGATTTTGGGTAACTGATTGGACTACCTCACATTCATTTTTGAATAAATGAACATAAATAATTGCATATGGACACAAAAAGCTGGAGTAACTCAGTGGGACCGGCAGCATCTCTGGAGAGAAGGAATGGGTGACATTTCAGTTCGAAACCCTACTTCAGACTCTAACATCAGATTCTGGTTTTTTTTAACAAGTTCTATCATGAAACATTTCATTAAGTTTAGATGCATTCCTGAATTTATTAAGTGAAGGAAAAGAATAACGATATATAGACTTTAAATATAGAGAGTTTTTCCTGTTGACGCTGCTGCACAAAAACTTGGGTGGGGATCTACCATGTTTTTTTTCCAATGAAAGTTCGTTTGTTTGAAAGGGTTTTTGACAGAGCACAACATTCAGAAAAATGCTGCCTAAGTTAGACAGTACACATTTACAATAGTTCTAATGTCTTTCTTTTGACACAGCTTCAGCCTTGGTATTCAGTATCAGAATAATCAGTCTGAAGAAGGGTCTCGACCCAAAATCACCCATTCCTTCTCTCCAGACATGCTGCCTGTCCTGCTGAGTTACTCCAGCATTTTATGAATATCTTCAGAATAACATCTGTATGATAAATGAGGAAAATAAAGATCTTGACAAATCAATGGATAACAGGATGGTATGACATTTTGACATAAGAAGAATGAGACAATAGCCTTTGGTAATGATTTGAAGCGACTGAAAGAGCCAATATATGCAATCAAGATAAATGTAAATCTGGAGCCACAAAGCTGACATTTGTTGATAATACCTTTACCTGCAAAGGCATTAAGTCTGACAACATGAAAGCCTCAGCTATCAAGGACTTAACACGGCCACAATGTAAAAAGATCTGTTGTGGCAGTTACCCATGATCTATCAACCAGATCCAGTCATTGCAAATTGCTTGAGGGCAAATCACTGCTTATGACAACTGTTCAAAGTGCTTACTGATAGGACATAGCAAAGATGTCAAGAATATGGGGAAACCTAAGAGACTGCTTAAGCAGAGCTGGTTTAGAACAATCAATAAAACTGTTAGTGATGAAATAGAAGTGGAATTATGACCCATGTTAGTGCATGACAAATGATGATTTGTATCAATACATCACCTTGTATCAATTTTATTTTTTGAGGGTGAAAGCAGTTAAAGGCCTGTCTCACGAATCTGCGGTCATTGGCGGCGAAACGGGAAGAATCTGCCGCCATAGACCGCGCACTCGTGAGAAAGAACCGGTGGATAGGCTCGACGCTCTCGCCGTTGCCGCGCGGTCCTCGCTACCGTCTACACCGCGCTTCACCGCCGATGACCGCAAACAGGTAAGACACGGCCTTTAGTACTCTTGCAACTTAGATTACAACTGAAATGGACTACATGCTTATAATTGACATTAATATAAATGTTAGGTCTTTCTAAATGGAAAAAAGCTGCTATTGAGACAATAGAGATATTATTCGGAGACACAACGCACACCATGTGCATTTCTATCATACTCAAATGAATAATGAGCTGATGTAGCAAATCCAACAAAGGAGCAAATGGTGTTAACTAAGGTATGGTTATTGGTACCAGGCTGGTACTTAATCAGAATCTAAATTGAGATCTCATGGATTGTAAAATAAACTAATGAAAACTGAACGAAGTAAAATTAACAACAATTCTACAGGATTTGGGTTCCAATGTTAAGGCTATTTTAATATTATAGATAATGTATGCACCTGTAACAATCATATTACCAATTCCTTTAACCAAGTTGGCACAGATAAAGCACAGTATTCAAAAATGAAAATATAGTACCTCCAGATCCTTAGCCAGGGTGAATTCCATGGATGGAACTGATGCCGTTGGTACAAGTCAGTCTTAAATATAAATGCAGGACATTTGTTGCCAGTTATGTTTTCTCATTTGACAAACCACAAAGCAGCCCTTAATTTTAACAGAGGAAACTGCATGGGGAAGGCTTTGTTTTTTTGCTCCCCTCAGAATTTATCCCACTTGGCCAGGAACCCTGAACTTTGCCTAATGGGCCAGTCCCACTTAGGCGACATTTTAGGCGACTGCAGGAGACTCTGCAGTCGCCACATGGTCGCCACATGTTCAGAACCAAGGATAACCGATAAATGTCCACCGAGCTTCACAGCCGTGTATTTCTGGCTTCTTAAAAGTTGTCTCCACTCCTTCTCCCCCCTACTCCCCCCTTCTCCCCCCTTTCCCCCCCACTCTACCCCCCTCTTTTAAAAAGGCTTACCGTACACTGTGTTTTAGCCGTCTTTTTACAGCGCCAACCTTCCTGTTCATCGCGGTGTGTGTATGTTTCACGTTGGCTTGCACCGTGTGAATTATTGAGACTGCGCTACTCCCCGCTTCTCCTGTCCCCGCATGCATAACGGGCTGGTGAAGGAAAGGGATGTGATTTTGTGTGTGTGTGTGTGTGTGTGTGTGTGTGTGTGTGTGTGTGTGTGTGTGTGTGTGTGTGTGTGTGTGTGTGTGTGTGTGTGTGTGTGTGTGTGTGTGTGTGTATGCGTGTGCGTGTGCGTGTGCGCGTGCGCGTGCGCGTGCGTGTGTCTCTCTCTCTCTCTCTCTCTCTCTCTCTCTCTGACAGTCGCCGTTCCATTTGCCGGTTTTCGGGCGACTGCTGGCAACTTGACCGTTGCTGGCAGTCCACTGAAAAATCGCCTAAGTGGGACAGGCCCATGAGGCATTTTGTTGAAATGTAATGTGGTCAGGATAGACACAAAATGCTGAAGTCAGCGGGTTAGGCAGCATCTCTGGAGAGAAGGAATGGGCGATGTTTCTAATGTGGTCAGGAAATAATAAACAGGTTCTGGTCCTGTGCTGTGCAACTACACAGAGCACAGGCATTTCTCTCCATAGCTCACTGGAGGCAGCGGCAAAAGCAAGGAAGTGGAGCAAAGTCCCAACTGCAGCAGCCAGCAGAGGGTGGGGAACGGGATACATGAGCAGCGGCAACAGGAGCAGAGAACTGAGGGAATGGGGATAGTTCCCAGAGATATTACCTGACCACGGCACAGGGTCTAAATATGTGCACCCTCCCCCACAAGCTTTGAACACACCCTTGCTAGAGGAATCTGAATAAAGAGAAAATGTATTTCAACTTTGGCAGCTCTTCCAGCTGTGCAATCATACTAGCAACCTCTACTACGGTGATTACAAAAAATGAGCCCGTGCAGTGGGAGCTGAGGTCTGTGGTCACTTTGGTGGCCACTTAAAGAACACTTCTGGAACAATAATTTAAAAAAATGAACATGTTGGATACACTCAGGAGGTCAATCAGTAGTTTAATTGAAAGGCACAGCATAGAAATACACCCTTCAGCCTACTGAGTCCACACCAACCATCGGTCACCCATTCACAGCCGTTTTATGTCATTCCATTTTCGCTTCCACTCCCGACACACTATGGACAGTTCACAGGGCCCAATTTACCTACAACCTCACATGTATATGGGATGTGGGAGAAAAACAGATCACCAATAGGAAACAAAGGGAATTTGAACAAAGGGAATATCTGTATGGGGAATCGCAGGTTGGCGCGGACTCAGTGGGCTGAAGAACCTGCTTCCGCGCTGTTTCTCTAAACTAAACTAAACTAAATCTCTGACAGGGTGGGACCAAATGAGTAAATGCAGCAGTTAGAGAAGCAGTTGGGAGCAGACTTATTTGTCTGGTTAATTATGGAAAATAAGTCTTTCCTGGCATTTTGGTGTTTCAGGTCATATTGATCAATGATATGAACTGTAGATATGGTCAAAAGCAAAATTAGTGTTGTACAGTTAATCTCACCTCATCTATAGCATCAAGGTCTTTTGTTCATGTTTAGCTTTAAATAGACAGACAGTTGAGTGATTCCAGTAGGACTCATGCTAAGTATTGGAGAATATGTGATACCATTGTCAAAAAGTACTATTTGAGTATACTTAACCATATAACCATTACAGCATGGAAACAGGCCATCTCGGCCCTTCAAGTCCGTGCCGAACACTTTTTACTTTTTTTTCCCCTTCTTCTTACTTCCCATCTACCTGCACTCAGACCATAACCCTCCATTCCTTTCCTGTCCATATACCCATCCAATCTATTTTTAAAGGATAAAATCGAACCTGCCTCCACCACTTCCACTGGAAGCTCATTCCACACAGCTACCACTCTCTGAGTAAAGAAGTTCCCCCTAATGTTACCCCTAAACTTCTGTCCCTTAATTCTCAAGTCATGTCCCCTTGTTTGAATCTTCCCTACTCTCAATGGGAAAAGCTTATCCACGTCAACTCTGTCTAACCCGCTCATCATTTTAAAGACCTCTATCAAGTCCCCCCTTAACCTTCTGCGCTCCAAAGAATAAAGACCTAACTTGTTCAACCTTTCTCTGTAACTTAGTTGCTGAAACCCAGGCAACACTCTAGTAAATCTCCTCTGTACTCTCTCTATTTTGTTGACATCCTTCCTATAATTAGGCGACCAAAATTGTACTCCATACTCCAGAATTGGCCTCACCAATGCCTTGTACAATTTTAACATTACATCCCAACTTCTATATTCAATGCTCTGATTTATAAAGGCCAGCACACCAAAAGCTTTCTTTACCACCCTATCTACATGAGATTCCACCTTCAGGGAACTATGCACAGTTATTCCTAGATCTGTGCAACTGCATTCCTCAATTCGCTACCATTTACCATGTACGTCCTATTTTGATTTGTCCTGCCGAGATGTAGCACCTCACATTTATCAGCATTAAACTCCATCTGCCATCTTTCAGCCCACTCTTCCAAATGGCCTAAATCTCTCTGTGGACTTTGCAAATCTACTTCATTATCCACAACACCACCTATCTTAGTATCATCTGCATACTTACTAATCCAATTTTCCACACCATCATCCAGATCATTGATGTACATGACAAACAACAGTGGACCCAACACAGACCCCTGAGGCACCCCACTACTCACCAGCCTCCAACCTGACAAACAGCCATCCACCATTACACTCTGGCATCTCCCATTCAGCCACTGTTGAATCCATCTTGCTACTCCACCATTAATACCCAACAATTGAATCTTCTTAACAAACCTTCCATGAGGAACCGTGTCAAAGACCTTACTGAAGTCCATATAGACAACATCCACTGCTTTACCCTCATCAATTTCCCTAGTAACCTCTTCGAAAAATTCAAGAACATTAGTCAAACATGACCTTCCAGGCACAAATCCATGTTGACTGTTCCTAATCAGACCCTGCTTATCCAGATGCTTATATATATTATCTCTAAGTATCCTTTCCATTAATTTGCCCACCACTGACATCAAACAAACAGGTCTATAATTGCTAGGTTTACTCTTAGAACCCTTTTTAAACAACGGAACAACATGCGCAGTATGCCAATCCGCCGGCACTATTCCCGTTTCTAATGACATTTGAAATATTTCTGTCATAGCCCCTGCTATTTCTACACTAACTTCCCTCAATGTCCGAGGGAATATCCTGTCAGGACCTGGAGACTTATCCATTTTCATATTTTTCAAAAGTGTCCGCACCTCCTCTTCTTTGAATCTCATAGTTTCCATTGCTACTCTGCTTGTTTCCCTTACCTCACATAATTCCATATCCTTCTCCTTGGTGAATACCGAAGAAAAGAAATTGTTCAATATCTCCCCCATCTCTTTTGGCTCTGCAGATAGCTGTCCACTCTGACTCTCTAATGGACCAATTTTATTCCTTGTTATCCTTTTGCTATTAATATAGCTGTAGAAACCCTTTGGATTTACTTTCACCTTACTTGCCAAAGCAACCTCATATCTTCTTTTAGCTTTTCTAATTTACTTCTTTATATTCTTTTTACATTCTTTATACTTCTCAAGCACCTCATTTACTCCATGATGCCTATAATTATTGTAGATCTCTCTCTTTTTCCGAACCGTGTCCAATTTCCCTTGAAAACCATGGCTCTTTCCAATTTTTACTATTTCCTTTCAACTGAACAGGGACATAAAGATTCTATACTCTTAAAATTTCACTTTTAAATGTCCTCCATTTCTCTTCTACATCCTTCCCATAAAACAAAATGTCCCAATTCACTCCTTTTAAATCATTTCGCATCTCCTCAAAGTTTGCCTTTCTCCAATCAAAAATCTCAACCCTAGGTCCAGTTCTGACCCTCTCCATAATTATATTGAAACTAATGGTATTGTGAGCACTGGACCCGAAGTGCTCCCCAACGCATACCTCCGCCACCTGCCCTGTCTCATTTCCTAACAGGAGGTCCAGCACTGCCCCTTCTCTAGTAGGTACCTCTATGTATTGCTGCAAAAAACTATCCTGCACACATTTTACAAACTCCAAACCATCCAGCCCTTTTACAGAATGTGTTTCCCAGTCTATGTGTAGAAAATTGAAATCTCCCACAATCACTACCTTGTGCTTACTACTAATATCTGATATCTCCTTACATATTTGCTCTTCCAATTCTCGCTCCCCATTTGGCGGTCTATAATACACCCCTATAAGTGTTGCTACACCTTTCCCATTTCTCAGTTCCACCCAAATAGCCTCCCTAGACGAGCCCTCTAATCTATCCTGCCAAAGCACTGCTGTAATATCTTCCTTGACAAGCAATGCAACACCCCCACCTCTTGCCCCTCCAATTCTATCACCCCTGAAGCAATGAAATCATGGAATATTTAGTTTCCAATCACAGCCCTCCTGCAACCATGTTTCACTGATCGCCACAACATCATACTTCCAGGTGTCAATCCAGGCTCTAAGCTCATCCACCTTTCTTACAATGCTCCTAGCATTAAAATATACACATTTAAGAAACCCACCACCACTTATTCTCTGTTTATTATCTTTTTCTTCTTTCTCCCCTACATTTTGGGTCCGAGTGCTTCCCTTCTCTGCCTCCTGCCTCCCACATTTTCTACTAGCTTTCTCTATTTGAGTCCCTCCCCCCAACCGTTCTAGTTTAAAGTCTCCCCAGTAGCCTTTGCAAATCTCCCCGCCAGGATATTGGTCCCCCTCGGGTTCAAGTGCAACCCGTCCTTTCTGTACAGGTCACACCTTCCCCAAAAGAGGTCCCAATGATCCAGAAATTTGAATCCCTGCCCGCTGCACCAGTTCCTCAGCCACGCATTTATCCTCCACCTCATTCCATTCCTACTCTCACTGTCGCGTGGCACAGGTAGTAATTCTGAGATCCGTCTCCTTAACTCTCCTCCCAACTCCCTAAATTCTCCTTTCAGGACCTCTTCTCTTTTTCTGCCTATGTCATTGGTACCTATATGTACCACAACCTCAGGCTCCTCTCCCTCCGATTTCAGGATATCTTGGACGCGTTCAGACACATCCCTGACCCTGGCACCAGGGAGGCAAACTACCAACCGGGTCTCCTGACTGCATCCACAGAATCGCCTATCTGACCCCCTAACCATAGAGTCCCCTATTACTATTGCCCTCCTCTTCTTTTCCCTACCCTTCTGAGCAATATGGCCGGTCTCTGTGTCGGAGGCCCGGCCGCTGTCGCTACCCCCAGGAAGGGGATAGCGACAGTACTGAAACAGGAGTACTTATTTTCAAGGTGTACAGCCACCGGGGTACTCACTAGTCCCTTGCCAAAATTTGGAAGTACTTCATCTCCTTGCCAAAATTTGGAAGCCATCTGACCAACAATAACTGGCCAGCATGTGTTCCCCTGCTCCTTTTGCACAGAGCATAGATGGGGCAATTTTCCTTTTTGCTGGCAGATGTCAATGGTTTTAGCTCCATTGAAGCAGCTTGGCTTCAGTGCAACAGGTTTTGGAGCATACTCCTACAGAACTACAGATGGAGATGTTGTTGAGTCCATAAACCTTGCTGTATCCAATGCACTCAACCATTTCATGACACCATTTGGAGTGTATCAAATTGGCTAAAGAGTGGCTTCTGTGACAATTTGGATTTAAAGTGAAGATTAAGATGAATTATCTACTTAGCATTACTGGTTTGACCATGGATCTTGCTTGAGATGGTCATTCATGTGCTAGACTTCACCATTAATGAAATAAACTTTTAATTCCAGATATATCAAGAGTCAAGTGAAGAGAGTTTATTATCATGTGTCCCAGATAGGACAATGAAATTCTTGCTTGCTGCGGCACAACAGAATATTGTAAGCATAAATACTGAACAGTTCAGTGTGTCTATATAGCATAGGCAATATAAATATATACACATAAATAATCAGATAGAGTGCAATAGGCTGTTATAGTTCAGAGTTTGTTTGATGGCGAGTTTAATAGCCTGATGGCTGTGGGGAAGTAGCTGTTCCTAAACCTGGATGTAGCAGATTTCAGGCTTGTACAGTCACCTTGCTCTTCTTGGGCACCGGTATTATTGATGACCATTTAAAGCAGGTGGGAACCTCAGATATCAGAAGTGAGAGGTTGAAAATGTCCGTAAAAACTCCAGCAGTTGGTCCGCACAGGTTTTTAGAACACGACCGGGTATGCCATCAGGTCCAGGCAGTTTCCGAGGGTTCACCCCCCTGAAGGATCTTCTGACGTCAGCCTCTGTAACTGTGACTGAAATACCATCATGGCGAATGGGGGCTCGGGAAGGCACATCAGTGTTCTCCCTATCAAAGCATGCGTAAAATGCATTGAGCTCGTCAGGGAGTGATGCTTTGCTGACAATTGAGCTGCTTCCTGATTTTGCCTTGTAGGAAGTGATGGCATTCAAGCCCTGCCACAGTTGCCAAACATCCGTCTCATCCTTGGAGCAGAAATCCCTTTTGGCCTTTTTGATGGGCTTACCAAGATCGTATCTGGACTTCTTGTAGGCCTCTGTATCTCCAGACCTGAATGCCCGGGATCTGGATTTGGTTCATCCAAGGCTTCTGGTTAGGAAACAATTGGAAGGTTTTTGTTGGGATGCAGTCCTCCACACATTTCTTTATGAAGTCTGTAACGACTGTGGTGTATTCATTCAGGTCTGTTGCTAAGTCCCTGAACATTGCCCAGTCTACAGACTCCAAACAGTCCTGGAGTTGTTCCTCGCCCTCCCCCCCCCACCCCCACCCAGCTCTGTACAGTCCTCACCTCTGGGGGTGCGATCGTCAATTGCTGCCTGTAGGCAGGAAGAAGCAGCACCGCAGTATGGTCGGATTTACCGAAGTGAGGGCGAGGGATAGAGCAATAGGCGTCTATTGTTCAAATTTGCTGTTCAAATTTCCTAATTGTCCTGATTGGATTTGAACTCATGACTTCAAACCATAATTCAAGAGCTTTGGATGACTTGGACTGGCAAGGAATCCTGACACAAAACATTGCCTATCCATTTTCTTCAGAAATGCTGCCTGACTCACTGAGTTACTCCAGCACCATGTATCATTTTTTCTACAAATTTCTCATTGGTCATTGACCTTCAACATTCCAGGTGCATGATGAACTTATTCACTGTCCTCTGATGACTTCCATGGAACTGAACTATGCAAGAAGATCATGTCATAAGATCATAAGTTATAGGAGCAGAATTAGGCCATCCAGCCCATCAAGTCTACTCCGCCATTCAATCATGGCTGATCTATCTCTCCCTCCTAACCCCGTTCTGCTGCCTTCTCCCCATAACCACTGACACCCATATTAATCAATAATCTATCTATCTCTGCCTTAAATATATCCACTCTTTTCCTCCACAGCCTTCTGTGGCAAAGAATTCCACAGATTCACCACCCTCTGACTAAAGAAATTCCTCCTCATCTTTTTCCTAAAAGGGGCGCGGCGTCACACGGGAGGGCTGGTCCCCGAACGCAATATTCCACCACTCACCCATAGCTCCCAACTGCTCAGGTGCGGCTGACGGGTTCCCGTTGTGACATAGAAGATGGAGGAATTACTGCGCAGATGCGGCTGATGGACACGGCAGACGGGCACGGCAAGTGGAAAAGTGATTTATTAAAGCTTAAAATGTGAATAACTCTTAAAATATAACAACAATTTAAACAATAAAGATGAGAATTATTCAGTTAAGTTCTTTCTTGTTGTGTCTCTTGCTGCCAAACAGAATAAAAGCAATGTTAGTCTTTTTTAGACTCTTCACTTCCCCGAGCAAAGCCAAGCGAGAGGGGCGGAGGCCAGCGAACGGGGCAGAGCCAACCGAACCAGTGAGGGGGCGGAGCCAAGGGCAACGAGCAAGGCGGAGCCGAGGGCAGCAAGCAGGGCGGAGCTGATCGAGCTGGGCCGAGGCCAGCATGCGGGGCAGAGACGAGGCCAGCGAGCGGGGCCAAGGCCAGGGAGCGGGGCAGAGGCCAGCGAGCGGAGTGGAACTGACCGAGCGGGGCCGAGAAAGTGAATAAATATGGCAAAGTAATTATCAAAGAATTAGTACAAAAATCACGAAGTCTTATCTTTAAAGATCGCTAAGTCAGAATCAAGCAGTCAGAATCAATCAGCATAAGGGAGAACCAGTGGATAGAAACATAGAAACATAGAAAGTAGGTGCGAGAGCAGACCACCAGGCCCATCGAGCCCGCACCGCCATTCGCTCATGGCTGAACAGACACCCTTACCCACAAACAGTAGACACAAGACACAGAACACAAGACACTACCCTCCCCTTTATATCGCTATCACCCCTCTCCACCCCAAGAACCGCGTGATCTCCTGGGGGAGGCAAAAAACCGGATAAAAACCCAGGTCCAATTCGGGAAAAAAATCCGGGAAATTCCTCTCCGACCCCAATCCAGGCGATCGACACTTGTCCAGGAGATCACTCAGGTCTTACTATACTAACCATACCTAGGTCCATATCCCTGCCCTCTCCCCGTAGCCCCTTATCCCCTTGGCAGCTAAAAAAACATCTATTTTAGACTTAAATATATTTAATGTTTCTGCTTCCACTGCTCCCTGGGGCAGTGAATTCCATAAATTAACCACCCTCTGGGTGAAGAAGTTCTTCCTCATCTCAGTTTTAAAAGAGCCCCCTCTTATTCTACAACTATGTCCCCTAGTTCTAGTTTCCCCGATCATTGGGAACATCCTCGGTGCATCCACCCGATCAAGGCCCCTCACGATCTTATATGTTTCAATGAGATCGCCTCTCATTCTTCTAAACTCCAAAGAGTAGAGTTCCAGCCTACTTAACCTTTCCTCATATGTCAATCCCCTCATTGCAGGAATTAATCTTGTAAACCTTCGCTGCACTGCCTCCAGGCCCAGTACATCCTTTCTTAAGTATGGACCCCAGAACTGTACACAGTATTCCAAATGTGGTCTCACTAATACTGTGTACAGCTGCAGCAAGACCTCCGTGTTTTTATACTCAATCCCCCTAGCAATAAAGGCCAAAACTCCATTGGCCTTCCTGATTGCTTGCTGCACCTGCATACTAACTTTTAGTGATTCATGTACTACTACCCCTAGATCCCTTTGCGTTGCATTACAACGCAGCTCCACCTCATTTAGAAAATAACTTGCCCTATCATTTTTTTTCCCAAAGTGAATGACTTCACATTTATTAGTATTAAATTTCATCTGCCAAGTTGTTGCCCACTCACCTAGCTTATCTATATCCTTTTGCAGACTCTTCCTATCCTCCTCATCCCCTACTTTTCCTCCCATTTTTGTATCGTCCGCAAATTTTGATATATTACACTTGGTTCCCTCCTCCAAATCATTTATATAAATTGTGAACAACTGGGGTCCCAGCACCGACCCTTGCGGAACCCCGCTAGTTACCGGTTGCCATCCCGAGTATGAACCATTTATCCCCACTCTCTGCTTCCTATTTGTTAGCCAATCCTCCACCCATGCTAATATATTACCCCCAATCCCATAATTTTTTATTTTTAGCAATAGTCTCTTATGTGGCACCTTGTCAAAAGCCTTTTGGAAGTCCAAGTATACCACATCCACCGGTTCCCCTTTATCCACCCGGGTTGTTACTTCCTCAAAGAATTCGAGCAGATCCGTTAAACAGGACTTCCCCTTCACAAAACCATGCTGGTTCTGTCCGATGAAGTCATGTTCATCCAAGTGCCCCGTTAGTGTTTCTTTAATAATTGTCTCTAACATTTTACCCACCACCGATGTTAGACTAACCGGTCTATAGTTACCCGCCTTCTGTTTACTTCCTTTTTTAAATATAGGTGTTACATTGGCCATTTTCCAATCCACTGGGACCGTTCCTGCCTCCAGGGAGTTTTGGAAAATTATCACCAATGCATCCAATTTATTGGATGTGTTGTATCTGGACTTTCAGAAGGCTTTCGACAAGGTCCCACATAAGAGATTAGTATACAAACTTAAAGCACACGGTATTGGGGGTTCAGTATTGATGTGGATAGAGAACTGGCTGGCAAACAGGAAGCAAAGAGTAGGAGTAAACGGGTCCTTTTCACAATGGCAGGCATTGACTAGTGGGGTACCGCAAGGCTCAGTGCTGGGACCCCAGCTATTTACAATTTATATTAATGAGCTGGATGAGGGAATTGAAGGCAACATCTCCAAGTTTGCGGATGACATTAAGCTGGGGGGCAGTGTTAGCTATGAGGAGGATGCTAGGAGACAGCAAGGTGACTTGGATAGGCTGGGTGAGTGGGCAAATGTTTGGCAGATGCAGTATAATGTGGATAAATGTGAGGTTATCCACTTTAGTGGCAAAAACAGGAAAGCAGACTATTATCTAGATGGTGGCCGATTAGGAAAAGGGGAGATGCAGCGAGACCTGGGTGTCATGGTACACCAGTCATTGAAAGTAGGCATGCAGGTGCAGCAGGCAGTGAAGAAAGCGAATGGTATGTTAGCTTTCATATCAAAAGGATTTGAGTATAGGAGCAGGGAGGTTCTACTGCAGTTGTACTGGGTCTTGGTGAGACCACACCTGGAGTATTGCGTACAGTTTTGGTCTCCAAATCTGAGGAAGGACATTATAGCCATAGAGGGAGTGCAGAGAAGGTTCACCAGACTGATTCCTGGGATGTCAGGACTTTCATATGAAGAAAGACTGGATAGACTTGGTTTATACTCGCTAGAATTTAGGAGTTTGAGAGGGGATCTTATAGAAACGTACAAAATTCTTATGGGGTTGGACAGGGTAGATGCAGGAAGATTGTTCCCGATGTTGGGGAAGTCCAGGACAAGGGGTCACAGCTTAAAGATAAGGGGGAAATCCTTTAAGACCGAGATGAGAAAAAACTTTTTCACACAGAGAGTGGTGAATCTCTGGAACTCTCTGCCACAGAGGGTAGTTGAGGCCAGTTCATTGGCTATATTTAAGAGGGAGTTAGATGTGGTCCTTGTGGCTAAAGGGATCAGGGGGTATGGAGAGAAGGCCGGTACGGGATACTGAGTTGGATGATCAGCCATGATCATATTGAATGGCGGTGCAGGCTCGAAGGGCCGAATGGCCTACTCCTGCACCTATTTTCTATGTATCTATCTATGTATCAAGCAGTCAGAATGAAGCAATGCAGAACTGGATCTTCACTCGACCGTAGTGGAGGTGGTGAAGCATTGGAGGAATGTTTTGGAAATGCGGTCCACCCCTGACGTCACTCGAAGCTCATGGAATATTCTATGTGTGAAACGGGCGGCGACCCGAGCCATCGTGCTCGCCCACCTCATTGTGACGTCATCAGTCAAAGCTGGTTGAAGAATCTGTGTGAAAGTTGGTTTAAAATTTAGTTTTGTCCTTTTTTTAAACTTTAATCACTAGTAAGTCGTGAAATATTGCATCAAATCTTAAGTGATCAGTGCGTAGAGGGGGAAAATGTCACACACACACATACATACATACATACATACATACATACATACATACATACATACATACATACATATATATATATATATATATATATACATATATATATATATATATAGAGAGAGAGAGAGAGAGAGAGAGAGAGAGAGAGAGAGAGAGATGTAACCAAATGTTTGATAAGGGCAGAACTGTAGATGTTGTCTATATGGATTTCAGCAAGGCATTTGACAAAGATGCACATGGTAGGCTGCTCTGGAAGATTATATCGCTTGAGACACAGGGAGAGCTAATCGAGTGGATAAAAAATTGGCTTGATGGAAGGAAGCAGAGAGTGATGGTGGAAAGTTATTTGTCAGACTGGAGTGCATTGGTGTGCCTCAAGGATCTGTCCACCTATTTCTCTCCTCCCCTTTCACCTACATTTCTTCCACAGGCTTCCAATTCACAACTCTTCAATTCTTTTGTCTCACACCTTCTGTATTTTCATCTCTGGTCTTCACTCTTTCATCATCTGTGGTCAAAAAGGGTCCTGATGCAGAACATCGCCTGTCCATGTTCTCCAACGATGCTGCCTGACCCGTTGATTTACTTGAACATTTTCTGTGTTTTAAACAAAAGACAAGAGGCAATAGGTGCAGGAGAAGGCCAATTCGGACCTTCAAGCCAGCACCACCATTAACAGTGATCATGGCTGATCATCCACAATCAGTACCCTGTTCCTGCCTTCTCCCCATATCACGTGGCTCCACTATCTTTAAGAGTTCTATCTAACTCTCTCTTAAAAGCATCCAGAGAATTGGCACCCACTGCCTTCTGGGGCAGAGAATTCCACAGATTCACAACCCTCTGTGTGAAAAAGTTTTTCCTCTTCTCCGTTCTAAATGGCTTACCCCTGATTCTTAAACTGTGGCCCCTGGTTCTGGACTCTCCCAACATCGGGAACAATCCGGCCTCTAGCGTGTCCAGACCCTAAATAATCTTATATATTTCAATAAGATCCCCTCTCATCCTTCTAAATTCCAGTGTATACAAGCACAGCCGCTCTATTCTATCAAAATATGACAGTCCCGCCATCCCGGGAATTAACCTTGTGAACCTGCGCTGCACTCCCTCAATAACAAGAATGTCCTTCCTCAAATTTGGGGACCAAAACTGCACACAATACTCCAGGTGTGGTCTCACAAGGGCCATGTATATCTGCAGAAGGACGTATTTGCTCCTATACTCAACTCCTCTTGTTATGAAGGCCAACATGTCATTCGCTTTCTTCACTGCGTGCAGTACCTGTATGCTTACCTTCAGTGACTGATGTACAAGGACCCCAAGATCTCGTTGTACTTCCCCTTTTCCTAACTTAACACCATTCAGATAATAATCTGCCTTCCAGTTTTTGCCACCAAAGTGGATAACCTCACATTTATCCACATTAAACTGCATCTGCCATGCATCAGCCCACTCACCCAACCTGTCCAAGTCACCCTGCATCCTCATAGCATCCTCCTCACAGCTCACACTGCCACCCAGCTTTGTGTCATCTGCAAATTTGCTAATGTTACTTTTAATCCCTTCATCTAATCATTAATGTATATTGTAAATAGCTGCAGTCCCAGCACCGAGCCTTGCGGTACCCCACTAGTCACTGCATGCCATTCTGAAAGGGACCCGTTAATCCCAACTCTTTGTTTCCTGTCTGCCAACCAATTTTCTATCCATGTCAGCCTACCCCCAATACCATGTGCTCTAACTTTGCCCACTAGCCTCCTATGTGGGACCTTATCAAATGTTTTCTGGAAGTCCAGGTACACTACATCCACTGGCTCTCCCTTGTCCATGTTCCTAGTTACATCCTCAAAAAATTCCAGAAGAATAGTCAAGCATGATTTCCCCTTCGGAAATTCCTGCTGACTCGGACCGATTACTGGGACCTGTTACTGCTATCCAAATGTGCCGCTATTTCATCTTTTATAATTGACTCCAGCATCTTCCCTACCACCAACGTCAGACTAACTGGTCTATAATTCCATGTTTTCTCTCTCCCGCCTTTCTTAAAAAGTGGGATAACATTAGCTACCCTCCAATCCACAGGAACTAATCCTGAATCTATAGAACATTGCAAAATGATCACCAATGCATCCATGATTTCTAGAGCCACTTCCTTAAGTACGCTGGATGCAGACCATCAGGCCCTGGGGATTTATCAGCCTTCAGTCCCATCAGTCTACCCAACACCACTTCCTGTCTAATGTTAATTTACTTCAGTTCTTCTGTCACCCTAGATCCTCTGGCCACTAGTACATCAGGGAGATTGTTTGTATCTTCCTTAATGAAGATGGATCCAAAGTACCTGTTCAACTCATCTGCCATTTCCTTGTTCCCCAAAATGAATTCACCTATTTCAGTCTTCAAGCGTCTTAACTAATTTTTTCCTCTTCACATACCCAAAGAAGTTGTTACTATCCTCCTTTATATTCTTGCTAGCTTATCTTCGTACCTCATCTTTTCTCCCCATATTTCCTTTTTTGTTATCTTCTGTTGCTCTTTAAAGTTTCCCAATCCTCTGGCTTCTGCTCATCTTTGCTATGTTATACTTCTTCTCTTTATTTTTGTCAGACCTGTCACCCCTTACTCCCCTTGGATCTTTCTTCCTCTTCAGAATGAACTGATCCTGCACCTTCTGAATTATTTCCAGAAATACCTGCCATTGTTGTTCCACTGTCATCCCTGCTCGGGTATCTTTCCAGTCAACTTTGGCCAGCTCCTCCCTCATGGCTCCATATTCCCCTTTGTTTAATTGTAATACTGACACTTCTGATTTTCCCTTCTCCCTCTCAAATTGTAGATTAAAACTGATCATATTATGGTCACTACCTAATGGCTCCATTACCTCAAGTTCCCTTACCAAATCAGGTTTATTGCACAACCTAAATCCCGAATTGACTTCTCCCTGGTTGGTTCCAGTGCAAGCTGCTCTAAGAATCCATCACGAAGGCACTCCACAAACTCTTTCTTGGGGTCCAGTACCAACCTGATTTTCCCAGTCTACCTGCATGTTGAAATCTCCCATGACAACCGTAGCATACCTTTGCGACATTTTAAATGTAACTCTTGATTCAACTTGCACCCCAGATGTTGGGGGCCTGTAGATAAGTCCCATTAGTTTATTTTTACCCTTACAATTCCTCAGTTCTATCCATACTGACTCTACATCTCCTGATTCTATGTTACCCCTCGCGAAGGCCTGAATTTCATTCCTCACCAGCAGTGCTACCCCACCCCCTCTGCCCAGCTGTCTGTCTTTTCGATAGCACGTACAGTATACCCTTGAATATTCAGTTCCCAGCCCTCGTCCTCTTGCAGCCATGTCTCTGTAATTCCCACAACATCATACTTTCCTAACTGACCCTCAAGCTCATCCACTTTATTTCTTATACTTTATTCATATAAAACATTCATATACAACACTTTAACTTCGGTATTCACCTCCCCTCTCACACCGGTCACTATTGGCCCTGACCTTACTCATTTATCCCTTCTCAAACTTTCCTTCCCATTAATTCGGGAGTCTTTTGTAACTTGTCCTGTACTACTTCCCCTTTAACTCCATCTTTATACTCCCAATTTGTCAACCCCTCCGCCCCACTATTTATTTTAAACCCACATGTGTAGCACTCGCAAACCTGCCTGCCAGAACGTTGGTCCCCCTCCAGTTAAGGTGTAACCCATCCCTTTTGTACAGGTCACCCCTACCCCAGAAGAGATCCCAGTGGTCTATAAATCTAAATCCTTGCTCCCTGCACCAGTCCCCCAGCCACACATTCAGAACCCCTCTCTCCCTGTTCCTGCCCTCACTAGCACGAGGTACTGGAAGTAATCCAGAGATAACCACCCTAGAAGTCCTGCTTTTCAGTCTTTTTCATAACTCTCTAAACTCATGTTGCAGAATCTCCTTCCCAACGTCATTTGCGCCCACGTGCACAACTACTTCCGGCTGTTCACCTTCCCTCTCGAGGATGTTCTGTCAACAGTCAACATTGATGACAAGTCAACAACAGGATAGCAAAACTTAGCTCTGCTTTTGGAAACCTGAGAAGTAAAGTGTGGGAATGAAGAGGAATCAAGCTAAAGAACAGGCCTATAACATACTGACATTGTTATAGTACCTCTCACATTGTTATTGTACCTACCTTACTCTATGCTTACATGACATGGACAGTGCATAGCAGACGTACCAGGCAGTTTGATTAGTTCCAGGTCACCTGTCCACACAGAACACTACTAATCAAAGTGCAAGATTCCAGATACACAGATTCTGTTTCAGACAAAACTCCCCAACATTTGTACATTGTTGAAAACAATCATAGATCAATTGGCAAGACACTTCAGAATTTATTTTTGTGCTGCATGCTACTTACCTTTTTACACCCGGTCAGAATTTTCTTATGATATTTTCAATGGATATTTTTAAGGCAGAGATAGATATATTATTGATTAGTACAGGTGTCAGAGGTTATGGGGAGAAGGCAGGAGAATGAGGTGAGGAGGGAGAGATAGATCAGCCATGAATGAATGGCGGAGTAGACTTGATGGGCAAAATGGTCTAATTCTACTCCCATTCCTTATGACCTTATGATGAACACAGCAGGTCTACTCTCCTGCACACCCCACCGACCCTGTCCCTTGTATATACGACATGTATCTCATTGACCAAGATTTGTGTGTCTTTGTCAAATGGTATAAGAGTAACCTCTCTCTCTCCTGCAGCCCCTGTTTTTTCCATGGCAACCCAAATTTATATTGCTATTCCATGGCTACCATGGGCTATAAGTTCTCAGGGATTGGTATACTTCATGTCAGGAACTTTGCTAGAATAAATGAGGTCTCATATAGAATTGTGGAACTTGTGTCTTAGCATTTTATTTCTTTAGTGTAGGTCACCTCAATGTTGTTTTACATGCAATTTTGGGCACCTTTTGATTTTATAGAAGGGCAGCTAATTTGGGATCAGCAGTAATATTATAACAAGAGGAATCGAATATAGGAGCAAAGAGGTCCTTCTGCAGTTGTACAGAGCCCTAGTGAGACCACGCCTGGAGTATTGTGTGCAGTTTTGGTCCCCTAATTTGAGGAAGAACATTTTTGCTATTGAGGGAGTGCAGCGTAGGTTTACAAGGTTAATTCCCGGGATGGCGGGACTGTCATATGCAGAGAGAATGGAGCAGCTGGGCCTGTACCCTCTGGAGTTTAGAAGGATGAGAGGATATCTCATTGAAACATATAAGATTGTTAAGGGCTTGGAGACACTAGAGGCTGGAAACATGTTCCCGATGTTGGGGGAGTCCAGAACCAGGGGCCACAGTTTAAGAATAAGGAGTAAGCCATTTAGAACAGAGTCGAGGAAACACTTTTTCTCACAGAGAGTGGTGAGTCTGTGAAATTCTCTGCCTCAGAGGGCGGTGGAGGCAGTTTCTCTGGATGTTTTCAAGAGAGAGCTAGATAGGGCTCCTAAAAATAACAGAGTCAGGGGATATGGGGAGAAGGCAGGAGTGGGGTACTGATTGGAGATGATCAGCCATGATCACATTGAATGGCGGTGCTGGCTCGAAGGGCCAAATGGCCTGCTCTTGCACCTATTGTCTATTGTCTATTGTCTATTGTCAGTAAACACGGCAATATTTCAGTACACCAATAATAGCTGCAGCTCAATTTCTTGGTACACTTCTGAAATTAGTTACATTCACTTAAATGGAATCAAGTTTCAGAAATGGAGTTCAATGTGCATAATCTACTGCATTGTTTATTCAGTACAACATAAGGAAGCAATTCCTACTGATGTACTCATCTGTTTGTGGACAGTTGTACAGATAATTTGCTATTCTACCTTGCTTGTCAATTACTTATTTACCCAGCAGTAAAATACTACCTTATTACATATCATAATATAATGGGGTAACTTTGATTTTGGTTATTCTTGTGGAATGAGCAATATTGATTTATTCATTCATGATAAATCTGTCAGGTTTTCATTTCCATTGAAGTCAATAGAAATGTACAACGGATTGTTGCATCAATATTCCCCATTGTGCCCTATTACCAAAATTCAAACTTATCCCATTGGATCGGCATCTTAATTTAATTGTTCTGTTATCATAAAGGTTTGAACTTTGTTCGGATAATTAAGATATATATGGATGTTAATGAAAACTCACAAAACATGTTCTCAGCTATATGTAGCATTGTATAATAAGTATGAAGTGAAGTACAATATCATATTGATGTATGTGAGCAGAGTTGTATTTTTGATTATCAGTCAACGAACTTAGTATATGGTCACAGGTGTAATTATCAGCAACATTAATCATCATCTTCCCACATACCCCAAAGTTAAGTGAAGCTTTTTCCTCAGTTCTGCAATCAATGTACAATGGAACTGAAACATTAAAATTAGATATAGTCATCCATCAAAATCATTCCTAATAAGAAATTCAGAATGAAATTAATGTGCATTATTAGATCTTGGTTAATAAGGGTATGCAATGGGTTGCTACCATTCATGAAGCCACAGTAATAATTATAAAGTGAACCAATTTAAGCTAAACTACTTCCACTGCTTTTGCAATTAAAAAAACAAATGTTTACTACTAAGAGGCATTTAATAATAGCACAAAGATTAATTGCTTTATTTCACAATGGGACATAAAAAAACAAATGAACCAAAAGAAAAGAAAAATGTAGCCAGTGAAAATAAGATATGGAATTTTCCGCATGATTGTGAAATTGCCACATAATGATCCTGCAAGAGGAGGGGAATTATGATACTCTTCTGTGTAAGTAAATTAAATACCTGGTACTAACAAATCACAGGTAAAGTTGTCTACTTTTATTTTTTTCATATACTCTCTAACTGGAGACATGGGAATCATGACAGAAGCCTACTTGTGGCGATCCCCGGAAACGACGACTCGATGCATTCTGTGACCTGTCGGGCGACCAATTCTGTAAACGTGTTGGACGACGACAGAAGCCAACAGCGAGCTATACGTCATCTAACACACGAGCGAACGAACTGGAGACATCTTTCTAATTTAAAAAAACAGAAAACATCACATGAGCAATTTGAATTTACATCGATTTTGATGCAATAATGTTGCGAAAATAACATTTGACAGTAAGATACATAGAAACATAGAAACATAGAAAATAGGTGCAGGAGGAGGCCATTCGGCCCTTTGAGCCAGCACCGCCATTCATTGTGATCATGGCTGATCGTCCCCAATCAATTCCACGGATTTCCACAAATTCACAACTCTCTGGGTGAAAACGTTTTTTCTCACCTCAGTCTTAAATCGCTTCCCCTTTATTCTAAGACTGTGGCCCCTGGCTCTGGACTCACCCAACATTGGGAACATTTTTCCTGCATCTAGCTTGTCCAGTCCATTTATAATTTTATATGTTTCTATAAGATCCTCCCTCATCCTTCTAAACTCCACTGAATACAAGCCTAGTCTTTTCAATCGTTCCTCATATGACTGTCCTGCCATCCCAGGGATCAATCTCGCGAACCTACGCTGCACTGCCTCAATCACAAGGATGTCCTTCCTCAAATTAGGAGACCAAAACTGTACACAATACTCCAGATGTGGTCCCACCAGAGCTCTATACAACTGCAGAAGATCCTCTTTACTCCTATACTGAAATCCTCTTGTTATGAAGGCCAACATTCCATTAGCTTTCTTCACTGCCTGCTGTACCTGCACGCCAACTTTCAGTGACTGGTGTACAATGACGCCCAGGTCTCGCTGCACCTCCCGCTTACCTAACCTAACCCCATTGAGATAATAATCTGCCCCCTTGTTTTTGCCGCCAAAGTGGATAACCTCACATTTATATATATTATTCTGCATCTGCCATGCATCTGCCCACTCACTCAACCTGTCCAGGTCACCCTGCAACCTCCTAACATCATCTTCACAGTTCACACTCCCGTCCAGCTTTGTGTCATCCACAAACTTGCTAGTGTTGCTCCTAAATCCCTCTTCCAAATCATTAATATATATGGTAAACAGTTGCGGCCCCAACACTTAGCCTTGCGGCACTCCACTCGCCACTGCCTGCCATTCTGAAAAGGACCCGTTCACTCCTACTCTTTGATTCCAGTCTGCCAACCAATTTTATATCCATGTCAACACACTACCCCCAATACCATGTGCTCTAATTTTATTCACCAGTCTCCCGTGCGGGACATTATCAAAGGCTTTTTAAAAGTCTAGATACACTACATCCACTGGCACCCTTTCATCCATTTTACTTGTCACATCCTCAAAAAATTCCAGAAGATTAGTTAAGCATGATTTTCCTTTCATAAATCCATGTTGACTTGGACTAATCCTTTTACTGCTATCCAAATGCCCCATTATTACCTCTTTAATAATTGACTCCAGCATCTTTCCCACCACCGAAGTCAGGCTAACTGGTCTGAAATTCCCCATTTTCTCTCTCGCTCCTTTCTTGAAATGTAGGATAACATTAGCTATCCTCCAATCCACAGGAACTGATCCTGAATCTATTGAACATTGGAAAATGATCACCAATGCGTCCACTATTTCTAGAGCCACCTCCCTGAGGACCGTGGGATGCAGACCATCAGGCCCAGGGGATTTATCTTCCTTCAGTCCCATTAGCCTACCCAATACTATTTCTCGCCTAATGAAAATTTCTTTCAGTTCCTCCACCCCCTTAGATTCTCTGTCCTCCAGTACATCTGGGAGATTGTTTGTGTCTTCCTTAGTGAAGACAGATCCAAAGTACCTGTTCAACTCTTCTGCCATTTCCTTGTTGCCCATAATAATTTCACCCGTGTCTGCCTTCAAGGGACCCACATTTGACTTTGCTACTCTTTTTCCCTTAACATACCTAAAGAAGCTTTTACTGTCCTTCTTTATATTCCTGGCCAGCTTCCCTTCGTAGTTCATCTTTTCAGCCCATCCGTATTGCCCATTTTGTTTCCTTCTGTTGTCCTATGAAAGTTTCCCAATGCTCTGGCTTCCGGCTGCTCTTTGCTGTGTTATACATCTTTTCTTTTAGTTTTATTCTATCCCTAACTTCTCTTGTCAGCCACGGTTACCTCCTACTCCGCTTGCAATCTGTCTTCCTTTTTGGAATGAAATGATCCTGCATCTTCCGGAATATGCCCAGAAATTCCTGCCATTGCTGTTCCACCATCATTCCTGCTATGATCCCTTTCCAATCTACCTTGGCCAGCTCCTCTCTAATGCCTTCATAGTCCCCTTTGTTCAACTGCATCACTGACATTTCCGATTTAACCTTCTCCTTCTCAAATTGCAGATTAAAACTAATCATATTATTAGAACGACTCAGTTTCTCGGACGAACCTGAGGTCATCCACTTGCTTCTCCAGTTCCCCAACAAGGTCCTTCAGGAGCTGTACCTGGATGCACTCCTCACATTTGTAGCAGCCACATCCTGCAAGCATCACACTGAATCAGTTTGCTTGACATTTCCTTCTTTCATCCCTCCCTCTCCAGCGTTTGGTGTGGTGTCCTCCCTCAGCCTCCTCACCGAAGACTCGCAGCCAAAGATTCGCACTTTTCTCTGACTTGCAGCCAAAGAAGCACACTTTTCTCACAGACTCTCAGCCAAAGACTTGCACTTTTCTCACAGACTCGCAGCCAAAGTCTCGCACTTTTCTCACAGACTCGCAGACAAAAACAGGCACTTTTCTCACAGGGCACGTTTCTCACAGGGCTCTTTTCTCACAGGGCTCTTTTCTCACAGGGCTCTTTTCTCACAGGGCTCTTTTCTCACAGGGCACTTCCCTCAACAGGGCCGCACCCCTTGAGCAAGTCTTGCTTATATCAGATGCTAAATTGCCTAATTCTCCAATTTACCAATCTTCCATTCTAATTGTTCAGCCAATCCCCACACTCACTCCTAACCTTCCTTCCTCTGATGAGCTTGGAAATATGTGCTTTGTCCGACCTGCACTCAAATACATGAAGGGGTGTTAGGATTACGAAAGATTCTGAGGATCAGCTGGGAGGACAAACGCCTTCAGCGTTTTGGAGGAACCAACTTCAGCATTTTGGAGGAAGCGAACATGACCAGCATCACCACCACAATAATGCAGCACCAACTTCGATGGACTGGCCATGTCATCCACCTGTCCAACACACGTCTCCCTAAACAAATCCTGTATTCTCATTTGAAGGAAGGTCGGCGAGCCCCCGGCGGGGCAAAGAAACGCTTCAAGGACAACATCAAGAACAGTCTGAAGAAATTCCACATCACATTTACCAACAGGGAGCACATTGCACTGGACAGGCGCTCCTGGAGGAAATCTGTGCAGGAAGGAGCTGCACATCATGAAATTGAACTACGCCATGTCACAGAGACAAAGCGACAGCACCGTAAGGAGAGAGAAGGGGGCTCGACGTCTACCAACCACCGCCAGTCTCCACTGCCCACATTGCACCAAGGTGTGTGGATCGCAGATCGGCCTCTGCAGACCCACAAGTAGACGACACTATGGAGAGGAGAGGACAGTCATACTGGTTTCGAGTGACCGCCGATGATGATGATGGTTTGGATTAATGACACATGTTAAGTTTAATTTTTAAGATTTTAAGATATGTTTTAAAAGAATCTGGGAGAGAGGCAAGAGATTCCTGGATGGAATTACATATCTCAGGTTATGGACAGCTGAAAGTATAACCACCTTTAGTGGACTGATGAAAAATGGGGGTGTACACATGGGCAAAGTCTAAAAGCCGACAACATTCTCATCAGTGATCAGCATTACTATTGAATCAATAATCTACTGCAATGGGATTTAATATATCTTAGATTATTATTATTATTTGTTTTTAATCTAAATTTCATTTTTAATTGTGTTCTTACATTAACCCGCATGGTTAAGGAGAGAATATGCAAACATCACATATGATAGGATTGAACCCAGGACACAAGAACAGTGAAGCCGCAACTCTATAAGATGCACCATTTGAAACAAATGAAACCACATTTAGCATGAAACCAATGGCAGCCGATCTCCAGCAGATTCCGTTGCCAACTCTTGGCCTGTTCTCGATGAATGGCAGTGGGAATTTTCTGACATTGCTTTTTCAGTTCCAACAACTCTAGAGATGTTTAAGGTCACTCTTCATAGGCAGCTGCAGATTGCTTCACTTCAAAGGAACAACTAAACAAATTAACCATTAGTTTAGGAGTGCAGTATGAAAAATTATATTCAGAGGTCAAGATCAAAAAAGAATACATACGGTGTCCAATGAATGAAAAATTAAAAGTCCAATTATCTGATATCCAATTATTCAGAAATGATAGTTTGTCATCTGGCTTACTCTCAACACAGCACTTTCTAGTTATCCATGGATCTACTATATGTAGTCTGAGTTTTTATGATGTCAGGGATAGGAAAACAGGATTGAACGTCAGGAACTTGTGTGGGTTTGGGCCGGAGTGGGATCCAGAGTATGATCCAGGGTGTGGAGTTCTTCTATTTGTTTGCAGAAACATGCACGTGACATTCACATAGGGCAGAAGAGAGTGCCTTATTTAAATTATGCCTTGTCATTTTGTCACCAACAGTGTTGAACCTGTGGCTCAACATCTGTCATTTCATCTTCGACGTGCAAACCTGGAAGCAATGAAATCTAAAGTGATGTTGGCCTTTGTATATACAATGATAGAACACAAGGGGTTCAAAGCCAGACAAACAAAAAGACACTAGGTGCTGGAGTAAATCAGCCAGTTAGGCATCATCTCTGGAGAACAAGGATGGGAAAATCCGGGTGGAGACCCTTCTCCAAAGACAAGCTGAGATCCTCCAGCAAAACATTTGTTGCTTGACATTCACAGGGTTCTCTTTCCTGTGCCGCCTTTAAATTTGCTGAGGTTCACTTTCCCCTTCCCTTTAAACTCACTGTATTCACTTAAACATAGAAATATAGTAAATAGGTGCAGGAGGAGGCCATTTGGCCCTTCGAGCCAGCACCGCCATTCATTGTGATCATGGCTGATCGTCCCCTATCAATAACCCGTGCCTACCTTCTCCCCATATCCCTTGACTCCACTAGCCCCTAGAGCTCTATCTAACTCTCTCTTAAATCCATCCAGTGACTTGGCCTCCACTGCCCTCTGTGGCAGGGAATTCCATAAATTCACAACTCTCTGGGTGAAAAAGTTTTTTCTCACCTCAGTCTTAAATGACTTCCCCTTTATTCTAAGACTGTGGCCCCTGGTTCTGGACTCGCCCAACATTGGGAACATTTTTCCTGCATCTAGCTTGTCCAGTCCTTTTATAATTTTATATGTTTCTATAAGATACCCGCTCATCCTTCTAAACTCCACTGAATAAAATGTATGATTCACTGTGTAACATGTAAAGCTAAATAAAATAAAAGTATGTTGGTGTATTATAGAAGCAGCATCCAAAAGTCAGAACAATCTACTAATCATACTAGTCTATGCTAGTCCTTTCAGATTAATGGAGTTTACTAAATGAAGTTTTGTACTTGATTGCATGAATAACCATGACTATAATCTTGATTTAATTGATTCTGACATTCATGATTTTTGCAGAAATGTTTGCCAAGATGGTCAGTATGATTGTAATATTGCAACTGTCTCAGTGAGATTTGGATTCTTCTTTGTTTAGTATAACATTTTATGTGGTTTACAGATACAATGAAAATGTGCAAGTAAGATTTTCTTTGTACCTGTACCTCACCATATTTATGCATGTGACAATTAACTCGACTTGGTTCACGTGAAATATTGGGAGAAGAACGTGACACCTCCACCGTAGTGAGCGACATTAATTGGAAGAAGAGGTGAAGGTAACATTTTGAAATGTTATTTTTGTCAGAAATTCTCAAAGTCCAGATGAGTGAAGATGCTTTCCAACGAGACCTGCAAAGAATCCTCGAGCACCTGAACCTTGCCACTTCAAACATTTGTTCAGTCCACAGATCACAGTGTAAATGACCACACAAATTTGCAGTCTCTTTACCATATGTTCTTGAATGCCTTCAGAACCCAACCCACTGTTGAAATTCGGGTTGAGAACTCAAAGCCAAAAACCAACATTTTCACTAAACTCGGACCAGGGTTTAGCCCCTTTCCTCATTCGGCTTTGACTTTATGTCGGGTAAGTTCAATATTTTCCCATATCCACACATGAGAGCCCTGCTAATCTCTTCACTGGCAGATTTGAAGTGTAAATATATCTATATAACTAAAAGTCTCATCTTGACCACTTCCTGTCTGCGCTGTATATAGATTTTAGAAAAAAAAACGCTACCACAATCGCTATAATTCTTGGCCATCTTACTCACAGTCCCCCCTGCTGATGCAGCCCCAAAGATTTTTCCGATCGTTGAAAAATAAAAAAAGATAAGAGTGTTTAAAAAAATCTTGAGATCAGCTGATTGGTCCTCTCGCCTGTCAATCACCACGATGAAGGGTACACCCCTTCCGGGGCGGGGCAGGACTATAAAACCCTGGATGCCGGGACAGAGTCATCACTCTGGAAGATCGCGATGGAGTGTCATCAACTGTGAATCTCAGCTGTGAATCAACTGAAATGTGAATCTGCAATGTACTTCCAATAAATGATTTGTTAGGCCTTAATGACAATGAAATGAGTTGTTTGGCAATTTAGTGGCCTGCACTGCCTGAAATACTATGAAATTGACTTTGGTGGTCTGCACTGCCTGAAATGCTATGATATTGACTTTGGTGGAAAGCACTCTTCCTGAAATGCTATGCGGTTGACTTTGGTGGCCTACGCTCAGCATGAAGTGCTCTGCAATTGACTTTGGTGGCCTGCACTTTAGACAATAGACAATAGACAATAGGTGTAGGAGTAGGCCATTTGGCCCTTCGAGCTAGCACCGCCATTCAATGTGATCATGGCTGATCATCCCAAATCAGTACCCCGTTCCTGCCTTCTCCCCATATCCCCTGACTCCGCAATATTTAAGATCCCTATCTAGCTCTCTCTTGAAAGCATCCAGAGAACCTGCCTCCACCGCCCTCCAAGGCAGAGAATTCCACAGACTCACCACTCTCTGTGAGAAAATGTGTTTCCTCGTCTCTGTTCTAAATGGCTTACTCCTTATTCTTAAACTGTGGCCCCTGGTTCTGGATTCCCCCAACATCGGGAACATGTTTCCTGCCTCCAGCGTGTCCAAACCCTTAACAATCTTATACGTTTCAAAAAGATCCCCTCTCATCCTTCTAAACTCCAGAGTGTGCAAGCCCAGCTGCTCCATTCTCTCAGCATATGACAGTCCCGCCATCCCGGGAATTAACCTTGTAAACCTACGCTGCACTCCCTCAATAGCAAAAATGTTCTTCCTCAAATTAGGGGACCAAAACTGCACACAATACTCCAGGTGTGGTCTCACTAGGGCTCTGTACAACTGCAGAAGGACCTATTTGCTCCTATATTCGATTCCTCTTGTTATAAAGGCCAACATGCCATTCGCTTTCTTCACTGCCTGCTGTACCTGCATGCTTACTTTCATAGACTGATGTACAAGGACCCCCAGATCCTGTTGTACTTCCCCTTTTCCCAACTTGACGCCATTTAGATAGTAATATGCCTTCCTGTTTTTGCTACCAAAGTGGATAACCTCACATTTATTATCCTTCATTTTCTGCACCCTGCATTCTCATAGCACCCTCCTCACAGTTCACACTGCCACCCAGCTTTGTGTCATCTGCAAATTTGCTAATGTTACTATGAATCCCTTCATCCAAATCATTGATGTATATTGTAAATAGCTGCGGTCCCAGCACCGAGCCTTGCGGTACCCCACTAGTCACTGCCTGCCATTCTGAAAGGGACCCGTTAATCCCTACTCTTTGTTTCCTGTCTGCCAACCAATTTTCTATCCATGTCAGCACTCTACCCCCAATACCATGTGCCCTAATTTTGCCCATTAATCTCCTATGTGGGACCTTAGTAAATGCTTCCTGAAAGTCCAGGTACACTACATCTACTGGCTCTCCCTTCTCCATTTTCCTAGATACATCTTCGAACAATTCGAGAAGATTAGTCAAGCATGATTTCCCCTTCGTAAATCCATGCTGACTCAGACCGATTGTGTTACTGCTATCCACATGTGCGGCTATCTCATCTTTTATAATTGACTCCAGCATCTTCCCCACCACAGATAACTGGTCTATAATTCCCCGTTTTCTCTCTCCCGCCTTTCTTAAAAAGTGGGATAACACTCTCTATGAAATTGACTTTGGTGGCCAGCACTGCCTGAAATGCGATAAAATTGAATTTGGTGGCCAGCACTCTGCCTGAAATGCCATGAAATTTACTTTGGGGGCTGCACTTTGCCTGAAATGCCATGACATTGAAATTGGTGGCCTGCACTCTGCCTGAAATGCCACTACATTGATTTTGGTGGCCTGCACTCTGCCTGAAATGCCATGACATTGAATTTGGTGGCCTGCACTCTGCCTGAAATGCCATGGAATTGACTTTGGTGGCCTGCACTCCGCCTCAAATGCCACCAAATTGAATTTGGTGGCCTGCACTCTGCTTGAAATGGAATTTCAAGGTATAGCTGTGAGTGATCTGCCAGCCCACCAGCCCTGAGTGACTGATCTGCCAGCCCACCAGCCCTGAGTGACTGAGCTGCCTGCCCACCAGGCCTGAGTGACTGAGCTGCCAGACCACCAGGCCTGAGTGACTGAGCTGCTAGCCTACCAGGCCTGAGTGACTGAGCTGCCAGCCCACCAGGCCTGAGTGACTGAGCTGCCGGCACAAGAATCCATTCGGCCCACAATGTCCATACTAGCCCTCTGGAAACCAGTACCTTTGGCCCACAACACCCATACTAGCGCTCCAGAAAGCCCCCCACCCCCACTGGCCACCAATATTGGAATTGGTGGAGAGGTGGAATATTGCGTTGGGGGACCAGCCCTCCCGTGTGAACATGGAACCCAACGGGTCCCACTTTGGTCTAGTTTTATATTTAAATGCAATGCAGTAAAAAATATATGCATGATGCTACACTACAAGCCAGGTATTTAGCCATTTTGTACATGATGGCACACTCCCCATCAGGTGTATTTCAATCATTTGTTGTTTGTTCCTATCACTAACAAAATTCTATTTGTGGAAATCAAACTTGCGGAAACATGAATCATTCGAATTTGGTCAGTGATGCATTAATGTTGGCAAGAGATGAATTTTGGCTTATTAAAATAATAGGATTGTCAGATCAACATTATTTTAAACCTTGTTAGGCCTTCTCGTTCATGCACGGAATCTGTAAATGAAATAGGCCAATTTGGCTGCAGGCAGGAAAGAACTGAGTGATGCCTTTTAAAGCAGGAAAAATATAACAAATAATGACAAGGACCTAATCATGCATTTAAAGAGTGAAAGCATTTCACTTCATTTACAAAATGATAATTTACTTTAATTGTAATTTTGCCTTGGTTATTTGTAAATAGTATAGAATGTGCGTTTACACATATTTTGTGATTTTATGCTTATGTTTGTTATTGCCTCGGGTGAGTGTTGCCACTTGTGTAAAGGATCTGAGCATCGGAGGTGACAGTATTACAGTTGAGCAAAGCGGACTATGGAGCCATGAGGGAGGAGTTGGCCAAAGTTGACTGGAAAGATACCCGAGCAGGGATGACAGTGGAACAACAATTGCAGGTATTTCTGGGAATAATACATAAGATGCAGGATCGGTTCAATCCAAAGAGGAAGAAAGATTCCAAGGGGAATAAGGTGTGACCGTGGCTGACAAGGGAGGTCAGGGAGAGTATAAAAATAAAAGAGAAGAAATATAACATAACAAAGATGAGCGGTAAGCCAGAGGATTGGGTAACTTTTAAAGAGCAACAGAAGATAACAAAAAAGGCAATACGGGGAAAAGATTTAGGTATGTGAAGAGGAAAAAATTAGTTAAGGCCAAAATGGACCCTTGAAGACTGAAAAGGGTGAATTTATTATGGGGAACAAGGAAATGGCAGATGAGTTGAACAGGTACTTTGGATCCGTCTTCACTAAGGAGAACACAAACAATCTCCCTGATGTACTAGTGGCCAGAGGATCAAGGGTGGCAGCGGAACTGAAGGAGATTCACATTAGGCAGGAAATGGTGTTGGGTAGACTGATGGGACTGAAGGCTGATAAATCCCCAGGGCCAGATGGTCTGCATCCCAGGCAGTGTTTCCACTTTGACGGAAATTACCCAAAATTTGGGAAATTCTGGTTGTCTTCGGGTAATTTTAGGGAAATAAAATAATTTTGGAAATTTAAGGAAATTTTCCGGCCAACTAAGCCTTCCCCAACTGCGCACACGCAGATACCGGGCACGCTGCGCACGTGTTGGGAGACACGAAGGGGTCCAATCAGGCCCGTGGTATGATTTGCAGAAAAAAGGTATGTACCTGTATAGTTACGACCATCCGTGCCTGCGCAGTTGGGGGAGGGGAGTTAGTCGAATCACAATTCAAAATAGCGCGGTGACACGGTAGGGACGCCGTCTCCCCGCGCGTGCGCACTTGGGGGCAGCAGTCGCACATGTGCAGTTGGAGAAGGCTTACCGGGCCGGGAAATACCATCAAACCCCAGGTAATTTGGAATTATATTTCAGGAAAAAAATGTTGAGGTGTGGAAGCACTGATCGCAAGGTACCTAAGGAGTGGCTCTAGAAATCGTGGACTCATTGGTGATCATTTTCCAATGTTCTATACATTCAAGATCAGTTCCTGTGGATTGGAGAGTAGCTAATGTTATCCCACTCTTTAAGAAGGGCAGCAGAGAGAAAACAGGGAATTAGAGACCAGTTAGCCTGACATCGGTGTGGGGAAGATGCTGGAGTCAATAATAAAAGATGAAATAGCAGCGCATTTGGATAGCAGTAGCAGGATCGGTCCGAGTCAGCATGGATTTGCGAAGGGGAAATCAAGTTTGATTAATCTTAAATTTTTTGAGGATGTAACCAGGATAATGGACAAGGGAGAACCAGTGGATGGAGTGTACCTGGACTTTCAGAAAGCATTTGATAAGGTCCCACATAGGAGATTAGTGGACAAAGTTAGTGCACATGGTAATGGGGGTGGGGTGCTGACATGGATAGAAAATTGGTTGGCAGACAGGAAACAAAGAGTAGGAATTAGCGGGTCCCTTTCAGAATGGCAGGCAGTGACTAGTGGAGTACCGCAAGGCTCGGAGCTGGGACCGCAGCTATTTACAATATATATTAATGATTTGAATGAAGGGATAAAAAGTAACAATAGCAAATTTGCAGATGACACAAAGCTGGGTACTCTGCCTCAGTGGTGGAGGCTGGTTCTCTGGATGCTTTCAAGAGAGAGTTAGTTAGAGCTCTTGGGGATAGCGGAGTTAGGGGATATGGAGATAAGGCAGGAGCGGGGTACTGATTCTGGATGATCAGCCATGATCACATTGAACGGCGGTGCTTGCTAGATGGGCCGAATGGAAGCGGGGGCCGTGCGGAGGTCGAGTGACGTCAAGACGTCACTCGACCTACGGCGTCGAGGCAGTGCGCACGGCCTCGAGGCGGCTGCGTCCGGCATCGAGGCGGCTGCGTCCGGCATCGAGGCGGCTGCGCACGGCCTCAATGCGGCTGCAGGGCGGCAGGCCGTTGCCGCGCGGAATTTTTGAACAGTGTCAGTTTTTCGGAGCCCCGCGCGATGTCGGGACCAACTCCGCACAACTCCATGCGGCTCCAGCGATCGAAGTGGGACTGGCCCCGCGACCTCTGCGCGGCCCCCGCTTGCGGTTATGTCGTGCTTGCCGCATGGAGTCGCATGCCCATGGGACAGACCCTTAACTCTCTCTTAAATCCATCCAGTGATTTGGCCTCCACTGCCCTCTGTGGCAGGGAATTCCACAAATTCACAACTCTCTGGGTGAAAAAGTTTTTTCTCACCTCAGTCTTAAATGGCCTCCCCTTTATTCTAAATATGTGGCCCCTGGTTCTGGACTCGCCCAACATTGGGAACATTTTTCCTGCATCTAGCTTGTTCAGTCCTTTTATATATGTTTCTATAAGATCCCCACTTATCCTTCTAAACTCCAGTGAATACAAACCTAGTCTTTTCAATCTTTCCTCATATGACAGTCCCGCCATCCCAGGGAATCAATCTCGTGAACCTACGCTGCACTGCCTCAAACAGAAGGATGTCCTTCCTCTCACTCTTTTCTTGCATTGCCAATGAAAGAAGAAAGTGAAATCCATTTACCCAGACATTTAATTTCACTAAAAGCATTAAAAAGTAATGTCAGCATATTAGACCACGGCTTTGTAATTCTTTTTGCAATGGATTGAAATTGATAGACAGAGTACAAATCATGTTTAGTGTTACTAACTGCTGAATGAATCAAATTCCCATGGACCCCTGAAAGGATTGCCTTAAAGCTTACATTTCAAAATGAGAACCCGTTTTGAGTCTGTGGCATTGAACTCAATGTGAGTAACATGCATTAGTGGATGCAGCCCTTCCCATCCCTCCAGCCACGTCAGCATTCAGTGAAGGTTTGGTGCAGACTTGATTTGGCTTTTCCTTTTGCCTTCATTCCTCATCGGGTTTGTTCACCTCAGAAACAATCAGAGTACATGAGAGGCTTGGTTAGAGTGGATGTGGAGAGGATGTTTCGCCTAGTGGGGGATTCTAGGACTAGAGGTCATAGCCTCAGTATTAAAGGACATTATTTTAGGAAGGTGATGAGGAGGAATTTATTTAGCCAGAGGGTGGTGAATTGTGGAATTCTTTGCCACAGAAGGCAAAGTCAGTGGATATATTTAAGGCAGAGATAGATTGATTCTTAATTAGTACGGGTTTCATAGGTTATGGGGAGAAGGCAAGAGAATGGGGTTAGGAGAGAGAGATAGATCAGCCATGATTGACTGGCAGATTTGATGGACCGAATGGCTTAATTCTACTCCTATCAGTTATGATCTTACATGTTGAGTGTATCAGCAACTGGCTGAAGGCATGGCTTTTAACAGGAGGGTAGTTTTTGAGTTCAAGCCACCAAGAAATGTGAGATAAGTAAAATCCATTCATTCTTTTTTAAAATCTCTCTACCACATCTGGGCAGTTGGTTTGAAAGTTTGGAGTCCTATTTTATGAGGAACCTGCAAGATGAGGGGAGCTGGGACGTCCTGTGCAGTGAAAGTCACAATGAGTGACAAAATGAAGGATAATCTGGATTATGGTGATTGGGTAATTGATGATGATTGTTGGGTCTCATGGTGGACATGGACAGATTGTTGAGTGTGAGGATGGGAATAGACTAGTCACAGTGAGTTTCAGAAAGTTTGTTGTGCACAAAGAAATGGCTTTGCTCATCTGGCTTAAAACAGCACTGTAAGAGCACTTCATTGTGAATTCTCAAAACTAGTGACCTATACCCGAGGTTAAAAAAATCAATGTTTTTTAAACAATTATAGCCAATTTCATTACAACATCCAAAGGACTTACAACCTCAGATTGTTTTTTGCACTACTCACCTGAGATGTGGCTAGATTGAAGTTGGGTTGAGCTCCCATTTTAGTTGTTTAGACTCTGAACGAATCCCGACACAACAAATTTTGTGGGTGCAGATTCGCCCAATGTAATTGCAGAGGACCATTCGATTCATTCCTTGCTGGGCCAGACATGAGGACAAGTGAATACTGATCCTCCGGCATTTTTCCATTTACATAACTAATCTTTTCTTCTGGTGCTAAACTTACCAAGCAGAAATCAACTCAGTTTGATCTTGAAAACCTCAGCCCTCGCTCAAGAAGGATTCCAGACTTCTACTGCACTTAGTTTCCTGATTTGACAAGTATTTATGAATTCTCATCACTGCAGTTTTGAAACTCCCACTAAAGTAGTCAGGATGCTGCATCCATTTAATTGAATTCTTCAATATTTCAATGTTACTACAGATTATTTACTGCACAGTCTGTTGACTTCAGATTTGTGAACACGGTTTCTGGGTAACTATGGTTATATTGTCTGATATGTATAAAAGTTACATTGATTGCAGTTTCCAGCATTATTCCTATCTTTGCTCTCCACTTGAGGTCATTAAAGTGCATCTCAGGGTTCATTGGAATGAGGGAGTTGCTACTTTCCTTCCATGATACTTCCTTCCAATTATAAATATGCTCCTGATTGGGAGACGACTCCCAAAAACTATTATTCATGCGATCCTTGGCTAATTTCAGTGAAAATAATATGTACCTCACTCTGAAAGATGTTTCCACTTATCTTCTTCCTCATTCCTTAGTAATTTATGGATTGGATTTGCTGTGCATTATCATCATTATGAGACCAACACAGCTTTGAAAGTATTATATCCCCCACCCTTCACTCAATAATAATTTGTGTGGCAAGCTAAAAGACTCAAACATTTGGTGGGTTGCTCCCTGACCATCTGCTTTACAAAAAGAACTCTTGTTCTCTGATGTGTTATGAATAGATGGGAAATAATTTGCAATGGCAGTTGGGATTGAATCAAAGTATTACAACAGGATGTGTCAGAGGACTCTGGAAGAGTAGATATATTAATGGACGAAGAGGACATTGTGTATATTCATTAGACACGGGAGCAGAATTAGGCCATTTGGGCCATCGAGTCTACTTGCGATTCAATCATGGCTGATCTATCTTTCCCTCTTGACCCATTCTCCTGCCTTCTCGCCATGCAGAAGGCGTCCAAAGACATACTGAGGTGCCCTCTCTTAATTATCACGGCAGTTACTAAGGCTCAGAATAGTAGCATTTAAGTTTAATTTCCTAATGCAGAGGATAAAAAGATTATAATGCACTGAGCTCCATCCACTATGCAACGACATTACCTTGCATACCTCAAATAAGGTGTGCCAGCCTTTTCTTTGGAGTGATTTATTTTCTTCTGCTTCTTGTTTGTGATCAATTTATTCTGTACAAGTCCTTTGTATCTCCTTTATTACAGGGAATCATATTACAAACTGGCTGAAATTTATGACATTATAGTGCCGACCATGCCGACCAAGATGCCTAATTGACTGGGACTAAAGTCAGCATCAGGCCAATATGCCTCCAAATCAATCTGTAATATCTCTGTCCAAGTTCATTTAAATGTCACAATTGTACCCCTCCTCATCCACTTTCAAATAAGCACCACCTTTCAAATAAGCACCATCCTCTGCAAAAAAATGTCACTCACATCAAAAATTACACAAAGACCGCCATGCTCTCTTTTTGCTCCTGCCATAGGAAGAAGGTACAGGAATCTGAAAACCATGACCACCAGTTTTAACAATATCTTCTTCCTAACAATCATCAGGCTCTTGAACACCATGCAATATGAACACAGCAACTAAGAACTTCTATGAACTGTCTTTGGTTGCACTGAGGATTATGTTTACTGCATGAATATTAAGCTTATTAATTTATTGATTCTATTTATTTACTATCATATATTATCCGTGTGTATTGAATTTAGGATACTTAAACTGCTGCAAGTAAGAATTTAATTGTTCCATTGTCAGTAAATTAGTAAGATTAAATGAGAACTTACCAGTTTGAAGTTTGATCTTTATTTTATGAGGAATTACGTTGGTGATCACGTGAAGAAGATCCGTCAGGGCGCCTGCGCGTCAATCTTCAAAGCAGCGGTGTGAAATCACAAAACAACAAGAACGAAGTAATATAGTAACATAATAAAATGAGAAAATTAAGAACTTCCATCTGACCTTTATGAAAGAGGGTTGGGCCGTGGTGGGCACGTAATCACCAACGTAACTCCTCATAAAATAAAGATCAAACTTCAAACTGGTAAGTTCTCGTTTAATCTTACTATTTTACTTCGGAGTCACGTGAGTGACTACGTGAAGATTTTAAAGCTTTGTGATTTCATGCCGCAGATACAAATCCCGGCTTCTCACTGCATTGATTGACTCGGAATGAGAAATAATCAATAATGCATTAATAATGACATTTGCATGAAAAATGCAGTAATTCATTTATTTGAATAATAGAATTAACAGTATCCCCTTTAACCCATGGGAATTTAAGCAGAACTTAATATAGTATCTGCAAACAGCCCTGTATTGGCAATAGGCCGATGGTAAAAGTGTTGAAACACCAATTTATTAGATTACCCAGCGCCTGCTAAAATATGGTCGACGGGACGTCCTTCGCCCTGGCCGCCAATGTTGCTGCTAAATCGAATGGGATGTAAAAACATCAATGTTCACACCTGCAGCAACCAAAACTTGTTTTAACCATCTTGAAATAATCTGAACTGACACTATCTTGTATGTTTTTTCGTGAATGATAAACAATCTTGTTTACATATTTCATAAGACCTTTGTAGCCTCAATGTATTACAACTAATATGTCTTAACACATAGACATGGATCCATGGAATCTGCTAATAAAACACTCCTGAATCCTGTCACACCTGACCCTAATTCATTTAAGTAGGTCATAAAATGTAAAACATAACATAATCCTGAGGTACTTCCATCCTGTGCATCTGTAACTTTTGTAATGTCTGCACTCTCTCTGCTTGTTACAAGTGCCATAAGCATGACTACGTTCATGCTGAATTTGGCCAAATCATAATTGTACCATCATTGATGAAGTAGCTTAAAACCACTCTATATTCCAGATTGCCATACCTAGGTTTAGAAGATCTGGAATTAAAATTCCTTTCATTAATCTGGAAATGAAAGAATGAGACTCAACAGGATGTCTTTCCGACCCCATCAATAAAAAACAAGGACAATGTACTTCTGGCTGAATAAATCGCACTATAACTCAACCCCTCAAATAGAGTGTTGAGAAACCCAAGACATTTGAGACATGTGCCGTACAACATTCCATATTCTTTTGTACACAACATTTTTTCCCCATTCTTTATATAATGTGAAAGCAGCATTTACAGAGTCACAACCTCAGATACGCAAATGTACTGTTTTTTAGTGCTCTTCCGCCAGACTGCTGTAAGCATGTCCACAGTATGCCCAGCCAATCCTCTTTTTAAAACCTGCAAATTAACAGATCCATACAGGCATATAACGGATATTACTCTCCAATTATCGGATACACCAGTAAATCCCTTCTTTTAGGAACCTTTATCAGAAACTGTGTCATTAATTCCAATATCAAAGGAAACCATGGCTGCGTAGACCAGTCCGGGACCACCAGTACCCCAGAGGCAGCATTATGCTTCATTTTAAGCAGACACCAGTTTATGAGACAGAATGATGGAAAATGCATATAAAAACATACCACCCTAATGTAGCGAGAAAACATCAATCACTACTGTCTCCCGATGTAGTTCCCATAACACATATCTCTGTAACTGGTGATTGAGTCTGGATGGAAACAAGTCGTATCTGGCTTCCCAAATCTGACTACTATATCATTAAAATCTTAAGATTCAACATCCATTCTTTGTTATCATGGAAATTCCCGTAACCTAGTGTCTGCTACTATATTGAATCTACCTGGTAGATAAATAGCTGAAACCAAACATTTGTCAACACACCAAGTCCAGATTTGATTAGCCAATTGGTCACATGACACCAACTTAATTCCACCCATACAATTAATACATGCCAATGCTGTAGTGTTGTAAATTTGAAGCTGAACATGCAGATTAGTTGTATTAACAACAAGCTTGGAGCTCATAAGCCTTCCAATTGCTATAAAACGTCGATTCTCCATGTCTGCAAAAATAATGCCTCTTCGATATTCCATCTGTCCAAAGATGGATAACTTTTCAGTGGCACCAATCCTAGTGCACTGACATCAGTCTGTAAGACCATGGAAGGTTGTTCAATCAGTATCTTGCTTGAACTACTGGAGACATGCAAATCAGAAGCAGCATTTGTTGTTTAACTGCATGGTGTATCAAAAATGGCCACCATGCATCTTAGTGCCTTTTCTTTTTGCAGTCTGTAGCTGCTGGTAGTACAATGGCCCATATTGAATTGCTGGAAATAACACTAATTTTCCTAGCAAGCTGGCCACCTGTCTTAATTGAAGATTGTTGCTTTTTCAACAGCTTAATGCAACCATCAATCAGCTCTACCCTTTACCCTGGGTAAATTACTACCCTGTCAATTGAATCAATTGTGAATTTAAAATAATCAATTGTTGTAAGTGGCGTTAACCTTAATTTCTCGCTGGATGAATTAAACCCAAAACTTTCAAAAGTGGATTGAACAATTGAGAGAGATAACTCACTAATTATCTTGTTCGTCCTAATTAGGACATCATCCAGGTAAGCCATCAACATCTGTCCTTGGACTCTAATTAGTCCCAAAATTGGTTTTACCAATTTAGTGAAATTCTAGGAACTGAAGTTAACCCATTAGACAGAACTTTGAATTGCCATAATTGTTCATTCAGATAAATTTCAAATATTTTTATCTTACAAATGAACAGACACTAAGTAATATACATCTTTCAGATCTATAGGTGCCATATAACATCTTTTGAAATAAGTTGTCTGGCAGTCTCAAAGTCTCCATTTTGAAGTGTCTATACTTCACAAAATTTTAAAAACTTGTCAGATCTAAAATACTCCTCACCTTTTTAGGTCGCGAAAATTTAAACACAATTTGGTGGTTTTGATAAACCAACCTTTCAATTACTTGTTTATAAACAAGTTTTCAAATTCAGCTTGGACCTCCATCACTTCTTTTTGTGAAATTGGAGTGTTCTGCTTGGAACATGCTGGATGGCAAATCACTATTTGGATCGAATCAATTCGAAACCTTTGAATAATACTCAGAATAATAAATCTGAAGTAATTTGCTTCCAATATTTGGCTGTTTTTGCCTTAATATGTTCCCATGAGAACCAGGTCCACCTACCTCCTTTGTCACCTGAGTGACCTGTGGTCCCTGGCTCCTGGCAGGAAAAACCAACGCTTTTTCGTGTTCCCGCTGCAGGACACCAACTGCGCCCCTGCTTCAATGGTCGATTTGTTCCTGGTGTAGGCACAGGCTTTTGTATGATGTCTGAAAGGATACCTCCTCTTCACAGACTTGTCGACCATTGATGTTTTGATCAACCTTACTGTTTTTGCCTCATCATCCAACTCTTTCCCACATTTCGTGAGGTTTTTTCTCTGAAGAGTAAGTTGAATGATTGCACATTGCTGGGCTTTACAGAGTTGCTGCAACTTGGGGTTGATGGTGGACCAAATGGCATACTTCCTGAAACAATTCATCTCGAAGTGGGCCCTACATAGCAAACCTAGTGCCATTTGATGCATCTCCATCACTGGCATCCATCCATTGTTTTTGCAAAATTGCAGTTGTTCCTCAACCCAGCAGCTTCAATATTCTCAACAGTTTACATTTCTTAGGCTCACATGCCTTCGCCCATCTGACCCCTTATATCTTGGTTCACTGCTAATACTTTCAGCAATACGCAGTTCCTTGGGGTCTCGTGCTTTTTTGGCATTTTCATCCATCGTAAGCTACTGGAGCTGATGGAAGACACAATAGTTGATCATAGAGGCCACTTCCTTTCCCAGTGGCTCTCCTGACTCTGACGGGGCAGCGAATCGTACTGCCAGGAGTAAAACATCTGGCAGCTGCCATCTTCGCTTGTTTCGGCCTCAACGTCAGACTCAGGGTCAGAACTCTCACAGAGCAGCGAATCGTACTGCCAGAAATAGAACATCTGGCAGCTGCCGTCTTTGCTTGTATCGGAAAACTCTGCTGACCCTGAGCACGCGCCTCATCAATGAGGGTGCTCTCAAACAGTCCTTTGCTAGGTGCTGCTGACCTGGCTTCTGGAGCCTGGCTTTAGCTACACTCTTCCCCGAGTGTGCTTTTCTCCAGTAACCTGTGTAACAGGCTTTCCATCTGAGCAATCCGCTCAAAAGTGGTATCCAGCCCTGGAGTCGCATCCTCCTGATCGGACGCCTCCTCCGTGGGCCTCACAGACTTGAATTTAGCCTTGCGCCCCACTGGCACTGACTGAGTTCTTTTCAACCCCAAGTCCACAGTCGCTATGCTCCCAGCCGGCAACTGTTTTTGCTTACCTTGTAGTTCACAACTACATTTCCACTAGAGGAGCGCTGCTCCTCACGTCCGTTCGCGCCAATGCGTCTGACATAATGATGCGCAGGCACCCTGACGGGTCTTCTTCACGTAGTCACTTATGTGACTCCGAAGTAAAATTGATAATTAAACACTCTTGACTCCCTACCATAAAATATAACAAAATAAGCATTCTATGCAAACCAGGTTAAATTATGAAGTACATTATATAGGTATGTTACAAAACTTACCTTCAGCCGCGCTGTAATTCTGTCACTGGCCGTGTGCGCGATTTTGGCGCCTTTAAAGGGGGGCGGGGTTAAAACGCGGGTTTCTCCTTCCTTGTCCTAGTTAATATTTTGTTGGAGTACAAGCGCTGGCTGAAGAATCGTTCCTAGTGGCGATTTGTGTGATTTTTATTTTTATTAAATCGTCAATGTCAGCGCTAGAGTTATTTTAAAAGCAGCTCCTGAAGCATCAACGCCGATAACGGGGACGGATTTCACACACGGGACAGGTAAACGAAAGTGCTTTCTTTAAATGTATAAAAGTGCTTCTTAAGAAGCCTTTAATTCACATTTTTTCATGCGACACGGTGATTTTATTCCCCGAATTAACGGCAGCATTTTTCATGCCAATACGGGGTTAAATTCACCGCAAATGAACGTTCCAAAAGATCGCGTTCCAGAAATTCTCACTCACAAGATGAATTAAATGCCCATTAATTTACAGGTATTAAACATTCAATTCCTTCCATTTGGCCTGTAAATTCATGAAAATGAGATTTAAAAATTATGTTATATTGTGAATTATTGTGTGAATGTTATTTGGACACTTAGGCTATTTAAAAATGTTAATCTATTCTTAAGAAATTGACAGATGTTTAGATCTAGTAATTGAATTTTGTAATTAGCTACAATTAGGTAACTAACTAATTATATGCTTTACTTTCATGTCTTCTGAGTAAGATTGTTTCATATTTGTTTCAGAATGCTTCAATCTATAATAACTGAAAATTTCCTTCAGTTATCTTAAGTTTTAAGAAAGTTATGGGCTTTTGACTGTCCTCGATCACAGCTTTTGTGTTAAGTCAATGGAAAAGCAATAGGGAACAAGATGCTAATTTCCGAGTATGAAAATGGGCATAACTTCTTTAATACTGAAGATATGAAAGTGAATTAGGTGGCAAATTAAACTTCTTTTTATGCTTTATCTGTTGGGATAAATTGCAGACTTTATTTTTAAAATCTCAAAATTTTGTATCATTGCTACATTATATTATAACAGATTATTGTTTAGCTGAATAAACACGTTTTTATACGGTCTGGCTATTTAGACACATGTACATTTTGATATTTGTGTAAGTGTCAAATGTCAAGTACAGACCATGAACTGCATATGTATGGTGTTTGAAAGAAACAATAATGCTTTCAGGATACTAAGGGGTTGTAAGCTTTCTCCTAACAGTGGCAATGAACTATCATAAAACGATGCACATCTATTTCTTTCATTTCATTTATGCCAAACTCTGCATTAGCAAGGAAAATTAATCAATTTGACATAAACTTAAAGCATTACAACATTGCAAAGATGCACCATTTTAGGTTGCCAGGCTAACTGATGTGAAATTTGCTTCTCCTTAATCTTTATATTTGCTTTTTCTTTAATCTCCCATTATTGTTGCCAAATAGTTGTCAATAATGAAACTTTGTACTATCGTTACACAAACAAACAATTAATCTATATTTCCAAAATATGTTTAATCAACTCTTAGATGAGAACATGCTGAGAAATGTATTTTGTTCTCCACTGAAGAAATCCACAGGGGTGCAAACATATTTAGATATACTTGATTACAATTTAGTGTGATGACTAAGTTCAAAGCATTCCGTTCATTCAGAAAATCAATAAAACCATATGCTATTTTACTATTTAATATATTTTGAAAACAGCCTGAGTTTTATGAACTAAAGTTTAGGCCGAGGCAGTATAAAAAAAAATTCTGTACTCTTCTGGGCAAATTGTTCTGCACTATAACATTATGTCTTTGAACAATGTATATTGTGTTTCATGGTTTCATAGATCTGCAAAGCTGCTGATAACTGGTATAAAAGCAAAAACAAGGAAGCCCTTAGTAATATGCTGAATGCATAAATCATGTGTATATAAGAGCACAGTAACAGAGATGGGTATTTTAGCTCTTTGAGTCTGTTAGAAATAATATCCAATTGTCTGTAAAATCTACTATTCCCACTCTTCAAAAGTCCCAAGCATGCAGGATAATTAAAGTTTTACTATGCCCAGAACTGAGCACAGTTATTGTCTAATGCAGGTTGAGGATTCACTGCAGCTAGAGCACAATACTTGTGTTTGCCTAATGACTGACATTTTCTCATGTAGGGAAGCAATTTCAATGATGATATTTCCTTCCCATGCATTTTCACCATTACTAATATGAGTGGGACCTTTTTAGAAAGAATGGCCTCTGGCCTAGACAATTGTAATTCATTTACTGGAATGTTAAATATGTGGAGATGACAATATTTGATAGATTTTCAGGGGACTCGATTGAAGTTGGCAAGAAGTTGAAGGGAGCTGATTGGCAGAAATGAAGTGTTTTCACATTGGTTTGAGGGTCTAGAAACCAGGGAATATACTAATTAGATCCAGGAGTCTCAAGTGTAAGGTTAAGAAACACTCCAACACTCCAAAGGCAACATACGTTTGGAATACTTTCACAAACTGCAGTTCACGCCAGGATAATTGTCGGCTTCAAAGCTGAAATTTATAGATTTTTGCTAATGATTGACCTGAGGTCCCAAAAAGAAATAATTGGGGTTAGCTCACCAATACACAATTATTCTTAATAACTCTTTTGTTCAGTTAGTCTTACAACCATGTCATCCAATGTTAATAACATTTGAGGAGTATCAAGGCAGTAGCAGAAGCCAAATGTCCAAAAGTTTGTTGGTATGGTCCGATCAAAACAATTGCACTAATTAGAAAGGCTAAAATTTGGTTTGGAGTGAGATCTGCTGTGACTCCAAGCTTCCAGTCATAGAATGTCTCATATCTCAATGTGGGAAAGTGGCTTGAGAAATGAGGCCAGCATTTTGTTTCCCCAAAGGATTATCTGATCGAGGTATGTAAAATTTGGAGATACATAGATACAGCAGATTGTCAGAAGCTTTATCGCAGGGGATATAATGGTATTTTGTTTTGCACAGAATGGTTATTATTAGTTCAGTTTAATTTAGAGATACAGCCGTGAGACAGGTCCTTCGGCCCACCGAGTACGCACTGACCAGTGATTCTCATACACTGACACTAACACACGCACGCACGCACGCACGCACGCACGCACGCACACACGCACACTAGGGACAATATACAATTTTAACGTAGCCAATTATCCTACAAACCTGTATGTGTTTGCAAAGCGGGAGGAAACTGGGGAAAACCCACCTGGTCACGGGGCTGTGTTCAAACTCCACACAGACAACACACGCGGTCAGGATCGAACCCGGGTCTCCAGCGCTGTAAGGCAGCAGCTCTACCACTGTGTCACCATGCTGCTCTGGAACTATTGGGAACATGCTCACAAAAATTGGTTTTCCTCATTCTATAAGTGTAAAGTATATACCAAAATTATACAGCTATTCAATCATCCAATTTAAAACAAAAGAAGGCAGAAATATATTGGCACTGATCATGCCAAGTGCCCGTAACTCGTATTGCACTTTAGGTCCAAACCTAATTTCCACTGAAATAAATAGTAGCAGACCCTACTATATTCTGCATTTACCACTGTTTAAAATATTTTTTAAATCTCTTTCCACGACGGAGATGCGACTTTATCCATATCGTATATCTGTCCGCACTGCGGCCTAAAATAACGAGCTGGCAGTCCCTTTGCAGGGGGATCGACTTCAGGAGCTCCAACTGTGGGAGCCTGCAGACTTAATGTTGTGGTGCGCGGTTAGGGATCGACTTCGGGAGCTCCAACCACAAGAGCTTCAAACTCTCCGATCACGGGAGGTTCGATTGCTCTGACTCGGGAGCTTCGATTGCCGACTGCAGGAGCCTCGGTTGCCCCAACTGCGGATGGATCGATTGCCCCGATTGCAGGAGAAAAGGCGGGAAGTAGATAATACGTTATTGCCTTCCATTACAGTGCACTGTGGTAGATGTTTATGTTAATTTAATGTAGTTGTGTGTCTTTTTGCTTTTTTGGTATGACTGTATGGCAAATCAAATTTTACATACTTGGCTAATAAATTAATTACAATTACAATTACAATTACAATTACAATTACTTTTCATTTTGGTTACATGAGGGGTGATTTGCTGACCCGCTGTCTGTCTGCTAGATTACTGTCTAGCACTCCTGTCTGCTAGATTACCAGACAAGACCGCACATTAGAAATGTGTCCATATTTCTAATGTATCAAGGAGATATGTTCCGAACTAGGAACACAAAGTCTGAAAGTTAACCCTCCCGGATCAATGTTGGTCAATCACAGGTCAAGTATGGTACAACTGGATATATGTACAGTGGCTTGCAAAAGTATTCATACCCCTTGAACTTTTCCACATTTTGTCACGTTACAACCACAAACATAAATGTACTTTATTGGGATTTTATGTGATAGACCAACACAAAGTGGTGCATAATTGTGAAGTGGAAGGAAAATGATACATGGTTTACAAATTTTTTTACAAATAAAAAACTGAAAAGTGTGGCGTGCAAAAGTATTCAGCCCCCCTGAGTCAATACTTTGTAGAACCACCTTTCGCTGCAATTACAGCTGCAAGTCTTTTGGGGTATGTCTCTACCAGCTTTGCACATCTAGAGACTGAAATTTTTGCCCATTCTTCTTTGCAAAATAGCTCAAGCTCAGTCAGATTGGATGGAGAGCGTCTGTGAACAGCAATTTTCAAGTCTTGCCAGAGATTCTCAATTGGATTTAGGTCTGGACTTTGACTGGGCCATTCTAACACATGAATATGCTTTGATCTAAACCATTCCATTGTAGCTCTGGCTGTATGTTTAGGGTCGTTGTCCTGCTGGAAGGTGAACCTCCGCCCCAGTCTCAAGCCTTTTGCAGAGTCTAACAGGTTTTCTTCCAAGATTGCCCTGTATTTGGCTCCATCTATCTTCCCATCAACTCTAACCAGCTTCCCTGTCCCTGCTGAAGAAAAGCATCCCCACAGCATGATGCTGCCACCACCATGTTTCACAGTGGGGATGGTGTGTTCAGGGTGATGTGCAGTGTTAGTTTTCCGCCACACATAGCGTTTTGCATTTAGGCCAAAAACTTCAATTTTGGTCTCATTTGACCAGAGCACCTTCCTCCACATGATTGCTGTGTCCCCCACATGGCTTGTGGCAAACTGCAAACGGGACTTCTTATGGCTTTTTTTCAACAATGGCTTTCTTCTTGCCACTCTTCCATAAAGGCCCGATTTGTGGAGTGCATGACTAATAGTTGTCCTGTGGACAGATTCTCCCACCTGAGCTGTGGATCTCTGCAGCTCCTCCAGAGTTACCATGGGCCTCTTGGCTGCTTTTCTGATCAATGCTCTCCTTGCCCGGCCTGTCAGTTTAGGTGGACGGCCATGTCTTGGTAGGTTTGCAGTTGTGCCATACTCTTTCCATTTTCGTATGATGGATTGAACAGTGCTCCGTGAGATGTTCAAAGCTTGGGATATTTTTTTATAACCTAACCCTGCTTTAAACTTCTCCACAACTTTATCCCTGACCTGTCTGGTGTGTTCCTTGGGCTTCATGATGCTGTTTGTTCACTAATGTTCTCTAACAAACCTCTGAGGCATTCACAGAACAGCTGTATTTATACTGAGATTAGATTACACACAAGTGGACTCTATTTACTAATTAGATGACTTCTGAAGGCAATTGGTTGCACTGGATTTTATTTAGGGGTATCAGAGTAAAGGGGGCTGAATACTTTTGCACGCCACACTTTTCAGTTTTTTATTTGTAAAAAAATTTGAATACCATGTATCATCTTCCTTCCACTTCACAATTATGCGCCACTTTGTGTTGGTCTATCACATAAAATCCCAATAAAATACATTTACGTTTGTGGTTGTAACGTGACAAAATGTGGAAAGGTTCAAGGGTTATGAATACTTTTGCAAGCCACTGTATAGATTTAGAGCATAGAAATTGACCTTTCTGCCCACCATGTCTATGCTGACAATCAGGCCTATCTATGCTAATGCCACTTGCCTGCATTAATTCCATATCCCTCTATGTTTTCCTAATTCGTTTATCCAAATGTCTTTTAAATGTTGTTCATGTTCCTGCCTCCACCATGTCATCTGGCAGCTCATTTTAAATACCAAACATCTGGGACATAAATATAATATAAATATATGTGTAAAGCAGGAGATACAGAAATTTGAAAATGCAAACCAACAGACTCAGGAACAAGTTCTTCCCCTTTGGAATCTGATTTTTGAATGGTCCTTCCACAAGATAAGGAACAGTGACGACTCTCCTACCTAATTCATTGGGGACATTGCAATTTTTTTCTCTGGAACTGTTTGGCTTCAAAGTTGAGAGCTATTTTCTGTACTCTGCTATCTTTCTCCTCACTTTTTGCACTTACTTGTGTATGACTTGATTATATTGTATTGTATTTTCTGATTTGATTGGGCTGTATGCAAAAACGGTTTCACACTGTACCTCAGTACACATGACAATAATAAACCTGAACCAAAATAATCAGTGTGTGACAAAAATTGACCCCCTGAGGTACCATTTAAACTTCTTCTGTTACACATTAAACCTATGCCCTTCAGTTTTACACAGCACTGGCTATCTATACACTACCTATATTTATTTTTAATATAAAAACCTTTTATATAGGCAAACCTGCTTTGCCATGCCTGGAAGCATGTTCCAGGTATCACCACTTTCTGTGTAAAAAAAATTGCCCTGCACAAATTAGAGTCATAGAGTGATACAGTATGGAAAGGCCCTTTGACCCAACTTGCCCACACAGGCCTACATGTTCCTGCTACACTGGTCTCACCTGCCCGCATTTGGTCCACATCCCTCCAAACCTGCCCTATCCATGTACCCATCCAACTGTCTCTTAATTGTTGGTATAGTCCCCGTCTCAACTATCTCCTCTGGCAGCTTGTTCCATACACCCACCACCATTTATGTGAAAAATTTACCCCTCAAATTCCTATTAAGTCTTTTCCCCATTTCACCTTAAACCTATATCCTCTGGTCCTCGATTCACCTACTGTGGGCAAGAGACTCTGTGCATCTACCCAATCTATTCCTCTCATGATTTTATACACCTCTATAAGATCACCCCTCATCCTCCTGCACTCCAAGGAATAGAGTCCCAGCCTACTCAACCTCGCCTTATAGCTCAGACCTTATAGTCCTGGTAACATCCTCGTAAATCTTCTCTGCGTCCTTTCCAGCTTGACAACATCTTTCCTATAACATGGTGCCGTGAACTGAACAAAATATTCTAAATGCGGCCTTACCAATATCTTATATTTTCTTTAAACTTTGCCCCTTTCACCTTAAAGCTATGTCCTCGAGCCTTTGAAAATTTCAGCCTGGGAAAAGGTTCTAACTCACTACTCAATTTATGCTCATGATGTAGGTATAACTAACTAATTGTTATATTCTTAGATATTAAAGAAATGTAAGGATATTGGGCCGATACAGGAATGATGTGGATGGTAAAAGATTGCTCATTCATTTGTTGAATAGTAGAGGAGGCTGGTAGGGCCAAATGCTACCATCAGAAAGGAGGTATGGGAGCCGAAAGTCCCTTGCCACCAGGTTCAGGAACAGATTGTTTAATACAGCCATCAGGATCTCAAACTGACCTTTACAATCTTAATATTACCTCAGCAATGGAATATGATGCTTTTTTTCAAATTACACCAATATCTTGTTTTTGCAATCTTTTTTTATTTCCATTGACTCACAGGATTTATGTATAATTCATATATAATTTCTGTTTTGCATGTTGTCTCAGTTTGCATGCCTGTGATGTTGCTGACATCAAGATTTTCATTGTACCTATACCTCGCTGTACTTGTGCATATGACAGTAAACACAATTTGACTTATCTTGAAAATATACAAAGTACTTTTATTTCCAAATTCAAAGTGTAGACCAAAACAGAAAAAAGGACTTTGCTTCTGTACAGAAATATCTTGTGAATCTATTAAAAATGAGTTGCCTAGAAATGTATCCTTGGTTGGTAGCACCAAATACATTATGTGATAGTGGCATGGTGCTAGACTTTCGCCCAAATTATGACTCTATGGTGGGTGAAATACAGAATGGCTAATGGGCCTGACCACTTAGGAATTTTTTCAGGCGACTGCCGGTGACTGTCAAGCTCAAGTCGTAGGGGGGAGAAGGGGGGAAAAGGGGGAGGTAGGGTGGGGAGAAGATTGGAGACAACTTATAAGAAGCCAGAGAAACACAGCTGTGAAGCTCAGCGGACATTAACATTACCGGTCGGTATCCTTGGTCCTGAAAACTACTGTAAGTTGTCGCCAACGCTCCCCCCGCTTGCCCTGTCCCCTGCCTGCATAACTGGCTGGTGAAAGAAGTGATGTGTGTATGTGACAGTCGCCGTTCCAGACGCCGATTTTTCAGCCACCCGCTACGACTTGACAGTCACTGGCAGACGCCTGAAAAATCGCCTAAGTGGGACAGGCCCATTAGTCAGATGAAGATTCATTACTGATGAGTATGACATTAGGGGATGCTGGAGGCAATGTAAGGTGTAAGCTTGCTGTATGAAAACCAATGAGCATGTTTAGGTGGAATAGGGAAATCTAGCCAGAATCTGGACTCTTATACATCAGCAAGACCAAGCATAGACTGGGTGATCATTTCGCTGAACACCTTCGCTCAGTCCGCCTGGACCTATCTGATCTACCAGTTGCTAAACACTTTTTATTCTCATTCTCATTCGAACACTGATCTTTCTGTTCTAGGCCTCCTCCGTTGTCAATGTGAGGCTAAACACAAATAGAGGAACAGCATCTCACTTGGGCAGCTTACAACCCAGTGGTATGAATATTGATTTCTCTAACTTCAAGTAACCCTTGCATTCCCTCTCTCTCCATTCCTCCCCCACCCATCGCACCAGCTTCTTGTTTTCACCCAACAAGCAGCTAACAATGGCCTGTTTCCTTTATCAGCATTACCTTTTTGCATATGTTTCATTCATTGTTCTATATCTCTCTACATCATTGTCTATTTCTCTCGTTTCCCTTTCCTGTGACTTTCAATCTGACAAAGGTTCTCGACCCGATACATCACCTATTTCTTCTCTCCAGAGATGCTGCCTGTCCTGCTGAGTTACTTGAGGTTTTTGTCTATCTTCGGTTCAAACCAGCATCCGCAATTCCTTCCTACACAGAATCTTACATGGGCCATTGTGCAGAACCTGCAACCAATCCTTTCCAATATGGAAGTAGGGACAACATTCTTATCAACACTTGTAAATTCAACCATACTGCAGCATCATTCGCAGCACCACTATACTGCCTGTAAAAACATTCATTTTTTGATGATGATGATAGGATTCATGTCAGCAAACGTACACCTGTAGAAGATGAGCAAAATTATAAAGGAAGCGTTAAGATACACCATCAATGTTGCAGCAAGATGAAATAGCTTTATGTAAAGAAAAAAACAGTTCAGAACCCATTGCTCAGAGCCACAATTGCATCATGTTATACTTGGAGGTTAAGTCATTATCATGGAACCCAATTTGCAGAACAATTACTATTTGGAAGTAAAATGGGTTTGTAATGAATACATTGGCCACATTCATGTATAACAAAATGAAAAGTAATTGTGGGGTTAATGAAACTATGCTTCTTGATCATTGCAATTTTGCTTGGCAACATGCCTTAGATGGCAAGATATGATGTCTGGTCTACTCATGCAAATGCAAAAATGGAAATTCAGCGCTGCAAACATTTAAGTAGTCATACAGCACAGAAGAGGACTCATTGGCCCACTATGTCCTTGCCGAGCATCAAGTATCCCTTTATATTATAGCCTTCCCTGTCTAAAGGAAAATTAACCCATCCTATCCAGTCTCTCCTCATAACTGAAATACTCCTTCCCTGATAGCATCATGGTGAATCTTCTTTGTAACTTCTCCAGTTCAACCACATAATTTCAATACTATGGCAACAAAGCTACATACAATATTTCAGATGTGGCCTGATCAATATTTTAGAAATCTAATCCATAATCTTCTCACTCTTAAATTTTAGCCCCTGGCTAATTAAAGCCTGCATTCCAAACAACTGATCTGCAAGTTCGTAATTTGCAGAAATCTTTGGATTTGAACACCAAGGTTCCTTTATACCTCAATACCCCCTCAGGCTCAGCCATTCATTGTATATGTCCTACCCTTATTTGACCTCCCAAAGTGCATCACTTCAATTTAGTAGGATTACATTTAAATGATAGTAAATGGAGTATTTTGTATAAATGTTGCTTACTATAGGGAATGAATGTATACAGCATTTGAGGGCAAGTGGAATTCCCATTACATATAGCAAATTGAGGTTCTCAAGTGAACCAACTACAAACCATATTGATAGACCATTGTAGAAACAAGGAACAGCAGATGCTGTTTTACACTAAAGATAGGCACAAAGTGCTGGAGTAACTCAACGGGCCAGGCAGCACCTCTGGAGAATAAAGGATAGGTGATGTATTGGGTTGGGACCCTTCTTCATACTGAAAGTAGAAGTCGGGGTGGTGGTGGGGAGGGGGTGGGGGGTGGGGGGTGGGGGGTGTGAATAGTTGGAGGCAAGAAAAGACCAGGACAAATCAAGGCCAACCACAAACCATTGCGTGCATATTTGAATATCTCAAAGGAAACCTGCCTTCACTGTCCTCATTTAGCAGGCAAGGCTGCCTCAGGAACTGCATCATCTGTGGAAAAATGATTGACATGCATTAACCCCATGAAATGTTAACGATTCAAGTTACCCCTCCACGTCATCTCTGTGACCATTACTCATTATGACATGATTAACTGAGGAGCTATATATGGTATCACACTATTAAGGGACTCACTTGGCCATCGCAGATATCCATGTGGGCAACAGCTTTCACTATAACAATGGTCCATGCAAAACAAGAGATATCATAAGCAGATCAATAGCTATTAATCGGGATAAATAGGATAATGCCAGCATAAAATTTGGTCTTTATAACAGCTATCATGATTGACGGAAAAGAAATAATTGGATTGAGGATATAGCAACGACTTTGAAGTGATACCAATAATTTTTACCACTACAGATGATATTCCCATTAAGATATCCCCAACAGAAAAAATAAGACTAGGTCTAAAATTCATAGCTGTCCAGCATCTACCATTACGAAAACTGTTTCCAGCATTTGCAGGCTAATAAAGCATATGAAAATGACAATAATTTCTTGAAAGATTATCTAATAAACATGAAGTTCAATCTTAGGGTTGTGAATGAACTTTGCAATAAAGTGTATAAGAATAGGGAAGACACTTTCTATCAAAAAAGACACAAAGTGCTCGAGTAACTCAACGGGTCAGGCAGCATCTCAGCCGTGGAGTTACTCCAGCATTTTGTGTCTTGTGTTTGTAAACCAGCATCTCCAGTTCCTTGTGTCTCCTCTTTCTATTAATGTGGATTGGTTTGATTAGATGGTCTTAAAAGGCCCAGTTTATTTCCTATAATCAATTAATCCAATACCTGCCCCAATAGCAACTTGTTCACAGCATTTTGCAGCAGTCATTATATTTCTTGAAGATAGACGCAAACAGCTGGAATAACTCAGTGGGGCAGGCAGCATCTCTGGAGAGAAGGAATGGGTGACGTTTCAGGTCAAGATCCTTCTTCAAATATCTGTAGGTTAAAGGTAGAATCTCGGGTGGGAGGGGAGTTGACAAGACTGGAGGGAGAATAAAAATGGGATTAGTGTAGGATTAGTTCTAAACAGTGTTATGTCGAGTTTGGACATTCTCCTTATGGTGTCCAGAAGTAGTTTCTTACCCACCCCGTTTAAGTTTATCGGGTTTTATTTCTTTCTCATTGTTTTATGTGCCTGTTTTCTCCATCATGGCAAAATTATCTCGCCGTCCTAGTCCTCTGATCTTTGACTCTGTTATCGCCGAATGATGGTGCCTTTTTGAGTGCAACTACACTCACTACATTCGTATTGTTCATTGCAATGATCAGCCAGAGGTACTTGCTTCCGTACTCTTAAACCTTGCTGGCTCTGAGGCAATGAAGCGTGCGGATCGTTTTACTTTTGTGCCTGCTGTTTTGGACCAAAACAATCTGGTCCAGGTGCCTGCGGAAACGATTGATGACCCTGCTGTTCTACTTGCTAAGTTCAGGCAACTATGTGACCTCCCTTCAAACTCTATCATCATTTTTTGCTCGTTTCCAACAGCAGGGCGAACCCATCGAGTGCTTTATCAGTGACTTGAAGCACATGGCTGTGTGCTGTCATTTTGAGAATTTACGTGATGATCTGATCCACGACAAACTCGTTGGAGGTATGCTCAGTGACAAAGTGAGAGATGAGTTGCTTCGTAACACTGAACTGACTCTAAATCAAGCCGAACACGCCTGTCGGATCGCTGAGATAACGGCTTCTCACACAAGGTCTGTAACCTCTGGGCAGCACTCCCAGTGTAGTGTCAACCTTACCGATACCTTCTGTCATAACAAGCCTTCACAGCCTTCGCTCCCTGGCAGCAACAAAGGTCTGCTGCTCGATGCCCTAATTGTAACGATTCTCATGCTCCAGGTCGGGAATTCTGCATTGCTTATGGTAACATTTGCAACTACTGTAAGAAATTCGAGGGTGATGTTCTGCACCCGCTTGGAGAAACTGATTTAAACTGCATCATAGACTCAAGGTCCCATACCCTTAAGATTTTTATCGTCCGAGGGGATCCTTCAATTCTGCTTGGTATCAATACATGTCACGATCTGGGCCTAGTCTAGTTTGGCCATGCTGTCCATCAATTCTTTCTCGCTGAGGGCCCCACTCAGCAAATACTTTCATAATATAAAGAACTGTTTAACGATGAGCTTGGTAAGATGCCCCTCAAATACAACATCGGCGTTGATCCCAAAATCACTGCTGTGGTCCAAGCCCCACACTGTGTTCCGCATGCCATGCGTGACAGAGTACACAATGAGCTACAGCGGATGGTCTCCCTGGGTGTCATTGCTACAGTTACTGACCCATCTGACTAGGTTTCCACTCTGGTGGTTGCAACGGGAAAAAAAACCAAGGAAGAAATCCGTATCTGCATCAACCCCAAGAACCTCAACACTGTAGAGGAAGTTGCTGTTCAAATAGGCAACGCATCCATGTTCTCCATTTTGAATGCCAAAAGCTCGTTTTGGCAGATCCCGCTGGACCCAAACTCGTCCAACCTTACTACGTTCGGCACCCCTTTCGGCCGTTACAAATTCCTGAGAATGCCCTTTGGCATCAACTCTGCCAGCGAGGTCTTCCAGTGTACCATGGAACAACTGTTTGTGGGGTATCCATGCGCCATCATTGATGATGACATTCTTGTTTACGGATGCGACTTGGCTGAGCATGATGCCAATCTGAAGAGTGCTGGACTGTTCCAAAGAAATTCAGCTCAAATTCAATCCCCTGAAATGTAAGTATCGGGTCCCGGAAGTCACCTATGTTGGGCATGTTTTCACAAGTGATGTTCTCAGACCAAATCCATCAAAAACTACTGCCATCAATGAAATGTCAGTTCTGACTGATGTTACGAGTTTACAAAGATTCCTTGGAATGGTCAACTACCTGGGGAAATTTATTCCCAACCTCAGCGATATATCTGCCCCCCTCCGGGAACTGACACACAAAGATACTGAATAGTCCTGATATTCACAGCAGCAAAGAGCTTTTGATATCCTCAAGGTGCAGCTGGCCAGCACATCCACCCTCGCCTACTTCGCTTTAGAGTTGCAATTGACACTCACATGTGATGCGTCCCAGTACGGACTTGGTGCTGCCTGCCTACAGCCAACCACCGATGGTGACTGCAAACCTGTTGCATATGCCTCCCGCACACTGACCGACATTGAATAATGTTAGGCACAAATTGGAAAAGAGTTACTTGCAGTGGTTTCGCCTGCACAACAATTGAAACAGACCACCAGCTGGTCACTATCTTGAATAAACCGATCCACGCCACTCCGGCTCGCCTGCAACGTTTCGATTTCAAAATTGTCTACAAAAAAGGCAAGGACATGCATACAGCTGACACCCTATCAAGGGCCCCCACGCAAAACCAGTGAACAACAGCCCTCTGAACAGGATCAGTACTCAGTAAAAAAAGGTATTGTATGTTCTCACTGCTTGCCTCAGCAGCCTGGCAGAGCACACGGCTGCTGACGAGACTTTGCAATTGCTGTCTGCATTCATCCGGCGTGGCTGGCCAGATAAGCAACACAGCACCCCGCTCGCGATATGCCCATACTACCTGGTTCACGATGAACTGGTTCAACAGGACGGGATTATAATCAAGGGTCAAAAAACCAGTTGTCCCAGCCATTCACCGGGACAAGTACTACGATGCCATCCACAGGGGCCACCCCGGTGTGGAGGCAAACTTACAACGGGCACAGAGAATGTTTTACTGGCCTGGTATGACCAAGTAGATACGTGACGAAACAGGTCTGCGCCATCTGCAAAACCTAACGCCACACCAGCAGAAACAACCCTTACTATTGCACCCGGTTCCTCCTCTGCCGTGGTCCACGGTAGCCACCAACATATTCGAATGGCATGGGAAACACTATTTGGTTCTCGTCGACTCATATTCAGGCTGGTTCGAAATTGACCTACTCCAAACCATCACATCTGAAGCAGTCATCCAGAAGTTGGAATGCCATTTCTCCGTGCACGGTTCCCCTGCATGCCTCCTGTCCGACAACAGCAGTCCCTTCACCAGTCAGCTCTTCAGAAACTTCGCTCAGCGATGGGACTTTTGACATAACACCAGCAGCCCTGAGTTTCCACAGTCCAACGAACTCGCTGAACGGGCTGTCCGGAGCGCAAAACAACTAATGGAGCGTTCACATCTTGCAGAATCCGACGTCTACCTGGACTTGCTCAACTTAAGGAACATTGCCCGCGATCCCATACTGGGTTCTCCAGCCCAACGACTGATGTCTCGCCAAACCCGTGCTGCCCTGCCCTGCCCGTACCCAAGCAGCTGTTGCAGCCACAGGTCCGATCACCGCCCACGGTCCAGAAACAACTACAAATGAAGCGTGATGCACAGAAATGTTCTTTTGACAAGTCCAGTAAGCCACTTAAACCTCTCTCCAGTGGACAGGTTGTTCGCCTCCAGACCAACAAGGGCTATGGCCGTCTGGTTCACATCCACAGCCCTGCTAAAGAACCGCGCTCTTACCTGGTAAGCGTAGATGGGGGCATTTACAGAGGCAACCGTCAACATCTCCTTCCTGTGAAGGAACCACTTCCTGCGGCTCTGTATCCACAGGTCACACATTTTATTTACCCTCCCACTGCCGGCCGACTGCTCAGCAACCACAGACTATGTCCCGCGTGGCCTCTCCAAGGCGTTCAGCGCCCAGCTCGCCTATTTCACCACCTCCACCTGGCGGGTCTCCGGTTCCATCCCCGGTCACTTCCCCAGTCACTTCACTGGTGAAAGGAGGAGACGCGGATTTATACCGCACGCGCACCAGATGGGTCAGCAGGCCACCCCTTAGATACGGAGATTTTGTGTAATAATCTTTTCTTTTAAAATCTTTTTCTTGTTTTTTTTTCAGAAAAGACAAAAATAAAACATAAAAAACAGAGCAAAAAGAATAATGATAAACATAACAATGATATTGATACATAGGGATCAGGATTACATTAATAACAGGTATAACCTAATATGAGACCAGTGCCAAAATACACAATGAATATAGACCTCTATGTAAATATAGTTAAATCTTTAAAAGGAAACTTATAAATGTTTAAAAAAAAACAAAGATAAAAAGACAAAAAGAAAAAGAAAAAAAGGAAAAAACAAAACCCCCTAAACTAAAGAAAAAAAGAAGAACAATTGATAATAATAAAATAAGAATAAAAATACAATAAATAAAAAAACAAAGCAAAGCAAAACCGAATCTGAACTGAGAATTTCAACAATTTAAGTCTGTTTGTCGTCAAATCCGTTCCACCCTATAGAGGTAAAATAATTTTTATAACGGTTAAAGAGGGAGCAATTTATGTTGTATGAAAGTGTTCAATAAATGTTCCCCAAGTCTTATCAAATTTAACCAAGGGTTCAACAATGTCACTCCTGATTTTTTCTAAATTTAAACATGATATCGTTTCAGAATACCACTGGAGTGTGGTCGGAGGGTTGGAGTCTTCCCATTTAAATTAAATAAATCCTCTGGCGATTAATGTGGTAAAAGCAATCAACCGATGGGCAGAGTGGGACAAATGAATAGAATCTAACATTGGTAGCCCAAAAATTGCAGTAACAGGATGAGGTTGTAAATCTATACCTAAGACTACAGAAATAGTATCAAAAATGTCTTTCCAATATTTTTCCAAAAGAGGGCAGGACCAAAACATATGGGTCAGTGAGGCCACTTCAAAGTTACATCTGTCACAGGTAGGATTTATATGACCATAAAAACGAGCTAACTTATCTTTTGACAAATGAGCTCTGTGAACTACCTTGAATTGTATCAAAGTGTGTCTTGCACACATTGAAGAGGTATTAACTAATTGAAGATTCCTCTCCCATTTCTCTATAGAGAAAGACATTTGGAGTTCTCTTTCCCAGTCATTCTTAATTTTATCAAATGGATCTATTTGTAATTTCAAAATCAACTCATAAATAGTCATTATTAATCCTTTCTGATAAGGGTTCAACTGTAATTTTTTTCCAAAATTTCGGATTGATGTGGTAACAGAAAAAAGGGGTAAAGTAGCCTTTTAAAAATGTCTAATTTGTAAATATCTAAAAAAAAGTGTGAATTAGGTAATTATATTTATTGGAGAGTTGTTCGAAAGACATAAAACAACCCTCCAAAAACAAATCACGAAAAGCTACTAATCCCTTCCTCTTCCATAACAAAAAGACTTGATCAGTACTAGATGGTTGGAAGAGAAAATTGGATAAAATAGGACTCGATAAGATAAAATCATTTAGTCCAAAAAACTTACGAAATTGAAACCATATTCGGAACGTATGTCTTATTATTGGATATATTATTGAATATATTTATTCAATCTCGTAATTGTAAAAGGTAACGAGGCCCCTAGAATAGAAGCCAATGATAGCCCTTGTAAGGAATCACGTTCTAGGTTTATCCATCCTGGGCATTGGGTATCTTCTAAATCATTTGTCCAAAATGTTAAATAACGAACATTGATTGCCCAATAGTAGAGTCTAAGGTTCGGCAATGCCAAACCACCATCTTTTTTTGATTTCTGTAAGTATTTTTTACCTAGTCTGGGATTTTTATTCTGCCATATATATGAATAACCTTTGGAGTCTATAATATCGAAGAAAGATTTGGCAATAAAAATTGGTATCATCTGAAATAAATACAGACATTTAGGTAAAATGAACATTTTAATGCCATTGATTCGGCCAATTAAGGATAAGGACATTGGTGACCATTTAGTAAACTGATGTTTAATATGGTCAATCAAAGGCATAAAATTAGCTTTAAATAAATCCTTATGTTTCTTGGTGATCTTAATACCTAAATAAGTAAAACTTTCGGTAGTCAATCTAAATGGAAACTGTCCATAACTCGAAACAAAATTATTTAATGGAAAAAGCTCACTCTTACTAAGATTTAGTTTATAACCAGAAAAACTACTAAATTGATTAAGTTAAAGGTCTGTCTCACGAGTCTGCAGTCATTGGCGGCGAAACAGGAAGAATCTACCGCTCCTGGGCCGCCATAGACTGCGCACTCGGTCAAACGCACAATTCCGGGGCCGTGCGGCGTTGTTCCCAACACCGCACGGTGCTAAAATAAAACCAACACTGTTCAAAAAACTTTTCCTACCGCACAGCCTCCGCCAGTGAGGCACGAGTGCGGCATGGCCACCGCCACAGCCGCCGCCAGTGTGGCTCGAGCGCCGTGCGTCGAACTTGCACCGCCACAGCCTCCGCCAGTGAGGCACGACCACCGCCGCCACAGCCTCCGCCAGTGAGGCACGTGTGCGGCACGGCCACCGCCACAGTGCCGCGATTAGCACGGCCGCCGCCACAGCCCCGCAGATCGGAAATGACGTCATCGCAGTCGGCCCGCCCTTTGTTTTTACTTACCGCAAGCTCGTGCGACCAGCCGTACTTAAATCACTCGGCCCCGCGCAGCACCCGTGCGGCGCTCCCGTGGCATAGGCTCGGCGCTCTCGCTGTTGCCGTGCGGTCCCCTCTACCGGCGACGCCGCGCTTCACCGCCGATGACCGCAACACCGTGAGACAGAGCCTTAATGCTACTATTGCCGGAATAGATTTCTCAGAGTTAAAAATAAATAATAACAGATCATCTGCATAAAGAGATAGCTTATGTGTCTTATTCCCGTGGACAATACCAAAAATATGAGGGGATTCCCTAATAGCGGTGGCTAAAGGTTCCAAAGCAATATCAAATAGTAAAGGACTTAAGGGACAGCCCTGTCTAGTACCTCGAAAGAGCCTGAAAAAAAGGGGATCTCTGATTATTAGTAAATGCAGAAGCCTGAGGTATAAGATATATCAGCTTGATCCAAGAGATAAATTTTGGACCAATCATAAATGTTTCAAGTGTATTGAATAAGTATTCCCATTCTACTTTATCAAACGCCTTCTCAGCATCAAGTGAGATGACACATTCTGGGGTTTTATTAGACGCCGTATATACAATATTCATTAATCTCCTAATGTTAAAGTATGTAACGATTTTTAATAAAACCTGTCTGATCTTCAGAGATAATTTGCGGTAAAATATTTTCCAATCTCATAGCTAATATTTTGGAAAGAATTTTGAAATCTACATTTAACATTGATATAGGTCTATATGATGTCACTTCAGTAGGATCTTTATCTTTTTAAGAATTAAAGAAATAGAAGCTTCATAAAAAGATTGTGGTAATCTATTCCTTAAAAAGGCTTCTTTAAATACCTTGCATAGCCATGGAGACAATAAATTTGAAAAATACTTTAAAAATTCTACTGTACTGTATTCTACTGCTTTACCAGAATTCATTGAAAAAATTGCTTTCTGTACTTCTTCTTCCGTGATGGGTTCATCTAACAACAGAGACTCATTATATAGTAAATTTGGTAAGTTCAGTTTCTTTAAAAACTCATGCATTATATTGGAATCAGTAGGAACATCTGATTGGTATAGGGAGGTATAAAATTCCTGAAAGGATTTATTAATTTCATTATGGTCCACAGTTACTGTACCATCCCGTTTATGTGTAATAATCTATACTTCCACATATCGGAGGAGGAGCCATCTTGAGGAACGGCTGCCAAACAGCAGCCGTCCGTTAATTGTACTTTTTTTTCCAAGTTTTTTAGTTTTCTTTAAGTCTCTGTTTTTCTTTATTTTGCCTTTTGATGTGGGGGGATCAAGGAGAAATCACTTCCCGGTCCCTACCTGGTCAGTGAGGCAGCCTTCTCTCCGGCTGCCCAGTCGACCCGTCCTCGCGGCCTACCAGCGGGCGTGGAGTGGCATTTCCTGGCGGGGACCCCACAGCACCCTCAGCTTCGGTGGCGGCACGGCGCTATTGCGCAGCGGAGCGGGCGATGCCTTGCCTGGGTCGCCGCGCTGGACCGATGCGCTGGAGCTCCGGTGAGCTGAACCGCCGAGCTCAACACCTCCGGGCTGCGGGACTGTGGAGCGACCATCCGCGGGCGGCGGCGCCGACTCCAACACCGGGAGCCTTGAGCTCCAAATCGGCGCGGCCTTGTCGGCTTCAGGTGCTGCGGACGCCTGCGGGAAATCTGCCGTTCCAGCTGTAGTTGCGGCCTCCGGTGAGGGATGCGGCCGTTCCAGGTGGCCCAACCGCTAGACGTCTCTCCCGACGCCGGGGCTACATCACCCGGCGAGAACGGCCAGGATCATCGGGCCTCCGTAGAGGCAATAGCGGGGGCTTCATTTGGCCTGACTTTTTTGGGTGAACTGGGGCTGGGGACTGGACATTGTGCCTTCCCCCACAGTGGAAATCATTGTGGGGGGGATGATTTTTGTATGTAATTGTTAGTAATTGTATTTGTTAGTCTGTGTTCAAGATGGCGGTCGGAGGGGAGAGTGGACGCGGCTTCGCTGCCGCTGCTCTCTCCTCAAATTGTGTTTCTGATTTTCTTTTTTGTGTTTTTGGAAGGAATTCTGTCCCTGATTTGTGTATTGGTTTTTATAACTTATTTTTTTTAATTCTGATTATATGTTTCCTATAAATCTCTGTAAGGTGTCCTTGAGACCTCGGTATAAGGCGCCCATAAATAAAATTCATTATTATTATATGCGTTATTAGCGTTTCGGCTACTGTATTATTTTGCCACCATGTATCAATGCTTTATTTTGTTTCTACAAGGAAAGATGTAGATTGGTTACTTCTTACTAACCAATTGTAGTGAGAGAGGTCCTACCGAACCTATTTCCACATACCTCGACTCCATCCCACCAACCCTGATTAAACCCCTCCCTACCTATGTTCAAGACACCTTACATGCTCTTCGTCGACACCAGGGATTCTGTTTTCTAGGCCCCCATTCCCTCATCTTCACCATGGATGTCCAGTCACTACACATCCATCCCCCACCGGGAGGGTCTCAAAGCCCTCCGTTTCTTCCACGACCGGAGAACCAACCAATCCCCGTCTACTGATACTCTCCTCCGCCTAGTCCTTACCCTTAATAACTTTTCGTTTGAATCCTCCCATTTCCTCCAAATACAAGGCGTAGCTATGGGCACGCGTATGGGCCCTAGCTATGCCTGCCTCTTTGTAGGGTATGTCGAACAATCCTTGTTCAAGACGTACAGTGGCCCTATCCCCGAACTCTACCTCCGCTACATCGACGACTGCATTGGTGCAACCTCCTGCACCCACACACAACTCACTGACTTCATCCAATTCACCACTAACTTCTATCCGACACTCAAATACACATGGACCATTTCCGACATTTCCCTATCATTTCATGACCTCATTCTCATCGCAGATGATAGACTACTGACCGACATCCACTATAAACCCACTGACTCCCATTGCTGTCTGGACTACACTTCTTCCCACCCTGCTTCCTGTAAGGACTCCATTCCTACTCCCAATTCCTCCGTCTATGCCGCATCTGCACCCAGGATGAGGTATTCCACACCAGGACACCAGAGATGTCCTCATTATTCAGGGAAAGGGAGTTCCCCTCATCTACCATAGATGAGGCTCTCACCAGGGTCACTTCTATACCCCGTGACTCTGCTCTCACTCCCCATCCCCCCACTCGAAACCCCTTGTCCTCACCTTCCACCCTACCAGCCGTCACATACAACAAATAATCCTCCGACATTTTCGCCACGTCCAACGTGATCCCACCACTTGCCACATCTTCCCATCTCCTCCCGTCTGCTTTCCGCAGAGACCGCTCCCTCCGTACTCCCTGGTCAATTCGTCCCTTCTCACCCGAACCACCCCCTCTCCAGGCACTTTCCCTTGCAACCGCAAGAAATGCTACACTTGTCGCTTTACCTCCCCCCCTGGCTCCATTCAAGGACCCAAGCAGTCTTTCCAGGTGTGGCAGAGGTTCACCTGCACCTCCTCCAACCTCATCTATTGCATCTGCTGCTCTAGGTGTCAGCTGCTCTACATCGGTGAGACCAAGCGTAGGCTTGGCGATCGCTTCACCCAACACCTCTGCTCGGTTCGCAATAACCAACCTGATCTCCCGGTGGCTCAGCACTTCAACTGCCTCCCATTCCGAATCCGACCTTTCTGTCCTGGGCCTCCTCCATGGCCAGAGTGAGGACCACCATAAATTGGAGGAGCAGCACCTCATATTTTGCTTGGGCAGTTTGCACCCCAGCAGTATGAACATTGCTTTCTCTAATTTCAGGTAGTCCTTACTTTCACCTCCCCTTCTCAGCCCTCTGGCTCCACCTCTTCCCTTCTTCATCCCCCCCCCACCCTCACATCAGTCTGAAGAAGGGATTCGACCCGAAACTTTGCCTATTTTCTTCGCTCCATAGATGCTGCCTCACCCGCTGAGTTTCTGCAGTGTTTTAAGTGTGTGTGTTTAGTGTGTGTTAAAAGTCTGTGTAAATGTTCTCCGGTTTGTTTTATGTGGGGGAGGGGACCCTTACCCTAAGGTTTCTTACCTTGCCGGAGATGCGATTTTTTTTCCAGATTGCATCTCCGGACGATCTGCGGCCCACCATCGATGGAGCTGGCGGCCTCCGCGGACTGACTTTGTGCCCCACTACAAGGCGTGGACTTAACCTCGGAGCCAATCCCTTGCCTGGGATCACTCCTGCGGACTCATCATCAAGGCGCAGTCTTGGGAGAGGCTAGTCAGGAAGCTCCAACGACAGAGGCTCGACCAGCCACAACGCGGGATTCGATCACCGGTGCTGGGGAGCTGACATCCCCCCGATGCAGGAGCTGATTGCCCCGATGCGGAGGAACCGACCGCCGACTACGGGAGTCAAGATCGTCCCGTCAACGGAAGGCTCGAGGCCACAGGACAGCATACAAGGGAAGAGATTTTAACTTTTTTTCGCCTTCCATCACTGTGAGAAAGGTGGAGGAGTCACTGGGGTGGATGTTTATGTTAAAATGTATTTTGTGTGTTCTGTTGCTTTTTACTTGTATGACTGATGGAAAATTAAATACCTCATATGTTGCAAAACATACTTGGCTAATAAAGTATTATTGTGATTGTGATTTATGACTTTCTCTAACTACCCTGGTAACCTCCCACATCCCAGTGATGTGCTGGGAGGTTAAATCACTACTATAAATTCCCTCTAGTGTGCAGAGAAGTGGCAGGAGAATGGAAGAAAGTTGTTGGACATGTGTTGGAGCAAACTGTAAGTTACAAACAACTAAATGGGGGAGTGGAGCCAATAGGAAAGTTTGAGAACTGGCTCAGGCTTCATGGTCCAAATGGGTTCCTTCTATCTTGTGGGAAATACAAAAACACAAATTTATGCACACAATATTTTTTAAGCACAGAACAAATAGTGTCTTGTCGACATTAAATTTGACATTACTGAATTCTCCAACTATATTCATTATATTCATGATCAGCACACTAGTCCCTGTTACTTCTCTACTTTACTCCTAGATTTGCATCAGTGCTGATCATTTAACTCCTCCTGCTGAATTTAAAGAATTTGATCAACCTTTGGATTTCATAGAACTCTGCATAACAAATAGACTCACAAATTATGAGATTCTTTGCTGTCCCATGCAGATAATCGTCTCCAGCTGATAGGTTAATGATTTAAGTTAACTAATCTGCTGGATAATAGATTCATAATTTATCATGAGATGTGTGCATCACTATAAAGGATGAGGCATTGCCCTGGGCAGCAAACAATAAATTAACAACCGTATCATTTTTTTTTAATTATCTGAGGGTCTCCAGAAACATAACAACATATGGCTGGACTGCAGTTCAGTTCTGGGGATCTCATCAGCTGTGGTTCAGCAGTGTATTCATTGCTCTGCTGGAGTAACAAATGTTAATCAAATAAAAATATGAAAAATATATATATTGTTGGCAAAGATTTTTGGCAATTAAAAATGCATTCATGTTCCAGACGAATTGAGAAATATAATTAAGAATCCTGCCAAATTTTAATGGTGAAGAATGCATGTTTCCCCTTAGTGTATGCAAATGGTTCACATAGATACAGAGCTAATGGATAGCTCACTCATGTTTCACTTCCTACATCAAGCTATAAGGCATGGTATGTTTCATGCGAACCTGTTGGATAGAAATGTGTCACGGATTTCCTTATTATAATAGAATTATAGACAATAGACAATAGACAATAGACAATAGTCAATAGGCAATATTAAGTAATTATCTAAATAAATAATTGGACATTCATACAGTTCACAGAAAGAATAAATGAACAAATTGAGCTAGGTTTTCTTTTGATGAGATCAAACCTCCACTCTTTCATGTAATTCCTCCAGTAACCAGCTGGAGAAAGATCTGTGGGGAGCAACTGCAGATGCTGGTTTACACCGAAGATCAATACGAAATGCTGGAGTAATCTCTTGACAAAAGGAATGAGTGACGATTAGGGTCGAGGCCCTTCTTCAGACTGAAAGGTCTAAACCAGCGTCTGTATGTGTGAAGGAGAGGTGAGAAAATGTGTATTTTGGAACTGAGCAATATGTGAGGCAAGTAGTGAGCAGATAAGATATAACTGTGTTCACTGTCCTCAACCATGTGTGAGCTCATTGAATTTATTCTTGCACTGATATCCTATACTTTCGACTTTAGACCTCAGAGATACATCGTCGATGAATGCCCTTTGACCCACCGAGTCCACACCAACCACAATCACCCCATACACTAACACTAACACTATCCTACACACTAGGGACAATGTTACAACTTTACTGAAGCCAATTAAGCCACAAACCTGTATGTGTGGAGTGTAGGAAGAAACCAGAACAGTGAAGAGAACCCACACAGACACAGGGAGAACATACAAACTCCGTACAGAGGGGACCCATGGTCAGGATTGAACCTGGGTTTCTGGCGCTGTAAGGCAGCAACTCTATTAACATTTGCCTGGTGGGCTTCGTGATCCCTTGTAACCTTTCATCTGTTCTTGCACTCATCCAACAGGGTCTCCATGTTGAAAAATCTGAGTGCCTTCTTTCACTTATGTTTAGCCAGAACTTTCATTCTTTAAAACACACTTCTTCTAAGAGGAGTGGACCCTCGTTAATCAGCACTCAGTTTTCTAGATCTCATGCTGGGCACTCTTGAATCAAAGCCCTGTTATGGTGTGATATGGTACATCAGCAATGTGCTTAATGCTGACTGGTCTCCAAATCATAGTAATAATGTTGGAGAAAGAATTTGTGTCAATCCTACAAAGGGTTAATTGGGAATAAAAAGATGTGCTGCAGATACTCAGTAGATCAGACAGCAACCAATGAGACAGTGTTACAGGGTAATGAACTTTCATCAAAGCCATGAAAAATCACATATCAGATATGTTTTATCTTTCAGAGACGAAACAGGCATGGGTTAATCATAAATCCCAATCCCACTACCTACTTCCCAGCATGATGCTTGTTACCAGTGAAAATCACAAATATACCAATCTATCTGAGATCAAGATTCTTTGTAATAGATATCTTTCCCCACAGAAAGTACAATCCAAGAGACTCACGATGAAATCAGATTTCAAGTTATAGCTATCAATTAAAATTGTACTGAAAGGTTACAGACTGAGATTGAAGAGGAAAGATATTGGTTGAAATCACTGAAGAGCAATAAAGAAGGATATGTCTGGAGTGTCCTTCACAGGTCCCCTGAGATGGAAACAATACCCTTCTTCTTCAACCTTAATAATATCAAACATTGACATTTATGCACTCTTGATTACCTGCAAGAATTGTCCAGGGACATTTTGCATTAACCAGCTGGAAAGCAATTGTGTGTTTTGATTGATTTTTCACAGACTATGGGTCTAGATTTTTCAAGATCTGTAGTTTACTGGATATACAACACCAGTGAGATGTTTAATTTCTATCGCTCAGAAATTGGCTTTGTAGCAAATCACTTTTTTCTTGCAGTCAATCTATATTCCTGGAATAATAATTTGAGGACTAACTTGCACTGCTATTTCCTTGCACAATGTCCTGGGCAGTAGCTTGAATGGCCTCCAGTAACTTATATCGTCCCTCCTCCTTGTCTACCTTTGCCTGAAAATCTTGGTGTTTACTCTCATATTTACTGCATTCTCTTACAGTCTGCAGGAAATCCAGGATCTCTTTAAGTAATGCTACTCAATTGAGATGATGGGTCCCCTGTTGAGGTGTGAAGGCCATCTATATTTCTTGAAATTCTCATCACATGCAGTAATAGACAATAGACAATAGGTGCAGGAGTAGGCCATTCGGCCCTTCGAGCCAGCCATTCAATCTAATAATGTAAGACAACAGGCAGAATGAATTTATTACGCCTGCAGCAGCCCAACAACTATACATTTCATGCCTATTCCTGTCATTAACCATTTTCCCCTCGTGGCTTGCATGAGAATTACTTTTTTTGCCTGGAAGTTTATCTCCATATTGTGGCATCTGCACGTTATACTCCACTTCTGAAATTCAGTTTGATCACCAATGGGACCACATTTTGGAAATAATGATGAACATTGAAGGTACAGGATTTTTCTTCGATAGTTGCTCAGGATTAAGGATGAGTTGTTTCCACTTTAGTTTTATAGTTTCCGAGATAATAGACACTAAACTAAATAACAGATAATCCCAAAGTGGGTATCACAGACTCTTCTCAGATATCTGACATTTGCTTTCCTAAGACGTGAAAAATGGTCCAAGACTTTCTACGATCTTTGCCGTGAACATTTATAGTTGAATAGCAAGGGGATATTTTCAAGGAAGTTAGTCCTATCCATGTTCTCCAGAGTTGCTGCCTGACCTGCTGAGTTACTCCATCACCTTATGGCCTTCTCTTTATATGTTTTAATAAACAAATCAATGATGACTTGGTACTCAGCTTCCGATTGCATGTAACAACAGGCATTATCTGAATTCAACAATTCAACTATGGAAGATATTTGTAGGCAGTTACAATGTAGCACATCTAGGATTATCACCCAGGGGTGTCTCTTGAGGTAGTTATGTTTTCAATTGAACTTAATGGTATTCATTTTTTTAAGTTCCAAAAATGTTCGACAGAGCAAAAAATGGGGACTTAAGTTTATGCATATGGATACTTCAGTTATAACACTTGTTTTCATAATGTGAATTGGATATAACACGATTGATGAATCATGGATTTCAATATGTATTATCTCAATCACTATTAGGAAATAGAGAATGGAATACTTTGGAAAATGACATGCAGTAAAATAGTCTAGGATGTTTCCATATAATTTCCACATAGCAATCCAACACTATTTTCTCTGAAGAACCCAATTTGTTAGTTTAATTGTGGTTGGTTATTAAAATTGACAAATATTGCTTCTATTGACACTTGAGCAATGGTACTCTATTAAACAATGTAACATAGCCATTAAAAATATGTTTGTTTTAAATCCTGTGGGAGAAATAACTTTGCTGCAGCAGGATCTTGATCAGTTGGGCAAGTGGGCTGAGGAGTTTAATGCAGGTAAGTGCAAGATGTTGCATTTTGGGATGTCAAACCAGGATAGCACCTTCCCAGTGAATGCAGGGCCCTGGGGAGTGTTGTAGAGCAGTGGGATCTCGGAGTGTTGGTACATCATTCCATGAAAGTGGCAACACATGTAGACAGGGTGGTCAAATGGGCTTTCAATTCATTGGCCTTCATTAGTCAGAGTACTGAGTTGGGATGTTATGTTACAGTTGCTCAAGACATGGGTTAGGCCATGTTTAGAATATTGTGTTCACTTTTGATCACCCTGTTAATTGTTAAGCTGGAAAGAGGGTGTTGCCAGGACTTGAGAGCTGAGCTATAGGGAGATTTGGGTAGGCTAGGACTTCATTTTTTGAAGCACAGGAGGCTGAGAAGTAATCTTATAGAGATATACAAGATCATGCGGGCAAGAGATAGAGTAGGGGAATAAAAAACAAGAGCTAAACATAGGTTTAAGGTGAGAGTGGAAAGATTTAATAAGAAGAGGGGCAACTTTTTCACACAGAGGTTGGTGGGTATATGGAACCAGCTGCCAAAGGAAGTAGTTGAGGCAAGTACTACAACAACTAAAATACATTTGGATAGGTACATGGATAGGAAAGAATTAGAGGGATATGGGTTAAAGGTGGTCACGTGATACAAGTGTAGATGGGGCATCTTTGTCGGCATGGGCAAGTTGGGCCGAAGGAGTGTTTACGTTCTGTATGACTCTACGACTCTAGTCTTTAGACTTCACAATTTAGAGACACAACGCAGAAACCGTCCGCCGAGTCTGTGCCGACTAGCAATCACCTCGTGCACCAACACTGACCTACACACGAGGGACAATTTTACAACTTACCAATTAACCTACAAATCTGTACGTCTTTAGAGTGTGGGAGGAAATGGGAGCACCTGAACAAAACACATGCGGTCACAGGAAGAACATTCAAACTCCATACAGGCAGTACCCTTGCTCAGGAACAAACCCATGTCTCGGGAGCTGTAAGGCAGCAACTCTACCACAGAGCCACTGTGCCCTTGAAACCCTCTAGATTGTAACATGTAACATCAATTATAGCAGAGGTCCATTATTACGAGGGTTTACTCTACTAAAATATTCCGTTATAAACATGTCAGCAAGCTGGTAAAAAGTTTCCAAGTCATTAAAGATGAATGTATGCTACAATTCATCCTTAAATCAGTAGTTGGTGATCTTACATATCTTAGAATCCCACTGTATAAAAATTCTATATCCGAAAATAGGCAACCCATTAATCTCTTAAAACAAATAAACAACTTACTTCTGGGTTAGGGCATGCACTTTATTTGAGTGCCTATACAAATGACACTTTACTGGTTTCTATCATTCATCCAGCTTACACTTATTAAGTGGTAAATTAGCATTTTTCTTGACCATCATGAAATGGGCTCTGTGCCTTTTCGTCTTGTGTTGCTTCCTTTCTTATTAATTGTGAAAATTGTCTATTGACATCTTCCAGACTATCACTTTGTACACTTTTTCAGTCCAAGAATCCAATCTCCTGTGAACATATTGCAAATAGAAGCTTTTTAATTGTACAGATAGAAAATATAGTGGAAAACAATCGAGACACAGTGTTCATTAACCAATGCGTATAAATTGATTGTGATTTATTTTTTCTGGCACAGCCATTGAAATCTATGACGCTTACTTCTTATGGAGGTAGCACTGGGAATTGCATGCCCAATGTCAACTCCTCCAGGCTTTTTATCACAGCCAAACTGCTTATTAAGCAAGTAATGAACATCATTGATGGTAGGGATAAAAATAGTCTTATTAAAGATTAATAATCCATTGAGAAGCTGTTTAAAGGATGACGCTTGTAAACAGCTTTCTTCTTGTCAAATGAGCACATTCATTTATTCGCTCTGCTCAACATGAAAACACATAAGGAATGAAACACACACAGGCTGCTAAAACCCCAAGCATTAATCTCAAGGGAGAAAATCAGTAAAAGGAAAAGCAAACATGGCTTTATATATGACAGTAAAAATACAAGAGTATTTTAAAGCAGTAATATGAGCCTGACTTACAACTGGGAATGCTAATGTGGACCATTTTCTACATCTCTGGAACCACAAAAGCAGACCATGAAATTTATCATTGCCAACATAGCCTTTGGTCACCTATGGAGCAGACAGAACATAGAATATAGTACAGTACAGCACAGAGATAGGTCCTTCGATCCACATTGTTTGTGAAAAACATGATATCACAATAACCTAATTTTGTCAGCCTGCACATAATCCCTATTGTTCAATTCCCTGCATATCCCTGTGCCAATCTAAATGCCTCTTAAACACACTATTGTTTCTGCCTTCATTACCAACCCAGCCAGTGTGTTCCAGGCACCCACCACTCTGTGTAAAACAAAAATTGCCCTGCACATCTCCTTTGAACTTTTCCCCTCTCACCTCATATCCCTAGTCTTTCATATTCCACGCTGGGAGAAAGGTTCAGCCTGTCTACCCAACCTATGTCTCTCATCATTTTATATACTTCTATCAAGTCTTCCCTCACCTCCACTGTTCCAAAGATAACAATCCAACCTCGCCTTATAGTAATTCTAGTAAACCTCTTTTGGACCCACTCCAAAGCCTTCACATCCTTCCTGAAACGGGGCGACAAGAACTGCACACCATGCTCTAAATGCTGCCTAACCAAAGTCCTGTAAAGCTGCATCATGACTCCTGACTCTTATGCTCAATGTTCCGACCAATGAAGGTAAGTAAACCAAACACTTTACCACTCTATCCACTCTATTACTTGTGTTGCCACAGTTTAAAGATGAAAACTGCAAACTTTGTAAAAAGCAACTAGACTACTGAACTGCAGTGAACCTGTCCTAGATGCATTGAGTGCTGCAAAACCTACAGTATGTTCTTCAAAACAGTAGAGAAATATCAGTAGAGAAACAGTAGAGAAATATCGGTGCCGAACACCTCCGGTCGGTCCGCAATAACCAACCTGAACTCCCGGTGGCTCAGCACTTCAACTCCCCCTCCCATTACGTATCTGACCTCTCTGTCCTGGGTCTCCTCCATGGCCACAGCGAGCAACACCATAAATTGGAGGAAATGCACCTCATATTCCGCTTGGGCAGTCTACATCCTGGGGGTTTGAACATTGAATTCTCCCAATTCTGCTAGCCCTTGCTGTCCCCTCCCCTTCATCAGCCCTCTGGTTGTCTCCTCCCCTCCCCCAGCCCTCGGGCTCCTCCTCCGCCTTTTTCCTTTTTTCCTTTCTTCTCCCCACCCCCTATCAGTCTGAAGAAGGGTTTCGGCCCGAAACATTACCTATTTCCTTCGCTCCATAGATGCTGCTGCACCCGCTGAGTTTCTCCAGCATTTTTGTGTACCTTAGAGAAATATCACTAATGGTTTCTCGTCAATATTCACCAAATTCACTAGCAGAATAGCATATCAGTGTTAGCATGCTTTACCAGGTCCATAGGCCTAGTTGCATCATTGTCATTCTTAGCACCAGATTCCTGAAACAGACCATTTATTCCAAATTCCATCATGGCAAGAGATTATCAGGTGGTAGACAGAGTAAAATACCCAAGAAAAATCCAAAGGCCTCCTTGCAAAACTGTGATTTCCACATTGATTCCTGGGAATCCCTGATCCATAATTGTTCATATTGTAAAGATGTATTTGGGATAGCACTGAGAACCATAATTCAAAAGCACACTGAAAGCAAGCATAAATGCATCTCCTCCCAAACTAGCACAACATATTTTAAATGCCTCCATCCATAACCGTGGCTGATACTGAGTCCTATATCATTTTCATCAGCCACCTCAGATTATCCTTGATCCCAAGTGTCTGCCTAAGGGAAATAGTATTTGAATACTTAGCACATTCTTCCTTCATTAGCCTTGCAGTTACTTAGGAACCAATAAGACAAGAGTACACATGCAATAGCTTCAAATGGCCCAAAGCAGTTTATAGCCAATAAAATACTTCTCAGGTGCAGTTTTGGTGGAAATGTAGAAAATATGGCAACCCAAATTCAGCATTTTAGAACATAAATGTAGAAAGGAGTTAATAATAATAAAAATGGCTAGAAATTATTTTCCTTGGCATAATATTTTTACCTGGTACAAAAAATGAACTTAATCTAACATTTCATCATGGTACTCACTTCCTAAAAGTTGTTTTGGTTTCACCGAGTGTATAAAAATAATTCCAGGAGGGTAGCTGAGAATAAGCTGATCCCAGCATGGTATTGCTGGAGAGGTATGAATATAAATGTGTTTGTCGCTGCTCACTGTCTCATCTGAGCCATGAGATTGGATTTGAAAACTGATGGAAGTTTATTCATCTGCAATGTTAACTCTATTTTTCTCTGCACAAACTGTCTCGTGTGCATTTCTAATATTTTGAGATTTTATTTCAGATTTCCAGTGGCTGCTGCTATTTTTTTCATCACTTGAAATTAGAAGTCTCTGCAGATTAAACTAGACAGTGTTGTATCTCTTGTTGTGCTATGTTTCAGATGGCCTCAGAATTAAACAACAATACAGCCGATAGCTCAAATTCCATTACTAGTGTAGATGACAGGACAGATTTTACTCAAACAGACATAATAGTCCACACTACAGCTGCACTACTCACCTGCTCTGAGTGCATTGACAATGTACCTGTGATTTGACACTACAATGATATTAATTTAATAACACAGATTACAGTGATCAAATGCCTGAAATGCCACGCATTACATTGACACAATACCTGATAATGCAGATCGCAGTGAAACTGTACCTTACAGTGTAAATGGGAGGTATCATATGCTCAACGACTCACACTACAATAATATTCAACCAGGATGGTCACCCATTAGATATTTTCTATTGAACATTCCAATGTTATGTTCCATGTCTAGTTAATGTAGAACAGTCTGTTCTGATTTTATCCTGGCTGCCTGCCAAGCAGATTTTGTTGTCTAAAAACAAAAACAAAACTGTTGTGATGGGCAAAAAAACAGGGAGTCTGATTTAAAAACAGGAATCAGGGAATTCTCATCAGGAAATGCACCTGTGGAGAGAGAAAAACGGAGTTATTGATGTAGTAGCCATTTAACATAACTCAGGATGTTATAACTATAACCAGTTACCTTTAAATTGTATCTGCCTGTAATTATGTGGGTGGGATTTATTACGCAGTCAGAGGCATGTTTGAGGCTGGGATTATCGTGCAAACACGCTAGTAGTTTTGAGTTTTAGTTGGAGGAAGCGTGGGGGTAAAGGCCCAGCTTTCCACCATGCACGAGTTTGAGTATGAGTAAGATCAAAATGTACTTAAACAAGAAGTTTGGATGATTATCTTACTGTTTTTACTACAACAATAAAGAAAATTTTAATTAAGAGACTGTGTTTTGAAGATTTATCTTTGGATGGCTTTGAATGTCTCGTGGAGAGTTCGCATGCGTAACAAAACTATCTCCTTAACCCTGTCTTCAATCATAGTGGCTAGAGGAAAGATTCCTTGAACGATATAATAATCTGCCATTACATCTAGTCGAAAGCTACCTTACAGACAGGAGGTAGAAGATTGGTCCCATAGAAGAGGGGCAGAAGATTGGGCTGGATCTCTGAAGAGAGATTACTGCCAGAAGAATTGGTTCTGAAAAAGAGGAACTGAAGAAAATGGATCTCAACCAGAGATTGGTTTGAGAACCTACCCGACCAGAAGGTTATTAGACAGCCACGCGGCTTATCTGAAGATTGAAAACTTCACTGATTGAGAGCGTGAGTAAGAACAGCTATTGTATTATGCTGTAAATTTGAAAGCCGGAATGCTTTAATTAGAACAGCTTCTTAACGAGATGCTGTGAAAGTTTGACAAACGTCGTATTTTTAAAAGTAAAATTACAGGCTCTGATAAAAGAGTCTGAAGAAAAAATTAGAAACAAGTCTGCTAAATTTTGGAAGGCAGCCAAGGGCAAGTGAAATCCAGGTCTTGGCCTTGTTTTGTTTTGAAGACGAGATAAGACACATTCTTTCTGAACCGGTCACTTCTATAATTCAAAAATATTTGGATGTATTCAGAAAGTCCAGTTTGTTTTGGTTTCTTATCTGGTGTTTACAGAACATGGTGCAGAATGTTTATCAATAGTGACTGAAGCAAACTGAGGAGTTCCTGTTTGTCCAATTAGCAGACTTGGCATTCTGCCAAGACCTGTCTAAATCCATGGATCAAGATGGAGCAGGTGAGTCAGAGGAGCCACAAGGTGGTCGGGAGAGGCCAAGATATCCGAAGCGACAAGTTAAGTGGGGGGGAGAAAAGGCCCAATTTGCATTTCTGAAAGAAACCCAGAAGGAGAGAAACAAGCTATGGAAGAGGATAGTGAAGTTATTTGAATTCCAGAAGGAACTAATGGAATCAGATGAGAACTTGAACAAAGTGCAAACTAATCGGGGGAAACTATTCAGCCTTGGTAAAGAGGTTGGACATAAGCATAAAGCACTGCTGGATTCACAGCCGCCTCAGGAAGAACTCGAAAGATACACCCAGTGATTTGAAGAAAAGGTGAAGTTATTTGATGATTCTATGGCAGATGCAAAGAGATGGTTAGCTGGTTGAACAAAGGACCGCGTGTGTTATAGTAGGAGATGGCACGCAACAAGATGTTGAAATCAGACAACTTACTTATTGTACAGTTGAAAGTGCGACACAACAAGGTGCTGAAATGGAAGAGATTACACCACAAGATTGTATCTCGAATGTATCTACACAAAGATCAAGACATAAATCTGGCTCTATAGCCAGTTCAGTATCGAGGGCCTCTGCTTCAATGGAAGTCGAAGCTGAAACATAGACATAGAAACATAGAAACTAGGTGCAGGAGTAGGCCATTCGGCCCTTCGAGACTGCACCGCCATTCAATATGATCATGGCTGATCATCCAACTCAGTATCCCATACCTGCCTTCTCTCCATACCCCCTGATCCCCTTAGCTACAAGGGCCACATCTAACTCCCCCTTAAATATAGCCAATGAACTGGCCTCAACTACATTCTGTGGCAGAGAATTCCAGAGATTCACCACTCTCTGTGTGAAAAATGTTTTTCTCATCTCGGTCCTAAAAGACTTCCCCCTTATCCTTAAACTGTGACCCCTTTTTCAGGACTTCCCCAACATCGGAAACAATCTTCCTGCATCTAGCCTATCCAACCCCTTAAGAATTTTGTACACTTCTATAAGATCCCCCCTCAATCTTCTAAATTCTAGCGAGTACAAGCCGAGTCTATCCAGTCTTTCTTCATATGAAAGTCCTGCCATCCCAGGAATCAGTCTGGTGAACCTTCTCTGTACTCCCTCTATGGCAAGAATGCCTTTCCTCAGATTAGGAGACCAAAACTGTACGCAATATTCCAGGTGTGGTCTCACCAAGACCCTGTACAACTGCAGTAGAACCTCCTGCTCCTATACTCAAATCATTTTGCTATGAATGCTAACATACCATTCACTTTCTTCACTGCCTGCTGCACCTGCATGCCTACTTTCAATGACTGGTGTGCCATGACACCCAGGTCTCGTTGCTTCTCCCCTTTTCCTAATCGGCCACCATTCAGATAATAGTCTACTTTCCTGTTTTTGCCACCAAAGTGGATAACCTCACATTTATCCACATTATACTGCATCTGCCATGCATTTGCCCACTCACCCAACCTATCCAAGTCACCTTGCAGCCTCCTAGCATCCTCCTCACAACTAACACTTCCCCCCAGCTTCGTGTCATCTGCAAACTTGGAGAAGTTGCATTCAATTCCCTCATCCAAATCATTAATATATATTGTAAATAGCTGGGGTCCCAGCAACAAGCCTTGCAGTACCCCACTAATCACTGCCTGCCATTCTGAAAAGGTCCCGTTTACTCCTACACTTTGCTTCCTGTCTGCCAGCCAGTTCTCTATACACATCAATACTGAACCCCCAATACCGTGTGCTTTAAGTTTGCATACTAATATCTTATGTGGGACCTTGTCGAAAGCCTTCTGAAAGTCCAGATATAACACATCCACTGGTTCTCCCTTATCCACTCTACTAGTTACATCCTCAAAAAATGCTATAAGATTCGTCAGACATGGTTTACCTTTCATAAATCCATGCTGACTTTGTCCAATGATTTCACCACTTTCCAAATGTGCTGCTATCCCATCTTTAATAACTGACTCTAGTAGTTTCCCCACTACCAATGTTAGACTAATTGTTCTGTAATTCCCCGTTTTCTCTCTCCCTCCCTTTTTAAAAAGTGGGGTTACATTAGCTACACTCCAATCCTCAGGAACTACTCCAGAATCTACAGAGTTTTGAAAAATTATCACTAATGCATCCACTATTTCTGTAGCTACTTCCTTAAGTACTCTGGGATGCAGCCTATCTGGCCCTGGGGATTTACCGGCCTTTAATCCATTCAATTTACCTAACATCACTTCCCGGCTAACCTGGATTTCACTCAGTTCCTCTCTCATTTGACACCCGGTCCCCTGCTATTTCCAGCAGATTATTTATGTCTTCCTCAGTGAAGACAGAACCAAAGTAGTTATTCAATTGGTCTGCCATGTCCTTGTTCCCCATAATCAATTCACCTGTTTCTGACTGCAAGGGACCTACATTTGTTTTAACTAATCTTTTTCTCTTCACATATCTATAAAAACTTTTGCAGTCAGTTTTTATGTTCCCTGCCAGTTTTCTTTCATAATCTATTTTCCCCTTCCTAATTAAGCCCTTTGTCCTCCTCTGTCGGACTGAATTTCTCCCAGTCCTCTGGTAGGCTGCTTTTTCTGGCTAATTTGTATGCTTCATCTTTTGTTTTGATACTATCCCTGATTTCCCTTGTTATCCACAGATGCACTACCTTCCCTGATTTATTCTTTTGCCAAACTGGGATGAACATTTTTTGTAGTTGATCCATGCAGTCTTTAAATGCCTTCCAATGCCTATCCACCATCAACCCTTTAAGAATCAATTGCCAGTCTATCTTGGCCAATTCACGTCTCATACCCTCAAAGTTACCTTTCTTTAAATTCAGAACCCTTGTTTCTGAATTAATTATGTCACTCTCCATCCTAATGAAGAACTCAACCATATTATGGTCACTCTTGCCAAAGGGGCCACGCACAACAAGACTTCTAACTAACCCTTCCTCATTACTCAATACCCAGTCTAGAATAGCCTGCTCTCTCGTTGGTTCCTCTACATGTTGGTTTAGATAACTATCCCGCATACATTTCAAGAAATCCTCTTCCTCAGCCACCCCTGAATTAGTCGCTCTCTCAATACAAGCGGATGCTTTGAAGAAGAAACATTAGATTGAGCGACAAGAAGAACAGCTAAAAGGAAAGATGAGGCGACAAGAAGAACACGTGAAAGGAGAGATGAGGTGACAAGAAGAAGAGACGAGGCGTCAAAAAGAACAGCTGGATCTAGCCACAAGGTTGGCGGTTGGCAAATCGAAGAAGGAGATAATGGAAAGTGAGGGTTCAAGATGCGGCTCTAAAGCATCTGATGGGATGAGACCTTATTACAGAAAAGGAACTGCTCAAAAGGAAACAACAGATAAATCAAATCTGCAGCTAGAGGATATCTGGCCTCGTGACTCAGAACTAGCACATAGCCAGTTGATGGGCGACAAAATTTTATCTCAGCAACTGGGCACTAGACTGAAGCAAATTACTTATGGGGCGTCTGTCGAGGCTCGGGACAAACCAACAACCCAGTGCTCTTTTCTGAGGCCTAATACACAGGCTCTCGCAAGCCAAGATTGGACGATGCCTTTTCATGATACGAAGAGGCCTAGTCAGGGACAAATAACTAAATCATATGACTCGTGACAAAGCTTACTCAGACTGGTATTCTTTTCAGAGGCCTATTTATCATACGTCTGTGCCAAGCCAAGGATCTCAATGTGAATTATTTGAATTGGTGAGGAATGAAGCTGAATTCAACAAGCTCATAGCTCAACAAAATCTCTCTTCCACCCTTCCACCAATAGAAATTCCTAGATGTGATGGTGATCCTTTGCAGTATGAAGCTTTCATAATGGTGTTTCACGAAGCAGTAGAAATGAAAACTACTGATGAAAAAGAGCGCTTACGATTTCTGGAGCATTACAAAAGCGGACAACCGAAGGTGCTTGTAGAAAGTTGTCTAAATAAGCCTGGAAGCCAAGGCTATCGAGCGGCAAGAAGGTTACTTGAAGAATGTTATGGTAATGAACAGAGGATTGCTAACACATACATGAGGAAGACCAATACTTGGAAAGATATCAAGTCAGAAGATGTGGAGGCATTAAGTGAGTTTGCGATATTTCTGAGAGGTTGTTGTAACTCGATGAAAAATCTCGACCACATTGAGGAAATGAATCTTTTTAGTAATACTAGAGCCATCATTCTAAAACTGCTCTTAAGACTTAGAGAAAAGTGGAGAGATAAAGCAGGCCAGATAATGGAAATGAAGAATCGAGTAGCCATGTTACCAGACCTGGTGGCTTTCTTAGAAAGGGAAGTAAGGTTCATGTCAGATCCATGCAACGGGAGCATTCAAGATCATAAACCAATTGCAACTGTCAAAGGATTTACCTTTACTAAAACTAAAGGAAGATCAGGACCTAAGGGAGGCAATTTCACCACCACTATAATACCCGTGGAAACGACAGGTGGAATGAAAGGAGATATATCTACTATCAAGCAAAAAGGATTTTGTTTGTTATGTGATGAAGTTGGTCACACCATAAGGTGATGTCGAAGATTCAAGAAGAAGGAATGGATTCAAGAAAATATGCCTTTCTTAAAGGAGAAGGGAAACTGTTTTGGATGTTTGATAAAAGGACACATGGTTAAAGACTGTGAGAGTACTATAACTTGTGACAAGTGCAAGCAAGATCATCTTGAAGCACTTCACACTGTAAAGTCGAAGCCGGAGCAAATAGAACAGAAGGAGAAACCTCAGTGATACTGGTGATGCTGTCGCCTCACCTCAGATAACTGCTCATATTGGGGCCGGGGTAGAACCTGTATCTTCTCTATCTTACCAGTTCAGGTAAGGAATAGCAAGACGAATACAGTGTTGCAAACATATGCATTTTTGGATCATAGAAGTTCGGCTACCTTTTGTACAGAAAGCTTGATGAGGAGGCTGGACATCACAGGAGAAGGGGTTAAGATTCTATTGCTTACCATGAATGAGGAGAAATCCTGCGATAGTCATGACATTGCAAGTATGGAAATATCTAGTCAGGATGAAGATAATTTTATACCAATATCTGAAGAGATTACACATGAGACCATGCCTGTTAGTCAACAAAATATGCCCAGACATGAGGACTTGAAACAATGGCCTTACTTGAAGGATGTCAAGATACCTAAAATAAATTCTGGTATCGACCTACTTATCGGAACAAATGCTTTGAAGGCATGGAACCTATACAGAGTGAGGAGCCAAGGGGATATACCGTTTGCTGAGAAAACCCTACTAGGGTAGGTTATCTATGGTTCCTGGAAAAAGAACAACAAAAGCAAGAACCAGAAGAACTACCCTGCCACTGCTGTCAATTAAATATCTACTGGTAAATTAGAAAAGCAATTGATCAAGCAATACAATCATGACGTCAATGAAAGTACCAGTAAGGAATCTGAAGAAACGTTCTTGGATATTATGAACTATTCAGTAAAGATGATAGATGGACACTGCTGTCTGGACTTACCTTTCAAACAAGAATGAGTCAGTCTGCCGAATAATCGTTGTATGGCAGAGCAACGCACCTAGAACCTGAAACACAAGTTTGGCAAGAATACAAAATGTCATGAGGAATATAGTCTTTCCTAAAGGACATGATTGACAATGATTATGCCAAAATGTTACCAACAAACCAACTAAATCTAAGTGATGGAGAGCTTTGGTACATTCTGCACCATGGGGTGTATCACTTGAAGAAAGGGACCTTGAGGGTGGTCTTTGAATGTGCTGCAGTCTTCAAAGGAACATCACTGAACTGTCAACTACTGCAAGGTCCAGACCTTACCAACTCACTCATTGGAATTCTTATTAAATTAAGACAAAAACCAATTGCTTTGATGGCTGATATTAAAGCGATGTTTCATCAAGTCAAAGTATCAGAAAAACACATTGACTATTTGCGATTCTTATGGTGGAGAGCTCACATGCTTAACAAAACTATCTCCTTACCCAAGGTACACAAAAATGCTGGAGAAACTCAGCGGGTGCAGCAGCATCTATGGAGCGAAGGAAATAGGTAACGTTTCAGGCCGAAACCCTTCATCAGACTGATAGGGGGTGGGGAGAAGAAAGGAAAAAAGGAAAAAGGCGGAGGAGGAGCCCGAGGGCTGGGGGAGGGGAGGAGACAACCAGATGGCTGATGAAGGGGAGGGGACAGCAAGGGCTAGCAGAATTGGGAGAATTCAATGTTCAAGCCCCCAGGATGTAGACTGCCCAAGCGGTATATGAGGTGCATTTCCTCCAATTTACGGTGTTGCTCGCTGTGGCCATGGAGGAGACCCAGGACAGAGAGGTCAGATACGGAATGGGAGGGGGAGTTGAAGTGCTGAGCCACCGGGAGGTCAGGTTGGTTATTGCGGACCGACCGGAGGTGTTCGGCGAAACGATCGCCAAGCCTCCGCTTGGTCTCACCGATGTAGATCAGCTGGCATCTAGAGCAGCGGATGCAATAGATGAGGTTGGAGGAGATGCAGGTGAACCTCTGTCGCACCTGGAATGATTGCTTGGGTCCTTGAATGGAGTAGAGGGGGGAGGTGAAGGGACAAGTGTTGCATCTCTTGCGGTTGCAAGGGAAAGTACCAGGGGAGGGGGTGGTATGGGAGGGAAGGGAAGAATTGACAAGGGAGTTATGGAGGGAGCGGTCTTTGCGGAAGGCAGACATGGGGGGAGATGGGAAGATGTGGCGAGTGGTGGGGTCACGTTGGAGGTGGCGAAACTGACGGAGGATTACTTGTTGTATGTGACGGCTGGTGGGGTGCAAGGTGAGGACTAGGGGGACTCTGCCCTTGTTGTGAGTGGGGGGATGGGGAGAGAGAGCAGTGTTGCGGGGTATGGAAGAGACCCTGGTGCAAACCTCATCTATGGTGGAGGAGGGGAACCCCCGTTCCCTGAAGAATGAGGACATTTCAGATGCCCTGGTGTGGAACGCCTCATCCTGGGAGCAGATGCGGCGTAGACGGAGGAATTGGGAGTGGGGGATGGAGTCCTTACAGGAAGCAGGGTGGGAAGAAGTGTAGTCCAGATAGCCATGGGAGTCGGTAGGTTTTCTCTGTCCTGGGTCTCCTCCGTTGCCACAGCGAGCAACACCGTAAATTGGAGGAAATGCACCTCATATTCCGCTTGGGCAGTCTACATCCTGGGGGCTTGAACATTGAATTCTCCCAATTCTGCTAGCCCTTGCTGTCCCCTCCCCTTCATCAGCCATCTGGTTGTCTCCTCCCCTCCCCCAGCCCTCGGGCTCCTCCTCCGCCTTTTTCCTTTTTTCCTTTCTTCTCCCCACCCCCTATCAGTCTGAAGAAGGGTTTCGGCCCGAAACGTTACCTATTTCCTTCGCTCCATAGATTCTGCTGCACCCGCTGAGTTTCTCCAGCATTTTTGTGTACCTTCGATTTTCCAGCATCTGCAGCTCCTTCTTTAACACTATCTCCTTACCCATGTCTTCAATCATAGTGGCTAGAGGAAAGATTCCTTGAACGACATAATAATCTGCCACTACACTTGATTCAGAGAGATGACTGTTAGTCATCTTTCATTCTGATGAAAGGTCATCATCCTGAAGTGTTAACTTTGTCTCACCACAGCTGCTTCCTGCTGTCCTGAGTACTTTTAACATTTTGAGATTTTGCAATCTGACTGTCAGGAGAAACAGAGGCAGTTTTTTTTGTCCTGGATCTTAATTTATCTCTACAGTTCCATGTGATGGGACATAACTTGCCTCGCATTGCCAAAGGTATAGAGCGATGGTGCTGGGATCCTACCATTTGCTGCCAATTGGTGCAACTCTACCTGATGAACTGAATGCTTTCTATGCTCGCTTCGAGCAGAAGGCCAACAGGGTGGTGACACCTGGCTCTTTAAACTCCAGTGTGCCTCTCCCCAGGCTGACTGTAGCTGAGGTTAGATTGGCCTTCTTGAGAATAAAACTGCAAAAAAACTACAGGCAAAAACTTAACACAAAATTTAAATGATGAAATGGAAAACAAATTCAGTAGGATTATGTATTCCAAGTGTTTTCTGGAGCACATTTGTAGAATCATTGCATCATTGATTTCGATGAGGGTTTAAATGCTATTTTATAAATGTTCAACATAACCTTCCCTCCTTCTGTGTTTATGAATCCAGCATCACTTTGGTTTCATTCACTGCTCTGTTGGGTATAGGAATAAATAAATGAGGGGCACAAGCTGGCCACTCAGCCCCTCAAGTCAATTCAGCCATTCAAATAGATCAATGCTGAGTTAATTATAACCAGGCTAAGCCTGTCCACTTTTCTACATAAAACAACCAGCTAAATCTAGGTCTCATTCTCTGGAACCTTATCCTCCAATGTATTTAAATGCTTTCTCAGATACGAAACCAGTACTGTAGACAATACCGCAGTCACGGTCTCGCCAATGGTCTGTAGTGAAGCATCTCTTCCTTTTGCATCCAATTCATCTTGCAATAAATGTGAACATTTGTCCCATTACAGGAAGGATATGAAGGATTTGGAAAGGGTGCAGAGGTGTTTTCCAGAATTATGCCTGGATTTGGGGAGGGGGGGGGCAGGGTGTTAGCTATAAGGAGAGGTTGGAAAACTTGGATTGTTTTCTCTGAAATGCTGGAGGTTGAGGGGAGACCTGATAGAAATATATAAACTTATGAGGCATCGATAGGATAGATAGTCAGAACCAATTTGCAAGGATGGGAACATCAAAGACTTTAAGGTGAGAGGGGCAAAGTTTAAAGGACGTGTGGGGCTCAAACACGCTGCCAGATTGGTGGTTGAGGCAGATATGATAGTGGCATTTAGGAGACTTTTGGATCGGCATATGGATGTGCAAGGAATGGAGGGATATGGATTATGTACAGGAAGATAATAGATGGTCTTGGAATTATCTATGGCACTAACATTGTGTGCCCTAGGGCCTGTTCTTGCATAATGCTGTTCTATATTCAATGATCTAAAACTATTAAGCTCATTCCTCCTCACCTTCTATTCAAACTTAACGGCTCTCAGTCCTGGATTACTTCTGAGTCCAAGTCACATCTCCTGGCAAATCAGCAAACATATTTTCCGAGTTCCTGGCTAAATGCATGCAATCCACTCCAAATGCAGCAATCTTTCATCCAGTGTGACCTCACAGTTCCTGTATACTGACTGGGTACCCCTGGCACCCTCCCCCATGGTCTCAGGCATTGAACTGTTGGTAAATTGGTGGAGGAAAATCTTCACATTTTGTCAGATTTCATGTGAAAGCATCTTCCACACCTTGGAACTAGCAAGGGAGGAAATTACCTTCAATGCTGAGGGACTGTCTAAGATAACTCCGAACAAAATGTGTACATAAATAACAATGCTTTACTTACATACAAACTTTATTTTAAAAACAATAAAACATCTTTAAATGTTAATGGCACATTTATTTAAAGAGACACCAGCTACCAGCCTTGCCTGATTTGATCCAGGGGAGTATTTATTTTATAATCCAAGTAGTTGAGAATCTGACATATATAGTCATATCAAGTCAAATTTGGGTTAGATTGCCTGACTGTATCTTGAATGGCAAGCCCTTTCTCACTGCGGCAAGGAGTAATCAGAAATACATCGGGAGCTCGCAGGTCCCTGGTGGGAGACCGCTTTTCGGAGCTCCTGCAACGGCAACTTCTCCCGCCGGAATCGCGGGGTTTAAATGACTCGTAGTGGGGCCTAACATCGCCCGGTGCGGCTTAAACGGCCGCGGGACTTACCATCGCCCTCCGGGGGCTTTAACATCGTGAGCCCCAGTCACCTCGACGCTGCAGTTGGACTGCTGGAGCGCGGGAGAAAAACAAAGGGAAGAGATAAGACTTTTGCCTTCCATCACAGTGAGGAGGTGTTGGAGATTCACTGTGATGATGTTTGTGTAAATTGTGTTAAGTGTGTGTCTTGTTTGTTTTTGTAATGTCATGACTGCAGGAATGACATTTTGTTCAAACCTGTTTGAATGACAATAAAATACATTCTATTCTATTCTATTCTATTCTATAATTGGCATTAAGTTTCACGTAAAATAAATTCCATTAAAAATAATTTCTAGGTGAAATCGTAACAAATATGAAATTGGTGGAGGCTTTTGCCTTTATGGTCCATGTTAGTGTTCCCAACTCACATTCCAGGGTTAGATGGGCACCTGATGATGTCAGTTTTTGCACTGCACATGCTGCAACAAAAAAAGCTTGCTCATAGCTCCAAAACACCAAGAATCGCACAATGCTATTTTCTTACTTCAGCGGTAATTTAAAGGGATGGTCTACTGAGACATTAACAAGCAGCTTCAAAATTGATCATAAACTGTTCTAGTACCTCCTAATCTCCATGGATAATGCTCACTGCTTGTATGGGTTGTGGTATCTGACTGCTGAGCTACCAGCACCGTGTGTGCCTGTGCAGTAGTATCAATGGGAGTATGCATGGGAGACATCAGGATAGGCATGGCAAGTGACACAGAAAAGGCCACGGATCTTGAATCAGGAGACACAGATGGGTTCATCTGGGAGGAACCTATGCATGACAGTCTTTAGAGACAACACATTGTACCCTGACCCGTCTGATGGGCAATGTCATTGCACGGTTGGGGTTGATGTTCTGTTGAATTTATGTTCCACATATTTGATGTTCTGTGGAACCGTCTTTCACCACATTCTCTCTGTAGAGGTGAGGAGCATGACTCCTATTTTCTCAGCCACAATGTCATTCCAGGCGGCATACCCTGATTTGTATAGTATTCCCAGATTGTTGTTCACTGCAGGATCATTGTTGCACTGAGGCTCTTTACTCAGGTACAAACAGTTTTTTTTAAATTTCAGAGAGGAGGAAATATTATTTTATTCACTGGAATTTGCTATCATTATTAATTTCCCAGCAGTTTTGACATTCATTGACTTCAACCATGTACACAAAAAGCTTGATTCTTTGGCACCTGCAAATTACATGATCTTCACATTGAAACTGACTAAGTGTAACTAGAATCTGGGGGTGCCAGTATCGGAGATGATACTGACATTGGATTGCTTATCCAGTCAATGGATTGAAGGGTCTTGCAGAAATTGGTTAGGTTATATCTCTCCTGATCTTTGACACGGCCGCCACAGATAATTCATGTTTCAGAAGTGTAGAGGAACATAAGGATCACAGCTCCAGGTGCATCATGAGGTTTATCCCAGGGTTGAGGATATTCATCTTCAAACAGGCTTTTTCTCAGACATTCATAGGCTCTGCTGCCATGCTGGAGGGAATTGCAGCCTTCAGCACCGATGGCTGACAGCTGGCTCCCGAGTTGTGTGAAATGGCCCATGATTTCCAGCATTTCATCATTAACTTTTGATGTCAGGAGAGTGGCAGGATGATGCGTGGAGCAGGTCAGCAAAGGACATATATTTAGTGGATGTTTACTGTGAGGCCCATTCTCTCATACTAGAGGCCCATTCTCTCGACTACAGTCGTCTGTCTTTTTTTATTTTGTCTTTTTAAATGTATGTCTTGAGCTAGTTTTTATTATTTTCTTGGCTGTGTATATGTGGGGGGTGGGGGGTGGGGCTGTGGGGGAAACCATTTAATGTCTTCCCTGTGCGGGAACCCGACTTTTTCCCTGTCGGGTCTCCGATGTCGTTGGGCCTAACATCGAGGAGCCGGCGGCGACCTCCGGCCGGGGACTAACCTGAGGGCTTCAGTCGCGGAGCCTGCGAGACTGACATCGCGGAGCTGGCCGTCTTCGGAGTGGGAAGAGCTGTGGTGGCGCACGGCTGCGACCCGACTTTGGAGCTTCGGAGGCTCCGGCCGCAAGCCCGGTGGACAGTAACATCAGGAGCTCGCAGGCCCCGGGTGGGAGACAGCTTTTCCGAGCTCCGCAACGGCAACTTCTCCCGCTGGAATCGCGGGGTTTAAAGGACACGGAGCCGGGGCCTAACATCGCCCGGCGCGGCTTAAACGGCCACAGGACTTACCATCGCCCGCCGGGGGCTTAACATCGGAGCCCCAGTTCGCCTAGACGCTGTAGTTGGACTGCTAGACCACGGAAGAAGAACAAAGGGAAGAGATAAGACTTTGCCTTCCATCACAGTGAGGAGGTGTTGGAGATTCACTGTGATGGATGTTTATGTAAACTGTGTTAAGTGTGGGTCTTGGGTTTTTTTGTAATGTAAAAACAGTAGAAAATGAAATTTCGTTCAAACCTAGTTGTTTGAATGACAATAAAAGGCATTCCATTCCATAAACTGTAAAGAAAAATAAGTAATGGGTTGGAACTTGGGCTCTCAACATGCTTATGTCTAAACATCTGCGTAATGAAGGAAGATGGAGTGGTGTTGGTTCTGGAGTGGAGGTGACATAGGTTAAAGTGGTTCCCATTTGTTTTTGCAAATTAGCTTCACTCTAGTGAGAAGCTTGTCGCTGGTGAGTAAATATTGCAAAATAGACTTATTTGGGCCTGCTGCAAGACTGTGGGTTATAATCATAGATCGCATGCCTTCAGAATGTAGATATAGAATGAAGACATATTTCTGAATACAGTATAGTCAAATGTGAGAATAACACTGCAGTCCTTCTTGAATGACAGTATCCAATGTTTTTTTGCAAGATCAAAACAGGCCATCTATGGAGGCTGATGCTGTTTTCATTTTCTTATGATGGCCCAGAGTCGCCTGGAGCCTTGGTCTGCAGGATCTTCCTCCCTGCCATGTATTACATTGATCTTCAGTGTTCCTTTCAGCAAATCCGAGAAATGTCTTCCACTCGCCTGCAGACTTCACCTCTCAGTCGTCATCATGGTGTGCTTTTCTAGCCTCAGATGCTTGCATGCCTTTAAGGGTCTTTTTTACATCTAATTGCTGCAATGCAATTGTGTCAAACTGACTGAGCGGCACTAAGAGCTCTGCAGGTCACCATTTGCCACATCTTTGAATGTTGCGTCACTGTCATTGATCCCAAGAAAATGAATTTATTGAGTGCCTGAAATAGCTTGTTAGAGCAGTTTGTGGTCGAGCCTAATAGGGAAAGGGCAAATCTGGATTTGGTGTTGTGTGATAAACTGGATTTGATTAGGGGGCTTAAGGTAAAGGAACCCCTAGGAGGTAGTGAGCATATTACGATAAAATTCAACCTGCAGTTTGAGAAGAAGAAGAAATGATGTGTTGGTATTACTGCTGAGTAAAGGTAATTACAGGCACGAGGGAGGAGCTCAATAATGTTGATTGGAAAGGAACCTCAGCAGAAATAACAGTTGATCAGCAATGGCAGGAATTTCTAGGAGTAATTTGGAAGATGCTTGTTCGAGATGTACTAGGGCCCTATCCCTGAACTTTACCTCTGCTACATCGACGATTGCATTGGTGCTACCTCCTGCACCCACACACAATTCACTGACTTCATCCATTTCACCACTAACTTCCATCCAGCACTCAAATATACCTGGACCATTTCCGACACTTCCCTACCATTTCTTGACCTCACCATCTCCATCGCAGGGGATAGACTTCTGACTGACATCCACTATAAACCCACTGACTCTAATGGCTATCTAGACTACACTTCCTCTCACCCTGCTTCCTGTAAGGACTCCATCCCCTACTCCCAATTCCTCCATCTACGCTGCATCTGCTCGCAGGATGAGGTGTTCCACACCAGGGCATCAGAAATGTCCTCATTCTTCAGGGAACGGGGGTTCCCCTCCTCCACTATAGATGAGGCTCGCACCAGGGTCTCTTCAATACCCCGTAACACTACTCTCTCTCCCCATCCCCCCACTCATAACAAGGGCAGAGTCCCCCTAGTCCCCCCTTCCACCCTACTAGCCGTCACATACAACAAATAGTCCTCCATCATTTTCGCCACCTCCAACGTGACCCCACCACTCGCCACATCTTCCCATCTCCCCCCCTGTCTGCTTTCCATAACTCCCTGGTCAATTCTTCCCTTCCCACCCGTACCACCCCTTCCCCGGGCACTTTCCCCTGCAACCTCAAGAGATGCTACACTTGTCGCTTTACCTCCCCCCTCGACTCCATTCAAGGACCCAAGCAGTCGTTCCAGATGAGACAGAGGTTCACCTGCATCTCCTCCAACCTCATCTATTGCATCCGCTGCTCTAGATGTCAGCTGATCTACATCGGAGAGACCAAGCGTAGGCTTGGCGATCGTTTCGCCGAACACTTCTGCTCGGTCCGCACTAACCAACCTGATCTCCCGGTGGCTCAGCACTTCAACTCCCCTCCCATTCCAAATCCAACCTTTCTGTCCTGGGCCTCCTCCATGGCCAGAGTGAACACCACCGGAAATTGGAGGAGCAGCACCTCATATTCCGCTTGGGTAGTTTACACCCCAGCGGTATGAACATTGACTTCTCTAATTACCGGTAGCCCTTATTGTCTCCTCCCCTTCTCAGCTCTCCCTCAGCCCTCTGGCCCTCTTCCTTTCTTCTTCCCCCCCTCCCACCCTACATCAGTCTGAAGAAGGGTTTCGGTCCGAAACGTTGCCTATTTCCTTCGCTCCATAGATGCTGCCGCACCCGCTGAGTTTCTCCAGCACTTTTGTCTACCCTGGAGAAGTAGTATTGGGAAATAAAGAAAATGTGGATAAATTGAATACGTTTTTTGAATCAGTCTTGACAGTGGATGGCACTGACAATGTGCTGGAAATTCAAGTGAATCAGGGGTAAGAAGTTAATGGAGCTGCTATTACTAAGGTAAAGGTGCTTTGGAAGCTGAAAGGTCTGAAGGCAGATCAGTCAGCTGGATCAGATGGACTGCACCCCAGGGTACTGAAAGAGGTTTCTTTGGAGATTGTGGATGCATTAGTAGTTATCTTTCAAGAATCACTGGAGTCAGGTGTGCTCCCAGAAGACTGCAAAATTACAATTGTTACTCCACTGTTGAAGATGGGACCAAGACAAAAGAGGGAAAACTATAGCCTGACTTTAGTAGTTGGTAAGATTTTAGAGTCCATTATTTAGGATGTTTCTAAGTACTTAGAAGCATATGATAAAAATAGGCTGAAGTCAGCATGGTTTTGTGAAGGGGTTATCTTAGCTGATATAGCTGTTGGAATTATTTGAGTATGTAAATGGCAGGATGGACAAAGAAGAGTCAGTAGATGTTGTTTACTTGGACTTTCAGAAGGCCTTTGATAAAGTGACGCACTTGAGGCTGCTAAAGAAGATTAGAGCCCATTGTATTAGAGGGAGATACTAGGATCGATAGTAGGTTGGCTGAATGGCAAAAGGCAAAGAGTGGGAATAAAGGGACCTTTTTCTGGTTGGCTACCAGTAACAAGTGTTGTTCCGCAGGGGTTAGTGTTGGGTCCGTAACTTTTCACATAGTTTATTAGTGATTTGGATGATGGGATTGATGGCTTTGTGGCCAAGTTTGCAGATGACGCAAAGTGTAGGGCAGGTAGTGTGGAGGAAGCAGAGAATCTACAGAAGGACTTGGACAGGTTGGGAGAGTGGGCAAAGAAGTGGCAGATTGAATAAAGTGTAGCAAAGTGTATGGTCATGCATTATTGTAGTAGGAATAAAGACATAGACTGTGTTTCAAATAGGGAGAGGATTCCGAAATCAGAGGTGCAAAGGGACATGGGAGTGCTGGTGCAGGATTCCCAGAAGGCTCATTTGCATGTTGAATCAGTAGTAAGGAAGGCAAATGTAACCTTAGCATTCATTTAGAGAGGTCTATAATATAAAAGCAGGGATATAATGCAGAGGCTTTATAAGGTGCTAGTCAAAAGTATATTTGAAATATAGTGAGCAGTTTTGGGCAGCATAGCTGAGGAGGGATGTGCTCACACTGGAAAGGGTCAAGTGGAGATTTACGAGAATGATTGTGGGGATAATCGGGTTAACATATGATTAGCATTTGACGGTTCTGGGGCTGTTTCGAAGAATGAGTATCTGTTTTAGAAGAATGAGCATTGAGACTTACCAATTAGTGAAAGGCCTGAATAGAGTGGTTGTGGTTGTGGAGAGGATGTTTCCACGAGTGGGAGAGTCTAGGATCAGAAGGCACCAGAAGGCATCAGAATAAAAGGACGTACCATTAGAAAGGAGATGAGAAAAAATTATTTAGCCAGATGGTGGTGAATCTGTGGAAATTATTGCCACAGGTGACTGTGGATACCAAGTCATTGGGTATTTTTAAAGTGGAGATTGACAGGATCTTGATTAGTAACCGTGTCAAAGGATACAGGGTGTAGGCAGGAGAATGGCATTGAGAGGGAATGATAAATCAGCTATGATCGAATGGCAGAGTAGACTTGATGGACCGAATGGCCTAAATCTGCTCCTATAACTTATGAACTTGTAAGCTCTTTAGATGGTGACCCTCCTCCTGTCTGCTTTTCTCCTCTACCACCCACACCAAGGCCTCAAGTCAATTTTGATAATTGTGGAAGTTACTCATTCCCATAGTCATGTTTCTTTTTGACCATTTGCAACCTCCTCCACAACGCCCTTCACAACCTGATCCATTCACAATGCATCACCCTGTTCAAAGGTGCAGGGTCAGTGTCATTTGTACAAGTAAGCTTCGACTGATGTTGGCCATGTTCAGAAATAGATCATCCACTGAGGTGTTAAATCGATTATCGGCATACACTATGTTCTATAGCCAGCACAGTCTGGATACAACAATCATTCTAATTGTTAGGCAGAAATAATTCAATGTACCATCTGTTTTGGACCACAGGTGGCCTCTGTGATTTCTGCACCCTGTTTGTGTGCAGATTTGTAATTTAGGCACATTGTTCTGTAGATTCTTTTCTGTGGGTTCCAGAAATCTGCTTCTAAAAATCATTTAGCAGACCTTGATTAAAGGTTAAAATTGGAGGTGTGATTCCTCTCCCCTTCCCCTGTGGATTCTTGTCATGAGTCACACATGACAGATGTATGCATGATGGCACATCAGCTGTTTCTGTTGGCTCACAGCCTTCAGATCTTTTTATTGATAGCAATCTATAGCACTTGCTGCAATTAAAGTTGGAGCAGGAGTAGTTAAGGACAAGTTAAGTTCTGAATGAGGACTTGACAGTGTTCGAAGCATAAGGTGGGTTGCATCATCTTTACACACTGAAGTAATTGCAATGGTATAACTGCAAACAGTAGCAGATAGCATCATTGATTTTAGTTAGGCAAGGTACACAATTACTCTATAATACACGTTGATAAGTACACATAGAAAAAGTTTGCAAGAATCAGAAGGGGGTGACTAGCAAATATTAAGATCAGCTTTTAAAGATTCTGCTTCCTGTAATGCTAGTGTGTTATTTTAAAATATGACACACAACACATTCAATTGATACTTTTCTGTCTGTAATATAAATAAAAATGTTTTCACTCAGTCATTAAACAGACACTTACATGACAAATGAGAAATAAATTACAAATAAGCTCCTGAAGCAGTTGTCATAAGATATAAGGTCATAAGAGGTAATAATTAGGCCATTCAGCCCATCAAGTCTCCTCCACCATTCACTGTGGAATTCTCTGCCTGAGAGGATGGTGGAGGCCGGTTCTCTGGATACTTTCAAGAGAGAGCTAGATAGGGCTCTTAAAGATAGCGGAGTCAGGGGATATGGGGAGAAGGCAGGAACGGGGTACTGATTGGGGATGATCAGCCATAACCACATTGAATGGCGGTGCTGGTTCGAAGGGCCGAAAGGCCTACTCCTGCACCTATTGTCTATTTTCTATTGTCTAATCATGGCTGATCTATCTCTCCCTCAAACCCCCATTCTCCTGCCTTCTCACCATAATCTCTGACACCTGTACTAATGAAGAATCTATCTATCTCTGACAAAATATCCACTGACTTGGCCTCCACAGTCTTCTGTGGAAAATAATTCCTCAGATTCACTACACTCTGACTAAAGAAATTTCTCTTCATCTCTTTCCTAAAAGAACGTCCTTTAATTCTATAACCTCTAGTCCTAGACTCCCCCACTAGTGGAAACATCCTCTCCACATCCACTCTATCCAAACCTGTAATCTCTATGTTTCAATGATGTCCTCCCTCATTCTTCTAAACTCCAGCAAGCACAGGCCCAGTATCGACAAAGGCTCAACATAGGTTAACCTACTCACTTTATGTGCAAGTGACGAATAAAACTGATATTGATATTGATATTGATTGATATTGATTCCTGAGATCATTCTCGTAAATCTAATCTGGACCCTCTCCAGAGCCAGCACATCTTTCCTCAGATATGGTGCCCAAAATTGCGCACAATGTTCCAAATGCAGCATAACCAGCGCCGGGTGGCACCACGAGCGGCAGCCTCGCCAGCAGATTGTTATTTTTTTCGACCTTTTTGTTATTTTTATTGTGTCTAAATGTATGTTTTAATGTCTCTCGGTAGGTTTCATGTGGTGGGTGGTGGTGGTGGTGGTGGTGGTGGTGGTGGGGGGGGTAGATAGAGGGAATAGTGGGAAACCGTTTCCAGTCACTTACCTCGACGGAGGTAAATACAACTTTTTTCCATGTCGCATTTTCGCCCCCCTCGCAGCCTAACAACTGAATTGGTGCGGCCTCTCCAGAACGGAGACTGGCCCAGAGCTTCAAACAACAGGCATGGCGCATACATACCATCGCGGAGTGGGCAATGGCATCATTTGCTGAGGATCGCCAGTGTTGGAGCTCAGACCACGGTGCCTGTTGACTTTAACATGGTAGAGCAGCGGTCTGCAGAGGTTCAAGCTTTGCAGACTTTAACATCACGGAGCTGCGATCCTTTGCTGAGGATCGCCAGTGTTGGAGCTCAGACCACGGTGCCTGTGGATTAACATGGCGAAGCTGCGGTCTGCGGTAAGAAGTGGCCGATTCGGGAACTCCAAGCCGTGAAGTGTGTTCCTATGTCTGTCCTGTCGTCGGAGTTTTGGTCATCCCGATGAGAGGGCCTGAACATCTGTAGCGGCGACTGCGGAGGGTTCAAGGCCCCGACCATGGGTGAACAATGGAGGAAGATGACTGAACTTTATTGCCTTCCATCACAGTGAAGAATGCTGATTCCACTGTGGTGGATGTTTCTGTTAAATTCTATTGTATATTATGTTCTCCTTACTTGTATGGCTGTATGGTAACGCAAATATCACTGTACCTTAATTGGTGCATGTGACAATAAATGTAAACTTGAACCAACTATAGAGACTCAGCATTACATCCCTGTTTTTGTATACACGCCCTCTTGAAATAAATGCTGATGTAGTGTACGAGAGTCTCACAGAATTTCAGGATTTTTTACATTTTCAAGGGAAAGGAGAATTTGAGGAAGGTATGAAGCCTCACAGTTGCAAGAGTCGGGGATGGAATGAGTCAGAGCAGCAGATGGTGCAATGACTTGAATCAGTGCGGTAAGGATGCTGAGGGAAAGGGAAGATGATTAAAAATACACATCGTGAATTCAGGAGGCAAATTCATGGATAACTAACATGTAAATGAATGTGTTGGCATCAGTTTTCTTTTAATAGGATAATGAAAAGAAAAACCCTACCATTGAGGAAAATGTTGCGGAATAAAGGTGAGAGGAATATTTCTCATCAAGTGTATTCTTGCATCCAACAGCCCTGACTCAAACCATTGTCTGTCCATTTCCCTCCACAGATGTGAGTGGTTTTGTTCAAGATTACAGCATCTGGAGTCTCTTGTGTCACTACTTCCAAAGTCAAGAGAGTCAAGAGCGTATAATTATCATATGTACCATAATAGAACAATAAAGTTCTTACTTGCAAACTTGCAGCACTTTAACAAGTCTGTAAACACAGTACTCCATAGAAAATATAATAAACAGACAAAAAAGTGGTCAATAAATAAAAAATAATAGTTATGCAAAACAAAACGTCTGAAGTCCCTCGTGCTACCAAGACTGCTCCTAGTTTGAAGTTTAGTCAGTGATTTTAGTGTTCAATTGCCTGGCTGTTGGGAAGAACCTAGAATGCACAATAGGTGTTTATCCATCTGAATCAATATTTACAAGAACCTTGTACTTAACACTTTTAATGCCTTTGAAGTTAGGACAGTCAATTTTAAAATCCTCCTGACAATTGATGCAACAGGTAGTGTGGCATAATTGACATCACCTTAATAACTGGCAACTACAAGCAACAAGAGCAAAACTGAATTGCCTCAAAATTAATGGTCCTCAATCTTTTATTACAGGAATCAAAACAGTTTTTGTCCTTTTAACTGTTTTGCTCCATTTACTTAGATGCTGATACAGATTATTTCTGTAATGAAGAGAGCAAAAATCTACACAGCTCTGAGAGACAACTGCTGGATCTGGTAGAGCAAACCCTACCCTACAAACTATAAGTCTGCACAAAAGCTTAATTGGTCTCAAAGGTTTTTATTATGCATCTTCGGGACTGAGTGATAATGTTTTGATGGATATTTTCTCTGCCACACTGTATTTAGATTTTCCACTGAGACTTTAATAGCTGGTGTTGGAGTGGTATTCCCTGGGTCACTCACATTTTAGATATCAGTCTATTCCAGAATGGAAAAAAAATGAGACAGCATAATGTGAGTGGAATTTTAAACAAATACAATTTTGACTAGCTTGAACAGTATTTAGCAAGAAGAAGAGATCAGGAAAAGAAGCAAACTAAAAACAGAAAATGCTGGGAAAGTTCAGTAGGCCAGGCAGTTTATGTGGGAAGAGAAACAGTTAAATTTCCAAGTCAATGTTGCTTTGTAAGACCCTTCCAGATTTCCAGTGTGTGCAGTTTTTTTGATTTTTTCTGAAAAGGGAAAAGAGAATCAACGTCAGTAGAAGAAATATGATTGAGACTTTTGACAGGCAGACTTTGGGGATGGGTAAAGATGTTTCATTAAGTATGGTGTGAAAGAGAATGTGGATTAAAAGATAGTTGGAAAGGATCAAAACACATTTTAATAAGAGGAAAGTTTGAGGAGAATGAAGTCAGAAACTAATGGGTGAGTTGGAATGGAAATGCAGCCAATAAGAGACTTGAAGAGTGGATCCTTACTGAAGGGATGCAGTTCTTGCATATTTTATAGGTGATAACATCAACTTTCTCCCCATGAATAGAATGGTGAGCATGGATAGCATGGTAGTTTTAGTCAATAATCTGCACAGTGGATCTTTGCCAGCTAAAATCTTCCTGAGTGTCTGTGAATGAACCATGTTATCTGAAACATTGCTTATTAAAAGGATTAGGAGTTTAAAATAAGAAGTGGTACAAGAAATGTATTAAGTTATTTTTGGTTGATATCACTGGAATGTACAATACTTCTAATAAATAAAAATATATTTTAAAAAAAAGGATTAGGAATAGAAGACTAATATTGCCAATCGCAAATGTTGCTGTTTTGTGGGCTTGTTGAGGCCACTATCCTATCTCAAAGTGTGGAAGTACCTATCGTTCTCAGAAACCTGGCTGCTGCAGATGCATCTGTGCATAACAGGATTGGCAGAAGTAACAACCGTATGGTCTTGTAAGAGAAAATGTCCCAGCTTCACGTTGAGGACACTCTTCATCATGTTGTGTGGCACCACCATTGTGTTAATTGATATTTTAGTTTAGTTTAGTTTTGGGATACAGCGTGGAAACAGGCCCTTCAGCCCACCAAGTTCATGCCGACCAACACCACCAGATACGTACACAATTTCTATCCTACACACTAGGGACAATTTACAGAAGTCAATTTACCTACAAACCTGCACATCTTTGGATTGTGGGAGGAAACTGGAGCACCCAGAGAAAACCCATGCAGTCACATGGAGAACGTGCAGACTGCCTACAGGCAGCACCCGTTGTCAGGATATAACCTGAGTTATGGTTCTGCAAGGCAGTAACTCCACTGCTGTGCTACCATGCGGAACCTGTGGCCATCCGATATGGCCTTTAGATTTCTGGAAGTTGGCAACTGTGCATTCATTGGATATCAGCAGGACCAGGGATGCATTCCTGCTGGAAGCTATAGTCTCATGTCCTGGATTAGTCAATAAACAATAGACAATAGGTGCAGGAGCAGACCATTTGGCCCTTCGAGCCAGCACTGCCATTCAATGTGGTCATGGCTGATCATCCCCAATCAGTACCCCGTTCCTGCCTTCTCCCCATATCCCCTGACTCCACTATTTTTAAGAGCCCTAACTACCTCTCCCTTGAAAGCATCCAGAGAACCTGCCTCCACCGCCCTCTGAGGCAGAGAATTCCACAGACTCACCACTCTCTGTGAGAAAAAGTGTTTCCTCGTCTCCGTTCTAAATGGCTTACTCCTTATTCTTAAACTGTGGCCCCTGGTTCTGGACTCCCCCAATATCGGGAACATGTTTCCTGCCTCTAGTGTGTCCAAGCCCTTAACAATCTTGTATGTTTCAATGAAATCCCCTCTCATCCTTCTAAATTCCAGAGTGTACAAGCCCAGCTGCTCCATTCTCTCAGCATATGACAGTCCCGCCATCCCGGGAATTAACCTTGTAAACCTATGCTGCACTCCCTCAATGGCAAGAATGTCCTTCCTCAAATTAGGGGACCAAAACTGCACACAATACTCCAGGTGTGGTCTCACTAGGGCTCTGTACAACTGCAGAAGGACCTCTTTGCTCCTATATTCGATTCCTCTTGTTATAAAGGCCAACATGCCATTTGCTTTCTTCACTGCCTGCTGTACCTGCATGCTTACTTTCATAGACTAATGTACAAGGAACCCCAGATCCCGTTGTACTTCCCCTTTTCCCAACTTGACGCCATTTAGATAGTAATCTGCCTTCCTGTTTTTGCTACCAAAGTGGATAACCTCACATTTATGCGCATTAAACTTCATCTGCCATGCATCTGCCCACTCCCCCAACCTGTCCAAGTCATCCTGCATTCTCATAGCATCCTCCTCACAGTTCACACTGCCACCCAGCTTTGTGTCATCTGCAAATTTGCTAGTTACTTTGAATCCCTTCATCCAAATCATTGATGTATATTGCAAATAGCTGGTAGTCCTCACTCTACCATTGCTATCAACTGAGTGGATCAACTCTAGCTCATACAGGGATGTGGAGGGGTGGGGGGTGAGGTGGGGATGGAATGCATGCATATCTGTAAATTATATTCCCAACTACTAAGTTGTAACGCAGGACTAAACAAATAACTAGCTAGAGCTACGTCATTCTGCACTCTCCCAATGAGATCAAACTGCAACCAGTCATGACTGGTGGACAATTACACAGCTAATGAGTAATGAAGGTTCAAAAACATTCCTGACTTCAGCACTGAAGGGGCCCATCATGTGGACAGCTCAGACAAGACTAAAGAGTGGATGATCTATCTGGCTTCCTCATGAAATCCCACCCTCACAGAATTTGGCCAATCATTTTATTTCACTCCACATAATATCAACAAATGGCCGAGAGCTTTGGGATGTAGCAAAGGCTATGGGACCAGGCTACATCCAGCTGTACTGTAGAAAGTTCAGTTTAGTTTAGTTTCGTTTAGAGGTACAGCACGGAAATAGGCCCTTCGGCCCACCAAGTCCGCACCAACCAACGATTCCCGCACATTGACACTATCCTACACACACTGGGGATAATTTACTATTATACCAAGCCAATTCATCTACAAACTTGTACATCTTTGGGGTCTGGGAGGAAACCGAAGATCTCGGAGAAACCCATGTGGTAAGAATGTACAAACTCCAAACAGACAGCACCCGTAGTTGGGATCGAACCCGGGTCTCCGGTGCTGTAAGCGTTGTAAGGCAGCAACTTTACCACTGTGCCACCGTGCTGCCCTGGGCTCTGGAATGAATGCTTTGGAATAAATAACAGTGTGAACCAAGCTGTTCCAGTACAATTGCTAATTAACCCCATCTGCCTGCACACAATGTGTATCTATCTAATCTCTGCATGTCTGTGTTAGTACATCTTAAAAATTTCTATATCAAAAATGGAAAATTGCCAAAATACATTTCATACCCCAAAAAAGTTAAATCCAATCCAGCTAAACTCCTCCCGATTATAGATATCAGCAAACTGATGCAAGATGATGTCATATGTGATATAAAGTTGCACTTACCTTCCAATAGCTTAATAATGTCTGAGGAAGGGTCCCAACCCAAAACATCACTAATCCATGTCTCCAGAGATGCTGTCTGACCTACTGAGTTGCTCCAGCACTTTTTTTCTAAACCAGCATCTGCATTTCCTTGTTTTTACCCTCCGATCACCTGCTCACTAAAGTGGGTTGGACTTCAAATCTAGGCAAACAAGATGAATACCAAAGGTGACATGAGAGTGTCATCCTTGGCATCAAGTCAACAATTGACTGAGTGTGGCATCAAAGATATCTGGTAAAATTGCTCATTGGCATGTTTAAAGGGAAAACATTCCGGTGTCTGGAATCAAGACTTACAGAAACGAATATGCTGCATGACCCGTTGAGTTACTCCAGCACTTTGTGTCCTTTCTTGCAGAGAGGAAGATGCTTATGTTTGTTGGAAGTCAACACTCCCTCTCACAGGCAATCACTGGAGGAGTTCCTTGGTACAGTTTCTTCGCCTAAAGATCTTTAGCTGTTTTATCAATAATCGTCCTTCCATGATTGTGTCAGAGTGGCAATGTTCACGTGCAGATTGTATAATATTCAATTTCATTTGTAATTGCTCAGCACTCCATCTGTGCATGCAGCAAGATCTGGGCAATTTCAGGCATGGGCTGTTCAATGGAAAATAAAATGTGTGCCATGTAAGTGCCAGGCAATAATCAACTCCCACAAGAAAGTGACATACAAAGATATTGCCATTGCTGAATCTCCCGCTAAGAACATCCTGGGGGACGCCTTTCACCAGAAACACATCACATGATATTGTAGTACCAAAGCAGGCCAGAGGTTTAGCAACATGTAGTGAGTGACTCATCTAATCCCCAGACTTTTTCTATCACCAGAAAGGTACAGTGTGTTTGAACTTTGACATTTCCACCCTGGGTAAGATGATTTGGACTGTCCACCTTGTCCTTGCTCTTATATTTTTATGTATCTCTATTAAGTATACTATACCTTTACATACTTCTATACCTTTATCACAGAGTGATGACAATGACTCGCCAATGGCACCCAATGTTGAGCTCAAGTTGTCTTTTTGTTCCATGTTAAAAACGAAAGATGGCGCATGAACAGGACAAATAGAACAGGATTTGAACTAGGATAAAGATGTTCCCTTTTGCTAACAATAAAACATCAACAGAGGCCCGAGTCATTGCCTCCACAAACCAAAAGTTAATATAGATAATAAATAAGCAACCCTTACATCCTTTGCTTCCTGATGTCCTGCATTAATTACAATATTCCTGTTCAGTACACTCACAAAAACATTGGGCTATCCAGTCCAATATTCATGAGGTCACATTTTATTTCAAATGGATGATATAAATGCTGCAGTTGTAATTGCACAAGTTAAAGAAAAGGAATACAAACTAAAATAATTGTCTGTAAACTGGATAACATCAATCTGCAAAAGCAGATCTTTTTTTATTATTCAAGTGATTTACAACATTAAAAAATATCCTAATGGAGAAATTATATTAAAAAATTGCCCTCCATTATACACTTATCACTAAATAATGCTGTCACAAATACTATCAAATGGGAACTGCAAGTCTTAGCTATAACAGATTACATATCTCACGTTAATAATCAGAAAATATTATTATTTAGACTTTAAATAAAAATAAAAATGAATCATTCGAATAGCATAAACATTTCTCTACAGGTGTTGCAGTTTGGATTCAACGTTTTTGACAATTACTCAGAATCACACACTGAAGTCTCTAAAATGTCATCCTATCTTTTGCCACATGGCTGACGCCCATGTCTATGAAGTCTGAACTCTGGTTAACCATCTGCTTCACAAAGTTCAGACAGAACAGATTATAATCAGATATTAATTTTTTTCAGATTATTTTTTTTCCCAACGCTCCAAAATGAAGTGATGCTGAAAATCACTTTCCCGCATGAAGTCTGCTCATTGGCATTTCACAACTTTCATTGCAACAGAGTGCTGTCTGAGGCACTGCTCAAAAGACTGCTGCTGAAGGCTATTTGGTGGAGAGATGTAATCTGCATGCAAATCAATCACTATGGTATGTGGTTACATTTTATAATGTTTGAATATGAGGACACCAGACATGGGCAAATACACATCATCAGCCATCTCTAGACAGTTTGACATGACATCATAGAGTTGTAGAGATCTAGACCACAAAAAAGGACCCTTTGTCCCAGCATGTTCATGCAGACCATTTTGTTGATCTGCACTAACCCCATTTGGACTGTGTTCCAGTAAGAGTGACAGATGCTTGGGTAGTTAAGATTTCACAGTTTAAGTCTGCTGGAAGAAGGAAAGTTGGCAGGTGTCAATAACATTATTCAGCACCAACAAACATAATGCATCTATATAACTAAAAGTCTCATCTTGACTACTTCCTGTCTGCGCTGTATATAGATTTTAGAAAAAACACTACTCTATATCGCTATGATTTTTGGCCATCATACTCAGTCCTCCTCTGCTGAGGCAGCCCCAAGGATTTTTACGATCGATGAAAGGTTATGAGTGTTTAAAAAATCATGAGATCAGCTGATTGGTCCTCTCGCCTGTCAATCACCATGATGAAGGTAACGTCCCTTCCGGGATGGGCAGCACTATAAAACCCCGGATGCCTGGACGTGAGTCAGTCACTCTGGAAGATCGCGAGGGAGAGGCCACAACTGTGAATCTAAACTGTGAATCAACTGAAATGCAAGTCTGCAATTTATTTGCAATAAATGATTTCTTAGCCCTAAATGAAAATGAAATGAGTTGTTTGGCCTGCCCTGTGCTTGAAACTGCAATGGAAATCGAAATCTAAAGAAAATGCAATGAGTGTTTGGCCTGCCCCATACTTGAAACTGCAATGGCAATGGAAGTGAAATGAAAATGCAATGAGTTGTTTGCCCTGCACCATGCTTCAAATTGCAATGGAAATGGAAATTAAATGAGAATGCAATGAGTTGTTTGGTCGGCCCCATGCTTGAAACTGCAATGGAAATGGAAATTAAATGGAAATGCAATGGGCTGTTTGGCTTGCCCTGTGCTTGAAGCTGCAATGGAAATGAAAATGAAATGAAAATTCAATGAGCTGTTTGGCCTGCCCTGTGCTTGAAACTGCAATGGAAATGGAAATGAAATTAAAATGCAATGAGCTGTTTGGCCTGCCCTGTGCTTGAAACTGCAATGGAAATGGAAATGAAATTAAAATGCAATGAGCTGTTTGGCCTGCCCTGTGCTTGAAACTGCAATGGAAATGGAAATGAAATGAAAATGCAATGAGCTGTTTGGCCTGCCCTGTGCTTGAAACAGCAATGGAAATGTAAATGAAATGAAAATACAAATAGTTGTTTGGCCTGCCCTTTGCTTGAAACTGCAATGGAAATGGAAATGGAAATGAAATGAAAATGAAATGAGTTGTTTGGCCTGCCCTGTGCTTGAAACTGCAATGGAAATGGAAATGAAATGAGTTGTTTGGCCTGCCCTGTGCTTGAAATTCAAATGGAAATGAAATTAAATTAGTTGTTTGACCTGCTTGAAACAACTAATTTCGGCCCAAAAGGCCCCAATTAGCCAAGAAACCAGTCCCTTTTGCTCAAAATGCCTGTATTAGCCCAGGAGGAGCATTTTGGCCCAAAAGGCCCATGCCAGGCCAGGAAAAGTCCAGAAAAAGTGCCTTTCACTGAGATTTAACACTGATTTTTTTTCAAAAGTGCCCCTTCAGCCCATCAAGCCTATACTAGCCCAGGATCAGTCCCTTCGGCCCATCAGTAAGTACACCCCAGGCTTGAGTGACTGAGCTGCCAGCCCACCAGGCCTGAGTGACTGAGCTGCCAGCCCACCAGGCCTGAGTGACTGAGCTGCCAGCCCACCAGGCCTGAGTGACTGAACTGCCAGCCCATTCGGCCCACAATGTCCATACTAGCCCTCGGGAAACCAGTCCCTTCAGCCTATAACACCCATACTAGCGCTCCAGAAAGCCACCCCCCCCCCCCCCAGACTGGCCACCAATATTGGAATTGGTGGATAGGTGGAATATTCCATTGGGGGACCAGCCCTCCCATGTGAACATGGGACCCAACGGGTCTCACTTAGTCTAGTATCTTAATAAAGCTGCAGCCCCTGTGTACTATTTTGAACTACTATAATCAGAATTTTTTGAGCTATTTAGTGAGCATTGTGTGCTTGGTTGCAATCAGTCTGGCACATAAACTTAACTTACAATTACCGAACAAGTGTGAGAGAGCTATGCTTCCCTTGGTTACATTCTTACATCCAATATACTGTTTGTCCTTGCATCAATTAGACATGGTGATGAACCACAAATACCATTCGCATATCAACACTAGTTTAAATATTGTATTGCTATCAGCAACCTTGTGTTGCAGCATTAAACTAAGCATATTGTACTTGGAAGGTAATGACTGATTTACATTGTAAATTTGTTTAGATATCTAAACAAAACTAGGTTTTAAAACAAGTTATTGCAAAATTGGCAGAAACCTCCTTGCATCAAACAAAAATGGATGGTGTGCTAAATGAAGAGAAATCCAGTACAATCAATCGCTGCCGGTATTTTTATGATGGATGATTCACACTGTATGTCAACAGCACTGTGGTAATACATATCATTCACATCATTACTTTCTGCAGCACTTCGACTGCAACATCCATCGAATAGACTACTGCCCTGCATTCTTGCTTACCAATGGACTCTGTTTCTTTCTGCCAAGTCAACATTGGGTTCTGTCAGGTCTTTCTTTCCTTGGTGCCCAAATGATCTTTCTAAAGCAAGAAGTAATTATATAAATATTACTATGGCTTTGTCAAGATTGCCAATGTTTTTTTGTGATCTGTGTGGCCAAGGCAGAGTCAATGGATGAACTTCAGTTATTCTGGATGTAATGCAGAGTTCAGCCTGGGATGCACAAAGATAGCCATGTAATTAACATAATGTGACCATTACTTTTAAAAGACTACATTTTCCAAAATCTACTGTTATCTAAGCCAATAGTATTTTTCCTTTCATCTATATAATTAAAACTCTGATCTTGACCACTTCCTGTTTGCACTTCATAATGATTTAAAATAAAATGCTACCACTTACTGCTGTGATTTTGGGCCATCTTACTCAGAGTCCCCCTCCGCTGCGCAGGACAAGAGGATTTTTCCCATCGATAAAAAATAAAAGACTTATTAATGTTTTAAAAATGTTGAGATACTCTCTCCTGTCAATCATGCCATGAAGGCCACGCCACTTCTGGTGGGAGGGGGAGGGACTATAAAACCTGGAAGTGTGGACGTGCCTCAGTTCTCTGCAAGATGGGGGAGGGAGAGGTCACACCTCCCTGTCTGAGCTGTGAATACATAGATACATAGAACATAGGTGCAGGAGTAGGCTATTCGGCCCTTCGAGCCTGCACCGCCATTCAATATGATCATGGCTGATCATCCAACTCAGTATCCCGTACCTGCCTTCTCTCCATACCCCCTGATCCCTTTAGCCACAAGGGCCACATCTAACTCCCTCTTAAATATAGCCAATGAACCGGCCTCAACTACACTCTATGGCAGAGAGTTCCAGAGATTCACCACTCTCTGTGTGAAAACATTTTTTCTTATCTCGGTCTTAAAGGATTTCCCCCTTATCCTTAAGCTGTGACCCCTTGTCCTGGACTTCCCCAACATCGGGAACAATCTTCCTGCATCTAGCCTGTCCAACCCCATAAGAATTTTGTACGTTTCTATAAGATCCCCTCTCAATCTCCTAAATTCTAGCGAGTATAAGCCAAGTCTATCCACTCTTCCTTCATATGAAAGTCCTGACATCCCAGGAATCAGTCTGGTGAACCTTCTCTGCACTCCCTCTATGGCTATAATGTCCTTCCTCAGATTTGGAGACCAAAACTGTACGCAATACTCCAGGTGTGGTCTCACCAAGATCCTGTACAACTGCACTAGAACCTCCCTGCTCCTATACTCAAATCCTTTTGCTATGAAAGCTAACATACCATTTGCTTTCTTCACTGCCTGCTGCACCTGCATGCCTACTTTCAATGACTGGTGTACCATGACACCCACGTCTCGCTGCATCTGCCGTTTTCCTAATCGGCCACCAATAGATAATAGTCTGCTTTCCTGTTTTTGCCACCAAAGTGGATAACCTCACATTTATCCACATTATACTGCATCTGCCAAACATTTGCCCACTCATCCAACCTATCCAAGTCACCTTGCAGTCTCCTAGCATCCTCCTCACAGCTAACACTGCCCCCCAGCTTAGTGTCATCCGCAAACTTGGAGATGTTGCCTTCAATTCCCTCATCCAGTTCATTAATATAAATTGTAAATAGCTGGGGTCCCAGCACTGAGCCTTGCGGTACCCCACTAGTCACTGCCTGCCATTGTGAAAAGGACCCGTTTACTCCTACTCTTTGCTTCCTGTTTGCCAGCCAGTTCTCTATCCACATCAATACTGAACCCCCAATACCGTGTGTTTTAAGTTTGTATACTAATCTCTTATGTGGGACCTTGTCGAAAGCCTTCTGAAAGTCCAGATACAACACATCCACTGGTTCTCCCTTATCCACTCTACTAGTTACATCCTCGAAAAATTCTATAAGATTCGTCAGACATGATTTACCTTTCATAAATCCATGCTGACTTTGTCCAATGATTTCACCACTTTCCAAATGTGCTGCTATCCCATCTTTAATAACTGACTCTAGCAGTTTCCCCACTACCGATGTTAGACTAACTGGTCTGTAATTCCCTGTTTCCTCTCTCCCTCCCTTCTTAAAAAGTGGGGTTATGTTTGCTACACTCCAATCCTCAGGAACTACTCCAGAATCTAAAGAGTTTTGAAAAATGATCACTAATGCATCCACTATTTCTGGAGCTACTTCCTTAAGTACTCTGGGATGCAGCCCATCTGGCCCTGGTGATTTATCGGCCTTTAATACATTCAATTTACCCAACACCACTTCCCAACTAACCTGGATTTAACTCATTTCCTCCATCTCCTTTGACCCGCGGTCCCCTGCTATTTCCGGCAGATTATTTATGTCTTCCTTAGTGAAGACGGAACCTAAGTAGTTATTCGATTGGTCTGCCATATCCTTGTTCCCCATGATCAATTCACCTGTTTCTGACTGCAAGGGACCTACATTTGTTTTAACTAATCTCTTTCTCTTCACATATCTATAACAACTTTTGCAGTCAGTTTTTATGTTCCCTGCCAGTTTTCTTTCATAATCTATTTTCCTTCCTAATTAAGCCCTTTCTCCTCCTCTGCTGGTCTCTGAATTTTTCCCAGTCCTCTGGTATGCTGCTTTTTCTGGCTAATTTATACGCATCATCTTTTGCTTTGATACCATCCCTGATTTCCCTTGTTATCCATGGATGCACTACCTTCCCTGATTTATTCTTTTGCCAAACTGGGATGAACAATTTTTGTAGTTCATCCATGCAGTCTTTAAATGCCTTCCATTGCATATCCACCGTCAACCCTTTTAGAACTAATTGCCAGTCAATCTTAGCCAATTCACGTCTCATACCCTCAAAGTTACCTTTCTTTAAGTTCAGAACCGTTGTTTCTGAATTAACAATGTCACTCTCCATCTTAATGAAGAACTCAACCATATTATGGTCACTCTTGCCCAAGGGAGCACGCACAACAAGACTGCTAACTAACCCTTCCTCATTACTCAATACCCAGTCTAGAATAGTCTGCTCTCTCGGTGGCTCCTCTGCATGTTAGTTTAGATAACTATCCCGCATACATTCCAAGAAATAATACTGAACACATGTCTACTAAACTGTGTTTGGTTTTACTGACCTGTCAGTGCCCTTAATGTGGTTAGAAAATGTAGTTTGAAAATGCAAAAGTGTTTTTTGGTTTGGAAATGCAAAAGTTTTGGTTTGAAAATGCCAAAGCGTTTTTTGGTTTGAAAATGCAAAAACGTTTTTATGGTTTGAAAATGCAAAAACGTTTTTATGGTTTGAAAATGCAAAAGGGTTTTTTGGTTTGAAAATGCAAAAGTGTTTGGTTTGAAAATGCAAAAGTGTTTTTTGGTTTGAAAATGCAAAAGCGTTTTTTGTTTTGAAAATGCAAAAGTATTTTTTGGTTTGAAAATGCACAAGCGTTTTTTTGTTTGAAAATACCAAAAACAGTTTTTGGTTTGAAATGCAAAAGCGATTTTTGGTTTGAAAATGCAAAAGCGTTTTTTGGTTTGAAAATGCAAAAGCGTTTTTCGTTTGACAATGCAAAAGCGTTTTTTGGTTTGAAAATGCAAAAGTTTTTTGGGGTTTGAAAATGTAAAAGTGTTTGTTTTTTTAGTTCGAAAATGCAAAAGTTGTTTTTTTGGTTTGAAAATGCAAAAGCTGTTTTTTGGTTTGAAAATGCAAAAGTGTTTTTTTGGTTTGAAAATGCAAACGCGTTTTTTCGTTTGAAAATGCAAAAATGTGTTGTTTTTTTTGTTTGAAAATGCAAAAGTGTTTTTTTGGTTTGAAAATGCAAAAGCGTTTTTTCGTTTGAAAATGCAAAAAACTGTTTGGTTTGAAATGCAAAAGCGATTTTTGGTTTGAAAATGCAAAAGCGTTTTTGGTTTGACAAATGCAAAAGCGTTTTTTTATTTGAAACTGCAATAGTGTTTTTTGCTTTCAAATGCAAAAGCGTTTTTGGTTTGAAAATGCAAAAGGGTTTTTTTTAGTTCGAAAATGCAAAAGTTGTTTTTTTGGTTTGAAAATGCAAAAGTTGTTATTTTGGTTTGAAAATTGAAAAGTTGTTTTCTGGTTTGACAATGCAAAAGCTGTTTTTTGGTTTGAAAATGCAAAATTTGTGTTTTGGGGTTTCAAAATGGATATATTTGTTTTTTTGGTTTGAAAATGCAAAAGTTTTTTTTTTGTTTGAAAATGCAAAAGTGTTTTTTTTAGTTCGAAAATGCAAGAGTTGTTTTTTGGTTTGAAAATTGAAAAGTTGTTTTCTGGTTTGAAAATGTAAAAGCTGTTTTTTGGTTTTAAAATGCAAAATTATTTTTTTTTGGGTTGAAAATGCAAAAGTTGTTTTTTGGTTTGAAAATGCAAAAGCTGTTTTTTGGTTTGAAAATGCAAAAGCGGTTTTTGCCTTAATGAAAAGTGATTTTTGCCTTATTGAAAAGTGGTTGTTGCCTTATTGAAATGCGGTTGTTGTCTTATTGAAAAGCGGTTGTTGCCTTATTCAAAAGCGGTTGTTGCCTTATTGAAAAGTGGTTGTTGCCTCATTGAAAAGTGGTTGTTGCCTTATTGAAAAGTGGGTGTTGCCTTATTGAAAAGCGGTGTTGCCTTATTGAAAAGTGGTCTTGAATTTGGTGGCTTTGCACCCTTCTTGAAGTGGTAGGAAACTGCACTTGAGTTTGGTGGCCTTGCACCCTGTCTGAAGTGGCATGAAACTGGACTTGAGTTTGGTGGCCTTGCACCCTGCCTGAATTGGCATGAAACTGCACTTGAATTTGGTGGCCTTGCACCCTGCCTGAAGTGACATGAAACTGCACTTGTGTTTGGTGGCCTTGCACCCTGCCTGAAGTGGCATGAAACTGCACTTGAGTTTAGTGACCTTGCACCCTGCCTGAAGTTGTATGAAACTGCACTTGAGTTTGGTGGCCTTGCACCCTGCCTGAAGTGGCATGAAACTGCACTTGAGTTTGGTGGCCTTGCACCCTGCCTGAAGTGGCATTTCAAGGAATATCCGTGAGTCAACTGCCAGCCCACCATCCATGAGTGAGTGAGCTGCCAGCACACCAGGCTTGAGTGATTGAGCCACCAGCCCAAGAATTGGCCCACAATGTCCATACTAGCCCTCTGGAAACTAGTCCCTTCACTGCACAGCACCCATACTAGCACTCCAGAAAGCTCTCCCCCCACTGGCCACCAATATTGGAATTGGTGGAGAGGTGGAATATGGCGTTGGGGGACCAGCCCTCCCATGTGATGCTGGGGCCCAATGGGTCCCAGTTAGTTTAGTTTCTTCTAAATGGTGTAAGCAAAACAAAACTGCCTGGAATGAGGCAGGGAATGCCTTTAGAGTCACCTGGGAAATATTGCTAATCCAGTTGAATGAAGAAATCAGAGAGAAAGTGGAAACTCATTCTCTATCACTTCCATAAACCACTGGGTGACATGAAGTGATATCATGCTGATGGATGATGTTAGTTGAAGATGCTCAGAGATAAAGGCCAAAGCAATTGACTCGGTAATGGGAGAAATTCACAATCTTGGTGATAGAAGAGTGGCCAAAAGCTCTGGGCAGCAACAAAAGGACACCAATGCTGCAGATAGTTTGAATCATCCTCAGAAATGGCAGGGAGAGGGATCATATCATACTTCAAAAAAAAAGTACTGATTAAAATTGTGATTGTTTTTAATGTTGTTTGTATTCACTATGTCTTTCTTGATTTTCCTTAGTCTTTTTGAATGGGTAGAGAATAAGGAGGATACATTGATTGGTCAAGGACAGCTACTCAAACAAGAGCCAATGAGTCATACAACATGGAAGCAGCTCCTGTGACCCACCTTGACCCAATCTAAACTAATCTTATCTACCAGCACATGATCTGTAGTCTACTATGCTTTTTCAACTCAAAATACTTTGATACCAGATACTGTGATTTCCTTTTTGATGGCGGGTGTTTCAATTTCATTTGGGCTGTGAACAAAGAGGTAGGAGGCCAGTATTGTCATAATGAAATGGAAATATTCCTGGAGTTGGAAGCACACCTGAAGTTGGAACACTGGTGTTTCTACCCGTCCATCATACCCAGGTGTGGCTACACGCTCATTCGAATCCTTTGTATCGTTGGTGTCCTTATGCCCACTGAAGGATAGTACATGCATGCATCACATCTCCTTACTTCTCTTTCAGAAATATGTTTAATACGTACTGTGACAGCAGAGTAGTCCAAGCATACTCTTTATCTTCCTGGATAAAATCCAAACTAGGAAAGGATTAGAATGCTACTGGTCTGTTCTCCTGGATATGCATTCTCAATCAAGTAGTACATTCCTTGTCCCAATTGCTAGTATACCCATTTGAAGATTCCCACACTAAGATCCCAACAGTGGTCCCAGCAACAAGGACTATGGCTTATTATTCTTGTAAACAGAAACAAAGGGAAGAGAAGTCCTGGTTATCACCATGAAATTAGATCATGTGCACTATTTATCCCTGTATGGACCAAATGCTTCTACAAACAAGGATAGTCCTTCATCAATTCTCACCATCTGTACTTGCACAACATTTTTCATGCACCCTGCACTTGGCTATTAATAATCCACAAATCTATTGCAAATAGATGGGCCAATGGCACAGCTGATAAATCTGCTGCCTCACAGCATTAGAGACCCATGTTCGACCTTGATCTTGGATGGTGTCTGTGTGGAGTTTGTATGTTCTCCCTGTGACCACTTGGGTTTCCTCCGCATGCTCCGGTTTCCTCATGCATCCCAAAGACATGTGGGGTTGTAGGTTAATTGGCCTCTATAAATTGCCTGTAGTGTGCAGTGAGTGGATGTGAAAATGGGATGACATGTAATTAGGCTATCTTTGTTGGCCCCTCACTTCCCGATGCAGATCCTTCAATTGCTGATCTAACGGAGCCACGATATCTGATCTTGCTGATGCCCATATCCTCTCCCCCTTTTCTTTTACTTTTGTACATGCACAGATCATTCATCACCAACACCTCAAAGATACTCTTATCATCACTTCCACTGTCCTATGATTCTCAGACTTTTCCCTTCGATGTTTCCTTCACTACTCACCTCAAACCTTCAGCTACTTGCATAATTCCAACATATCTTTTCTGAATGCAATCTCTCGGGACTCCTATGTCATCAACTCATTCAAAATTATTCTTCGCACAGTCTTGCAGATCAATTATTATCTCGCCGCAACAGTTTCCATACAAAATTCTTTAAATCCTAATATTCAAGGCGCAGCTAAAATATGGCTTACACTCGAGGCCCATCAAGTACAATTGTTCACACCCCACAAAAGAACCCTTCCAAGCTTTAAGATGTTAACATAAAGATATATTGGAAGGCGTGATCATGCAAAGACACATTCAACCTCCTCATCCATCTTAACCAGAAGTTCAGCAGCCTCAATTTCCCCGCAGAATGTCAAAAATCATCTCCATTCCATTGATTTAAATACAATATCTTCATTTAAAACTGTAATCCTGAATTTTTGCTTCAAAATTCCTTCTTAGAACTTCCTTCTCAGACTTAGTTTACAAACCCAGAGATATCATGAAGTCAGGACTACAAGGGGTTAATAATAGCTTCCAATTAAGTAACAAACTGTGGATATTTCGAATCACATGCTCCCACACAAAGATTTTAGCTGGACAATCATTCAAATACACTTCCGCAGACACTGACTTTTATAACTAATCACTCAACCTCTTATCTCTTGCACAAACTTATACTATCAGCCATCAAACATCTTAATTAGAATCTATCATTTTCTTTATTTCTACCAGAATTTGGTATTCCTGTTTTGGATCCACAGTAGTTAAATGTTGCAGGACAATCTGCTTTTTTTACCCCCGCGAATGGAATACGCCCATATTTTGGCCCCTTAGAGATCAGCCAAAACATACATGCCATTAATACTATCACCATCTCGCTCTCAGCAACAGCACACTTCACTATGCAGGGCAGGCAGAACTGCCTCTCCAGACTTTCTTGTAGCCTGATTCCTGTTGACTCGTATAGATCATTCAAAGTGGGCTCTCTTTTCTCCTTTTACCACCTCGTCCTTTGTTTCCGGGGAAGATCGTAGGGATTCCATCCATTCTTAATCATTTTATCAGCAGAACTCTGATTCTATTTTGCTAATTCACTGTCTGTGAGCTGGAACAATAGTCCAAGTTCTGCAGCGTTGTGCATCCAATTGAAGTTACTCAGTACTGATGAGCAGAGGCCCAACTAGTTAGTTCTATCTATAAGACCGCACACATGGAATGTGCTGAAGTTCTATTAAACGAAATCAGTTTTCCATTTGTAGCATAGTGTGTGACCATTTTTCATTTTGAATAAATGTGTCACACACTATGTGCATTTCTACATGTTGACTTTTGTGAAGCTGAATTTCATCCTGGCCACTTCTAACAGGGCACATCTAGGTGTAGCGAACGTTTAGATAACCAATCCAGTTAACATTTCAGTTCAAATTTAACTCAGCTCAAAAGCTGGTGTCTCTGCTGATATCTATGCTTACTGCAGAAAGAGGAAAATTTTAGTTTTGTTTAGCATAGTTTACAGATGCAGTGCAAAAACAGGCCCTTCAGTCCACGTAAGTCCGCGCCAACCAGCAATCCCCGCACATTCATCATCATCATTGGCGGTCACTCGAAATGAGTATGACTGCCGTCTCCTCTGCATAGGGTCGTCTAATTGTGGGTCTGCAGATGTCTGTAGAGGCCGATCCGCGATCCACACACCTTGGTGCAACATGGGCAGTGGAGACTGGCGGTGGTTGGTAGTCATAGAACCCCCTTCTCTCACGCTTTATGGTGCTGTTGCTTTGTCTCTGCAGCACGGTGTAGTTCCATTTTGTGAAGTGCAGCTCCTTCCTGCATGGATTTCGTCCAGGAGCGCCTGTCCAGTGCAATGTGCTCCCAGTTGCTTGATGTGATGTGGAATTTCTTCAGACAGTTCTTGATGTTGTCCTTGAAGCGTTTCTTTGACCCGGCGGGATCTCACCAACCTACCTTCAATTGAGAATACAGTATTTGTTTAGGGAGACGTGTGTTGGACATGTGGATGACAGGGCCAGTCCATCGAAGTTGGTGCTGCATTATTGTGGTGGTGATGCTGGTCATGTTGGCTTCCTCCAAAATGCTGAAGTTGGTGTGTTTGTCCTTCCAACTGATTCTCAGAATCTTTCATAAGTATCTTTGATGGTATTGTTCCAGGGCTCTCAGGTGCCTGCTGTAGGTGGTCCATGACTTTGCTCCATACAACAGGGTGGAGAGGACAACGGCTGTTTTGTTTGAGCCTTTAGGTCTCGATCTTCAAAGACTTCTTTCCTGAGTCTGGCGTAGGCTTCGCTGGCACAACTTAGGCGATGGTTGACCTCAGAGTCGATGACAGCTTTTGAGGAAAGAATGCTGCCAAGGTAGGGGAAGTGGTCAACGTTTTCAAGAGTGGTGTCTGTCACTTTCATTGTGGGCTGGGTAGATGGTTGATTGGGTGGAGGTTGATGTAGGACCTGGGTCTTCTTGATATTTAAAGTTAGGCCCATGGCTCTGTATGCCTTGGCAGAGGCATTCCAGATGCCCTGGAGGTCTTCTGCAGAATGTGCTGCAATGGCGCAGTCGTCCGTGTACTGAAGCTCCATGATGGCGGTGTTACTGACTGCTCTTAGCCTTCAACCTATTAAGATTGAAGAGCCTACCGTCAGTTCTGTAGAGGACTGGGATCCCCTGTGGCAGCTCTTCACCAATGAGGTGAAGTATGACAGCAATGAAGATGACAAACAGGGTGGGTGCGATGATGTATCCCTGTTTGATGCCCGTTTCCACAGTGAAGGGCTCGGAATCTGGGCTGCAGTTGCTGAGCACTGTGACCGACATGCCATCATGTAGAAGCCTCAATATTCTGATGTACTTGTCGTGACAACCGTACCTTGATAATATGCTCCAAAGAGCCTGGCAGCCTACCAAGTCAAAAGCCTTTGTCAGATCTATGAAGGCAATGTACAAAGGATGCCTTTGTTCACGGCAATTTTCCTGGAGTTGGCGTGCTGTGAATATCATGTCTGCTGTACCTCTGGATGTGTGGAAGCCATACTGTGATTCAGGGAGTACATCCGCAGACAGTGGTTGAAGTCGGTTTGTGAGGACACGAGCAAGGACTTTGCCTACTGTTGATGGGAACGAGATGCCCCATGTAGTTTCCACATTCAGCCTTGTCCCCTTCTTAAAAATGATCACTATTAGAGCATCCCTGAGTTCTGAGGGAAGTTCTTCTTTTTCCAAGACCTTCAGGAGTAGGACGTGGATGTGGTACAGGGGCTCCGGTCCACCTTCCTTTAAAATCTCAGCTGGGTAGCTTGGACCATAGATGGCCTTAGTAGCACTGAAGAAGCCTCTGGTTCACCCGAGTCTGCCAGTTTCTGGATTTCCAGAGCCTTAAGAGCCTGTCCCACGGGCAGGCGACTCCATGCGGCAAGCGCGACCTAACCGAAGCCGGGGCCGTGCGGGGGCCGCGCGGAGGTCGCGGGGCTGGTCCCACGTAGATCGCCGGAGCCGTATGGAGTTGGTTCCGACACCGCGTGGGGCTCCGAAAAACTGACACTGTTCAAAAATTCCACGCGGCAACGGCCTGCCGCCCCGCTGCCGCATCGAGGCTGTGCACACCGCCTCGACGCCGCGTGCACCGTCTCCGTCAACTCTGGAATTGTTGTGAAGGAAGGAACTGCAGATGCCCATTTACATCGAAGATGGACACACCAAAAATGCTGGAGTAACTCAGTAGATCAGGCAGCTTCTGTGGACAGGTGGTGTTTCGGGTCGAGACATCTTCTTCGGACTGAAGTCTTCTGCAGTCTTCTATGGTCTGAGGAAGGGTCTCGACCCGAAACATCACCTACTCGTGTTCACCTACATAAAAACCGCTCGAGCTTCCAATGGACTTCGCTCAAACTGGACGTCCGCGCACCCCCCGCTTCCGGTTAGGTCGCGCTTGCCGCATGGAGTCGCCTGCCCGTGGGACAGGCCCTTTATCTGTCCACCAAGAGTTCTTAAGCTCTATTAACGCTATCCTACACACACTTGGGAGAATTTACACTTATACCAAGCCAAATTAACCTACAAACCCATACGATTTTGGTGTGTAGGAGGGAACCGAAGATCTCAGAGAAAATCCACTTGGTCACGGGGAGAACATACAAACTCCGTACAGACGGCACCCTGGGCTCTGGCGCTGCACATGCTGTATGGGAGCAATTCTACTGCTGAGCCACCGTGCTGCTAAAACGGAATCATTCTGAAATCCCTGTAAAAAAAATCTGCAACTGTTTTTTAAAGTCAGACTGATAATGACACTCAGTCTTTCATGTAGACTGCATCCTATCATTTTAGTCCAGGTCACGCAGATAGTGGGAGTAAGCAGGCGGAGTATTTATAATGTTATAGCGGAAAGTGGTCATTCAATTGCATGTTAATGTGTTAGTCATGGTAGCATTAACATCAAAGGTGGAGTGTAATTCATCCTTGAAAGGTCTTCTGAATGCTTAAGAAGCATTTGTTTATATAATAAGCAGTTATGGAAAGGCAAAAGGAAGTCAGAGCCATTATGTCACATTCACATTGCCTGTGAACTGATAGATACAGACAATGATCTAATTTATGAAAATCTGATTTTAACCAAGGCAGAGTTAAAATAAAAATAGGAAGCAATAAAAGCTCAGAATAATGAGGTGCACTAGCAAAGACAATATAGTTAGCCTATTCAAGCTTCACATCATGAAAACAAATTCTGATTAAAAAAAGGTAAGTGAAGCACAAATATGCCAATATTATAGATCTTTACAAATCTTCCGTGGGATGTGTGGTGCAATTTCATAAATAAAGATGCAGCAAACAACATTTGTAGCATAATCAGAGGCAGTAATTAGTATTATATATTCAACACCCATTTCAATATGAGTTGCTAAATTTCATTACTGTTATTACATTTTGAACTTGAAGTTAGTTTTCTGAGCTGGGTAATTCACTTAGCATGAGGTGCCCAGAATATCATAGAGATTTCAGTATGATTGATGAGTACGTGGGTACAAAAGTGCAGCACTCTGGAAAACAAAATCCAGTAGATTTCATAAAAGCATTGAGTGGTGTCTATTATAGTCAGCTTACTGATAGCTCAAACGATAACACAATGCACAGTGGCTAGTGGGCTTTTGCATAATGCTATCCTGAATGATGGCTCACATAGAGGGAATGTTTGCAGGAAGCACTGGATCCAGAAATAGTCCGATCACAGCCGATGACCTTTTATTCATTCAGCAAGTGGGTTGCAGGCTCACTTATTTTCCAGTCGTACTTTTGCAAAATAAATTTCAGATCTGATAGTGGAGCAACTCCCACAAGTCAAGTATCATGTGAAGGCTATGATGGAACTTGAAGTTAGAATATGCTAAGGAAACGCACAGTGTCTAAAGTGAACTTTTTTGTGAACTTATCGCACTGTTTGTTAACTAGGAAGTCCCAAACTTGCTGGTTGCATTTTGATGGCAATTCTCAGCTATGCCCCGAGTTTGAACTCCTCATAGAGTTAATGGGTATGCACAAAATCTCTCAGCTGTTATGCTGGATAATGTGCCAGCTGAATGTAAATCAGGTTGGAACTAAGCAAGAATAGTAAACTCATTCATTTAACGGGAGTGGAATGACTGCAGAGGAGATGGGCCCTTAGTTGGTCATTGATATATTTTTAAATTAATTAACTTTGTTGTAATTGGTCACAACATTTTGAAGATTTGAATAGTGATTTTTAAAAATGTTTGTAATGTTGTTTTTGTTTATATTTAATTTAGTGTGGCACAATGGTGCAGTGGTAGAGTGGTAGTTTTACAGCACCAGAGACCTGGGATTAATCCTGACAACGGGTGTTGCCTATATGGAGTTTCTACATTCTGCCTGTGACCACATGGGTTTTCACCCGGTGCTCCGGTTTCTTCCCACACTCCAAGGAAGTGCAAGTTTGTAGATTAATTGGCTTCAGTAAAATGTTGATAAATGTCCCTAAAGTGTAGGATAGTGCTAGTGTACAAGGTGATCACTGGTCGTCATGGAGTCAGTGGGCCAAAGGGCCACTGCATCTCTGTAATCCAAAGTCTAAAGTAAAGCTCAGCTTGAGCTTAGAGATACAGCATGGAAACAGACCCTTCAGCTCACCGAGTCTATGCGGATCACCAATCACTTGTACTCTAGTTCTATGTCCTACACACTTGGGGCAATTTACAGAAGCCAATTAACCTACAAACCTGCATGTCTTTGGAATATAGGTGCATACCCGAGAACCTGGAGTCACAGGGAGAATGTACATACACCGCACAGACAGCACCCACAGTCACTCAAGCCTGTTGTGCTGGCAGCTCAGTCACTCAAGCCTGTTGTGCTGGCAGCTCACTCACTCATGGCTGGTGGGCTGGCAGTTGACTCACGGCTATTCCTTGAAATTCCATTTCAAGCAGGGTGCAAGGCCACTAAAGACAGTGAGTCGTGACCTCTCCCTCCTCCATCTTGCAGAGACTGAGCCACGTCCACACTTCTGGGTTTTATAGTCCCTCCCCTCCTCCCACCAGAAGGGGCGTGGCCTTCATGGCGTGATTGACAGGAGAGAAAATCTCAACATTTATTAAACACTAATAACTCTTTTATTTTTCATCAATGGAAAAAATCCTTGGAACCTGATGAGCGGAGGGGGATTCTGAGTTTGATGGCCAAAAATCACAGCCATACGTGGTAGCATTTTTTCTAAAATCAATATAAAGCGCAAACAGGAAGTGGTCAAGATTAGACTTTTAATTATATAGATGGCAAGGCAACATTAATTAGGCAAGGCAACATTAATTAAGCAAGGCAACTTTAATTAGGCAAGGCAAATTTAATTAGGAAAGGCAAATTTAATTAGGCAAGGCAACTTTAATTAGGCAATGCAGCTTTAGCATTTCCAAACCAAAGGCAACACAGCTTTAGCATTTCCAAACCTAAGGCAACACAGCTTTAGCATTTCCAAACCAAAGGCAACACAGCTTTAGCATTTCCAAACCAAAGGCAACACAGCTTTAGCATTTCCAAAGCAAAGGCAACACAGCTTTAGCATTTCCAAACCAAAGGCAACACAGCTTTAGCATTTCCAAACTATATTTTCAAACCACATTAAGGGCACTCAAGGTCAGCAAAACCAAACTCACAGTTTAGTAGACATGTGTTCCGTGTTATTCACAGCTTAGACTGAGAGATGTGACCCTCTCGCTCCCCCATCTTGCAAAGACTGACTGAGGCAATCAACACTCCGGGTTTTATAGTTCCTCCGGAAGGAGCGTGGCCTTCAGGAGAGAGAATCTCAGCATTTTTTAAACATAAATAACTCTTTTATTTTTCATCAATGGGAAAAATCCTCTTGTCCTGCGCAGTGGAGGGGGACTGAGTAAGATGGCCAAAAATCACAGCCACAAGTGGCAGCATTTTTTCTAAAATCAATATATAAAACAACAGGAAGTGGTCAAGATCAGACATTTAGTAATATAGATTTTGTGGGTGATGTTAATTCATGACAAAATGTTGTCCAATGCCTTTCTAGATACTAGTCTCACTGTTGATTCTGGATCTAATAATCTCTCCTTAGTCTGGTTCAATAAAATCACTGAGTTGAACACTGGAGTCCAAACCCTTCTTTATTTGTATACAACATGCGGGCAGGCCTTGGATCCACTCACTCGAGCCCTCATCAGCCTCGTATAAACAGAACAGAAGGAAAGACAACTGACACGTCCAAACAAAATGATTGCCCTTATATACCCCTATACAGTGGCGAGAAAGCTAACGGCGCGAAGGTACAGGGGGAGGCAACCCTTACAAACCAATCACAGTGCCTATTTGGTGCACAGAAACAGAGTCAAACATAATAAGTGAGGTAACCCCTCTAAACCAATCACCAACATGGAACAAACGTCAGTGTATTGAAACATAACATAAACCATTTTAGGAACACAGACTTGGTGGCGACAGGTGGGTCACATGGGCAGAAGCTTCCTGGAGCTTCTTCAGAGGTCCAGACTTACTGGCGAAAGCTAGGTCACATGGGTCTCCAGCACCTTGCAATGTATTGTCACTATCAGTGAAGCACAGTCTTTCACAGACACCTGCCATTTCCAAAGTACCCAAATCCCTGCATATCCACATTGCCATTGAAGATCGAGATGTTGCTACTCAAGATGTGGATTTCATGGCATTCCCTAAAGATTTTTGTAACCTTAAGGATTCATTTGATCATACATTTAATCTAGTGAATGCCTCCACATTTGGACTTAGCCCTTATGGCCATGCAATTTATTGGCTTCATCCTCCATACGATTGTTGGACCGGATAATGTTCTGAACTGATATTCTTTTGGAAACAGCAAGAGATATTGATGAAGAATCTATCATATCAAAACCTTAGAACCTGAAACAAGGAACTGCTGAGGTTGGTTTACAAAGAAAGACTCAAAGTATTGGAGTCACTCAATGGGTCAAGAAGGGTCCCGATCCAAAACATCACCTATCCATGTTCTCCAGAGATGCTGCCTGACCCACTGAGTTACTCCAGCACTTTGTGTTTTAATATAACTACAGCTTTGTTTTCTCTTTGGAATGCTCATAATTCTTCAAATATTCCCAAATGTTTCTTTGTTACACAGTCTAAAATTTACAGATTTTTATTTTTATTTCCAAAGAAAAATATTCATTTTGTGAAGTTTGGAACAGTGAATTACATATAAATGAAATATATAAATATAGGATTTTAATTGTATTTAAAACAAAAAGTACGTGTGCTATAATTCCAGGATCAGCTCTCAACTAAGATAACCAAGGCCAAAGCCAAAGTATTAGCGATCGAATTAAATCTACCAACTGACAATAAATAACTCTGTATGCAAAAAAATGGCCACCCACATACTGTATTAACTAGCTCTATACTCTTTAGAATAATATAAAGTAAGATGTTTTAATTATTGCCTTTTTCATCATGTTAGACATCTATATCATTAGTCCATCCCCAGGAACATTAATTGGAAGTAGTTGGAGTCATGTTCAATGAGGAAAGCACTCAGTGATGAATGCAACACAAGGAGCTAGGAATTGTAACATTACGCAGCTGCTTGCTAAAGTACAGTTAGAAATGAGTCACATCAACAAATCAGAGGGAGGTTGGATCTGATGCGACAATCTGGTATCAATTTTTGTCATCTGTCCTGGAAATTTTCTAGCAATGGAGGAATTCCTGGAAAGGATCATATTTTAGTGACCCCAGAAAGAACGTTTCCATGACTGACGCAGGAAACTAATATTTTCTTAGATCAGTATCCACAGAGGCATTTCTGACACTGAACTTTAGACTTGAGACTTTAGAAATAGAGTGTGGGCCAACCAGCGATCACCCCGTAGCACTATCCTACATACTAGGGACAATTTTACAATTTTTTTACCGAAGGCAATTAACCAACATACCTGTACGTCTTTAGAGTGTGGGAGGAAACCACACGGAGATAACTCATGTGGTCACTGGGAGAACGTACAAACTCTGTGCAGGCAGCAGCCATAGTCAAGAACCTGGGTCTCTAACACTGTAAGGTATCAGCTCTACCACTGCACCACAGTGCCACCCTGGGAATGAATGAGTTCCTGAGATTAAGGCTGCAATTAATGGCCGATGAAAACTAATTAAATAATGCTTTTCTCTTTTACTTATTGTTTATACAAAGAAAGTAACTTAAACAGTTCAAAGGTATTACTTCCTTTTAATCAATTTAGGCTGCTGAACAACACACCTGGGAATCTTTGCATCCAACTGTTGCTGAGACTCTATCAGGAGGAATCTCTGCGGCCAGGCAGGCATAACAAATGAGAGCTGGGTGAGACATTTTGTGTAGCATGGAGTAGCAACTGTGATTTGATCCATGTTAGTGCGCTGGCTTTGAGCAACATCACTGCTGCCTTTGCTCCTATTAATCTCGTCAAGGCTGTTCCCCTGAGTGCTGCAGCAACTGAAGCAGCATAAGAGGGCATTGATGGCAAGACAGGCATGCGCAAAGCATCCTGAGGAAACAAGGGGAAGAGGGGCTCATGTTAGCAGACCATAGACCACAAGAGAATCAATGAAATATATTATCTTGGTGGGTCCTTATAAGGTGGAAATGGAGAACACTTTTCCTCTTCTGGGAGAATTTATAATGATGAATTAAAATTAACCAGCCATCCAATTTAGACCTGGATGAAGTGATATTGTTTTTTTTCTTAGAGGTACCATGACATTTTGAAATTATCTTTCTCAAAAAGCATTGGGAGCAAAATATTTAAATAATTTTAAGGCAGAGCCAAGGGTCTTACCTGATCAAATTATAAAGTAAAATCTTCCATTCTTAACCATCGAGATTTGAACTTCTTACAAGAACCATAGGCTTGTAAAAAACTGGTCATAGCGCTTCAAGGAGCAAACTTATAGAAAGCGATCTGAAAATATACCACATGCAAAATGCCCGAAAGGTGTTTCAGCCATTTTATCCTATGAACACCCACTGGTGGATTTAACCAACATCGTGGCAGGTTGATGTTTGCGTAGAATAAGTGCATCATGCCCCACACTTCTGTTGACCCTTAGATTAAGGCATTAAAACAGGCACTGTGTGAGACAGTTCCAGACTCTTTCCATTGCACCCAAGGTGCTTGCCTTTACATTTACATTTGCTTTGCCAGCTCTAAAATATTCATACCACCAATTCATCTTTCAATCTCCATGGAAACCAGCTTGAATTTGCACAAACACTAAGGAAAGTGATTCTCCTTACACTTCCAGCTGTTTTTATATTAGTCGGATAGCTCTCTGAGCATGTCACAACTACTTCACTATGAAACTTGTAGCTGCAAAGATCCGGGGAAATTAAAACTCAGTCCTGAAATCTGCTAACTTGGCTAAGCGTATAAAGGTAAAAATAAATAAGTTTATATGTCATAAGAGCAAAATTAGGCCATTCGGTCCATTGAATCTGCTCTACCATTCAATTATGATTGATCTATCTTTCCCTCTCAACCCCATTCTCCTGCCTTCTCCCCATAACTTCTGACTCAAGATTCAAGAGAGTTTATTGTCATGTGTCCCAGACAGGACCTGGTGACTGCTGTCGTGTTCATTCTACCTGGTAGATAGATAGCTGAAATCCAAATGTTCTATTCAATACACCAAGACCAAAGTTGATTTAACTATTCTCTCACATGACACGACTTAATTCCACCCATATCATTAATATAGGCAACTGCTGTTGTGTTTATTAATTTTAACTTGAACCTTCCTTTTAGTTGTGTTAGAACCACAAGCTTGGAGTCCATAGAATCCTCCTAAAAGCTCCAAATAGGTAATTACCCATGTCTGCAGTAACAATAACTCTTCCTGATTCCATCTGCCTCCGCAGCTAGATGTTAAGTCAGTTGCACCCCATCCTAGTGCACTGGCATCAGTTTGTAATATCATGGAAGGTTGTTCAATCAGCACTTTGCCTGAACTGCTTGAGACATGTAGAATCCACCACTGCAGATTAGAAACAGCATTTGTTGTTACTTGCATGGTTCTATCAAAATGAGCAGCATTTATTCTCAGTGCCTGTTCTTCTCTGCAGCTGTTGATAATGTAATGGTCCATACTGGACTGCTGGAAATCTACTAATTTTCCCAGTACTCGAGCCACCTGTCTGATTAGAGGTTTTTGCTCGTTTAACAGATTACTGCAATCTTTAATCAACTCCACCCTTTTTTCACTGGGCAAAGTAATTTGCATTTGGGCTGAATCAATTGTGAACCCCAAATAATCAATTGAAGTACATGTTTTTAACCTTGATTTCTTTGGATGAATTTAGAAACCCCCAAACTTTCAAAAGTTTGATTTCATAACTGCAACTAATGCTTCTGTTGACTGTTTTGTCCTTCCTATAATCAGGACATCATACAGGTATGCCATTAGTACATGCACCTGGCTCTCAGCAACCCCAGAATTGATTTTAACAATTTTATGAATATTCTGGGAGCGAACGTTAACCCATTAGGCAGAGCTTTGAACTGCCCTAATTGGTTCATCCATTTAAATTTTAAGATACTTCATATCTTGCAAGTGAACAGACACTGAACAAAAGGATTCAGACTTGTCAAGTCTATAATCATCCTACATCCTCCATTCTTTTTTGATCGAGGGAATATATTTGACCCAAATTGGTGAATTTGGTAGACTGATTCTTCAAAAACACCTTTTATATGTAGGATTTTGAAGCGCAGCTTGAACCTCCATTCCTTCGCAAAGTGGAGAGTTCTGCTAGGAACATGCTGGACAGGCAAATCATAATTTGGATTGAATTCAATTAGAAATCCTTGTATATTAATCAGAATTACCACATCTGAAGTAATCTTCTTCCAATGTTCATAGAAGAGACGTAATCTGCCTCCAACTTTTGGACTTAATCCAGTTAGTATGTTCCCATGAGAACCAGGTCCACCTACCTCTTGAGTCATTTGAGTATTCTGAGATCCCTGGATTCTCCCCGAAGCACCACCACTCCCGCTGCAGGCCACCAGCTACGTCCCTGCATTGATGAGCGACTTGGTCCTGGTCTAGGATTCGTATGACGTCTGGAAGGATACTTCCTCTTTACAGACTTTGTAACCATTGATGTTTTTATCAATCCTGTTTTCGCTTCCTCTTCCAACTCTTTAATACGTCTCCCGAGATCCTCTCCAAAGAGTAAGTTGGGTAATTGTATATTACTTGGTTTGCAGAGTGAAGATACAGTCGGGGTCTGAAATCTCATGACCCGTAGCACGCTCCTCATCCCTGAGGGTGCATTCCATCAGCCCTGAGCCAGGTGCTGTTAAGCTGCTTCCACCAACTTGGATTTTAGTACACTCCTTCCTGAGTGAACTTTGCTCCAACAGCCTATGTAAAAGGCTTTCTATTTGGGCAATACGCTCGAAAGCAGTATCTAGCCCTGTACCAGGAGCTGTTTGAGCTGCTTCCAGCAGCTTGGCTTTCAGTACACTCCTCCCTGAGTGAACTTTGCTCCAACAGCCTATGTAAAAGGCTTTCTATTTGGGCAATACACTCGAAAGCAGTATCTAGCCCTGGAGCTACTTCCATTGCCTGGGACTCCCTCCGTGGGCCGTTGGGATTTAAACTCCGTCTTTTGCCCGACAGGCGCTGACTGTATTTTCACCAGCCCCAGGTCCACAGTCGCTATGCTCACCGCTGGCGACTGTACCAGGGTTTAGAGGCGGTTGGTCTCTAACCGCGGACTCCCGACTTTCCCGACTTTCTGTCCGCTGTGTCGCTCGCCTCTTCCCCCTGTCCGTTTTGTCCCATGGCGTCTGTGGAAAAAATCCCCATAGACCCACAGTAAACGGACCTGGAAAACATGAAAAAAGTTGTTACTTACCTTGTAGTTGAAAAACTACAAACCACTGGAGGAGCTCTGCTCCTCACGTCCGTTTGCGTCAAGGCGTCTGACGTAATGACGCGCAGGCGCACTGGCGGGGTTCTTCACGTAGTCACTCACGTGACTCCGAAGTAAAATTTTAAGTCTTGACTTAAAAGTGTCGATGGAGAGGGCAGTTCTGATGGGAAGAGGGATGCTGTTCCACAGTCTAGGAGCTGCAAACGCAAAGGCGCAGTCGCCCCAGAGCTTATGCCTAGACTGCGGGATGTTCATGTAACCCCAAGCAGCCGATCTGAGGGATCTGGAGGTGGTGTGGTGTGGGCAAGCAGACATTTGATGTAGGTGGGGGCAAGCCCATTAAGGGCTTTGTAAACATAAAGAAGGATCTTGAAATTTATTCGGAACTGCACAGGGAGCCAGTGGAGAGAGGCCAGAATCGGGGTGATGTGGTCCCTTTTCGGAGTCTTGCTGCGGCGTTTTGGACCAGTTGCAGGCGGGACAGGGAAGATTGGCTGATGCCAGTGTAAAGTGAGATGCAGTAATCGAGGCGGGAGGGATAAATGTGTGGATGATCTTTTCGAGGTCGTCAAACTGGAGGAGATTGTTTTATTTTAGCTATTGTCCAAAGCTGGAAGAAGCTAGATTTTTACCACGGCATTGACTTGTTTGTCAAATTTCAGTGCTGAGTCAAATATCACGCCAAGCTTTTTGACGTGAGGTTTGAGTAGTGGGGTAAGGCTTCCAAGGCTGCCTGCTATCATTTTGATTGAGTCCGAGGGGCCGAGAAGGATGACCTCAGACTTACTCTCGTTTAGTTGGTGGAAGTTCTGGGCCATCCAACACTTTATATCCTCGGGGCAGTGGATAAGGTTAAGTAGATTTGATCGGTTGTTGGGATCCAGGGGGAGATAGAGTTGTGTATCATCTGCGCTAGCAATGGAAGGAAATGCCGTGCCTTTGAATGACTTGGCCTAAGGGGAGCATATACAGGGAGAAGAGAATGGGGCCAAGGATGGAACCTTGTGGGAACCCCGCAGCAGAGCTAGCTGGGAGGAGAAAGAGTTTCCTATGTAAGTGAGAAACTCCTACCTTTGAGGTAGCAGCTCAGGTTAGTGCCATCAATACCAACCCCGTACTGGAGACGGTCAATTAGGTGGTGCGGTCGACAGTATCAAATGCTGCGCTGAGGTCAAGAAGGAGCAGGATTGCACAGTCACCAGAATCAATGGTGAGAAGTAGGTCATTATGTACCTACAACAAGGCAGACTCTGTGCTGTGGTGGGCCCTGAAACCTGATTGGAAAGTTTCCACTTGTGAGGCCCCTCCCAATCCCCCACGCCCATGACGAGAGGAAGATAGAAGATTCCACCAGATTGACACCGATGTGCAGCCGAGCGTGGCCAATGGGATAAGGGCTGGAAACCTTCACTTTTATTTATTTATTTATTTATTGCCAGTGCTAGTGTCGAGTTATCGGCTTAAAACACTATTATTCTGAAATGGAGGGCAAGGAAAATTACTGAAGTGTTGTTTAGAGACTACAATGTGTTGTGACATCATATGAAAGAAAGGCCTATGACAGTGTCAAAAATATCATACTAGACCCTGGAAGCTTTTCAAAAAGGTGGGTGGCATGGCAGGATTACAAAAATGTTATGTGAAATAAGTGCACGCAGCGCATATCACAAGCGCGAAGCTCAAAGTCCATTGCGGCCAGGGTCCAGGACCTGCTTAAGGGCCCTGGAAGCTCTGGGGTTTTAGATGCTCGATGGTGCATTCTGAGCCTTATTTTGGTGCATTTCTGCACCAAATTTATGACCAATATTTCCAAAATAATTTTGGTTGAGTCAAGAGTAATGAGTGGTTGTAATGGAATGATCGGGGTCATTGTTGTATACATTTTTTTAAATCAAGAATTGAAGTTGTCCTTGTTTTAATAATCAAGTTGTACTGTAAAATGTTATGTAAAATGTTATAAAGGAGCATGCAAACACTGCAAATAAAATACTGTAACTCTTTGCAGTAAATAAAACAATTTTTTAGAAAATGTTTTGTGTGTTGATTTGATTGCCTGTTACTGTTCGACTAAAAATAGATTGGATGGGTATATGGACGGGAAAGGAATGGAGGGTTATGGTCTGAGTGCAGGTAGATGGGACTAGGGGGAAGTATTTTATTTTTAATTTAAAAAAAAAAAAAAAAAAAAAAAAAAAAAAAATTTAAATGTTCGGCACGGACTTGAAGGGCCGAGATGGCCTGTTTCCGTGCTGTTATGGTTATATGGTTATATGGTTATATGGTGTTACTGTGTGCACATTAAAAAATATGACGCAAAAAGAAAGTCGCAACCTATGGAATTCATATTTTTCAGTATTGTTATCAAGGAAAAAAAAGCAGTTCCAATTGCTTGATTTTATTCATATGGAGGAGAAAATATAATTGCTCTAAAACCTACCTTAATTTTGCAATCTCACTAAAGATAATCACCCTTTCCCTCTCCCCCCTCCTTCTTCCCCGTCCCTCTCCCTCCACCTCTCTCTCCCTCCCCATCTCTCTCTCTCCCCCTCCCCCTCCCTTCCCCTCTTTCTCTCCCCCTTCCCCTCTCTCTCTCCCCCTCCCCCTCTCCCCCTCCCCCTCTCACATCCCCCCCTCTCTCTCCCTCCCTCCCCCTCTCTCTCCCTCCCACGCAGCAAGGCTCCGACTCCGCGTCGCAGAAACCGCAGCCCCCCCCGGCCCGGAGAAACGGGCACTCCCGCAAAGCAATATTCCACTACTTGCCTAGAGTAGACACGAGGCATCAAGGTGATTGTGTGGAGTGCAAATGGAGATCTGAACCCGCCTGGGCCCACTGTGCGGAGAGACAGCGTCATTTTGCATCGCTACTGCATCACCGGCTTCCCCCAACTGCGCAGGCGCGGATGGTTGCAATTTTTCCTCCAAAAGTTCCAGCGGGCCGGAACCAGAATTTCGGGTAATTTTCGTCAAAGTGGAAATGCTGATTGTGCTCCAATTTTGTTTTTTCCGTGATTTTTTAAACTCTGGGAAATAAAACACCTTGGCCGAGGCCCCCTAGATTTTGAGGCCCTAGGCTTTAGCCTACGAAGCTTATAGGTAAATCTGGCTCTGCATCCAATCCACCTTCACTCTATCCGTAGAATATTCATATCCATAAAATATTTCAGAGAGTTAAGGAAGAAGAGACATTTCATAAACCTTAGACACAAGTAACTGCAGATGCGGGTTTACAAAAAAAGATACAAATTGTCTGGAGTAACTCAACAGGTTAAGCAACATGTCTGGAGAACATGATTGGGTGAGGTTTCAACTTGGGGCCCTTCTTCAGTCTTAAGGGTCCTGGCTTAAAATGTCATCTATCCATTCGCTCCAGATATGCTGTCTGACCTGTTGAGTTTCTCCAGGATTTTGTGCCTTTTTTCCATAAACATTGCCTTTTATTGGTCAACGTTCAAAATTTCATTGTGGATCATAGTTTGTGGGATAACACTTCTATGAAGTGATGCTGGAGTTTAGCTATGTATTAACTGTTAAAGGCATCAAAATTCTATCACTGTTGCTCAAAGTTTGCTCTCCAAACCTCTGTGCCTCACGCTACCCTTTTTTCCGTTGACCAAACATTGATCATACACTTTTTTCCTTGATTCAGTGCACAATTTTAGCTTATCACATTTTGGTAGATCTGAAAGGGAAATGGTATATATTTGGTATCTTTTATAATTTATGTCCTAATGAAGAACTTTGTTTCCATGTTGTAATGATTATAATCTTGTTCACTCAGAGATTTCCTTGGGACCAAGCATGGCTTGTTCGTAGTCTTAATTTGGGGATTCTGTGGTGACCGGTGGGGCCAAAGTGAGTCCCACAGACTCTGCCACAGATGGTCAGATGGGTGGCGACTTAGTGAATTGGTGAGCTGGTGCCCTGCCTCAATTGCAGTGACAATTTGAACAATTATTAAAGGTCTGCAATTAACATTGGGCTTTTTTGTGCTCCTGACAACCAGACTCAAAGTTGTCGGTGCCATCCAGAAATCTCCTTCTTCATTTTGAGTAGTGATGGGCCATAGTATACCAGGAGTTGGTGTGATTGATGCACATCTTCAAAAGAGCTTTGAGCGTGTTCATGTTCATGTTCTTTTCTCTGACTGCATGGCAATCTCCTTTCACTACAGAGTTTGGAACAGAAGGTTTCCAGAGCCTGGTGTCATGGCCTGCCCATCAGAGTTGCCCAAATGTAATTCAAGGCCTCATTGCTGGGGAAGATGGTCTGGGAGAGGATACTGATCAATGGACATGGGGTTTGTGCAGGAAATAAGTATAGATGTAAAGCTCGATCTCATTGAATGGCGGAGTAATCACAATGAGTCAATTGGCCTTCTCCTGATATCTTTTTCACTATTCTTATGAATTTACAGCAAACAAGTGATGGAAGCTCTGTCGAAATTCAACTCCTTTTATTTATCTTGCAATATGCAAAACCTTATTGTTTGAAGCCTGCTGGCACCCTATTTAGAAACATAGAAAATAGGTGCAGGAGAAGGTCATTCGGCCCTTAGAGCCAGCACCTCCATTCAATATGTTCACGGCTGATCATCCAGATCAGTATCCTGTTCCTGCTTTCTCCCCATATCCCTTGGTTCCGTTAGCCCTAAAAGCTATATCTAACTCAAGCACAGTGAATATTTAAATAAATGTAGAGGGGCACCCAGATGCCCCACATAGCAAAAAAAAGGGATTTTCAGCAAGGAAAGGAAAAAGTATTAATTAAAGCATTACCAATTTGAAATATTAAGTTGAGTCATGGTTTCCAGAATAAATCATTAAAAGTAGATAGTCTGATAACTTGAAATTTTAAAGACTCTCAAGCCACTCTCACCATTGCATCAAGCTCTTCTTAGTCTTAACCAGCAGTAACTCTTAGGGATTTGGAACCCATGGTGTTCCTTTCACCTTGTGGAGATGCTGTACACTAGTGCAAGACAATTCACCACGAGGATCTGTCTTTCAAGCTGGGAAGTGGCTTATTGAAAGGAGGGGTGGATAGTGGGCACCGGGAAAGCACATAAGGATAAGCACATGATGGCATTTGGCTACAAATCCACTGCTGTAAAATATTTAACAAATTGATATTATCGGCTGTGAGAAGGTCTTAACTCACAAATATACTGTAGAACAACTATTCAATTTTCAGCAACAGTGCAACCTCTATAAGCCCACTGTGTATCAATATCTTATGGCACCTTCATTCAAGTTCTTCAACAATGTGAGGCATCAAACATACATAAACTCATCAATGCACTCATTCACAATCAGTACTTTTCCAAGATAGGAAACTAGATCCATCGGCAGTGAACAGGAAGCAAAACCTCATGAGGTAAATCACCTTGATTGAGTGAGCATATTGACTTAAGAAACATGTCAATTCTGGATTTTTAATAATATGCAATGTTTTGGGTTCCTGAATGATCCACAAACCTATTCACAGCGTCAAGGAGTCATATACCATGGATATAGTCCTGTCCCTCTCTTAGCCAGTTTTCTGTTGTGACTACAATGTCCCAGTCGCATGTACCTATCCACATCCTAATTTCATCCGCCTTACCCCTCAGGCCTCGCACATTAAAATAAATGCAATTTCATCCAACAGTCCTTCTTCGCTCTCTGCCTTGCTCCTGCCTATCCTGTCTAGTGAACTTTCTGGCATCATCCTAGAGGTCACATATTATACCGAAAATGTATATATTGAAGGTTGCAAAAGAAGATAAAACTCTCCAGTAAATGATAGTTGAATGTGAACATCTGCCAACTGACATCATTTAAGAAGATAGAAGGAGAAGAGGATGGAGGAAAGGACCTTTGCAAGCACCAGGTCAAAGACTGAGACCACGTGGAGTGTAAACAAGGATTCCTATTCTAACTGCATGTAATGCAGTGAATATAATAAACAACTAGCAATATAAAGAATTACTTAAACTCAAGAACATTGCTTAGTCCAACTACACTGCAACTATATTAATCCATACAGTATGTCACATACAGTGGCTTGCAAAAGTTTTCATACCCCTTGAACTTTTCCACATTTTGTCACGTTACAACCACAAACGTAAATGTATTTTATTGGGATTTTATGTGATAGACCAACACAAAGTGGTGCATAATTGTAAAGTGGAAGGAAAATGATACATGGTTTTCAAATTTTTTTACAAATAAAAAACTGAAAAGTGTCGCGTGCAAAAGTATTCAGCCCCCCGGAGTCAATACTTTGTAGAACCACCTTTCACTGCAATTACAGCTGCAAGTCTTTTGGGGTATGTCTCTACCAGCTTTGCACATCTAGAGACTGAAATTTTTGCCCATTCTTTGCAAATCAGCTCAAGCTCAGTCAGATTGGATGGAGAGCGTCTGTGAACAGCAATTTTCAAGTCTTGCCAGAGATTCTCAATTGGATTTAGGTCTGGACTTTGACTGGGCCATTCTAACACATGAATATGATTTGATCTAAACCATTCCATTGTAGCTCTGGCTGTATGTTTAGGGTCGTTTGTCCTGCTGGAAGGTGAACCTCCGCCCCAGTCTCAAGTCTTTTGCAGACTCTAACAGGTTTTCTTCCAAGATTGCCCTGTATTTGGCTCCATCCATCTTCCCATCAACTCTGACCAGCTTCCCTGTCCCTGCTGAAGAAAAGCATCCCCACAGCATGATGCTGCCACCACCATGTTTCACAGTGTGGATGGTGTGTTCAGGGTGATGTGCAGTGTTAGGTTTCTGCCACACATAGCATTTTCAATATTCAATAACTTCAATTTTGGTCTCATCTGACCAGAGCACCTTCCTCCACATGTTTGCTGTGTCCCCCACATGGCTTGTGGCAAACTGCAAACGGGACTTCTTATGGCTTTTTTTCAACAATGGCTTTCTTCTTGCCACTCTTCCATAAAGGCCCGATTTGTGGAGTGCACGACTAATAGTTGTCCTGTGGACAGATTCTCCCACCTGAGCCGTGGATCTCTGCAGCTCCTCCAGAGTTACCATGGGCCTCTTGGCTGCTTCTCTGATCAATGCTCTCCTTGCCCGGCCTGTCAGTTTAGGTGGACGGCCATGTCTTGGTAGGTTTCCAGTTGTGCCATACTCTTTCCATTTTCAGATGATGGATTGAACAGTGCTCCGTGAGATGTTCAAAGCTTGGGATTTTTGTTTATAACCTAACCCTGCTTTAAACTTCTCCACAACTTTATCCCTGACCTGTCTGGTGTGTTCCTTGGGCTTCATGATGCTGTTTGTTCACTAATGTTCTCTAACAAACCTCTGAGGCCTTCACAGAACAGCTGTATTTATACTGAGATTAGATTACACACAAGTGGACTCTATTTACTAATTAGGTGACTTCTGAAGGCAATTAGTTGCACTGGATTATATTTAGGGGTATCAGAGTAAATGGGGCTGAATACTTTTGCAAGCGACACTTTTCAGTTTTTTATTTGTAAAAAAATTTGAAAACCATGTATCATTTTCCTTCCACTTCACAATTATGCGGCGCTTTGTGTTGGTCTATCACATAAAATCCCAATAAAATACATTTACGTTTGTGGTTGTAACGTGACAAAATGTGGAAAAGTTCAAGTGGTATGAATACTTTTGCAAGCCACTGTATTTGTATACTGCTTTAATTTTTGAGACCTATTCTCATGATTTACATATTCAAAGACGACATGATTTCTGAGTTTGCTTTTCGTAAATAAACTTGTGTCTTTGGTGTTATATGATATGAACAAAGTAAATTCCTAAACTCACTTTATAAGAACACAAGATGATTGGAACATGAGTATACCACCAGATCCCTCAGCTCAGCTCGGCTATTCAATATTATCATGGCTGAATTATGATGGCCTCGTCTCCTCTGCTGTGCCTGTTACCCATAGCCCTCAATTCCTCAATCTTTCAAATATTTACCAAATAATATACTTTAAATATTACCTGAAAGATTTCTAATAATCAGGCCTTGAGAATTCCACAGATTGAACATCTTCTGAGAGACGACATTTCTATGCAGCTCAGTTTTAAATGACTGACCACTTATCTTATAATATCCCTTATTTCATGACTCCGCTGCAAGTAAAAACATTTCAACATGTGCCCTGTCAAGCCTCCTCGGTGTCTTACATGTTTGAATAAGTGCACTCTCATTCATCCAAACATCAAGGAATTCAAAAACAAATTGTCTAGCCACGGTTTGCCTTCTGAACTACTTGTTGGATCTGCCTCAACTTTTTGCAAATCATGTACAAGAACACCTGGATCGCTCTGAATTTCACTCATTTTCAGTTTCTTTCCACATAGATGATTACTACCTTTTGACTCTTCTTACTGAAATGTATGACCTTACATTTCCCCATGTTAAACTCCATTTGCTAGATTTTCACTCAATCACTCAATCTATTCATTTCATGTTGCAGAATCATGACAATGCAACATCACAACATCTCCTTTCACCTATTTTGTGTCGTCAACAGACTCAGAAACATTCCACTTTGTTCCTTCCTACATGTCTTTAATGTAAATTGTAAACAATTGAGGGCCATGAACTAATCATTCAAGTTCAAGTGAGTTTATTGTCATGTGTCCCTGATAGGACAATGAAATTCTTGCTTTGCTTCAGCACAACAGAACATAGAAGGCATTGACTACAAAACAGATCAGTGTGTCCATATATCATTATATAAATATATACACACATGAATACATAAACTGATAAAGTGCAAATAACAGATAATGGGCTATTAATGTTCATAGTTTTGTCCGAGCCAAGTTTAATAGCCTGATGGCTGTGGGGAAGTAGCTATTCCTGAACCTGGTCATTGCAGTCTTCAGGCTCCTGTACCTTCTACCTGAAGGTAGCAGGGAGATGAGTGTGTGGCCAGGATGGTGTGGGTCCTTGATGATGCTGCCAGTCTTTTTGAGGGAGCGACTGCGATAGATCCCCTCGATGGAAGGGAGGTCAGAGCCGATGATGGACTGGGCAGTGTTTATTACTCTTTGTAGTCTTTTCCTCTCCAGGGCGCACAAGTTGCCGAACCAAGCCACGATGCAACCGGTCAGCATGCTCTCTACTGTGCACCTGTAGAAATTAGAGAGAGTCCTCCTTGACAAACCGATTCTCCGTAATCATCTCAGGAAGTGGTTTCTTAATAGTAGCATCAGTGTTCTCGGACCAGGAAAGATCTTCAGAGATGTGCACATCAATAGTACTCCATTAATTATATCCTTCAAACCTGAAATGAACCCATTTATTCCAACTCTTTTTAACATTGTGACAGTCACTTTTCAACTCAAGCTAACACACTTTCTCCAAAATCTCTGTGTCTTAATATTTGCATCTGCCCCTTAGTTTGTAAATCAATAATATATTGTGTTGTTACTTCTGTAGTCTTTGCTGGATCAACTTCTGGGAAACAAATATGCTCACATAGTTTCATAATATGCTCAAATATGCTCACATTTTGTTCCATAATCCTGGAATTAAGTGAATTAACCTTCCGAGTGTTTCCTAAACAGAAGCCTTTGATCAACCATGAGATCCGAATTCTTCTGAAGACCAGATCCTGGGCTCTCAGGTCTGGCGATACAGATGTCTGCAAGTCCAGATACAACCTTGGTAAGGCCATCAAAAAGGCCAAAAGGGACCTGCTCTAAGCTGGAGGATGAGACGGATGTTCGGCAACTGTGGCGGGGCTTGAATGCCATCACCTCCTAATAGGCGAAATCAGGGGGCAGCTCAAATGTCAGCGAAGCATCACTTTCTGACGTGCTCAATGCGTTCTACGCACACTTTGATAGGGAGAACACTGATGTGCCTTCCCAAACCCCCATTCGCCATGATGGTATTTCAGTCACAGTCACAGTCACAGAGGCCGACGTCAGAAGATCCTTCAGAGTGGTGAACGCTCGGAAAGCACCTGGACCTGATGGCATACCCGATCATGTACTCAAAACTTGTGCAGACCAACTGGCTGAAGTTTTTACAGACATTTTCAACCTCTCAATTCTGAGGTCTGAGGTTCCCACCTGCTTTAAAAGGGCATCAATAATACTGGTGCCCAAGAAGAGTAAGGTGATGTGCCTCAATGACTATCGACCAGTGGCTCTACCTTCTGTGGTGGTGAATTTGAGAGGTTGATTATGGCGCATATCAACTCCTACCTCGACAAGCACCTCGACCCACTACAGTTCGCTTACCACCACAACACATCAAGGGTGGATGCGATCTCACTGGCTCGCCACTCCGCTCTGGACCATTTGGACAACAAAAACTTGTATGTCAGGCTGTTGTTCATAGACTACAGCTCAGCATTTAATACCATCATCCCCTCCAAGATTGTTACCAAGCTCACGGATCTGGGTCTCTGTGCATCCCTCTGCAATTGGATCCTTAACTTCCTCATCCACAGACCACAGTCTGTCTATATATGTGGAAATATTTCATTCTCGATAACAATCAGCAAGGCTGCGTGCTCAGCCTCTGCTGTACTCACTCTATACTCATGACTGCGTATCCGGACATAGTGCAAACTCCATCATCAAGTTCACCGACGACACCACTGTTGTGGGACGAATCATAGATGTTGATGAGTCAGAGTATAGAAGTGAGATCGACCAATTGACCAAATGGTGCCAGCACAACAACCTGGCTCTCAACACCAGCAAAACCAAGGAACTGATTGTGGACTTTGGAAGGGGTTGGACAGGGACCCACAACCCTGTTTATATCAACGGGACGATGGTGGAAAGGGTCAAAAACTTCAAATTCCTGGGCGTGCATATTTCCAAAGATCTTTCCTGGTCCCAGCAAACTGATGCAATTATAAAGAAGACACTTCAGCGCCTCTACTTCCTGAGAAGATTACGGAGAGTCAGTATGTCAAAGTGACTCTCTCGAACATCTACAGGTGCACAGTGGAGAGCATACTGACTGGTTGCATCGTGGCTTGGTTCGGCAACTTGAACGTCCAGGAGCGGAAAAGAATGCAGAAAGTTGTGACCACTGCCCAGTCCATCATCGACTCTGACCAGCCCACCATCGAACTGCAGCAAGCAAGAATTTCATTGTCCAATCTGGGACACATGAGAATACAACTCTCTTGACTCTTGACTCTTGATGATCATGTTGACTTTGTTTGTCTATTCTTTGAGGTTATCACTTTGTATTCTGTTTTGGAATCATAACTTTCACTCCTGCTCAGTAGCTGTAGATCATAGTTGTATTCATATCTCAGTAACAGAACACTACGGACTTCCGCTTGCACTACCATGAACATGATTTCTCATTGTGTTTTGTACTAATAATGCTATTAGGGTCTTTTAATTTTCACTGTATTGTATAATTTATGTTGTTTGAATCTGTTAATATTGGTTAAAATAGAGATATATAAAATGGAGGATCATTGCATTTGCAAATACTGTTTGGTCAATTTCTGTGCAAAGCTGAGAGCTGCAAATTGGTGCCAGGAAGTCTAGGTCATAGATTGAACTATCAGATAAGATGAGGTCCAGATGTCCTCACTATTGATAAAATGTATGAGTACTTTGCAGAGAAACCCAAAGATGTTGCAAGGGCATTAGTATGATAGGCTGGCTGCAGAAGGATTGTAAATACTGTTAATAATGTTGCAAGGTGTTTATGTTACTGTTTGAGGATTGGCTGAAATGTAAAGCCTTGTTTGAATTGTTTATACTCCCCAGGAGAATGTTGCATTATTTGATTGATTGACATCCTTCCAGAAGCTTCTGTAGAAACATTGTAATGGGATGCTTTGTAATTGGGTTGGGGGACTGTCAATAACACCTTAATGTAATCGATATCTTTGATTGGTTTGTAGGGGTACCACCCCCATGTAGATCTGCCCCACAGGGTTCGATGACCTATAAAAGGTAACCCCCACGAGGTCCGTTATCGATCTTCTCGAGGAGCGCTTGGGACTGCGTAACCTTATGCAAGTATCTGCTTGCACAAGGCTAAAGGGCTTGGACAAGCAGAGACAAGGATCAATCCCACGGTGTGGCTAGGTATCGTATAGGGAATTCGCTATTGTGTCATAAAATAAAAGTTTAGTGGTCCAGTGCTTGACTCATGTTTTACTGAACTAGACTAAGGTGGTTAGTTCTAGGATCATAATTACAAATCTATGTGCCTGAGATTCAAGCAAGATTTTTGTTGTACCTGCATCTCACCATATGTATGCATATGACAATAAACATGACTTGACCTGAGTTTGCTTTAGATGACAGTCTTCACCACTTCAACATAAATTGTCAAAGGTACAGTTCCTTGATTGGGTCTTCATTGTATTGTATTGTATTGTATTGTATATCTTTATTGTCATTTCCTGAGTATTCGCATACCCAGAGGAAACAAAAAAACGTTCCTCAACCAGGGTCCATTTCAGTGTGCAGTAACAAATAAATAGAAGTAAAAATACATATATCATGAACAAATTAACACTCTTCTCTACTAAACATCAACAGGCGTTCCGATCGGCAGCGGCACGACAGTGGCTCTGCTGCAGTGTGTCCAGGTTGGTGGTTGGTGCACGATACTTTGGCAGGGGGCAAAGTCCGTTTATCAGTCTTATAACCTGCGGGAAGAAGCTGAGGAGCATCCTGCTGGTTGGGAGCCTTTTCTGACATCTGATGCCTTGGTCCAAATGAAAAGCTCTCCATAATTTCTGAACATTTCATTTTAAAGTCTACATGGAATATATGTGTGACTTTATTAAACAATTAAAAACAAATGTTTTGTGGTGTTAGAAGCTTTGCTCAAGGCTGTATGGTGTTTTGACAGGCACAAGCCTCACTACTACCATCAATTTTCCTCCGTGATATTTCTTCTGATAAAATATTTTCACCTATTTTATGCATGTTAAAATGTTAATACATATCATCATATTAACCAAGGCTGTCAACATAACTAGTTTCACTCTGAGCAGCCATTGTGTCCTCTTCTGCTGCTGTTCTTGCCCAAATTAATCACATCACACCAGGATACACATATTTCCTACCATTCCGGTTAACCCTTAGGTTAATAACTGCGACCTCCAACTCATTAAGTTAACTTGACATCTTTCTCAATGCAATTCTTGAATTTGTGAAATGTGTGTTTGCTTACCGCAAAAGGTACGCATACTCACAGTCACTCCATTGGATGCATTGTGTCTCTGTAACCTTACACTGCTTTGTATGAATTGTGCTAGACTTTATCAGAAGTACTATACTTGCCTTTGAACCTCTCACAAACTACTCTGCTCCCACTTCTTGTGTAGATTTTTGGAAACATAGAAACAGAAACATAGAAAGCAGGTGCAAGAGTAGGCCATTTGGCCCTTTGAGCCAGCACCACCATTCAATATGATCATGGATGATCATCCAGAATCAGGGGTGGGAGATTGCAACCTTCACGTGGTCCACCTTGTTTCGACGAATGCAATCAATCTGGCGTGCACAAAATGAAGATCAAACAAAACAAGTTGTCTTACAACTTTAGGCTGTGCACGCCATACGCAAGAAGAAGCAGATCCAGAATCAGCACCCTGTTCCTGCTTTCCCCCCATATCCCTTGATTCCGTTAGCCTGAAGAACTATATCTAACTCTCTTGAATATATCAAGTGAATTGGCTTCCACTGCCTTCTGTGGCAGAGAATTCCACAGAATTTCACAGATTCACAACTCTGGTAATCTCTCCCATATCCATACTTGCTGCGACTTGCAGATTTGGACACTATCATATTTAGTAATGCTGCCACTGTCTGCCTTCTGCCTTGTCACTGTCCATTCTTATCTCTTCTTACGGCTCCTTTGCTTTATTCTTTAAGGCAGCTCTGCTCTCTACATCCTCATTGCACACTTGTAATGCATATGTGGGTTCATATTATAACTGTGTAGTTAAAAGCAATGAGTCACAAAGAGTTTTAGAGAACATCAAAAATACTTGCATCTTGTTTATTCCACTCTTTTCCATGTCAGACATTTAATTGCACAACACCAGGTATAAATATGAGATCAGCTCAAAATATACATCTCACTGTGAATGGGCTTACATGTGTGGGCAGCAACTCTGCAAGTTTAAAGGGACATCACAGATACATCAATGTAAGCTGCGTCTTCAGTCTTTAGTCTTTCATCTTTAGCCTTTAGAGATACAGTGTGGAAACAGGCCCTCAAGAATATAGCTAATTTCATCAAAGACCCACACCATCCTGACCATGCTCTCATCTTAGTGCTACCATTGGATAGAAGGTGTAGGAGAACCATTTCAAAATCAAAACAATTTCAGGAACAAAAACAGCTTTTGCCTATCAACCATCAAGCTCTTGAACCACATTGCATATCCTAAATGCAACCCAACCCAACAATAAATTACCATGGACTTTCTTTTGGTTGCACTGCTTACTTCGGTTTGCACTTTTATAATATGATAACATAATATTGCAGATATTTACATTTGTGATTGTATATTTACTTGGTGTATTGTCACATTAATTTACCTGTGAACCTGCAACAAGTAAGAATGTCATTATTATATTCCCAGTGCACAAGGCAATTAAACACTCTTGAAATGTATATGCTTGGGATTATTATGTCTGGTAATAGCGTGCAAAGGTGAGATCCAACATAGCAGTTGTATCAAGGGAAGACTCAAAAAGCTGGAGTAATCCAGAGGGTCAGACTGCAACCCTGAAGAACATGGATAGTTTTTAGGACAGGGACCCTTTTTAGCTGTATCTATCTTCAGGACTGTCACCCTCAAAAACATAAACTTGCTTCATCTCTTCTCCCCATTTGGAAAACGACAAGTTGAACTCACAGTGGGTACAGAAAAATGCTGGAGAAACTCAGCAGGTGCAGCAGCATCTATGGAGCGAAGGAAATAGGCAAAGTTTCGGGCCGAAACCCTTCTTCAGACTGATAGGGGGTGGGGAGAAGAAAGGAAAAAAGGAAAAAAGGCGGAGGAGGAGCCCGAGGGCTGGGGGAGGGGAGGAGACAACCAGAGGGCTGATGAAGGGGAGGGGACAGCAAGGGCTAGCAGAATTGGGAGAATTCAATGTTCATGCCCCCAGGATGTAGACTGCCCAAGCGGAATATGAGGTGCATTTCCTCCAATTTCCAGTGTTGCTCGCTGTGGCCACGGAGGAGACCCAGGACAGAGAGGTCAGATACGGAATGGGAGGGGGAGTTGAAGTGCTGAGCCACCGGGAGGTCAGGTTGGTTATTGCGGACCGACCGGAGGTGTTCGGCGAAACGATCGCCAAGCCTCCGCTTGGTCTCACCGACGTAGATCAGCTGACATCTAGAGCAGCGGATGCAATAGATGAGGTTGGAGGAGATGCAGGTGAACCTCTGTCGCACCTGGAACGACTGCTTGGGTCCTTGAATGGAGTCGAGGGGGGAGGTGAAGGGACAAGTGTTGCATCTCATGCGGTTGCAAGAGAAAGTACCCGGGGAGGGGGTGGTACGGGAGGGAAGGGAAGAATTGACAAGGGAGTTATGGAGGGAGCGGTCTTTGCGGAAGGCAGACATGGGGGGGAGATGGGAAGATGTGGCGAGTGGTGGGGTAACGTTGGAGGTGGCGAAACTGACGGAGGATCACTTGTTGCATGTGACGGCTGGTGGGGTGAAAGGTGAGGACTAGGGGCACTGCCCTTGTTGTGAGTGGGGGGATGGGGAGAGAGAGCAGTGTTGCGGGGTATGGCAGAGACCCTGGTGCGAGCCTCATCTATGGTGGAGGAGGGGAACCCCCGTTCCCTGAAGAATGAGGACATTTCGGATGCACTGGTGTGGAATGCCTCATCCTGGGAGCAGATGCGGCATAGATGGAGGAATTGGGAGTAGGGGCTGGAGTCCTTACAGGAAGCAGGGTGGGAAGAAGTGTAGTCCAGATAGCCATGGGAGTCGGTAGGTTTGTAATGGATGTCGGTAAGAAGTCTATCACCTGCGATGGAGATAGTGAGATCAAGGACTCACCGTGGATTAGATTTGTGACAACGGTAAATTTATCCTACATGCTTCTAAAAGTGGTTTCTTAGTAGGTTGCACATGAACTTCATTCAAGCAATTGGATATCCAATCAGTTTTTAAAAGGGTCCAAAACCAAAATGTCATCTGTCCATTCCCTCCCAGATGCTTCCTCTCTCCAGAGATGCTGCCAGACCCACAAAGTTTCTCCAGCACTTTTATTTTGCTCAAGATTCCAGAATCTGCAGTGTCTTGTGTCTGCAGATAATTAATCTACCCTTGATGTTAATCACCATCATTAAGATAGCCTGCTTGCATGTGCATCAAGCAAGAAATATGCATCTCATCCCTTGGAAATAATCAAGTTTCCATCTGGTGAAAATTCACTTAAATCCTATTATGATGCATCTGGAACCATTGATGATATTCAGAGATCCAGGATCAACAATGAGTCAAAACTGAAATGTTTCTGAAATAGATATGAAATGCCTCTCTAGGGAATTGGGGTTTGTGCAGGAAATAAGCACAGATGTAAAGCTCGATCTCATTGAATGGCGGAGTAATCACAATGAGCCAATTGGCCTTCTCCTGGTTTCATTTTCACTATTCTTATGAATTTACAGCAAACTAGTGAAGGAAGCTCTGTGGAAATTCAACTCATTTTATTTATCTTGCAATATGCAAAACCTTATTGTTTGAAGCCTGCTGGCACCCTATTTAGAAACATAGAAAATAGGTGCAGGAGAAGGTCATTCGGCCCTTAGAGCCAGCACCTCCATTCAATATGTTCACGGCTGATCATCCAGATCAGTATCCTGTTCCTGCTTTCTCCCCATATCCCTTGGTTCCGTTAGCCCTAAGAGCTATATCTAACTCGAGCACAGTGAATATTTAAATAAATGTAGAGGGGGACCCAGATGCCCCACATAGCAAAAAAAGATTTTCAGCAAGGAAAGAAAGAAAGTATTAATTAATTGATGATAGGTTGCTATGATGTGATGAATAGAAATGCACCAATTACTCTGGAGGCACTTGGAGTTGGTTGTGCTTCAAAAGCGTCATGCTTACATATTACATATCGATGGATATGTCACATAAAATGTTTATTCGAGTGCTCATCTATGTCTACAGCTGTATGACTAATAAAAGCAGAAAATAAAATTGTATTTTTCATAATTACCTCTAGCTGGAGAATCAATATTAAGATTCTACTCTGAGTCACCTTTATCTTTTTTTCAAATGTACTTTTAAACCTCAGTATATATATGTAGGAAAGAACTGCAGATGCTGGTTTAACTCAAAGACAGACATAAAGTGCTGGAGTAACTCAGTGGGACAGGCTCCCCCCATTCATAACAGAGACAGAGTCACCCTTGTCCTCACTTTCCACCCCATCAGTCGTCACATACAGCACATAATCCTCCAACATTTTCGCCACCTCCAATGGATCCCACTACTAGCCACTTCTTCCCATCTCCACCCCTTTCTGCTTTCTGCAGAGACCATTCCCTCTGCCACTCCCTAGTTAACTCATCCCTTCCCACCCAAACCACTCCTTCCCCAGGTACTATCCATTGCAACCACAGGAGATGCAACACCTGTCCCTATACCTCCCCCTCTGCCTCTGTCCAACGACTCCAACAGTCTTTTCAGGTGAGGCAGAAGTTCACTTGCACCTCCTGCAACCTCATCTACCGTATCCGCTGTTCCAGGTGTGGACTCCTGCATATCAGCGAGACCAAGCACAGGCTCGGCGATCGTTTCGCTGAACATATCCACTCAGTCCACCTAAACCTACCAGATCTCCCCGTTCTTCTTACTTCTTCTGAAGCATTTTCTCCTCTAGGAAGCATAGGCCATTGACAAATGTCCTCCACCTCACTCGGTTGTTGGAAGATCACCCGGTTGCTCAACACTTTAACTCCCCCTCCCATTCCCACACTGACCTTTCTGACCTGGGCCTCCTCAATTGGAGGAACAGCACCTCATATTTTGCTTTGATAATTGCTCGTTTCTAAGCTTCCCCCCAGTCTAGTTTCAGTAAAAACACTGAATCAAGCACTTGAAACAACTAATTTTTTTTTTACCAAAAGCACGTCACAGATCAAACTCTACCTATCCCACTGCGTGTTCGATCCTCACGTGTGCCTGTTCAAGCCCTCTAGGCCTCGCTCAGACAGAGGCACTCGAGAGGTTCACGCAGTCCCGAGCTCTCTTCCAGAAGATCGACGCTGAGCCTCGTGATCGTGGACTTTTATATGTCCCGGGACCTCGAGGGGCCGAACCATGTGGGGGTGGTCTCTCAATAACCTAATTACAGATATTAATTAACCCCATACATACAGGCATTCCCCTAACCCAATGATACAACAGTTCAATACATTGTATTCACAACGGACATCAAGAGGAAGTCAACTTGGAAACATTTACCCTGATTTACAGAAAACCCAGAGAAGGCTCAACACCTCATCCAATCAACACATGGCAAAGTCAGACTCTGCAACATTATTTACAACTATTTACAAGATGTATGTCTGGTTTGCAGCCATCCAATCCATTCTATGCATTTTGCACCAGATTGACAGGGTTTGCAGATCTTCCCATTCTTTGCTTGCAAATAATATCTAAGCTCCAGACACTCTGGCACCTCTCTGCAGCTTGTCCCAGCTCTGCAGAGAGTAATTCCAATTTGACCAAATCTCCCAGCAACCCTGAAACTTAGTCCCATTTTGAAGTCCTAGCTGCTCCAATTTAGCCAGGATTAACAGTTTGAGTAGCTTACACCCCAGCAGTGTGAACATTGATTTCTCTAACTTTAAGTAGCCCTTGCTATCTCTCTCTCTCCATCCCCTCCCCCTTCCCAGTTCTCCTACCAGTCTTACTGTCTCTGACTACATTTTATTTCTGTACTGCCCACTCCCCTGACATCAGTCGGAAAAAGGGTCTCAACCTGAAACATCACCCATTCCTTCTCCTCACATTAAATATGTGTTGGGAGAATTTTATTTGATTCAAAATCATTGGAAACATTTTTCATAAAGCGAGGTAAATGAAGAACTGTGGACAATGAAACATAACTGATGAAATATATAGGTAAATCGACAAATTTTTAAATTGAACATCAAAGACAACAATCTGCATTTATATAGCAGCTTTGATGATCCCAGGATGTTTCACAATAACATTACCAAACAGAAAATGGCAAGGCCATACAATGGGATATTAGGCAAAGCTATCAAATCTTTTGATGGAATAATAGATTCAAGGAGGCATCCTAAAGGAGAGTTTTAAGGGGATAGTTATACTACTTAGGGCCTTGGCCAGCTGAAAGTATGCTTGCCAGTAGTTGGGTAATGAAACTCAAAGGGGTGCAAAAAATCATTGAATGACATGGGGTGTTAAAACAAGGCTCTGCAGTATGCATATAAATTAATTATCAGGTTTTCTAATAAAATTATATTGGTCTCTGATTTTAATCCATAAGGAAACAGATTTAAGAATGATTTTCAAGGTCATACAATAATTACATAAGACTGAAATCCTCCTGATATTAAACTGGCTGAAATTAGGAGGACTGAAAGGATAATAAACAGAAAAGCAGTTCGGAGCTTACAACCTTTACAACCTTCTCATTTCACAAGCAGAGTCACTGTTCTAATGCGTAAATCAAAGAACACCCCCTACCTTCAGCTATAACTGTCTCAGACCATCATGCCACAATAACATTGTATAAATAGTCTTGCAGGATATTGAGCAGATGTTGGTAGGCATCGAGGAATGCCAATTTCACCTCAAATGCACAGATAAACAAAAATACATTTTCCGTAGTTAATAATATGAATTGATGAGCAAACAAAGCTGTATTTTTCAATAGAAGCAAGCAACTTAAAGAATTATTCCTGCATTATACAATTATTTTTTTCTTACAAATGTGACTGGTAAATGAACACAACGACATTAAGCGGATATTTATGCCTATTTACCTTCCATATTTTGACTTTCAGTGATCAGTTGCCATTAATAACTTGTTTGGATCTATATTCCTAACTGGAAATTAATATATTTTTAAACAATATAAATTTGATCCAACATATTCTCACATTTCCTTGCAAAAAAGATAGATGCTATTTGGCTCATCAAGTCCATGCTGACTCACAGAGCAAGCCCATTTGCATCAGTTCCAGCCCTGCAACCTATTCTCTATCACAACTTATAATAATAATAATGCATTTTATTTATGGGCGCCTTTCAGAACACTCAAGGACACCTTACAGTTAAAACAAGCAAATTACAAATATATAAATGAAATGAAACAAAAACATCATATCAATAATACATAATTCGGAGAGAGAGCAGCGTCAGCTAATCGCGCCGGCGTTCACTCTCACTTCCGGCAGCCATCTTTTAGACACAACATTAAAGAAGAATTTAACATAAAACATAAACGCATCCCCCACAATGATTCCCACTGTGAGGGAAGGCAACAAAGTCCAGTCCTCTTCCTCTTGTTCACCCCATGGTCAGGGCCTATTTGAGGCCTCCACAGTCGCCGCAACGGCGGCCCGATGTTACAGGCTCACTCGCTGGATGATGGAGCTCCGACTTTTTAACATACTAAAAATAAAAATAGGTGAAAGGACGGACAGCTGCAGGCTGGGCAGCCGTACTCGACGGTGCCTCGCCTCAAAACTTAACACCTGCAACCTATTCTCTATCACATGCCCATAAACTCACTTCTACCCATTCTGCTGCCATGCTTCTATCCCAGGGTACTTTACAGCAGCCACTTAACCTACCAATACACCTTTGGGATGTGGAAGGAAAATTTAGCATCAGGGGAGTGCCATGTGAACACAGGGAGAGTATACCACCTCTACATAGGCATCACTCAAGGTCAGAATGTAACCCAGTTAGCTAGAGCTGTACAGTTGCAACAGTAGCAAGGCTGATCTTGATAGGGTGTGGAGATGCAGCTTCTAACCTCAAATGCTACAAATTTACAAGTATCATAATGAAATGATTACAATGAGTAATAAACAGCTGATGAAAATTTACCAAAAACTTACAAAAGGATTAACTTATTAAAACAGGAACTTTTTCCTCCACATATCCATGTGCAACATGAAAGGAGAATTGGTATGTGACTCTCCTCTATTGCCAACAGGAGAAATCTATATTGTCAGTTTGTATCACATAAACAAATATAAAACTTCAAAAGTTTCAGAATAGTTCATTGTCACGTGCATTGAGGTACAGTGAAAAGCTTTTGTTGTGTGCCATCCAGTCAGCCGAAAGACGATACATGATTACAGTCGAACCATTTACAGTGTGTAGATCCATGATAAGGGAATAACGTTTAGTGCAAGATAAAGCAAGCAAAGTCCATACAAGGATAGTCTGAGGGTCAACAATGAATCAGATAGTAGTTCAGGACTGCTCTCTGGTTGTGGTAGGATGATACAGTTGCCTGATAACAACTGGGATAAACTGTTTCAACACAATAGTTGTATTTGTTGACAAATTTGTAACTCAGTGGGACAGGCAGAATCTCTGGATGAATTCCTTTTCTCCAGAGATGGTGCCTGTCCCGCTGTGTTACTCCAGCAATTTGTGTCTATCTTTTGTTTAAACCAGCATCTGCAGTTCCTTCCAACACATTAATGTAGAAATCTTTTTGTTAGTAAATAAAACTATTGTCATTAATGCAGAAATTTTGTGTCAATCTTAGATTTCTTCATTATCTGTACTGCACAAATTGAGGATGTCTTAATAATTCATCACAATTTACAGATAGAGTGCAGGATTATTTTATAAATGCATCAGCACAAATAGTACATGCATTAATGACATTTTTAAACTCAGGAATGAAACAAAAAGGAACATAGATATATAGATACATAGAAAATAGGTGCAGGAGTAGGCCATTCGGCCCTTCGAGCCTGCACCGCCATTCACTATGATCATGGCTGATCATCCAACTCAGTATCCCGTACCTGCCTTCTCTCCATACCCCCTGATCCCTTTAGCCACAAGGGCCACATCTAACTCCCTCTTAAATACAGCCAATGAACTGGCCTCAACTACCCTCTGTGGCAGAGAGTTCCAGAGATTCACCACTCTCTGTGTGAAAACATTTTTTTCTCATCTCGGTCTTAAAGGATTTCCCCCTTATCCTTAAGCTGTGACCCCTTGTCCTGGACTTCCCCAACATCGGGAACAATCTTCCTGCATCTAGCCTGTCCAACCCCATAAGAATTTTGTAAGTTTCTATAAGATCCCCTCTCAATCTCCTAAATTCTAGCGAGTATAAGCCGAGTCTATCCAATCTTTCTTCATATGAAAGTCCTGACATCCCAGGATTCAGTCTGGTGAACCTTCTCTGCACTCCCTCTATGGCTATAATGTCCTTCCTCAGATTTGGAGACCAAAACTGTACGCAATACTCCAGGTGTGGTCTCACCAAGACCCTGTACAACTGCAGTAGAACCTCCCTGCTCCTATACTCAAATCCTTTTGCTATGAAAGCTAACATACCATTCGCTTTCTTCACTGCCTGCCGCACCTGCATGCCTACTTTCAATGACTGGTGTACCATGACACCCAGGTCTCGCTGCATCTCCCCTTTTCCTAATCGACCACCATTTAGATAATTGCTTTCCTGTTTTTGTCACCAAAATGGATAACCTCACATTTAACCACATTATACTGCATCTGCCAAACATTTGCCCACTCACCCAGCCTATCCAAGTCACCTTGCAGTCTCCTAGCATCCTCCTCACAGCTAACACTGCCCCCCAGCTTAGTGTCATCCGCAAACTTGGAGATGTTGCCTTCAATTCCCTCATCCAGCTCATTAATATAAATTGTAAATAGCTGGGGTCCCAGCAGTGAGCCTTGCGGTACCCCACTAGTCACTGCCTGCCGTTGTGAAAAGGACCCGTTTACTCCTAATCTTTGCTTCCTGTTTGCCAGCCAGTTCTCTATCCATATCAATACTGAACCCCCAATCTCCTTCATCAGAATGATGCAGGCTGATTCATTGATCCTACCTACACCCCTGTTGGTTTTCGCAAAGGAGGAGTTGGGAGGAACGTAAAGGATGCTAACCAGTCCTCCTTTGACAACTTATTGCTAAGCACATTTTCTATGTTAGTGAAGTTAGAAGCTGCCTATAGATATAATTATATTAAAATCAGAGTTACATGTCTACCACTAAGTGAGAGTCACTACTTCAATCTTCATTGTGACTGAGAAAAAATATTTTTTTCTTTTAAACTTTTGTTTGGTTAACATTTAATGTAGATGCTGACAGTTTGACATATGTACCTCTTTACATATTATCCGTGCCTTTTAACCTGCCTTTTCTCTATTTGTTCAGCTTCTTCAGCTTTTTATTTGTTTTTCCTTTCAATATTTTCTTTTCATTATCCTTGCGTTTTATGGATGAAGAATGCAATACACTTTATTCATGAAGAAAATAAATCAAATCTATATGCATCTTCCATAATCTCAGGCTACACCAAATTGATTTACAGCCAACATAGTGTTACATTTTACGAAAATAGTGGTCAATATATATGTGGCGGTATCCCCAAAATACCAATGTAATTATGCTCAGTCTGAAGAAGGGTCTTGACTCAAAATGTCACCTATTCCTATTTCTTTTCTCCAGAGATGCAGTCTGACCAGCTGAGTTAATCCAGCTTTTTGTGTCTATCTATGATTGGAAAACTGGTTTGAGTGATGTCTGGTAGAAATAAACATGGTACAGTAGACATATTTTCCTTAAAAATGCATTGAATTATTTGCACCCACCTGAAAGGTATTACTTAACACCATTAGAAAGTCTCCACCTCTGACAGTTTTAGTCAAGAATTAGCCCAGACAGTGTTTAGGTCCTAACGGTGGGACTCAAATTTACAATTTACCCCCAAAAAATTTGTGAGCAGAAAACAAGGAAATATTTTATGTGTAGAAAGGAACTGCAGATGCTGCTATATACCGAAGATGGTCACAAAGTGCTGGAGTAACTCAACGGGTCAGGCAGTTTTTCTGGCGAAAAAGGATAGGTGACGTATTGGGTCAGGTAGGGTCAAGTCTTAAGAAGGGTCCCGCCCATCCTTTTTCTCCAGAGATGCTGCCTGATCCATTGAGTTACTCCAGCACTTTGTGTCTATCTAAGGAAATATTTTAGTTAGTATTACAACTATTTTGAGATCTTATTCCCCCCAATTGCTTAACCATTTTCTTCTTAACTTGACCTTTGTAAAGCGCACTCCTTTATGCATTGAGAGGACAAGATCTGAGCTTCCATTGCAGTACAAGCAAAAATTGTCCTTCAGAGCTCGTTCCTCTTGGCATGGTTGCATGAATCCAAAGGGGTTTTGGAAGCTGGGAGATTGGGTGCCAAGGTTCCCCAGCAATCCATTCTACAAGTGATTTCCAGGATATGACTGCAGCCAAAGAATGTTACCAGTAAGAAAGACAAAGGCAGTTTCACAGAGAGTGAATGTACGAAAGTTAATAATTAACAAAACTATGATTTGGGATTTGAAGATATAAATGCATTATTGTGTTTTTAATTGCATCTTTAATTAAATTTTGGGAAGGACTGGGATGTCTCACAATTATTGTTCATCCCTAATTACCTTTAGAAAGGTGCTGGTGAGCCATCTTCTTAAATCACTTCAGGTCTTGTGATGAAGGCACTCCCAGTAGGCTGAGGGTGACTTCAGAAGTTAGGCTTAATAATGAGGAAGAGATATATTCCTGGCCAAGGTGGAGATGTTTGCCTGCTAACCTTGTTCATTCTTAGTGGTAGCAGCTGGGGGGTTTGGAGGCGGTTGGGGGTTGAGTGCCACCAGAGTAGTCTTGATGAATGACTGCAGTTCATTTCATTGGTAGCACAGACTGCTGTGTGAGGAAGGGTCTCGATCCAAAACATCACCTATTCCTTTTCTCCAGTGATGCTGTCTGACTGACTGAGTTACTCCAGCTTTTTGTGCCTGCATGCCTACATTGTGAGTTGGCTGTGGAGGGAATTCATATTTAGTTCAATGAAAGGAATGTCAATCAAGCTGCACTTATTCAGGGGACAGGAGAGCATTATATTATCCTCCTAATGCACCTTGTTGGTGGTGGAAAAGATTTGGGGTTTCAGGAGGTGAGGCACTTATCATTAGATTCTCAAACTCTGACCGAGTCTTGAAGGCAAAGTATTTATGTGACAAGTCCAACTGATCTTCTGGTCAATGGTGACTCTAAAGATTTTCATGATGGGTTACTTGTCAATAGGAAAGTCAATCTAGGGCAGATTATTCCACTCCCATGAGTTGAGTTGTTCACTATTTTGGGTGTGTTACTTACCTCTTAGCAGCCTGCTCATATATGTTACCTCGATCTTGCTGCCTACAGCCATGGGCTCCTTTATTTTCTGAAGAATTGTGAATGGAAGTAAGAAACATGCCATCAAGTGCAAATATCTCCACTTCTCCTGTTCTGATGAAGGAAATATTTGATGAAGCAGCTGAAGATTGTTTTGAAGTTAATTGACTGACAACTGGCTTTCTTGAAAGATGAAGTCTATGTCCAGGGAGATAGTTGGTAGAACGAGTTGAGGGAATGGCAGGAATGAATGGTGGCAAGTGATGGCTTAACTAAGAGCTAAAGAGGTATAACAACAGAGCTGGAAGCCACATGGGACAATACGTCATCATCCAGCTCCTGCACTAACCCTTCCCTCTGATAGTGGGTTCAGATCTTTCCTATCTACTCTAATTAGGCCCTTCAAAATAAACTGAGAGGCAACTTTTTCACACTAATGGTGGTGACTGTATAGGAGCTGCCGGAGGAAGCAATTGAGGCAAGTACATTAGCAATATTCAATGACACATGGACAGGTACATGGATCAGAAAGGTTAAGAGGGGTATGGCCCAAATGCAGGCAAATGGACGAGCTTAGTTGGGCATTTTGGTCAGCATAGATGAGTTGAGCTGATGGGCATGTTCTGTGCTGTATGACTATGAATCTATACTGGAAAGACTCAGAAGGGATGTCCTGTGTCATCAACATCATTTTAATGAAGTCAACATCCAATAATTTTGTTTTTCATTCTACTGATGCTGGAAAATTTATGAGTATTTCCAGCATTTTCAGTCTTCATTTTGCCTTTTTATTCTGGGCTGAAGAGCTGTTATTGCAACACCAGCAACCATCCTGGATACTGTGACAAACAGTTGCTGGGACCATGCTTTCACAGCAGGGCATAGTCTACATACTTCCTGGATACATCACATTATACTTCTCCAGCCAGGTTGTAGCATACCCAAGTAGCCTCCTGCAGATGTGTCTGCTGTCTGTTGGACCAGGAAGTTATGCTTTTTTTGTCCTCTATGTAAGTCAGCACCATTTTGAGCTACCATTGCCTGAGGCTGCCTGCAGGCTTGTGTAAGAGACACTGCATGCATCATCCATTCTGCAGTGTACAACTGCACTAAGCAGGTAACAAGTAGTCCCAGATCACTGTTGTTACTCAGGGTGGTGTCTGCACTCAATCATCCTTAGTGTTTTTTCACTAATCTTACTTATTATAAGCTAACATGATTGCTGATGATTGCACTATGTTCAATCCCACTTGCATCTCTTCAGAAAAGAAGTAGTCCTTGTTGACAAGGCATTAGCTAGATTACATGAGCCACATTTGATAAATAATTGAAAAACCACATTTGCACTACCAAAGTACCAGACAATGGCCATCTACAACAGGAGAAGCCTAATAAATGACACAATATTTAATGGTATTTAAATTTCTGAGATCCCTCTCATTAATATCCTGGGGGTTACCAGACATCAGGAACTTAAGCAGACTGATCGCATAAACTTTGTGGCTCAAGAGTCAGACTTAGACTGGGTATCCATTGGACATCCTAAATTCTAGAATTGAAACCAATAATGGTAATTTCTGTAAAGACACAGAGTGCTGGAGTAACTCAGCAGGTCAAGCAGCATTTCTGGAGAACATGGATAGATAATGTTTGGGTTGGGACCCTTCGTCAGTCTGATTGTAGGGGGTAAGGGGGGGGAGAGCGGGGAGGGAGAAAGCTGGAAAGCTTCCAGAGACTGCTCCCTCCGCAACTTCTTGGATCACTCCAAGTGAACTAAGGAGATGTGGAGAGGGGGGTCTCTGTAGGGGAATGGACCAAGGAGTTACACGATAACCCCAGTTACTCCAGCACTTTGTGTCCTTTTGTGTAATCCAGCATCTGCAGTTCCTTGTTTCCACATGGTACTTCCTGTGGGTCCTTAAAAGCAAGTGACTCATCTCTTCACATCCCAATGGCATTCATTGTCCGCAAGGCACAAGTTAGGTGTCTGATGGAATACTATCCTAATAGAGTCTATCATTCCCTGTTTTTGTGACTTATTTCATGCTTGTAGAAAGACCATGAGAGAAATGAATTAGTAGTCAGACAAAAAAAAGTTACCAGGCATTCAAAATGTTTCCTTGGTAAATGACGTGAAGAAATATTGTTATTTCATAATGTCATCTTCATTGACGTTCTCCAATTATTGATGAGTACTTTAACATAATTAAGCTTTTCAGTCTATATAACTATCTACAAAATTCCTTTCTCGTTACTTTAAAAAAAAGCTTGTCTTGAGGCAACTATGCAATAAATGCTGTCAAACATGACATGAGGCATTCGCAACTAGGTTGTCCAACTTATTGAAATTCAGATCCAAGCATATCAACTATGAGGTACACTGGAGAAACTATTGTGAGCGAGATAGATATATTTAGCACAGATCTGGCATCTTTTTTTTTGTCATGTATCTATAATATGGCCTCTGGGGTTTTTCACATGATTTTTTCTTACTATCACGTCCATTGGAAACACCTGACTGAGCTCAGCAAGCTTCAACATTAAACCACAGGCTAAAATGAACAACTCCGTGGTCCAGATGCAATAGGGGATCATTTTCAGCAATATTGACATTGTAATATTATTTAACATTTTGTATGTTAATAATCCCTTCATTTTGTTCCAGCTTTGGCTACAGAATTCCTTTTTTCACCATCATGTGAAAAATGGTGTCTCCATGCAAGTCACACTAAGGCCTTTTATCGTGTACAAAAACGACTTGGATGAAAGGGTAGAGCTCATGTTTTCAGATGTAGCACCGCCAGTTTTATAAATGGGAACAAAATATTTGTAGAATAATTGACATAACAGAGAATGGATTTAATTGCAGCAGATGGTCCATCTTCCATTTGCTCAGTTTTAATTTCATTTACCAGACAAATAGGAATATTTTCTTCTCAGCAATAGAGTAGGAAATGTACAGATGCAAAGTGGTTACAGATGTGGAAATTAATCAAAAAGGCAAATGGAAATTTTGTTTTTATATCAAGGACATTGTAATATTAAATTGAGGTATGTTTCAGATGGACAAAAATAGAGTCAGGCCCATTCTGGAATACAAAGTTGTGAAACAAACATCAGAGATTGTAGGTAATAGTAGTGGAGAGCTATGGTCCAAGTTAACCAGAATGATAATAGGCTGCTTCCTTGTGGTTGGAAAGCAGAGGGTTTAAGCAAATGAAGGGGTTTGATTTTAGTGTTTGAAGAATTTGTACAAATGAGGTTAGAGGTGGAGGGTATTAAACTTGTTCAATATCAGAATGCTCAGAAGCCAACACCAATTTAAACATTAGTTCCAGCATGCTTGCAAGCCTCCTCTGGAAATTTATGTTAGTGATTTTAATGAGAAAATCAGGTTACTGCTGCAATATTTCTGCAGGCATTTATATTAAGCAGCACATCCATGGTCTCAGGAATATCCTTGACCTCATTCTTGAAAGATTGGCAAATCTTGCTGCTCATTATCACTCAAGCAAACAGAGCAAATGACATTTTGTATTCACAGCTTGTTCCTACCTCTGTCTGGGACAGAAATTATTGAGATTATCTTTGGTGAAATGATTAATTTCAACAATTTACTAGTATTGGTACTCAAATACAGGATGACTGAATACAAATACATTATCCGGAGATCTGGCCTGGTCACAGCACATTGATGCAGTCACAAATAAAGCTCATCAAAGCCTTTACCTCTTCAGATGTGTGAGTAGATACAGCGTGTTACCAAAACTGCTTTCAAACTTCTACAAGTGTACAGTAGATATCTATATACTTATAAAACTCTGATCTTGGATGTGGATGTATTTGTGTATTGTGTGTGTGCGTATTTGGTCCTTTTTTTGTGATTCACATCTCGTCGAAAACACGACACGCTAATGGTGAAATTTTTACATATTCCAATAGAGATTTACCTCATGATCTCTAAAATTGCCTCATCTGAAAATTTGATGCATTATTTCTTGAGTTTTTTATTAAAATTGTTAACAAATCTGAGATATTTTTTAAAGCTAATGAGCTGATGATATCACAATGGCTCCGCTCCTCGCGGCCAGCTACGCACAGTTTTCAAAGCACAGCCTGCTGGGCACTGTTTTTGCACGAGCTGCGAGTTATGTTAAATCCCCCCAACTCGCAATCGGCACACTCGGCCGGCTGTCCATCCCACCCCGCCCGCATCCCAGCTTCCCCCACCCCCTGGGCTCTGGATTGAAGGTGGTGACGAGTTACGTTAACCCCCCACTCCCTGACTCGCAGTATTTTGTCGCCTCCCGATTGCAGTCGACTCGCACTCGGCCGGCTGTCCGCCCCACCCTGCTCCGCCCCGCCCGCAGCCCAGCTGCCTTCCCCTCCAGCGCTCTGGATTTAAGCCGCTGAACATGCAGTGATTTGGTTGGGCTTCTGAGGGCATCCGAGGCCTCCTTTCCCCCTTCCCCTCCACTCCCCCCTCCACCCTCCTCTCCCCACTCCCCTCTCTCCCCCCCTCTCTCCCCTGCTTTATATATCTTTCTAGATGCAATTTAACAGAGATGAATTATGCAACATGTGCCTTGATAGTCAGGAGACCCAGACAAGGCTCAACGCTTAATCCAATCAACATCTAGCAAAGTAAAGCTTTGCAACAATATTTACAAGGTGTATGTCTGGTTTGCATTCATCTAATCCATGTCATGCAATTTACACCTAATTGTCAGAATCAGCAGGTATTACATTCTCTTCCTACAGCTCTTATCTAGGCTCTAGACAAACTGGCAGCATTCTGCAGCTTATCCCAATTCTGCAGAAGGCACATTTAAAGTGACCAAATTGCCTAGCAGCCCAGAAGCCTTTACTCAATTTTAATGTCCTGGCCTCTCCAATTTGGCAAGTATTAACATTCCTTTCTTTTATCATATATGATAAACCATAATTTATGATAACCAAGTAATCAGATAATCAGATAACCAGATATACATATGTGTGTCTATTACATTCTCCATCTATTAATAACAACAATATGATGATGTTTCTTCCCATTATCTTGTCAAGCTTCCCGAGTTTTTGTGGGCGTACCTTCATAATTTCCATCTTCACCTCCCATGTTTTCATGGGCGTGAATTCCCTCCATCTGTGTTGTTGCCCATTCTTCCATCCCTTTCCATATTCCATTTGGAATATTTTGGAGGACCAAGAAACCAAGAACCTATAACCTATAATTCCTGAAACACTGTGGACAAATCAAGTTACAATTCATGTACTAATGCTTTCCCATACATTCACTGTAATTCTGCAATACTATAGCTTTCCTATTTCACTGTTATCTCTACTATATTCTGCTCTATTACTGTATTCCTATTACTATTCTGTTCTATAATATACTCTTTACTATCCTAGGATCAACACTAATCAGCCCTCTCCATATTCACACAATGTTATCTGATGATGGTTTTGCATATAAATTTCAGCTGGGTTCAGTCCAGATTTCCCTACAGCCGTGACTCTTACTTAAAGCAAACCATGAAAAATGTTCCAATTGAACCAAATTCCGTCTCAGCCTTCAATTTACTATTTTAAGTTTCAGGGTCCATCTCACCCTTCTCATTCCACAGCTTTGTGGTCGATAACACAATTCTATTCCAATTCCTGTGGAATTCCCAAGTGTTCAAATTTAATGAATCAATTTCCATATGTGGTGAATTTCATCATAAATCCAATCAAGAATGCCGAATCCAGGGACAATTTCTTTCCACCTTGATAATAGAAGCCACTTTACTATCAAGGGTTAAACAATTTAGATCCACTGGTCAAATACATTGACTCTGATATCTCAACACCCATTTCATTATTCCTCCTTCTAATTCAATAGACTTCTCCTCCAGTACTTCTTCCTTAGTATGTTGGCTCGGCTCTCAGTCCATAGGGGTTCTTCCTCATAACTAATTTCCTTTTACCACTGAGTAACTCTCTAGTATGCTAACTCTGGTCTCTTAAATGGAAGTCTTGCTGTTCACAGTTCCTCTTTTTACTATTTCCAATTCCAACTCTCATGTTCCCTGAATAATTTCCATGTTACCAGACCTTCCCAAGTTCCATCCTTTCGTGATATTCTCTGAATAATCCTTCCCAACATTGGCTGCCTGTCTCGGGATGAGGCAATAACAATACCGAATTAATAATCAAACTTTAAATACTCCTAAGCCAAATCTCACAAGTCAGTTCCAAATCTCAAACTTTAAAGTTCCACCATACAATTTAGAGACCAAATTCAAAATGTTATCAATTTATTTCTAATAATTATCATTTAGATGCAAAGTATGTGTTTTGCCCCAAACCACAGAGGAATGTCCATTTTCAAATTCAAATTCAGTTCTTCAAATTAGAGCTTCATAGGTTGTCTGTGTTGTTCTTTTTAAGAAAGATTGGATGGTGTTATTTTCATTTCCTTCACTGGTGTCAAAAGCTAGATGATATTAAAGTTGGGCACTAGGGTAGGTATCTTCTTCTTCCTTGATGTTAGTTTCAAAGGAGTAGGGATACTAAGGAGCAGTCTTCTCTATCTGTTGGTCTTCACAGATTTGTCTTAGGGACAGGACAGTATCATTTCCTCCTTGTTGTTGGTTCCTGTTTCTTGGGAGCTACTTTACCTGAGCTGTGTCTTCTGCCCGTTCTCAAGGGTCTGAATATTCTTTACCTCACTCCCCAGATAGTATGTTGTCAATTATATTGTCCTGCAGGCACAAACTTAGTGACAAGTTAGTACAATAGGTCCTTTCCCCTCTCCAGTACCTCCTGTACAATAAGTTTGTTTCTTCTCTCCCTAGTGCCAGTTCAATTCTCCTTAGTTCCCATTCTCGTTGTCACCAGCTAGTATGTTTCCCTTTTCATAGTCCTTCCTTTTAGTGAGGTTTCTCCATCCCGATTAGATTATTTGTGTCTCTCCTCCTGGGATTTGGAAGGGGTGGTGTTCTTTCTGGTTCTTATAATTTATTATTATTTTTGGGCCATGTGAGGATGACCTCAGATTTCATATTTTGTATTAGCTGGCAGATCAGGGCTACCAGAATGGATTTGGTTGCCAGAATGTCCCTGCCCCCTGATCTTCTGGCCAGTGTCCTCTTTCTCTACCTTCGGGGTCACAAGAGTCCCTGTAAACCTCTAGGGATCCACTGACTTCTTAAACCCTGTTGCCCTCTTCTTTTCCCCCTTCCTTCTCGGTATTCCCTCTCAGGGCAAGATCGGCTCCAATGTCCTGATTCCCCTCAGTTATAACATTGATCAGCTCTATACCCTCTCCAACCAAACAGAGGGAAAGTTGGCTCTCGGAATGGCAGGTCTAGCCATGGTTTAAGATCCTCCTCCTCCTTATCTTCCTTCAAAGTTATTTCCCGTTTCTGGATTCTTAGTACAGGTCCCTGAAAAGATTTAGCTACCGTTGAACCAGGTTGCATTGAAGTGTGGACATCTGTGGCCCGGTGATCATTTACACCTACTGCGGGATCTAATTCTAAAGGTGGAGTAGACAGCTTCCTACTAGGGAGTTGCCTACGGGGAATCCGTTCTATACCCACATCATCCGGGATTTGCTCTGACCTTATAATGCTATCAATGTCAGGATCAGCCATTTAATATCCTCCTGCTGTCTCACCCTCAGAAAAGCTGCTCGTTCTGCTACCGGAATCTCTGTACTTTAGGAAAGATTCTTTCACTTTCCCATTTGATTTCCTAATTAATTCCACTTCTGCGGAACCTTCCTTCTAGCTCCTTGACCCCCCCCCCCCACACAGTATCCTCCGCTGGGGAAGCAAACATAAGCGCTAGAGAGTCCTTTCTCGATTTTCCTACTTTGGATTTGAATTTAGTGGGTGGAGTCGAAGATACCACTGACTCCTCCCGAGCGCCCTGCTCGCAAGCTGTGCATGGTGTCTCCGAACTGAGAACATGAGAGTGCTGTGAGGAATGCTGTGGCTACATTCCTAAAAAGTCTGCCCACCTTTGCATATAGTGGGCTTCTCTCCCTTCGAGGTCCACGCTAACCTAGGCACCCTTACTAAATTTAATAAGTTTGATTTTAGTCGGCACCTCCCCTTTAAGAGCCATCTCAGTCATTTCTCTTTTAAAAGCTGATTTTCTCTCCTGCTCCTGCCTGGCTTCCACTATCTTCCTTCCCCTGTTCCTGAATGTCCAGAGAAGGACCAGTTCTTTCTTGTTTCCATTCTAATCCCTAACTTGAACGCTGCCATTCTTAAAGTAGAAAGCAGAACGATCTCTTTATTTACTTTTCTTTCAGTGAAGAACTTTTTCCATATTTCAATAAGCTCATTCCTTTCTTCACTGTTTCCATATCGTCTAACAATTGTCTCTATGGAGGATATTCCCACTACAGATTTTATCCCACCTATCAGCGAAAGTTCGTTCCTCAAAACTCTATTTAATTTTCCAGATAATCCTCTTAATCTTTCTGCTTCATAGAAACATAGAAAATAGGTGCAGGAGGAGGCCATTCGGCCCTTCGAGCCAGCACCGCCATTCATGCGGAAGTTTCTCACAAATTATTCTTATTGGGCTTTCGAGTGTATTTGATAGGTCCTTCTCTGAAACATTCCCCATTCTTCTGCACAATATACACAATACAAAATAAAATTCCAGACATTTACACCTATTCAATACTCGCTCCTTCATTTCAGACTCCAAGGCCACTGAAATCGCTCCCACACAATGACTAATCGCCTCCCAGATTCACACTTCTCACACAATTGTTCCCTTCCAACCGTTATTCAATCGCCCACTCAATCGCTCCTATTCAATTATTCAAATCAATCCCTCTTATTCAATCTCCCAACTCTCTTATCTGCTAGGTCACAATCACTTCATTCAACTGTCAGCCTTCAAACAAAGAATCTCCAGTTTCCCACTCCCCCACACACTCACTCCATTCCCCACTCAAACCCCCCTCCCCCCCATCCACTCTTAGCGGCTCTCTGGTGGCGCACCCATTCCCTCTCATTGGGTTTGCCATTGTGACTTTGAGCATGCAGGTATTACTGCGCAGGTGCATCTGACGGGCATGGCAAGTGGAAAAGGGATTTATTAAAGCTTAAAATGTGAATAACTCTTAAAATATAACAACAATTTAAATGCTAAAGCGGAGATTTATTCAGTCTAGTCTTTCTTGTTGTGTCTCTTGTTGCGTTCTGCAGCCGGGGAAGGGGGTCGCCTTCAGGCAGAGGCTGTCAGGGGCCGGTGGGGGAGCATCCAGCAACCTGGGGAGGGGCACGGCTTCTGGCAGGGCCAGTGGGGGAGGGGGGCTTTCTGGAGGGCTAGTGTGGGTGTTGTGGGCCGAAGGAACGGGTTTCCAGAGGGTTAGTATGGACATTGTGTGCCAAATGGATTCTTGAGCTAGTCCTGCAGCTGTAGCTGGGGAGGGGTTAGCTTCAGGCCAGAGCCAGTGGGGGGGGGGGGGGCGTGGTGTGGGGGATGGGGTGGTTTAGGGGGAGGCTTGTTGTGCTTGGGGGAGGGTGTGGTGTGCGGGGGGGCAGTGGTGGTGTGGGGGGGGGGTTGCGGTGAGGGGTGGTGTGGGAGGGAAGGACGGGAGGGGTGGTGTGAGAAAGGGGAGGGTGTGGTGGTGGGAGGCAGTGGTGTGGGAGTGAGGGGTGGTGTGGGAGGGAGGGTGGTGTGCGAAGGGGGATTGGAGGGGAGGGGTGGTGTGGGAGTTGCAGAGGGGTATTGTGGGAGGGGGAGGGTGTGGTGGGGGTGATGGTGTGGTGTGGGGGGAGGTGGTGGTGTGGTGGGGAGGGGGTGGTGTGCGGGGGGAGGGGGTGGTGTGAGGGGGCAGGGGGTGGTGTGGGGGGGGAGACAGGGGGTGGCATGTGGGTGAGGGAGTTGTGTGGCGATGGAGGAGTGGTATGGGGGGAGGGGTGGTGTGGGGGGGAGGGGAGGTGTAGGCTCAATGGCTCCCGGCCCCTGCTCCAGACTCATTCATCAGCTCTCATCCCTGACTCGACACATCAGCACCCATTCACAGAACACAGCACCCGCTCGCAAAACACAGTACCCACTCGCAGAACACAGCACCCGCTGGGAGAACACAGCACCCGCTCACGGAACACAGCCCCTCGCTCGCAGAACACAGCCCCTCGCTCGGAGTCCGCTTCAACTTTATTCTCCCCGCTGGACAGCGGGTGCCGGAAGGGGCGTTACTTTCACGGTGACTGACAGACGAGAAGACCAATCTGCTGATCTCATGATTTTTAAAACCTTCATAACTTTTCTCATACTTCACTGATTGGAACAGAACTTGGTGGCTTGGAGCAGAGGAGAAAGGTAAGTAAGGTGGCAAAAAAATCCTAGTGATATAGTAGGAATGTTACAAAACCTACCTTCAGCGGCGCTGCAGTTCAGTCACTGGCCATGTGCGTGACTTTGGCGCCTTTGAGGGGGGGCGGGGTTAAAATGTTTTTTTTCTCCTACCTGTCCTCGATATATTTTCTCGGAGTGAAAGCTTTTGCTGAAGAATTGTTCCGACGGCTGTTCTGTGAATTTTTTTTTTAATTGCTTGACCATTTCAGCGCTGGAGTAAAATATAAATCAACTTCTAATGCTGTGAAGTAACAACGGGGACGGATTTCACGCACGGGACAGGTAAAGGAAAGCCGTTTATTTTACATATAAACGTGCTTCTTAGGATGCCTTTAATCCAAATTTTACATTGCGAAAAGGTGACTTGGGCCCCATACGAACCGGCAATATTTTTCCTGCCGATATGGGGTTTAAATTCACCAAAACCGCAAAATTCCAATCGATCGCGTTCCACAAAATCCCACTCTCAAGATGATTTAAATGGCCATTAATTTACGGGAATTAAACACTAAATTCCTTCCATTTGGCCTATTATTTCATGACAATGAGTATTGAAAATCATGTTATATTGTGAATTCTTGTGTGAATGTTATTTGGACACTTAGGCTATTTAAAAATGTTAATCTTTTCTTAAGAAATGGATAGATGTTTAGATCTAGTAATTGAATTTTGTAATTAGCTACTATTAGGTAACTACCTAATTATATGCTTTAATTTCAGATCATCCAAGTACGATTGTTTCATATTTGTTTCAGAATACTTCAATCTATAATAACTGAACATTTCTTTCAGTTCTCTTAATTTTTAAGAAAGTTATGTGCTATTGACTGTCCTCGATCACAGCTTTTGTGTTAAGTCAATGGAAAAGCAACAGAGAACAATTTCCGAGTATGAAAATGGCCATAACATTTTTAATACTGAAGATATGAAAGTGAATTAGGTTTCAAATTAAACTTCTTTTTATGCTTTATCTGATGGGATAAATTGCAGACTTGATTTTTAAAATCTCAAGATTTTGTAACATTGCTAGATATAAGGTAGTGGTCAAGATGAGACTTTTAGTAATAGTATAGTTGATGCAGCTACATAAATATGTGCACTAATTTGGGAATAGTTTCCTTTTACAACTTTATATTTTAAATGTTTAAAACAAGTGACATTGCTCTACTATCTTGATAATATAGGCTAGAATTTTCTGCAAGCTTTGCTAGACACAAATTAGTTAAATCGACTCCCAATTAAGTATAATATAAATGTAACAATATAAGTTGGCATAACCCATAAGCATTGAACTCTCTTACATTTCATTCTAATTACGATGGAGGAAAGCTCTTTGAAATTCTGCGTTTGTTGCACAGTTTGGAAGTGAAATAATGTTTTATTTGTGGACAATCTAAAAGTAAGGGCTATAAATATAAAACAAATCATATTTAATCAGTTAAAGGTAACCTTTTTACACAATATGGGTTTAACATGGAACATTAACAATAGGTAGTTGTGGAAGTATGTAGTTTTGATGGTTCAAATAAATCTGGATGGATTTATCAAGGAAAAGACAATGGAACAAATTATCTCAGCCCCATTTGGGGTGAGCAATGGTGTTAGACAAGGGGGAATTTTGTCCCCAGTCCTTTTTAATCTTTATATTGATGATCTGTCCAAGCAATTGAAAGCCTGTAATACTGGATGCATGCTTGGTAATACTTTAGTGAACCATATTATGTATGCAGATGATCTTGTGGTCTTTAGTCCATCTAGCGCTGGTCTCCAGCCGCTACTTACTATATGTTCTGTGTATTTTATGGAACATTATATCAAATATAATGCTGGTAAGAGTGCTGATATGATCTGTAGAACCAAAGAGGATAAATGTCTAATTCCTGATTTTAAATTGCCTGATAATAATCTTAGTGTCTGCATAAAGTAAAATATCTTGGACATGTTATTACAGAACAAATGACAGATGATGAGGATATTTATAGGCAATGCCGTATGCTGTATGCTGTATGTACAAGCAAATATTCTCTCACGCAAGTTCGGTGCGTGTACAGATGTAGTGAAGATGTTTCTGTTCAGAGCATATTGTACACCACTCTATACTGCACACCTGTGGTCAAACTACAGAAAAACAAGCTTACAGAGACTAAAAGTAGCCTATAATGATGCCCTGAGAATATTACTAAAGAAACCTAGATGGTGTAGTGCAAGTGAAATGTTTGTGGCTGCAGGAGTCATTACAAGCTATCCTAAGAAATCTTATGTATAAATTTATTTGCCGGATTAGTGACTCTGAAAATAAAATCATCTTGGTCTTATCAAACATATTGTTTAGCATTGTACGCTACCAATCCCAGCTATGGTGACATTGGTATAGTTGTCTTGTTGTCAGACACTGATCTTTTTTTAATTCTGGATCTTAAACCATATGTTGTGTTTTTTAATATAATTTTTGGTGCTCTTATAAGTAATTTACTAAGCTTTTGTATGTAATTTGTTGTATTTTATATGCAATGTATTTTATTTAATGTCGTCTTTTATCTGGACCTTGAGTCTGTAATAAAGTTTAATAATAATAATAATAATAATAATAATAATAATAATAATAATAATAATAATAATAATAATAATAATAATAATAATAATAATAATGATAATAATAATAATAATAAATATCACTCTTCAATATATCTTCCATAAAGAAAAGATATTAAGAGTTCTAAGTTCCATTGGATTGGCTCATTGGAAATATATGATGAATAGTTAATCAAAAATGTTTGAAAAGAAGATTCTATATAATACTAAAACTCTTTGTCTTTTTTGTGGCTGTGTATGTGTGTGTGTGAGTCAATCTGATTTATTTTCCAATTTTCCTATTTTCTTCCAAACGCTAGGCCACAGCTTCCCATTTTCATACATCCTACTCACATCTTCCCGTCTCATCCCCACCTATATTTCCGAACTTTTTAATTGTTTAAAGTTTTAAATACAGCCCGAAAATTCACCCATTTCAGAAAAAAACCCGAGTGACATTACAATGCACTCGCAAGGCAGGACCAGACACTCTGCGAGAGAGGGACACTCCAGCGCTTGTGAGGGAGCCTCTACTGACGCCCGATGCCCGATGCCCGATGTCTGATGCCCAGTGTGTAGGGTGGTGCTGGAGCTGGAGTGATGGCCGAGCCCGGGGCTTGGTATGGGATCATGACCGGGACCGAAAAAGAAGTCATAGCTTGAACCAAGGACGAGCCTTGGTCCAGAGACGAGCCTGGAGATGGGGCCCGCAGTGCAGCCCAGGCAGCGGCCGAGCTGATGGCTGGACTCTACTGCCAGGTACAGGCCGAATACGAGAACCAGGACGAGTTCCAGGCTCTGGAGCTGTTCTACGACCTGAGTAGGTCCTGGGGCAGGGAATGGGAGTGAGGGAGGGAGGAGGAGGGAAATGAGGAGGAGGGAGATGGGGTTGGTGAACAATCTTCCTAGCCATTTGTGCCTTGGAAGATCTGACAAGGAAAGGTTGAGCAGATTTGGCTTGTATTTGTTTTGGTGTTTAGAAGTATGAGAAATTATTTATTTGAAATATATATGATCCTGAGAGGTCTTGACAGATTGCAAGTCTAGATGATATTTACCCTTTTGTTCATACCTAAAAATTGGGATGAACATAAGTTCTCTATTTTCAAGAAATGTCCTTTTATTCACAGTCCATTTCCGTTGGTTTCCTGCCCGATACAGCTAGTTAATAAACATCCCGGTGGGGGTATTTTGTAACTTTGTCAGCACCGTTTATGTAGCAACTATTTGCATGCCTTGGGTATGTGAGCAAAGAATTTGACTGTGCCTTGTCACCTGATACAATAAAGTAATCCATTCCTCTTCTTTTTGCCTATTTATCACAATAAACATTCAGAGCAGGCACTGGCAAATGCCATTTTTTTCCAAAATGTTATGTGCACCTAGTGTATGCATTTTGTTTTGTGAAAACAGATTGGAAACTAACACTACTGTGCTTTGCAGCATATAGCCACGGTTGATGAGATGCATTGTGTCTGGGGAGGACTATTAGTTTCAACCAATCTGCTGCAGAAACTCAGTGAGTGAAGCAGCATCTGTAGAGGAAAATAGATAGTCAACGTTTTGAGTCAGGAATCTTCATTTTGATGGACTTGAAATATAGACTGTCTATTTCCCTTGTAACAGTGCTCGATCCCATGTGTGCCACTCTGATCCCCAGAATCATTCGGAACAACTTGGTCCAAATAGCTGAGATTGGCTGGTCTCTTGAACCTTGTCTGGCTGCTCCCTATAAAACCCAGGCATTGGAACCAGAGGGGAGAAAGAGAGACAAAATAGGATGACTCCTTGATAGTTACATTCCCCTGTTGCAGGTTTGAAGAAGGCTGAGCCACTGGGACAAACCTAAGGCCACCAGTGCTATTGTGTGATCAAAACTGGATTGGAGGGAAGAAGCCATGGACAGCCAGCACAGACAACGTGGGACTGCACCTGCACATACATAGGCAAAGACTTGCTGCCAGTGCAGCCCTTTCAAGCCCAAAGCTTAACTGCCAGGAAGAAACCTGAGACTGCCAGTGCCATATCTTGAGGCAAAGTTGAACTGCATGAAGAAGCCTGAGATCACCATGTTGCTTCTTTTGAAGACCAGGACTAAGCTGATGGGACAAGCCTGAGATTGATGGCATCATTGCACATGTTTTCTGACAGTGACGGACAGCACCCCCATGAAGTCCTGGACTTTCTTACTACTGTAAGCAAAATATATCATGTGAGTTCACCCTACTGCGAGTTTCAGTGTGGTGAAACTTGGTGTGATCCCCATTGCCAAAGCCTCCTCAGATGCTGTTGACCCATTGAATGCCTCCAGCCGGTTGTTTGGAGTGCCATATTCTAGGATCTCAGTTCAGTTCAGTTTATTTTATTGTCATGTGTTCAGTGAAAAGCTTTTGTTGTGTGCTATCCAGTCAGCAGAAAGACAATACTTGATTATAATTAATCCATTTACAGTGTATAGATACATGATAAGGGAATAATGTTTAGTGCAAGGTAAAGCCAGCAAAGTCTGATCAAGGATAGACTGAGGGTCACCAAAGAGGTAGATAGGGTGCTCACAGTGGAGCAGCAGTAGAGTTGCTGCCTAAAGTGCCTGTCCCACTTGGCAGTCATTTGTGCATCACGCAGATGGCGCGGGAAGATTTTGTATATCACAAAATCCTGGGACGCCGCGCGCGGCCGCGCGTCACTGCCTATGTCATCATGCACCATGCGCGCGTAATGCGCACCATGCACGCATCACGCGTGTGTCACGACGCGCGCGTCATGCGTCGTGACGTGTAAATAATGTTGCGTAAATTACTCGCAAATGACGGCCAAGTGGGACTGGCCCTTTACAGCGAATGCAGTGCCGGTGACCCGAGTTCGATTCTGACTATGGGTTCTGTCTGTATGGAGTTTGTACTTTCTCCCCATGATCTGCGTGGATTTTCTCCGAGGTCTTCGGTTTCCACCAACATTCCAAAGACGTACAGGTTTGTAGGTTAATTGGCTTGGTAAATGTAAAAATTGTCCCTGGTGGGTGTAGGATGGTGTTAATGTGCGGGAAGCTCTGGTCGGCGTGGACCCAGTGGGTTGAAGGGCCTGTTTCTGCGCTGTATCTCTAATCTAAACTAAATAGTAGTTCAGCACTGCTCTCTGGTTGCGGTAGGATAATAATAATAATAATAATGGATTTTATTTACGGGCGCCTTATACCGAGGTCTCAAGGACACCATACAGAGATTTATAGAAAACATATAATCAGAATTTAAAAAAAAATAGGTTATAAAGACCAATACATAAATCAGGGACAGAATTCCTTCCAAAAACACAAAAAAAAGAAAATCAGCAGCACAATTTGAGGAGAGAGCAGCGGCAATTTAACGCCAGCGTCCACTCTCCCCTCCGACCGCCATCTTGAACACAGACTAACAAGTACAATTACAAACAATTACATACAAAAATCATCCCCCCACAATGATTTCCACTGTGGGGGAAGGCACAATGTCCAGTCCCCAGCCCCAGTTCACCCAAAAAAGTCAGGCCAAATGAAGCCCCCGCTATTGCCTCTACGGAGGCCCGATGATCCTGGCCGTTCTCGCCGGGTGATGTAGCCCCGGCGTCGGGAGAGTCCTCCAGCAGCTGGGCCACATGGAACGGCCGCATCCCTCACCGGAGGCCGTAACTACGTAGGTAGGATGATTCAGTTACCTGATAACTGCTGGGAAGAATCTGTCCCTGAATCTGGAGGTGTGTGTTTGCCTGATGGGAGACGAGAGAAGATGGAGTGACCAAGGTGTGACTTGTCCTTGATTATTCTGCTGGCCTTGCCGAGGCAGTGTGAGGTATAAATTAAGTCAATAAAAGGGTTTTTGTGGTGGTGATCTGGCCTGCATCCACAATTCACTACATTTTCTTGTGGTCTTGGATGGAGTTGTTCCCGAACCAAGCTGTGATGATCCTGATAAAATGATTTTTATGGTGCATTTGTGGACATTGGTGAGAGTTGTAGGGGACAAAAAATTGGGATCACTGTTTACAAATAAAAAGTCACCAATTCGAGACGGAAAATGTGGGAATTGTTTTGTCTCCAAGGTTTGTAAGTATTTGGACATTATTATTTCAAAGAGCAGCAAAAGCAGAAATTATAAATATTTTAAAGCAGATAATTTTTTGATGAGCAAAGGTTAGCTGGTTGAAGGCAGAAATTCAAAGTGACCTTCTCTGTTCTTAATTTATATTCGTTTTTTTTAAATGTATTTCTGCATCCACTGGAGAAATCACACCCATTCAGAAAGCATATTTCAACATAAGAAAAAAATAATACAATAAATAGGCACAGGAGTAGGCCAGTTGGCTCCTCAAGCTTGTTTCACCTTTCAACTGATCATGATTGAGTTATCTCAAACGCCATTTTCCTGCATAACATTGATTTACTTTTATTCCTCTAAAATCCAAAAATCTATCAATTTCAGTTTTATATGGTGCCAATGACTAAGCATCCACATTCTCCTCCATGAATAGAATGTTTCAAAGATTCATTGCCCATTAATCAAGGAATTTCTCCTCACTGAGTCCATGCTGACCATCAAGCAATCGCAATCCTACACTCCTCTTCTAATATCATTTTATTCTCAGCACATTCTCATCAACCCTTCTTCTTTCTCCCCTCATTCACCCCAGATGTTACCCTTCACTTACACACAGGGTAATTTACAGTGGACAATTCATTTACCAATCTCCAGTCTTTGGGGGAAACCAAAGCACTGCTCATTGGGAGAACGTGAAAAGTTCATACAAACAGCACTGAAGGTTATGATTGCACCTGGATTGATGAGCTGCGAGATAGCAACTCTCCTTCTGTGGTGCCCTAAGTTCAGTTTGGCATGATTTATCCATTTTTTTAGACTAATACACAAATTCTTGGCTCCTCATTCAGGAGAAACATCCTTTCTAACCATTACCTTGTTGAGCATTCTAAAAATGATTTATGTTTCAATGAGAACTTCTCATTCTTCAAAACTAAAGTAATTAATTTAACTTTATACATTGGACTCCAGATGTGATCTCATTATGACCCTGTATAATATTTTGGATATAATCTATAGGCCCTATATAACATACCATACCATTTGTCTTCCCAATGACATGCTGCACTCCACATTACCTTTCAGTGACTTTCGACGTTACTTTAGAGATAGAGCGCAAAAACATGCCCTTTGACCCACCGAGTCCGTGCCGACCAGTGATCACACCTTACACTAATGTACACACTAGAGACAACTTTACAACTTGCCAAAGCCAATTAACCTACAAACCTGTATGTCTTTGAAGTGTGGAGGAAACTGGAGCACCTGGAGGAAACCCACACCGACACAGGGAGAATGTTCAAACTCTGACAAAAAGCACTCATAGTCAGGATCAAACCTGGATCTCTGGTGCTGTAAGGCAGCAACTCTACCATTGTATCACTGTGCCACCCCTTGTTTGCAAAGGTCTTGTGTTGTGTCCTGATTGTCAAAGTTATGTTGTCCTATAGATCAAAAAGATCTAAGTGAAATTTTAAATTAGGAATATTCAGCAAGTGATTAGATCCATTCATATCCCTAGTAAGTTCATTAAAATCTTTGGTCAGACATCTAAATTGAGGTGGCAATATGCAACTGCCAAATAGCAAGTTAATCAATCATATTTGTTCATCACAGCAAGAGAGCATCCTGCCCAATTCGTGATTCTACATGAACTCAAGAGAAATAGACTGTATAATGATAATAATATGATTGTGATTGCCGAGGGTAAAATATTACATTCAAGTGAACCATCACATTTTAAATAATAGTTACCAATACAATATAAATAACATCCAACGTACAATAATTTCATCTCATCAATATACATTTAAAATTTTGATTCTGCAATTATTTTATTCATCTATCCAGCTAAATTGGTCCATAACAATGGCAGCAGTTGGTATCAAAACTAATGTCTAGGTTATGACATAATTTACGGAACAAGTCAGTGGAAAACATGGGAACAATATAACATTTGACAACAGAGATGAAGGTGTCTCTTCAAGATTTTCCTTTTTGAAATGCAAAGTCTTCATATTTTTCTCCACATAAAAATGTATAAAGATTTCACTTAATTATTTAGATTGTGATTCATTGTTACAAGATTTGGCTCCCTCACGATTGATCTGAACCTGTGTGATATTAACTAAACTTTATATCTAAGAACAAACCTGAAAAGACAGGTATTGAGAAACATAAACAAATAAAATCCATCCAGAGAAGTCTGAGACTCTATTTTTAATTTTCTGAAATGTTGATATTCACTTGAACTTTGCAAAGAGAAAATATCAGATAAAAATATCATAATTAAGATTATTTTGTGTGGGCAATCCATTGATTAAGAAGATAGAATACAATGTATCATTTATAGAGTCCCAGTTGGCAGAATTATCATGTGTTCCCACCTTTTGGACTAAGGCCAACACCTCAGTGCGATACTGAAAGGCCACTGCATCACAGTAATTGCATCTCTTTTTGTGGCATGACAAACTGAAGACACATCTCCTTGTTCATGAGGGTCCACAAGAGCTGGTAACATTGTTCATTGCTAAGCAGGTAGATCACCAAATTATCTCTATATAACTAAAATTCTTTGTCTTGTTTGTGTCTATGTGTGTGTGTCAATCTGGTTAATTTCTATCTTCTTCCAAACGCTAGGCCACAGCCTTCCCTATTTTCACACATCCCCCTCACATTTTTCCCGTCGACGTGATAAACATCTTCCCGGAGCTTTCCCACCTATATTTTAGAAGTTATTAATTGTTTAAAGTTTTAAAACAGCCCAAAAACTCACCCATTTCAGAAAAAAACCTGTGTGATGTCACAATGCACTCACAAGGCAGAACGGGACACTCCAGGAGGGAGGGGTACTTCAGCGCTCGCTTTGAACAAGGAGTGGTGGCGGCTGTCGACGCCCGATGCCCGAACCTGGTGGGGAGGGTGGTGCCGCAGGCCCTGGCTGGAGCTGAGCCTGGTGCTGGAGCTGAGGTGAGGGCCGAGCCCGGGGCTTGGTTTGGGGCCGTGACCGAGGCCAAGAAAGGAGCTGCTACAGGAACCAAGGACGAGCCTGGGTCCGGAGATGTAGTCGGGGCCTGCACTGGAGCCCAGGCGGCGGCCGAGCTGATGGCTGGAGTCTACAGCCAGGGGCCAGGCCGAGTACGAGAACCAGACTGAGTTCCAGGCCCTGGCACTGCTCTATGACCTGGGTAGGGAATGGGAGTGTGGAGAGGAGGATGAAGGAAATGAGGAGGAGGGAGATGGGGTGGGTAGTGGGGTGGTAGAGTGTGTTGGGGTTGTGGAGGATGGAGGGGTGGAGGAGGAGATGGGGAGGGGTGGAGGAGGGAGATGCCCCTCCATATCTACCCTTACTCCCACCCTCTCAACCCCCTCCCTCTCTACCTACTCCCTCTCTATCCCCCTCACCCACCCTATCTAGCCTCCCACCCCCCCACTCTACCCCCCTCCCTCTCCCTCTACCCCCTCCCTCTCTACCCCCCCCTCTCTGCCCCTCTCCCTCTTTACCCCTCACCCCCTCCCTCTGTATTCCCTCCCCTCCATCTCTGCTCCTTCCCTCTCCCTCTCTACCCCCCTCCCTCTCTATCCCCACTCCCTCTCTGCCCCCCTCCCTCTCTAGGGATTGAAGAGGGAGGGTGAAGAAGAGGAGGAGGGGAGTGCTGGGGATGAGGAGAAATGAGGCGTGCTTGTGCAGATGGGGGCTATGCGTGAGTGGTGCAATATTGCGTTGGGGGTATGGGTGAGTGGTGGAATCTTGCTTTGGGGGAGAAGACCCAATGGGTCTGCACTTGGTCTAGTATCCTTGGATGGATGCCTATTCATTTTCCACAGTTTATGGGATCTTGTCATGCACAAATTGATGGTAACTGTAGCAGAGCTCAAAAAGTAATTAATTGACAGCAAAATATTTTGAAACATTCCCAAGGCCACATTCCCTTAGTTCTTTGTAGAAACAAGGAGCAGCAGATGTCAGTTCATAAAGAAAAGGCACAAAGTGCAGGAGTAACTTAGCAGGTTAGACAGCATCTCTGGAAAACATGGATAGATGATGTTTCATGTCAAGACCCCTCAGACTGAAGAAGGGTTCTGACCCTTCTGCCGATGGATTGTAGAGGAGGAAGCTATACCCATAAGAACCTAAAGATCTTATTTCATGAAGTACGTGCATTCGTAGTTACAATAAATGCAGATTTTGCTTCCTGAACCTGCATGATCAAACCCCCAATCTCTCATTCTAGCTCTTTGCAGTTCCTGCACATTTTTTAGTCTGCACTTTCTCTTTAGCTGTAACACTATATTTTACTTCGGAGTCACGTGAGTGACTACGTGATGAAGACCCGTCAGGGCGCATGCGCGTCATTACGTCGGTCGCATTGGCGCAGACAGGCTGGGAGGAACAAAGTTCTCCATCGGTAAGTTTGAAAAATCCTACAGGTAATAATAATAATAATAATAATAATACATTTTATTTATCTAGTGCTTTTCAAGGACTCAAAGTTGCTTTACATTGAGAGTCAAAAAAACAAAACAAAATAGAGCAGTAAGACAGAGATGCAAAGGGGAGGGGGACATGGGACTAAGGGTGTGCAGAGGTGAAGAGATGGGTCTTGAGGCGGGACTGGAAGATGGTGAGGGACTCAGAATTTCAGATCAGTTGTGGGAGGGAATTCCAGAGCCTGGGAGCTGCCCTGGAGAAGGCTCTGCCTCCAAAAGTGCAGAGGTTTGATTTCGGAGTGGAGAGGAGACCAGCTGATGTGGATCTGAGGGACCGTGAGGGTTGGTAGGGGGAGAGGAGGTCAGTGAGATAAGGGGGGGCCAAGTGGTTGAGGGCTTTGTAAGTGAGGACCAGGATTTTGTAGATGATCCGGTGGGAAATGGGAAGCCAGTGAAGTTCTTTGAGAACTGGGGTGATGTGGTGCCAGGATTTGGTGTGGGTAATGAGTCGGGCAGCAGCGTTCTGGACCAGTTGGAGTCAGTTGATGTTGCTGGAATTGATGCCAAAGAGAAGAGAGTTATAGTAGTCCAGTCGGGAGGAGATGAAGGCATGGATGAGTCTTTCAGCAGCGGGGGGGGGGGGGGGGGGGGTGTGTGAGAGAGGATCTGATTTTGTCAATGTTGCAGAGGTTTAAACTTACTTTTCAGGTTGTCTGTTGCAGGAATCTTTTATCGCAGGTTCCTGCTGGACATCAAATTCAGCAAAACCCGGTGGACCGCGGGGAAATTGTTGACCGCGGGGATGCCGGCTTCGGACCGCAGGAGTGCGGTAGCAGGCGGCCGGTGGGTTTTGCTGGTTGAGTCGTGGACTGAACGGTCTGCGACTCCCGTGGCTTAATTCGGGCCGCGGGTTTTTGTAGACCGCAGGTTAAGCAAGCTACGGTCACTGCAGGTGGCTGTTGGGCTTGTTATTTCGAGTCGCTGAGAGGCAGGTCAGCGACTCCAGAGATATATTCTAAATAGGGGCTGCGGGGTTTCTCTAGACCGTGGAGATACCGGCTACGGTCCGCGGTAAAGTGAGGAGCCGGTGGCCGTCGGACTTCTTGTTGGAGTCGCTGACAGTAAGGTCAGCGACTCCCGAGGGTATTCGCGGTGCAGACTGAGCGTGGTCGTCGGGTTACTACCCGGCTCATTGAGGAAGGACCCCGACTTTGGCAGCCCATATGAGTTTGAACTATGTGGACCCTGGCCAGGAGGGTCCCCTCTGTTATATATGTATGTCCTCAGTGGAGAGGAGTAAGGTTTCAGGGCTGCTTACCAATTCCCTCAGTGGAGAGGAGTAAAAGGGGTCAGTGTGTGGCTGACCCCAACCCCAAATCAGGAAGTGAGATTAGTGGTTTATCACCCTTACGTGTCTATGGCAGTAGCATTTTCTGCTAATTCTGTGGAGGTTTCAGGTCTAGGCCAAGCTGGCCTTCAAGGAGAATTTACAATTCACGCATGCCCTCCAAATTAAGGATGAACGCAATTTTGGGAAGCGTTCAAAAAGGGTAGACATTATAGTTACCACTTGGTCACATTGTGACTATCATACCGAGACAGATGATTATCATTTACTCAATTAAGGAAATGGGAAGCCTTGTTGAGCTGTAATATCAGTCACCTGTGGGAGTTACACCAGGTGGCATCATAGTAATTCTGCTCATTAAAAGGGACTGTGCACGGTTTCTTCCCCAAGACACCGGATTATTCATATTAAAGTAAATAAATCCAGGTTTAACTGGGATGGGCGTCTTCATTCACATAAATGTCTTTGCCTATGACAAATAACTGTTAATTTTTGTTCTAGCATTCTTCCCACTATGTCTGATGTACGGGGGCTAGAGGCGCTCCAATTCTTCCCTATAGACGCCGTTGGCATCGGGAAGGAGCACGTGCAGCCTGTTTGGGGAAGGAGGATACCAACAGAGAATCGATTTGCATGGCTAGTCCTGGTGGCTGCTGTAGGCAGTGACCTGATAACCCCAACTCGGAGTGAGTGCCAAGCCAGGGGTATCAATGTCAGACAACATTGTCTTGTTGCAATCCAACAACGCTCCATCGTAAGGCATGTCAGGCAGCAACACCTAGTAAAGGGTTGCAAAATTCCTCCCATTCAAGGGTCGGAGTGGTCGAGAGAGTGCTACAGGAGGATGCACATGTGCCTGAAGCAACACCTGTTTGCAGGGTTGCCATTCCTCCCACTTGGTGTGCCACAGTGGTCGAGATAGTGCTAAAATACATGCACACATGCCTGAGGTGACGCCTAGTAAAGGGTTGCCAAAATTTCTCCCACTCAAATGTCGGAGTGGTCGAGAGAGTGCTACAGGAGTATG